>JAHZTW010000004.1:79750850-79791076 GCA_020283515.1 Alliaria petiolata | reverse complement strand
TTTTTTTTTTTTGGGCTGAAAATTATTTGAGGAGCAGGTGAAGTTAAAATTTTCATGACACAAAAATGGCAGATTGTTTTAAGTCTCCATTTTTATGAACCTTCCATAATTTTACATATATATATATATTTATTTTCCAACTTCTGTGGTTTATATATATCTCTCTCTTGCATTACTAGGTGATAATTTTTTCATCTTAACATTTTTCTCCTTTCTTTTTTAATTGTTGTTTCGGTTTCTCTTCTCTTCTCTTGATCAATGAATACAAATCGGTAAACAAAAAACAATTGCTTTCCGTTTCATCTACTTATTCATATCTGTTTTATATCTGGGTTTTATTTTTTTTTCCATATAAGATTTTTTTGTTTGTTTGAAAAAGTTGGTGTAACGTTTATCTCCGTCTGAGACTTATCCTTACGATCTAAAAACCTAACGCTTCAAAATTTGTCTCGAGGTGAAATAATATTTTGCTTAATCTTAAACAATCCATTGAATAGAATTCGTCTTTCTCAATGAGCGTGAGATGACATGTTTTTTTTTTTTTGGGGAATTTGGTGTCAATTGTATCGGTTTGTTTCTGATGATCTCTGTTGATTCCAATTGTGAGACGATTTATATATATTTTTTTGGCCTTTCCCCGTGAATCTCGTTTTTTTGGGGTTCTATCTTTTGTTAAGCTTAAAGATGAAACCAGACGAAAACTTTGGATTTTTCAAGATGCTGTATTTTTTTGTTCTCATGTAAAAAGGCATGTGGATTAGTTACAATTCTAAGCTCTGTTCCAAGTTTTGATTTTTTTTTTCTTTTTGATTCTTATTTGTCGCAGGAATTAAAGCCAATTGAATATTCACAGATTATCCCAGAGAATCTCCAGGACAAATGTACTAAATCCGCAGGTACTCTCTTCGATACTTAAACCTCAATCTTATAATATTTTTCTGCGTGGACGAACAAAAATCTGATTTTGGAAGACAGGGCTGAGAAATAAATCATGACACAAGATAAATATCAGGTTTAGCCATCGTTTTTTCTTTTAAAATAGGTAGTTTCAGTGTTTGATTTCGCTTTGAAGTGCTAAATCTTAGGATAATAACAAATACTGCATTCACTATTGACATGCTCTGTTTCGATTTTCTTCTCTTTGCTTAGGATTGTATATCACTCACTCTCTGGATCAGCCTCAATTGTTTTAATTCATTCAGATGTGGATTTGGAGAAATCAAATGTAGCTTCTTTTTGGTACTAATCACTAAAATGATCTTCTCTGTTTTCTCTAACAATCCATGGCCATCTAATTCTGGAGCTTAAGTAATTAGACAACCAGCTTCTACCTTGTCTTCATTTCTTCTGCTTTAGTATCCTTTTCTTTGTGTAATGTGATCACAATAAAGTCAACTCTTTTTTGTTTGTTTGAAACTAATAAAGTCAACTCTTTTTTTTTGTTTGAAACTTCTACTTGGTTCTGTGGTTTGTAGATGTCACACTCATACAAGTGGCTCACTGGGTTGAGGACTCTTGTATTATTCATCTAAAGTTTTAGTTTGAAGTTATGCTCAGATGGGTGATATTCAAGAAAGATTGTCAGTTTCATCATCTTCGTCTTCTTCATCATCCTCATTGTCGCTATCAACAGCACAGCCTAAAGGGGATTCATTGCCAATAGATGGGGAGTTTTGGATGATTGCAGAAGAGAGAGCTCATGAGATACTAAGCGCTATCCAACCTGTCATTGTTTCAGACAGAAGTAGGAATGAGATCATTGATTATGTACGAACTCTAATCAAGAGTCACGATGGAACTGAGGTTAGATACCCCGGTGGTACCATTGCTGCTTAAGCTTTCTGTTTGTTAATTTTCAAATGGAAATTTTGTATCTACATTCTACAGGTCTTTCCATTTGGTTCAGTGCCACTAAAAACCTATCTCCCAGACGGAGATATCGATCTGACAGTCCTAACTAAGCAAAATATGGAGGACAAATTCTTTGAAAAATTGTACGATACTCTTAAAAGTGAAGAAGGGGAATCTGAATTCCATGTAACTGATGTTCAATTTATCCCTGCACAGGTTTGTTTGGTTGTTTCATTTTGGTTTTTGTTTTGTATTTTCAAGAGTGCTCCAAATTTTTCTCAAGAAAGTTTGCTGCTTTTGCCCTTCTGGATTTGTAGGTCAAGGTCATAAAATGCAACATCAGGAACATCGCTGTGGATATTTCGTTTAATCAAACGGCGGGTCTCTGTGCTTTATGTTTTCTGGAACAGGTACCATCAGCTATTCAAGAGTAGGCTCTAGAAGTCTAATAAACCTATCATTACTCAGCATTGGTTCCTAATTATTGGTTAATCTGTGGTTTGATGTATTCTCAGGTTGACCAACTCTTTGGTAGAGATCATCTTTTCAAGCGTAGCATCATCTTAACTAAAGCTTGGTGCTACTACGAGAGTCGCCTTCTCGGTGCTAACACTGGATTGATCTCAACATATGCATTGGCAGTACTAGTCTTGTACATCATCAACCTATTTCATTCGTCATTGTCGGGCCCTTTAGCGGTAATCACTCTAATTTCTCTGAAGCTTTAGCATCGTCTACAACAAGTTATATATGCAAGAGATGAGATTACAGTCATCTTTAAACAGGTTCTGTATAAGTTCTTGGATTACTACTCCTCATTTGATTGGAGCAACTACTGTATCAGTGTCAATGGTCCTGTGCCAATATCATCCCTTCCAGATCTTATTGGTAAGGGAGATGCTAAAAATCACAGACGCTTCTCTGTTTGGAATTGTCTCGCCTTTATTTGACATTTTGCTTCGATGCTCTCTCTGTCCACCAGCTTCTCCAGAAAATGGGCATGAGTTATTGCTTGACGAGAAGTTTGTCAGAGGCTGTGTAGAGTTATATTCTGCTCCAACTAAAGCTGTTGAAGCAAATGGTCCTGAGTTTCCTATCAAACACTTCAACATAGTTGATCCTCTTAAGCACAGCAACAACCTTGGAAAAAGTGTTACAAAAGGTACTTTATTGATAAAATTCTATATAACCAATGTAATAGTTTGTCTGTTCATAACATTGTCAAAAAAGTTTCATTTTTTTTGTTCTAAAACATTTTTGTTAGGAAATTTCCATCGAATAATGCATGCTTTTACACTGGGAGCTCGAAAGCTCGGAGATGTTCTTTCACTACCTGGTGAAACCATGGGATGGAGACTGGAGAAATTCTTTCGCAATTCTTTGGAGAGGAATGGTAAGGGACAAAGACAAGATGTGAATGATCCCGTTACTGCGTTTGGTACTGGAAGGTCAGAACTATCTGAACTCAGTGGGGATTTTCAAGGTCACTTCGAAAGACTTGTGTATGGGCAAATGTATCACGGGTATAGCTTACCTGGAACATTTCAACATAGCTATGTCCCGTCCGCTTCTCAAGTTAGGGACGCGAGTGCTTGGGATGTTGTCCGTCGCCTTGCGAGTTACCGAGATAATGAGTTTTATCTAAGAGGTCTGAATGGATCAACCTCAATGCAGCCTTTGCCTCTGTAGTCTTTAACTAATGGCTGTCGAAACATGGGAAACACAAGAGGAACGGGAACTTATATTCCTGACATGGTATGCTATTTCTCGCTTCTGAATTATTGGCTTAAAATTTAACTTGTTGCTGCAAGCTTCTAATTTGCTTGCTCACTGGTTGTTGCAGAGTCAACAGTTATACTCTGACAAGTTCAGAGACTCGGTTACTGGAAACTCATCGACTCATGATTTAGAAGCTTCCGCTGCGGCAATAGATGATGATGTGTCTACTTCTGGTGAAGTATCTACTTCTTGTGCCAGTGTCAAAGGAGAAGAATGCGTGAAACCAGAGACTTGTAGTAACTCAGATCAGCCTGTGTTGAAATCTCCAAGATCAGGAAATTCTGAGATTGGTGACAATGGCCAATCTTCATCACCAGAAAACCTAGTAGAAGATTCTATATCTTCAAGCACTTTGGGAATGGAGAATGGCAAAGAAGAGGAGAGCAAATCCTCCCAAACGTTGAACGGTTCTTGACATTAGTGATTGTAGCAGAATCTTTGGTTGGTCTCTTGGTATACCTTCAGGATAACTAGGTTCTCTCTTAACCACATGGACAAACTCTATTTAGGATTCAAAACATTCATCAGGAACTTGATTACTTTTTGCTGACCAATGTTTCATGAGAGATCTCTTCTTCATTGGTGGTAGGACAGAACATACACTAGTGGTATGCATAGATTAGCATTGAGAAATTGATTTGCCATTTTTCTTTGGCTGAGAATTAACTTTCTTCAGATTCTTGATCAATTTGCATACGAGATCTCATCAGTTATAAGTAAACTTTTTGTTACAATGTGGCAACTTTTTTTGTGCAGAGAGTAACAAGTGACCTCAAATATATTTCTTCATTTAGTACTTAAAAACATAAACACACATGGTCTAGGTTTTGTACAAAACCAGACACCTAGAAGTTGTCTGGATAGCAATGGTTTTCATGTGTTACAAAATACGCAACAAGTAACATAGGGCAATCTTTGGATTTGGATGTCTCACAGCAAGGAACTATACATCAGAGTGTGATACTGTCTGGGGAGTGAGAACGTACATATGACAGTCGTGAGCTTCTACTTGAGCTTCNCTTAAAAGTGAAGAAGGGGAATCTGAATTCCATGTAACTGATGTTCAATTTATCCTGTCTCTTATACACATCTAGATGTGTATAAGAGACAGGGTAGTTTCAGTGTTTGATTTCGCTTTGAAGTGCTAAATCTTAGGATAATAACAAATACTGCATTCACTATTGACATGCTCTGTTTCGATTTTCTTCTCTTTGCTTAGGATTGTATATCACTCACTCTCTGGATCAGCCTCAATTGTTTTAATTCATTCAGATGTGGATTTGGAGAAATCAAATGTAGCTTCTTTTTGGTACTAATCACTAAAATGATCTTCTCTGTTTTCTCTAACAATCCATGGCCATCTAATTCTGGAGCTTAAGTAATTAGACAACCAGCTTCTACCTTGTCTTCATTTCTTCTGCTTTAGTATCCTTTTCTTTGTGTAATGTGATCACAATAAAGTCAACTCTTTTTTGTTTGTTTGAAACTAATAAAGTCAACTCTTTTTTTTTGTTTGAAACTTCTACTTGGTTCTGTGGTTTGTAGATGTCACACTCATACAAGTGGCTCACTGGGTTGAGGACTCTTGTATTATTCATCTAAAGTTTTAGTTTGAAGTTATGCTCAGATGGGTGATATTCAAGAAAGATTGTCAGTTTCATCATCTTCGTCTTCTTCATCATCCTCATTGTCGCTATCAACAGCACAGCCTAAAGGGGATTCATTGCCAATAGATGGGGAGTTTTGGATGATTGCAGAAGAGAGAGCTCATGAGATACTAAGCGCTATCCAACCTGTCATTGTTTCAGACAGAAGTAGGAATGAGATCATTGATTATGTACGAACTCTAATCAAGAGTCACGATGGAATTGAGGTTATACCTGTCTCTTATACACATCTAGATGTGTATAAGAGACAGCCTGTGCCTCGCTCCACTCTGCTCAGATTGCCCGTGATTATCCTCCGGTTATCATCGTTTGCGTCGTTCGCCATCACAAAATCGGCGTCCGCCTCCACAAGATAACGAAGTGACCTGATTCCACATCCGCACATGGCGTCGAGTACCCGTAAACTCCCGTTTGATCTCTTGTAGAGCGAAGCCGAGAGCACGCCGAGGTCACGACCTCTGGCGCTTTCATGGCGGAAAAACGTCTCTCCCGTCTCGAATTCGAGATCCCTCTCAATCTGAACCTCGGATTTGACGAAAATGGGATTACATCTCCATCTAGAGCTCTGGAATCGACCTGAATTCGGGGATTTACGTCCAGGGTTTTGCGATTTGTGCAGAGTGAAAGAAGAAGAGGATAGGGTTTTAGGAGAGAGAGTTAACATAGCGGGAAATGAGATCTGGCTTAATCCCCCAGAGTGAAAATTTGTTTTTTCTTAAATAAATAAGTCCGTCCGATATAAAGCCACGTGTACGGAAGAGATGAACCTCGTATTAGCACCCATGTGATGTCCACGTCATCAAGCTTATGATTAGTGGGTCCCATTTTCTGCAGCGCGTATGATCGTCTACACTCGATACCACCTAAGAGTACGATACGCTTTTTTCCCTTTCGTGGAATTTGGAGTTTCTGTTTCTGGGTTATGGATGGACTTTGAAGAAATTAGGGTTTTGCTGAATCGCAGACTTTTCTTTTGGGTACATATCGACCATGAAGATAAAAGAGACTGGGAGTCTCCGACAAGATTAAAAAAAAAAAAAAACAAATTCTTTTTTTTTTTTTTGGGCTGAAAATTATTTTGAGGAGCAGGTGAAGTTAAAATTTTCATGACACAAAAATGGCAGATTGTTTTAGGTCTCCAATTTTATGAACCTTCCATAATTTTACATATATATATATATTTATTTTTCAACTTCTGTGGTTTATATATATCTCTTGCATTACTAAGGTGATAATTTTTTCATCTCAACATTTATCCCCTTTCTTTTTTAATTGTTGTTTCGGTTTCTCTTCTCTTCTCTTGATCAATGAATACAAATCGGTAAACAAAAAACAATTGCTTTCCGTTTCATCTACTTATTCATATCTGTTTTATATCTGGGTTTTATTTTTTTTTTTCCATATAAGATTTTTTTGTTTGTTTGAAAAAGTTGGTGTAACGTGTATCTCCGTCTGAGACTATCCTTCAGATCTAAAAACCTAACGCTTCAATATTTGTCTCGAGGTGAAATAATATTTTGCTTAATCTTAAGCAATCCATTGTTTTTTTTTTTTTTTTCGGGAATTCGGTGTCAATTGTATTGGTTTGTTTCTGATGATCTCTGTTGATTCCAATTGTGAGACGAATTTTTTTTTTTTTTTTTTTTTGGCCTTTCCCCGTGAATCTCGTTTTTTTTGGGGTTCTGTCTATTGTTAAGCCTAAAGATGAAACCAGACGAAAACTTTGGATTTTTCAAAATGCTGTATTTTTTGTTTCCTCATGTAAGAAGGCATGTGGATTAGTTACAATTCTAAACTCTGTTCCCAGTTTTGATTTTCTTTTTCTTTTCGATTTTTATTTGTCGCAGGAATTAAAGCCAATTGAATATTCACAGATTATCCCAGAGAATCTCCAGGACAAATGTACTAAATCCGCAGGTACTCTCTTCGATACTTAAACCTCAATCTTATAATATTTTTCTGCGTGGACGAACAAAAATCTGATTTTGGAAGACAGGGCTGAGAAATAAATCATGACACAGGTTTAGCCATCGTTTTTTCTTTTAAAATAGGTAGTTTCAGTGTTTGATTTCGCTTTGAAGTGCTAAATCTTAGGAGGATAACAGATACTGCATTCACCATTGACATGCTCTGTTTCGATTTTCTTCTCTTTGCTTAGGATTGTATATCACTCACTCTCTGGATCAGCCTCAATTGTTTTAATTCATTCAGATGTGGATATTGGAGAAATCAAATGTAGCTTCTTTTTGGTACTAATCACTAAAATGACCTTCTCTGTTTTCTCTAACAATCCATGGCTATCTAATTCTGNCCATTTGTCTTTTGCTGAGAATTAACTTTCTTCAGATTCTTGATCAATTTGCATACGAGATCTCATCAGTTATAAGTAAACTTTTTGTTACAATGTGGCAACTTTTTTGGTGCAGAGAGTAACAAGTGACCTCAAATAAATTTCATTCATTTAGTACTTTAAAACATAAACACACATGGTCTAGGTTTTGTACAAAACCAGACACCTAGAAGTTGTGTGGATAGCAATGGTTTTCATGTGTTACAAAATACGCAACAAGTTATACAGAAACACAGGGCAGTCTTTGGAGTTGGATGTCTCACAGCAAGGAACTATACATCAGAGTGTGATACTGTCTGGGGAGTGAGAACGTACATATGACAGTCGTGAGCTTCTACTTGAGCTTTAAAAGATACAGACGCGTTGTCTGTTACATCTTTGTGCTGCCACAAATCTCTTACTGAGACGCTAATGGTAGATTCAAGACCGATCATTTCCCATGATGCTGTAATGGTTGCAGGCTCTGAACAACGGTTCCAGAGAGCAACTACCATACGGTCACCAGATAAAGGCCCTGACCACACCTGAAATGAAACAGCCATCACAAATTTTGAGTCCTCAAGTCTGTGTGTGTTTTCTGCTTTTTTTTTCTATGAGTCTGATAAATATGTGGCTCTTAATCCATACCTGTTGACAATCATCTTTACCATTGCCTTGGATTTTCCTTCCTTGAACACCAAGTGGGTCTGCGACCAGAAGATTTCTCAGATTCTCAGTCATCGACAATGGATATGCAGTGAAGCTAACAAGTCTAAAAAGATTGAAGTTCACCTTGGTTTACAGCGATAACCTCCTTATTGCTCAAAATCTCAAAAGTTTCAGCGGTCATGTTCCTTACATCACAACCAATCAAAAGTGGTGCCTGCAGGAGAACCATGGGGTTGAGATGAGATCTCGGAAATAAAATAAAATCAAGAAACCATGAAATTAAGTTACATACCTTCATCAAAGCCCAAATGCTAAAATGACCTCGATACTCCTCATAAGTCATCCCTCCATTCCCAACTTCCAACATATCCGGATCTAAAAGCAATGGAAACAATTGTGATCAATACTTCAAGTGTACTAGTTCTAACTCCATAGGAGAACATCTTTTTGAGATCTTAAATGATTGTTTACCATTCCAACCACCAGGTCCAGCATATGCAGCCCACTTGTTATTCAAATCAGCAATTGTAGTCATACTTCATAAACAACAAGAAAAAGAGAGAGAGCAAAGCAATCAGATCATAATTTAAACAAACCAATCCCTCCCCAGGCAACTCAATGTTCATACTACTCGAATCGCAAGATCTTCGTTATGAAACACAAGATTTATCTAATGCTAAAGAGATTTTCCACCTTGCCCATGTATCATTGATGTCATCAGTTGTGCGCCAACTGTTTCCAACTTCTTTTGCCCACAAGGCAGGATCATCCACGCCCCTGCAAACACGAAAAAAAATGGTAAATATATGGTATCAAATTTACTCGTCCTGTGTGAAGACATTGTGACGTATGTTACCATTCACAAAGCGAGTAGAAGATTGAGCGACCAGTAGCGTTTAGAGCATCACGCATTGGAGGGTATCTGGAAACCATAAACCGTATCAAGTCATTTTTAAAAAATATTACCAAAAAGAGTTCATGATATATTATATGGTACCATATCAAATCATAAAGATCAAACCTTTCGATTGGTTTTATTCCCAGGTTGAAGCAGTTGTCATATTTTAGATAATCCACACCCTGGTAGTGGAAACCAAGACGAAGATACCACCGAGTATTAAAACAATGTGATCTTTGTTTGTAATTAGGAAATACAAGATGATTCCACTTCAAAAGATCATTGAATACTCAAATTATGAACGGCACTGGATGAGAAAACTAACCCAAGAAGCAAAAATGTCTGCATCATCCACTTCATGGAAAAGGGATCCTGGACGAACTTGACACGTGAAAACGCTGAAAGAGGAAGAAATTGGGAAATATATTCAGAATATAAACAGGAGACTGTATCCTATCGTTTCGTCGAGCACACAAAAGAGGTACATGAATCTTAACCTACCCAGCATCTGAATATATACCGAGTTTTAGACCTTTAGAATGAATATAATCAGCAAGAAACTTAATCCCTGATGGGAAGGTTTCAGGATGAGGAACCAATTGACCCTGGATTTCAACATTTCACAGAAGAAAGTAAGCATCCGGAGTCTAGTTGATAAAATTCACGAACCCCGAAGAAACAAAAAAAGAAGAGAAAAATTATAACATGAAAACCGAGAGTAAAAGCCTCCATTGTCACCTCAGGGCATGAGCTCACTACAAATGAGTACTTTCAAGACTAAACAGAAACTCTAATACGAGAAATCTTACCTTTGAATCCCGTAACAGATTGGACCAACAATCATCTGCAACAAACCTAAACTTGTGAAACCTGAAGCAGTAAGGATTCAATACAGAGAAGAAGAAAAAAATGATGAGGCAGGTTCAAGGGACAGTACCGATATTGACATGTGTGTATCCTAAATCAGCCAAGCCAGATGAGACCAGAGCATCAGCTGTTAATTGAAATTAAAGTAAAACTATCAGCCACTCCAATGAACATATAGAATAATAACAAATATGAACATATGAAACATGTGAGTAGCTTTACCAGTTTCCTTAATGACTGTTTCATTGATATTGCAAGCAAAGAAGTTCCAGCTATTCCATCTGTCTCGATTAACAAAGCACAAGTCTAATAAGAGACCTTCAAATTTCTTAACTTTTCACCAAAGTCAGCAGAAAGTTGTTCCTTTTACATCAACACCGAAACTCAGAAACTAAATGGCAGACCCAGAAACAACAACCCACGAAAAGTCAAAATCCGAAAGATGAACAAACAATCGAAAAAGCTAATTCCTTTGGAAGCTAACCCCATTTGTGGAGTTCGAGCGAGGCCATTGTTGAGCTGCAAGCGGCCGTACAAAGAAGTATCATAGATCGAATTGAAGGATTTGCTGAAAACCAAAACACCGGTATTGCTCTGCAACAATGGCGCTTTGACTCTTCCTGCGATCGACTGAGAGACCAAAACAGATAAAGAGAAGAGCCCAACAAGGAACAAAACCGGGTCTTTCATTTTCTTAGTAATCGCCATTAACGTCCTCACACACTCCTCCGGGGATTTCTTTCTCTACTTGTCCTTGTTGAATGAACCAAAAATCATCAAGAACACGGAAATGGTTTTAGATAATTGAGTCGTCTCGATATCTCCAAAGAGATCGATAAAATAATCAAGTAGTTGTTCTAGAATATGCTTACGAATCATCACGTATCGTTTGTCATTAAATTTACAATTTTTGGTCACTACCATATAGTAAAATAAATTAGATAAAATCCAAAAAGTTACTTAAAATAATTCGGCATTACAGATTCCATTCAATCACAAAAACTCCAAAAAAAAGTTCAACGTCGTCGAAAGAAGAAGACGCCTAAGAGAATAAAACCGATAGCCAAAACCAAGGGGATCTTGCCTAAACCGGATTGAGGCTTAGGGGTCAAAGGGATGCAGGGCCTCCACACAGTGTCTTTCCCAGGAATATCCATGAGAGAGATTCCTTTAAGTGCCAACAACGCTCTGATCTGATCGCTTCTTTCAAAGTCTTTGTTCTTTCTTGCAACTCTCCTTTCTTCAATCCTCTGCAAGACCTCTTCTTCTCCCATTCCTGCCCTGGATAACGCCTTTTGTTTCATCTCTTTCAAAAGCTCTGCGTAGCTCAGGGTAGTGAGCAAACCAAGCACATCAAGGGCTTCCCTCACTGCTTTCTCGACCTCCACAAGTGACAACCAGCGACATCTGCTGCTTCTTCTGCATTTTCTTCAGCTTGATGATTGAAGCGTTGATGAACTTCATCGCCTCTTGGAACGCGCCCGTGAGTATAGGAGATGTGTTCAAGTCGTCTGACATTTTGGCTTCAAACTCGCTTTTCACTTTCTTGATCATGTCTTTGGCTTCTGAAGTCTGTTGAGCCTTTCCATCCTTGTCTTTTGATGCTTCTTGATGCGGAGACAGAGCTTCAACAAGATCTTGTAATGTCTAAGTACTGCACGCACCTGATAAATGTAATACAAAGAATCTGACGAACTCTCTAGCTGTGACTTAGAATAGTTGAGATGAGACCGGTAATGTGCGCTCATCAAGAAGTGTCTCAGAGCCAGAGGATGGTACTCAGACGTGATCTTACACAGATTCAACAAATCCTGCATTAGCCATATGAGAAAACACAAACAAAACTCAATTTATTCATATTGTGGAACAAATAAGATAACATTCTCTAATCGTTTTAAAGTTTCTCTTTGATTTTGCCATCTTCTCTTTATCGATAGTGACATGCCCATTATGCAACCAGTAATTCATATAGAAGGATCTAGAAGATCAAAATATTATTAGCAAATATATTGTATCTATTATTTAGATATTTAGAGATTTGTATCTAATTACTTTAGGAAATCCTTTTGCTATATAAATCATTGTAACCTAACGCTTATATTCATGAGAGTAATAATAATTCTTCCAATGCCTAAATTCTCATCACTCTATCAATTCACACCGCTATTTTCGCAAGCAGCACAAGTCTGTGCGATCTCGTTTTCATGGTGCGGGAATTTCAGATCTATGCCACCACCGTGAATGTCAAATCTCGGAGACAGGAAATGAGCACTCATTGCACTGCACTCGATGTGCCATCCCGGTCTCCCTGCACCCCAAGGGCTCTCCCAACTTGGTTCACCGGGTTTCGCAGCCTGCGTAAGATTCACCAAAAGGCTCAGAGAAAAATTCAACAGAAAGAAAAGATATTACTTGCATCAAACCTTCCATAATGCAAAGTCAGCAGGATTGCGTTTCCTTGGATCAACAGCGACCCGCTTGCCAGCTTGGGTGTGATCCAGCAGCTGACCTGATAACTGACCGTAGTTAGGTGACTTATCCACCGAGAAGAACACATCACCATCCACTGCATAGCCACATTCGTTCTCAATGATCTGCAACAAGGAAAAATATGGATCATAGAGCTTACTGATAGCTTCGTCACTAAATCACACCATCTTTTAACCAAGATCATATGGAAGGAGAGCAAATAAGAAGACCTTTTGTATCATCTTTACAATGTGCTCCATATGGTCAGAGACACGAGGCTGGTGAGTAGGAAGGAGGCACTGAAGAGTACCCATATCCACCAGATACTCCTCGCAAAAGCGATTACTAACATCTATCGGGTCCTCCCCACACTCGTTAGCCTTTTTAATTACCTGCAGCAGAAGAAAGAGAAAAGACGCAACTTTCAGTGCAAATTCACTGGAAAATAGGAATTCAATATATAAATACCATGCCTTGCCATCAACATCTGTAAAATTTCGGACATAAGTAACTTGATAACGCAACTTTCAGTGCAATTCACTGGACAATAGGAATTCAATATATAAAGACCATACCTTGTCATCAACATCTGTAAAATTTCGGACATAAGTAACTTGATAACCCAAGTGCCTCAAGTATCTGCATTAATCAGTACAGAGATCAATGCCAATTCCAAAAAAACTCATCCGATTTCTTGTTAAGTGTTTATCAAATCAGAGAAGAAATCTAACAATGGACAAAAAGGTTTCAAATGCCGGATTTTACACAGAATCCCCCAAATTTGTTACCTCAGGCGAATTAAGAAAATTCTATATTTAACAACAATCCTACCGCGAGAAATCAAAATATATAAAACTTTGAGGAGACCTGTAAAGGACGTCAAAGGCAACTGTGGCGCGACCGTGGCCGATGTGGCTGAGGTCATAAGCGGTAATGCCGCAGACGTACATTGTGATCTGGCCAGGGTTGATGGGAACCAACACTTCCTTCTGTTGCGTCAACGTATTGTGCAACTTGAGCACTGCCTTCTCTAACTCCATCTCTGACATCTCTCCGCCGCTAATTGCCTCTCTCGGAAAAAGCTTTCACCGGTCGCACTAATCCCTATATATATATATCTTTCCTTCAAATTTGTTTACGTTTTCCTTTTCCACTGGTACCACGTCGGATTCTCAAAACAGGGAAAGGAAAAATATTCTCATTTATTGTTTTGGGTCAAGGAGAAATTAAGTATAATAAATTAATAACCATAAAACAAAAGTTGAAAATTAATATTGACCAAACTATATTGGCTTTATTTCTCATTTTCAGTTTTTCTCCAAAGCTAAAATAATGAGAAATTTGGCTCAGTATCCATATTGACATCGTTATTTGAGTTTATAACTATAGTAAAACCATAGTCATGATATTCTTTGTATATTATGTATAATGGCGAAACTGTCTTTGATTCCTTCTTTTCCTTTCTCTTTGATAACTTCTTCGTTCTTTCTTTTTTTCTCAAGATTTCTTTTTTCTCTTGCCAATTTTTCAGATAAAACACAATTTTCCATTCAGTCAACATCGACAACAATAGAACCTCTCCATCTCCACCAGTTTCAACCAGATCAGAACTCTCCACCATTATTATGATCTTCACCCCTCTTCAATTTTATTCTTATTCTCCACCCTCGCTACCAGATCCACCACCGCTTCTTGCAGTTCCAGATCCATCGCCGCCGCTTCCTCTCTCGCAATCCCTCACTCCAACCCAACCACCTCCGTCCTCCAAGACCCATGCGCCTCTTACCCCTTGCCATCCGGAAATCACTGGTTCGAGAAGATATGCGACGTCCGATGGAAAATTAACCTTGGAATTTTGCCGTCTTCTCCTTCCTCCACATACTATATTACATGACCAGATAGAATGGAGAAATACTGCGAACATTATATAATAGAGACAAAGTAAATTTCATACAACAAACTGTTGTTCCTATTCCACAACGTATTTACCCACACAAACGCACAATACCCCGACACCATCATATCCTTCACCACTACTACATGTTAATCAGCTAAATCGAATCACCTTAAACTCAATTTATACTACATTCCATTAACAACATAGTCAAACCCCCCAATGGCAAAAATCAAACTAACTAACTAACCTATTGCCAAATATTATGTTTCACCCCAAACAATACTGGTTACGAATCTAGGAATTTATTTAGTCAAGAGCCACCATCACTATTTCACAATGAGAAAATAGTATAGAATTTTCTTATTGTTTTTTTTCCAGCAAACGGTTTCAGCCAGTAAAAGTATTTTTGTCTCAAAAATTGTAGAATATAGGATTTTTGGTTACATGCTTCGTTAAAAACTGACATGGTTATATCTTTAATTTTGTGTCTCAATATGATTATTCAAGATCGTAAAATAAATGGAAAGCAAAAACAAGTTTTTATTTATCGAACCTGTTATAAATTCTAAAATTTTAATATCCACGTTGAACTAATAAATCTAAGTCCAATTAGTTTTAGCTTCAACAAATAAAGGTCAACAAGGCTGGTCAGCAAATCTTTTGCCTGATTTTTTTTTTTTTTTTTAATAATTCTAAGTTGATAGTTGATACTATTCTAAAATACAAAGAAAACCTCATTTATTAACAAAATAAACACAAGAAATAAAATTCGACGCCTCATAAATCACCAGATCACTAAACTCCCACGTAACCACATTGATCACAGCCATATTATTCATTTGTGGCCCCCTATCCATTTCAACCCCACCACATACAAACCACATGTATGTTTACTATAAATCCTACTACAATTTGCCATCTCGTTTACTTGGAATCAGATTGAAAACCAAAAGATGGGTCTAAGAGCACTGCCTCTTCAACACAACGGGGGATTCCTCTCCACGACCAAAGTCCCCATCTCAAGAACCTCGCCAAGAATAAGCCGGAACGACCCTAGATGGGTCGTCGTGTCTGCGAAGCAAGAGAAAGACGAGGAGAATAAGAAGAAGGAAGAGGAGACTTCGTTGTTCACTAAACTAACGGATGCGTTGGATTTCTCACAGGTTCGGTCGGAGAAAGACGCCGAGCTTCTCTACGAGGCACGTGAAGCCACCAAATCTGGCGGCAAGATGAACAAAGAACAGGTCTGTCTTCTTAGTTAACCACACCACTTTTCAACCTTTTTTCTAATATGATAATTATTATTAATTATGAAATAAATCCAAAGTACTACTACTAGATCCATACAAGTAAACACACCGATCATTTACTTCTTTTTCTTTGGTTAGAAGCCTTTAATATATAAAGCTTGTTTTTTTTTTTATTAAACCATGATGTGGAACTCGAATTCTAAACATGAATAAGAAGAAGAATCATACTTATGATAATAATTGGATTACCATCGAATTATGTTTGATGTATTCGTAATGGTGCAGTATGGGGCCTGTCTCTTATACACATCTAGATGTGTATAAGAGACAGGCAAGACAAGTGGACAAGTTAGGGAGATATGCTCATGTCTCTTGTCTTCAAAATCCCTCCAATTCTTCTGGAAATTTCTTCACCAGACTCTTCTCTAGATGATGGTCAAATTCTCGAATCCAATATATTTGTGTCTTTTTTTTTTTTTTTTAGCTTAATTGTTCTTGCAATTTTGTGTATTTCTATAGAAATCGATATTCATTTACCATACCAAAAAATAAAGCATGTTTTATTGGAGATCTTGAGAAGCAAAGAGACAGAAAATTTGACCAACACTAAGTTACGAACCTACATCAATTTTATAATTTTTCCCACACATAACTTGTCAAAGCCCATTACTTTTTCAAGACCTTAAAATACTGCATAATAGGACATTGACCCAGATTATTATAGAGCCCATACGCCCATGGTTAATCATCGATCACAGTAGAGAAGTAAAAAAAATTCACTTTTCCCATTTTACTGTTTCAATTCCAAGCAAATATGAATCTGAATCTGATAAGATTATTGTATATGGGCAGTGTTTGCGTTTTCGTTTGGAAGAGAACCGTTGAAGCATTTTAAAAAAAACATGGTTACTATATAAGTAATTAGTATATATGCTTTCTTGGTATACATATCAACAATCATTTCATGAATTTTGATATATAGTTACTAATGCCATTGTGGTCTCATTTCATTAAATTTTATCCAAAACAACCTTAAGCCTTTTCTGATACCCATTTTCACAAAAGCATTTAGTGACTAAACATAAATTCGAAAAGTTTTGTCCGTTAGTGACTCTATGCATGGACTGCCCGGAAGGGAAAAGAGTGACGTCACCTAAAAACTATGCCTTTACGTTTTCTCTGTACCATTTCCATCAACGATTTCTCTCTCTTTTCACTCCGTCTCTATACCATTTCTCTCTCTCTCTCTCTCTTTTCACTCCAAAACCTCTTGTGCCGCCGTCGATTCTAGGTATTTCTCGTCGTTCTGTTTCTGGATATTTCTCGCCTCTTGATCTCTCTCTTGCCCACAAAAAAAAGAAAAAGCTTGATTTCTCAACCGAAAATTCCTGGGGTTTCTTTAGTTCCGATTTCTCTGTTTAAGCTTTTAACTGGGTCTTGTTTTTCATAGGATTCGTAATGGAGGACGAGGAATCGTCATCAGGAGTTGTAGAAGGAGAAATTGTAGGAATCACGTTCGGTCTCGCAACTTATAAACAGATAGTAAGTGGAAAGTCTTATGCTTTCTGGACATACTATGCTGCTCTTGTGTTATGCTTTCACTTATCTGATTTTGCCTTGCTTCTGTTTTCTTAGTGTACAGCGTCACTTAGTGAGGGGGCAATCAACCACGTAAGCCAGCTTTCTAATCCGTTCTTGGGGTTACCTCTGGAATCTGGTAAATGCGAAGCTTGCGGTGCCACCGAACCTGATAAATGTGAAGGTAAATCAACTCTCTTTTTTTTTTTTTGGATTTTGTGTATGATAGATAGAAGCTCTCTTAAAGTCTTCTGATACCTTTGTTTATTCTTTTTCAGGTCATTTTGGGTATATTGAGCTGCCAGTACCAATTTACCATCCTACCCATATTACAGAGCTCAACAAAATGCTGAGCCTTTTGTGCTTAAAATGTCTAAAGATCAAGAAGGCTCATGTATTATTTTTATACTACATTCGATTTCCTTCTTACTGTTGATCCACACACTAATTGAGTGAAAAAGCGTCTTAAGCCGTTTTGTTATTGACCTTTGTTTTCTCTCTTTTTTTTTTTTGATTATAGAGCACAGGCCATGGTCTTGCGAAGCCGCTATTAGATCAGTGCTGTGAGGTGAGTAAAGCCATGTTAATTCTGCCATTTGTTTGTTTGTTATAGTATGCCTCCTCAGAAACTTCTTATGCGCTGCCATAGTTTGTTACATATCCTGATGAAGTAACAACATCAACCTTCTGAGTGTTTCCTTTTACTTGAAAAGCAATCCAACACAAGCGTATGGAAACTAGGGTTAAATGTATCTCATTGCACCCTGATTCAGCATTTAGTTAGTTGTATATGTTTTCTTTTCTTCAGTTCCATGTTAGAAAGCTAATGGTAATTGAAGTCTGGACTTTCATTTTTGTTGGATCTATTAAAAGGGTGGAACATAAATTAATGCTTTCCCAAGCAGTAATTGTCGACATTTACATTCTCTCCTTCACTTGTGGGTGTTTTAGATTCTGTTATTCCATTAAATTTTACATAAAAGTTTTTTCTTTCAATGATATATGTCAGGAAGCTTTGCATATCTCAATGAAAGAGACGAAATTGGATGGAGCTTGCTATTTAGAACTAAAGCTCCCATCTAGGTCGAGACTGCAGAATAGCTGTTGGAGTTTCTTGGAACGATATGGTTATCGTTATGGAAACGATTATACCCGGCCTCTGCTGGCTAGAGAGGTCCTATTCTTTACTCTAAAAACTCTGTTTCTTTACAGTGTTTATTTGTTCACGAAAGTTACTTTGTTTGCAATGGTTCAACGTGAGCAGAGAAGCATTTATAGGGATTTGTTTCCCATTATTTCAGCTATCGGTGTACTTTCTGCTGCATGTCTCAAAATCATTAACTCTGTACCATAGAAGCATGGTTTCTGATGCTCGTTATCATGATTCGGATTGATAAATTCTAATTTAGCCAACTTTTGAGCTTAATGATTTCTGATTCAGTCTAGCTAACTATAATAGCTATACCACTGTTAAGTCCCTGCGAGGCTTAGGTGGTTCATGTAATCGAACTCGTAGCTTACTGAATCTTTTATTTTAGGATTTTATAGGTCAAAGATGTTCTGTACTCTGTTCTATTTAGTTGAGGCCACTAGCTAATTTTACAGATGTTATGTTGCTGGAACCTGTTTTGGTTGATATTGTTTTGCATTTGCTGGGGAAAAAAAACACAGGCTAAAGAAATTTTAAGACGAATCCCAGAAGATACATTAAGAAAGCTCACAAAAATGGGGCATAAGCCACAAGAAGGCTGTATACTAGAATATCTTCCAGTCCCTCCTAACTGCTTATCTATACCAGATGTCTCTGATGGGTTCCTCTCCATGTCAACGGTAATTCAACTGAAACTAAAACGCCAGTATCTGAATACATGAGCTATTTGAATGCTTGAGCTCATGCATTTTTCTGTCATTCTTATTTAATTAGGATCCATCCAGAAGTGGGTTAAGAGATGTTTTGAAGAAAGTGATAGCCATTAAAAACTCCAGGTCTGCTGAGACAAAATTTGTGTCTCATGTTATTGAAGCTAATGACATTTACAGAGTGGTGGACAACTATCTGCGGGTGAGGGCTATGACTTCAAGAAGCATTGATATGAGATATGGTGTTGCCAAGCTCAAGGACAGTTGCTCTTCCAAGACTTGGTCTGAGAAAATGAAAGCGCTCTTCATAAAAAAGGGTTCTGGGTTCTCTTCCCGCAGTGTCATCACTGGGGATGCCTACAGGCGTGTGAATGAGATTGGAATACCTTATGATGTTGCTCGGAGAATCACTTTTGAGGAGAGGGTTACTGTCCACAACATAGGACATCTACAAGAGCTGGTTGACAAGAAGTTATGCTTGAGTTACAGCCAAGGTTCTACAACCTACTCATTGAGAGATGGGTCCAAAGGGCACACTCGGCTAAAACCTGGCCAGATCGTACATCGCATGACAATGGATGGGGATGTTCTGTTCATTAACAGACCACCAACCACTCATAAACATTCCTTTCAAGCCCTTCAAGTGTACGTCCATGAAGACAATACTGTCAAGATCAATCCGCTTATTTGTGGCCCCCTTGGTGCTGATTTCGATGGCGATTGCATCCATGTATTCTATCCACAGTCACTTCGGGCAAAGGCAGAAGTCATGGAGCTGTTATCAGTGGAGAATCAGCTACTCAGCTCACATACGGGCCAGCTTAATTTGCACTTGGGATGTGATGCAATGCTTTGTCTCCGTTTGATGTTTGAAAGGGTGTTTTTGGACAAGGCAGCTGCTCAACAGTTGGCCATGTTTGGCTCTTTGTCTCTATCACCAGCCGCTCTAAAGTTTAGTGAATCTGGCCCGGTTTGGACTGTATTTCAGATTCTGCAGCTTGCCTTCCCTGACCACTTGAGCTGCAAAGGAGACAGGTTTATAATTGATGAAAGTGAAATTTTGTTTGTTGATTCTGGGGCTGATGCAGTGGCATCCTTCATCAACAGCATTATGAATTTGATTTTGTTGGAGAAAGGTGCAAAGGAAGCACTTGGATTTTTTGATTCATTGCAGCCTATGTTGATGGAACACCTTAATGCTGAGGGCTTTAGTGTCAGCCTGGAAGACTTTTCTATGTCTAGTGAAAACATGGGCATCATTCACAACATTATCAGGGAAATTTATTCAACGGTTTCACGTTTAAGATTAACCAATGAAGATGAGTTGCAGCTAGAGAATAGCATACATCATGTGAAGGAGGTCGCTGCTAATTTCTTGCTGAAATCACACTCTGTGAGAAACTTAATAGACATCAATAGTGGCTCATCCATCAACAAACTAGTGCAGCAAGTAGGGTTCTTGGGTATTCAACTTTCGGATAAAAAGAAATTTTACACGGAGAAGCTAGTTGAGGACATGTCCCGGTTTTGTAAGAGACAGTCTTCCTCAGGGGAATTTGGATTTGTGAAAAGTTGTTTCCTTCATGGGTTAAATCCATATGAAGAGATGGTTCACGCCATTGCAGCCAGAGAGGTCATGGTTCGGTCTTCAAAAGGGTTAGCTGAGCCTGGGACCCTTTTTAAGAATCTGATGGCTAATCTTCGAGATATTGTGATTTCTTACGATGGAACAGTAAGGAACACATGCACGAACTCAGTTGTTCAGTTCAAGTATGAGATTGAGAGAAATTCTGAAGATATGCATCGAGGTTTGTTTGAAGCTGGAGAAGCTGTTGGAGTTTTGGCAGCTACTGCAATTTCAAATCCTGCCTATAAAGCTGTGCTTGATTCCTCTCCCAGTAGTAATTCATCTTGGGAGCTAATGAAGGTTGAGAATTCTCTTACTGGCTCATCAAATTGTTAAATATAGATCATCTATATGTGTGTTACATTAATACTGTTTTCTTTTCTCAGGAAGTGCTGCTTTGCAAAGCCAACTTCCAGAATGCAGTTAATGATCGTCGGGTGATTCTGTTTCTGAATGATTGTCCTTGCGAGGAAAAATATTGCCAAGAAAATGCGGCTTGCGCAGTCAAGCACATGTTGAAGAAAATAAGTCTTAAGGAAACTGCAGTGGAGTTCCTGGTCTAGTAAGTCTCATCTTTCTAATAACTAATGTTGCTCTTTCCTAGTGTGTTGTGCGCATTTTTGCTTTTACTAATCCCTTCCTTGAATTTCTGTTTTATCTTTACTTGCTTGCAGACACAAGACACAACAATGTACTATGGAAAATTATATAAACGACTCCTTCCTTCAGGGTCACGTTCATCTAAACAAGGTGTGAACTCTGGTTCGTATCTAATTAAATCGTTCTGAAAGTCTTCACGTTTTGAAGAATTAACGTACTGTAGCTTTCCTTGTATTTGTTTGTTTGATTTAATAGACTCTGTTGCAAGAGCTGGGCATCAGTATGCATGAGATACAACAAAAGTGTGAGGGCGTGATAAATTCATTTGGGCAGAAGAAGAAGAAAGCTGACGACTTCAAAAGAACAACTTTGTCACTTGTCAGTCAGGTTCGTTAAGTGTCTGTGGTTGAAAAGATGCTTATATCTAATTAATCTCTTTCCAAGTGTTTTATTGTCTCCTTGCATATTGTCCTGAGGTTTTCTGTCTCAACTAATTTTTTCTTCCTGGATTAAACAGTGAGAGCTGCTCTTTTGGAGATTCATCTGGAAGCAAAGAATCTGACATCATGTGCTTGATGTTCTCCTATTACAATGCTGCCGACCCTAATCTAGAAGGAGCTCTTGATATCCTTTGCAACACAATTTATCCAGTTCTGATGGAAACAGTAATCAAAGGTACTTGAATAATGCTTTTCATTATCGCTTTCGTCTTGCTTTCCTACCCATTCTCTTGAATATTACTTCTGAAAAAGGCTTTCCTGATGATCTGATTGTACATTCTGTGTCTCAACTGTGTAGGTGATCCACGGATCTTCTCAGTAAATATTATCTGGAAAAGGCTAGAGAAGAGGATACAAAAGTGTGATGCATCTAAAGGAGAATGGGTTTTGGATGTCATTGCTGAGAAATCTGCTGTCAATAAAAGTGGTGATGCTTGGAGAGTTGTGGTAGACTCTTGTCTTCCAGTGCTTCACCTGATAGACACAAGGCGTTCAATCCCATATTCTGTAAAGCAAGTGCAAGAGTTGCTTGGAATAGCTTCCACTTTTGAACAAGTAGCTCAGGTGCCTGATTACTTAAGTCCTCACATTTATTTTAAGTCATGATTTTATGTTGGTATCATATTGCTCATTGTCGTTGCAAGGAGGCCTTTTTGTTTTTGTAGCGTCTCTCTGCTTCAGTGAGAACAGTATCTAATGGAGTCTTAAAGGGAACATATAGTTCTTCTAGCAAACCACATGACTTGTTCAGGGAATCTGCTGGGTTTTAATGCTGGAGGTTACAAGGCTCTGACCAAGTCATTGGATATCAAAGTACTGTTCACAGAAGCAACTCTGATAGTAAGTAGTCTGTCCGTAAATTGTGTAATACAAATTCCTTCAGAAGATAATCTCAGAAGTCCAGTGCGTAACATTGACTTTTCTTAAATGTTTTTAGACTCCAATGAAATGTTTTGAGAAAGCTGCTACAAGATGTCATACAGATTCTTTATCAACGGTGTTTGGGTCCTGTTCTTGGGGCAAACACGTGGTCGTTGGTACGGGTTCAGGGTTTGATCTGTTATGGAGAAATGAGGTAGGCTTACTCTTTCGAAGTCCATACTAACCACCACTTGTCAATTGAGTCTCTCATATAAATTGGCTTGAAATGTGAGGTTTTTCTTATTTATCAAATAATTTTCAGGCTAAGCTAATTGATGAAGAAGGAGATGATCCATACAGCTTTCTCCAAATGGTTAGATCATGTACAGATGGAGATGCATACGTTGGTTCCTCTGGTTTTGACGTTGTGTAAGAAGATATGGAGGAGTTGGAGAAATCTCCTCAGCGAGAGCCTGCTCTTGGAGAGCTTACCTTTGAGGATTTACTAGATGAAGGGAAGCCAGCTGCATCCAAGTGGGAGCAAAATGGATTATGCAGTGGTAGTAGAGGGACTGCTGCATGGGACCAGATAGATACTGAAGATGACAAGCACAATAAGAAAAATTCATGGGACACTGCTAAAGATTCAAGTCAATGTGCTTGGGAAAAGCCAAATGAGGAGAATAGCAAGTGTAACGAGGAGTCATCATGGGGTTCTACCAAAGTATCTAGTCAATGTGCTTGGGAGAAGCCAAATGATGAGAATGGCAAGTGTGATGAGCCATCATGGGGTTCTGCAAGCGAGGGAAAAGAGAAACACAGTGTGACAGACCCTTGGGCTTTGAGAAATGAGTCAAATTCAAACACACAGGAAGCCCACGTAGATGATGGAAGTCCTTGGGTTGCATTGGCATACACCAGAAGCAGAGATGAGAATGAAAAGGATAGAAGCCAGTGGGGAAATCCGAAGAAGAGATATCCATGTGAAGGCTCACAGAGGAACCCTCTTCGTCCACCTAGAGCTGGAAATCAAGATATGTAATTACAGAAACAGGACAACGGTTAGACATGTTTACCTCCGAGGAGAAGGATATTCTCTCAGATATTGAGCCACTCATTAAGACTGCCAGGAAGATAATGCATCACTCCGGGTATGCTCTTTCAACTAATTGTTGGTTTACGATTTCATTTCCAGATCACTCTAGTCTATGCAGTAAGATGGGGCCACAATATGGATGTTTGGTTACTTGGACAACAATAGATGAAGAAATTGAGCCACTTGATTAACAAAAGAAAATTACTTAGCTTTGTCTTTCACTTACTCATGATAGCTATTTTCTTTTCCACTTGTGTTCTGAAAATTTGTTCTTTTTGATGAAGGTACAAAGATGGTGATCCAATATCGTCTGATGATCAGATGTTTGTACAGGAGAAGATTCTGAAATTCCATCCAGAAAAAGAAGCGAAGCTTGGTGCTGGTGTCGATTTTATCACGGTACCATTTACGTTTTGATTTTTGTTCTAATATAGCCATGATCTGACTGAAGAAGATTAAAACCTTGGAAATGCTCAACAACGCAGGTGGATAAACACGCGTTGTTCCAAGATAGCAGGTGTTTCTTTGTTGTCTCAACAGATGGGAGCAGACAGGATTTCTCCTACGTAATATGCATCAAGAACTCGTTGACAGAGAAATACACCGGCATGGCTGAAGAATTCATTGGAAAATACTTTTAAAAGAAGACTTTTCCTTTGCAGTACAAGAACAAAGACGCCACAACAGGTGACATGAACCAAGAGACAACCACAGAAACCCCTGAAAGCCCCTTTGGTATTGGAGCAGAAGAGACTCAGGCTCAGACAGAAAAATAGAGAAGCCCTTTTGTCCTAAAACACAGTCCTTTTCAGCTCTATTTGCTGCTTAAATATAGTCCCTTTTTTCAAAACAGCAGTTGTTAACTGCGCTTGGTAGTTCTCGTCAACTCTCCTTTCAATTGGTGACAACTGACAAACCAATTCTCTCTTTTAATGGGATGCATTTTTAACATTTTTTTCTTTGTTTCGACTAGAAATTATTAACATTCACTATTCCTATATTTTTGAATTTTATGATTTTTTTTCTACTAAAGCTCAATGTATTTATATCCAAAAATTTTCATATTATTTTATCAACAAAATAGTATCAAAATTTTACAGTAAAAAAGAAAAAACCAATCTTATGATTTAGGTAATAAATTAAGAATTTATATGTTTAAGGTTAATAAATTTTATTATTTAGTCAACTTCAAAATTTTGGCGCGTTTTTTATTTTTTTAGTCAACTTCAAAATTTGGCATGTTATTTAAAGTTATTTATTTATTTAAAATTTTGGCGGGTTATTTAAAGTTATTTATTTATTTAAAATTTTGGTGCGTTATTTTTTTAGTCAACTTAATATTTTGGCGCGTTATTTAAAGTTATTGATTTATTTAAATTTTGGTGCGTTATTTAAAGTTATTTATTTATTTAAAATTTTAGCGCTAAAAAAGTCAACTTAATATTTTGCCGCGTTATGCCGTTATTTAAAGTTATTTATTTATTTTAATTTTTGTAGTATTATTTAAAATTATTTATTTATTTGAAATTTTAGAGTGTTATTTAAATTTTTGCTGCATTACTTAAAGTTTTGGCGCGTTTACTAAAAAAAGTAAAATATGATTTATCAATACTAATTTTATTAGTTCTTTGTTAGATTTTGAACACATGTTTTTCCATTTAATTTTTTTTTTGAAGTTTCATTTCTAAAATTTATTATTCCATATTTAAAAATTTAGCAAGTTATTACATATGACACACGAAAGATAATATTTTAAATTTTTTTAAAAAATAATATACTTTTTATCAATAAAGGTTTTGATAAAAATAGTCAAAAAGCTATCATAAGAATTTATATAATTCATATTTGTTTATATAATAAATCAAGAATTTGTGAGTTTGAGGTCCATAGTTTCTTCAAATTCATACTAAATCGATCAGATATAAACTAGTAAAAAAGAAATAAACAGGCAAAAAAAATTTGTTTGTTACAAAAGCACTTCATTCATTGATTAAATTAACACTTCACTCATGTATTACGAGGCCAATTAAAAAAAACAAAAAAAATACTTGAACAAGCAAATTAAACGATAATATGTTGGCAACAATACCAACGAAAATTAAAATCATTCTTCTCCGGCTCATCTCCACCGTCAATCTCACGTCTCTTTTCTTCATATTCTCCCGCCTTTATCTTCTAAAAAAACCTTCCTTGAACCACTCCATTACTTAAGCAAGAAGGAACCGGAAGCAGCTCAAGCGGTGGAACCCCAAGACTTTGTCTAGCAAAAGGATGGCTCATTAGCTCCTCCGCGGTGGCTCTATCCGTCGGATTCCGGACTAAGCATCTCCTCACAAAGCCCCAAGCCATCGGCGATAGAATCGCCGACAAGTAACCACCTCTTTCTCCTCTTATAGTAGCCCCCAACATCTCACTCACCATAACACCTAAAGACCAAATATCAATCGCCGACGAGATTACACCACGTGGCCCCACAGCCTCGGGAGCCAAATACTGCCGACTTCCCTCGAACAGAGATCCATCCACTGGATTAGGACCATTAGGCTCCTTAGCTAAACCGAAATCAGCAAGCTTGAGATCACATAGCTCTCCATGAGCATAGCTCGGGAAGATGAGTATGTTCTCTGGCTTGAGATCACAGTGGACGTAACCATCTCGGTGAATGTCCTTGAGCCCTTCAAGAACCGGGAGAATGCAATAACCGATCACGCTCTCCGGTAATCTCCCACCGGCTTTGGTTATCATGTCTTTGAGTGAACCTTGTGGTGCGACTTCCATGTAAATGGAACAGACCTTGACGTTGACTGGGATAGTTTCGTAGGAAACAATAGGGCTTGTGGGTCTTACGATGTTGAAATTGATTGAGTAGAAGTGATGCAGGATCCTTAATTCTTTCTCGAGATCCTCTGAGTATTTGCGGAGAGATGTTTTCTTAGCCATGAGTAGTCCATCTGGGGTTCGAACCAGGGAGATGTAGCCATGGTTGCCTTGGCCGAGAAAGCCGAGTTTCGGTAATGGAGTCTCGTCTAAAATCCACGAATCAGACGACATGTCGAAGATTCAGAATTAGGGTTTATTTCTTGGTTGTGAGAGACAGAGAGATTGTGAAGATTACTTCTTACAGCGTTACCTTTATATATTAGACAAATTGTTTGGTAAGTAATAAAGTTTAAGTTTGACTTCAATGGGGAGTTAATTCTTATCTGCATGTATGTAAATGTAAAACAAATTGTATGTTTTTTTTTTTTTTTTTGTAAATGTAAAACAAATTGTATGTTGAACCGAAATAGGATAAGTATCTGCATGTGTGTAAATATAAAGGTAACGCTGTAAGAAGAAATCTTCACAATAGTATGAAACTCATGTGGTTATGCCATATCGATTATAGAAACAGAAATTATTCATATATATAGTATAGAAAACAATAATTCATATTGATTGTTTTTTTTTAATTCCATAACCTATTAAAAAAATTCCTTAAAAATACAAAGAATTGAAATTATATACCCAATATGAGACATAATATTTCGATACGAACAGAAGATATATATTTTTATTATTGGTTTAAACATGAAAAGAGTTCACGATTGTTGAAGATTTTCTTATACGGTATTGTTGAATTTGATCTCTCACCTGTTTGCATATATGCAAGGCATCGTATCTTACCTGCTCAGATCGTTTGGCAGAGACGGAAGCATGCATTGGGATGACAGTTGACAGATCCATGGGATGATTGTCCGCCATCGATGGAGGAGGAGCAGAAAACGAAGAGTACTCCGCCATATATATATGTACTAGGTTTTGAATCCACGTTATATATATATACTAGGTTATACGTGTGGATTTTCTTTTAATATATTTTTAGTGAAAGCTACTTTTTTATATATATCCATGATGGTAATAATATTTATCATATACAGAAAAAAAATCAGTACGGCTTTATTCCCTAAAATTTTCAAAACCAATGAATCAATGTAAGATTTCAATTAGAGTTGTATATTCAAAAAATATAGCGTAAAGAGACCTTAAATCACTGTTGTAATGTTAGTATTTCTTTTCTAAAGATTTCATTACGTTCTCTATTTGTATTATTTTTCTCTATACATTGAATTTTATAAGTAGGTTTATATTAGATTCAACTTGAATATTTTAGCCTTAAATCTATTTAGAAATATCTAATTGGCGTTTCTGAAAAGAATTTCTTGCTCTTGTTCGAAACCCTTTTCAGTTACATATTTTCTAAGAAACTGCTGAATTCAATTAGAGATTTCTTATTGGAAAAATGGTTATGTACTCACGTTAGGCTAAAATATTCAAGTTGGACAATCCATTTCACACAGCCGGGAAAACAGGCTAAATAACGTGTCACTTGTGAAAACTTAAAATATGTAGCTTCTGTGCAGATGTGAAAATGTGTTTGTGTCTTATAAGGTTACAATTTTTTTAAGCTTTTTGTTACTTGTATAGTCATCTTCCCTTCTACAAAAATTATAACATAAATTATGTCATTCTGGCACATCTATAATTAAGTATATTTTTTGTATATTTTTTTAGATCATTATTATGCATGCGCAGCGTCATCAATATTTACATCTTGGATGTGTAATAATCCTTGCACTGATATTTATGAGTACTTGTTAAATTAAAATGTTGTTGTTTTGTAATTCAGTGCCTTTTCTTTTTCTGATGTTAACCCAAAGAGCTTTTCTTGAGACATTTTCTGACGAAAGTGTTTATATGCATCTACGAAAAAAATATAGTAATAGCGAAGTTGCATGCTAGGCCTTACTTTACAACAACAAAAGCGCATCATTTCAAAAATATAGGAACTAATAATTCTATCAGTTCTTTCTCCGTTACAAACACTTGATAAATTAGAAAGAAAACAAAATTGTGGAAAAGTAATCGATACTGCATTTGATAGCCAGAAAAAAATTGACTTGCCTTTTGAGACACCTTTAGAGATGTAATGTGGGATGAACGAAACATAGATGGAGGATATTCTATAATACATTGATATATTTTTCTGTATACTAATTAACCCCAAATATATACATTGATACAAGATTTGAATACCAGCCCCACTTAGGTGATGCAGTCCACTGATGAAAACTTTCAATCATATTATAGTCCGAGTATGAATTCAATATATATATGTATGAATATTCCATCTTTATACGGAAAATCCCACCCATGTCTAGAGATCTCGTTATCTTCCCTTCTCCGTATGGTTTAGCCTGAAATTAATCTGCATGTACATATTCTTGCATTTTATGGTTTGCAACTTTGCATACATATATAACTTTACCAAAATCATATATTAGGAGTTCCATGCCTAGAAGAGAAGAGATTAAAAGAATGATTGCATACGGTACCATGGCTAAGAGTTTCAGACCGTCAAGCCAGATGCGCCGGTCCAGCCGCCATACGATGGACGACCAATCTTTCTAGAGATCGATCGGCTTATTTATTGACTATTGAATAAGAGGAGATCTTCGTTTTTTTTTCCTTTCTCATGAACTTGATCTGCATCTCTATGGACTATACATCCTTTTCTTTTTATAAGCAGAGCAGCGGAAGGTAAGTATAACATTAAACAACAAAAAAAAAAGATAAAGAAGATATAACATTTAAAAGTTTTGGAAAATCAAATTATTAATAAATAAGAGAAAGAAGTTCTCTTTTGGATTATTGACACGAAACGAGCAACCTAATGTAAAAAGTTCTTTTCAAAAAAAAAAAACCTAATGTAAAAGTACAAACGTACCGTCGGATAGTCGACACGGCGAAAGTTAGCCCACGTGTTTAGGGTTTAACATTTTAGCATGAGAGACATTGATTTTGCTAACCCACGCCGCTCCTAATTTCCCACTTTAATTTATTTATATTCCGTTTTTTGTCCCTTTTTGGATATCGTTTTCCGTGATTTTCTCGGCCCCACTCTCTCTACCCAATACGAAGACAACAAGACGATTATATGTAGTAAAGACTAAGACACGTGGATTTTTGTTATTGGAGATTTTAATATTGCCTTAAAAGTCTTGACCACGTCATCATTCTGAATCTGAAAGATCGAGAATGTTTATTTTGATCAGCAGTACAATCTGAATGTTTTTTTGTTTTGTTTTTTTTTTTGTTAAAAGATACTACTATATAGTCTATATTACAATTTGAATGTTACAGTTTACTATTTAGATAATCGAGAATTTATAACATTAGAGGGCGTTGCAGGCATTATAAGAAAAAGATAAAAGAAAATACTTTAAGAACAAAATTGTATTAAAAAATTGTAACATAGTTGAGTTATTATGGATCACCTAATCAGCTAATCTAACCCTTTCAATACATTAATTAAAGCTCATAAAATAATTAAACTGCTCACCACCTAAATCATACTATGAGCAATGCCCTTCACTAACTCCCATAATTTATAATGATTACTAAAAGCTTTTAATTTTCATAATGTTTTGTTTTGGGGTCACATGACTCACATCTGAGTCAAAACAACAAGTTTTTTTTTACTCTAATCATTATGGTTTGCTTATGATAGAAGTAACAACGCCCATCTCATCAATGATCAAAACCAATTGAAAACCAAGGCAAAAAAAAAGGAAGAGAAAAACGAACCGAAATGGACAAAAAAGGGTTTCAAAAGCTGGGTTTTTGCTTACTCTGTTCTGAAACCGTGCTGTGTATGAACCTAAACTTTCTTCTCGGCGTGACCAACTGCTTCTCATCGATGGTAGGGACTTGTTTCCGACTGCTGATTGAAACATTACGTTTGAGCATTGGCTTAGGGAGATCAATCAGCGGCTCGTGCTGGTGCTGGTTCACATGGCTCAGGAAGGAGCATCGAGGAAAGTTATCTTCTTTCATTGAGCGCTTTGCTCTAGTAGCTTTCTGATCTTTCCATGACTCAATGTTCCACTGGCGAAACGCATCTTCAGCTTCAAGTTGCTTCAAACTAGCAGTTTCTACCCGGTTGAACGCTGTTTCCAAGGCTTGTTGACTTTGTTTGACTTCTTCATTAGCTTCCTCCAGCTTCCTCAGGACCTCTATTCTTGAAATATTGGGGGATGAGTCTTTCTTCATCTGTGCTTCAAGTGTTAAAGGATATCTTGGTGGCCCCGGGAAGCAAAGACCAACTTGGTTTTCCCCGCTAGATAACAAGGTCATTTCAGCAATCGCAAGTGCTTCCGCTGCTCTTGCAGCTTCTTCCATTTTTCTCGCTGCAACCAATCTCATTTCTGCGGTTTTCAGACAGGTGTTGCTCTGTTCATGAAAAGCTGTATCATTGTTTTCAACCACCATCTTAACCTGTTCACATTGCGGATTCACCGATAATTTCTCGGTACTGAATCTCTCTCCTTGCTCGGGACCTGCTGGTTTTAACCTCAAACGATTAAGCTCCTCAGCTAGAGACGCCGCTCCAAGGAAATCTTTCTGCTCCTCCGTTTTCGTATTCAGAGATTCAGCATAGGATTGGATCATCGCAAGACCATCCATGGTTTTACCAAGATTCACACTGGCTTGCCTCATTTCCATGAAGATCATATCTGGAGACTTGAGGCGGTTATGATGGCAGCGTTCGCCGATTGACTCTTTGACGTGTGAACGAAGATGTTCAGGGGTCTCCATGCATCTCAACGCTTGTTGATGCCGCTGCCGCTTCAGGTCTTCGACAATCCTTTTCGTTGATCCAAGGGCTTCCAGAAAATCTAAAGTTTCTAACTCTTTCATAATCAGATCCTTCTCGAGCTCCGCCGCCTGTTTTTCAATCCTCTGTATGTCAAATTCTCCAACACCGCCCTGAAAAATGACAAACCAACAAACATCCAAAGTAATGTCTCATGCTTTATAGCTCTCACTCCAAAAGATAATCTATAGTAACATTTTTCTTGTCATTCTCATGCTTCAACCATCTAATTGATCAAACCTTCAAAATCAAAGCCAGAGTCGGCTCTAATAGCGCTCAATATTACAAGTAAATTTGCTAGTTTTGAAATTTTTGAAATTTCTAGACAAAGTTTTGAAGTTTCTACTTAGTTCGAGTATTAAACCCCCTAGAATATCGAAGGGGTTTCCATAAAGGAGTCGATAATCGCCACCAAATCGAAATTAGCTATCAATTACTAGCGTACACAAGACATAATGAACATACATTTCAAAATTTCAAATAGCAATAAATCGACATTGCAAATCGGAGATTAGAAACAGCACTCACGTAATTGTCTCCGAGGCTGAAGGGAGCCCAAGGGCCACGACGACCATCAAATCCGGCTACCGCCTTCTGATCGGACTCGAACGGTGGAGAAATGTCGATTTCAGCTCCTCTCAAGCCTCCTCTCCTTGTATTCGCCGTTTTAAGATTCCCGGGCCCGGATTCAACTCTCACCTCCCGGATTCTGGGTGTACCCGGATTCGCCTCCGGCGCAAGGATTTGAAACCTCTCCGCCATTTTCCGCCTCGAGAACCAATTGGTTTGTTGTCCAATTCAAAGGGAAACAGGATTAAAGAGAAACCCATCACCGTAATCATAGTTACTGCCCAGAAGCAAACAATAAAGAAAAGAGCTCTTGAACAGGTAATTCCCCATGATTGTGTTTTCTCCTTCGTTACTAAATGAGTCTCTCGGAGAGTTTAAGAAATGCATTGAGGTTGAGGATAATCATGAGTGAGTTACGTGGCTTGTAGTGATTGGTCCTTCGCTCTTCTCAATCTAATTTGACTCTCTGAGTTGAAACTGGAATCACGTGAAATTGGGTGTATCGGAATCGGATGGTTAATAAATGCCAGTTTTGGGCCGTTGATTTAGGAAGTGGTATTGGGCCGTTGATCACGGAGCTTGCCGAAAGGTATAGTGAATCACACACAATCTTCCATAATTTATTTTGTCAACCAAACCCCATCAAAACACGAATTTAGATCGTTATTTATATACGTAGATAAGAAATTATGGATTTACTATATAAAAATATATATGAACTTTACATACATGTAATCAGTCAAAATACGGTAAATGTACTAGTGTGTACACATTTTTACATGGACATTGTTTCTTGTAGGCTTAACTGTAACAAAAAAATTGTGTTGTTTGTATTCAAATAAAATTTCATAATCGGAAATTTACATAATTAACACCCACCGTCCCCGAGCAATATTCCATTATAATGTATAGTAAAATGTATACGTGAAATATAAATAGGTAGAGAGCATTCTCATACAGTTTTCTAACTAACTTTGTGGCCATTTCATTAACCCAACCAAAAAAGGAACGAAATAAAAGTTGTGGCTATTTCTCTATTGAATTAAAGCAAAATTGGAGTAGGAGAGAACTGGACTACTTAACGAATACGATCGAAACCTTGTTCATTAATTATACGGTTGAGACCGTCTTCATCGAACGGTCCAAATTCATCTACACTTGATCACGCTTCTCTTTTTATCCGTCACGTTTCTATTTTTAAAGCTATATATGCTTTGGAGTTTTAATACTTTTATCAAATGTGTTACCTTATATAGAATTTCCCTCTACTTACGTTGTTTATGGTGTTCTTATTATTAAGGAAATATATATTTATTACACAAGTCTAAGCTATAGAATTAGATGAAGACTTCACACCTAGTCTTACCAAAATTTTAAAAATCATATTGGTCATAGTATAAGAGACACTTGTCCCGAATGAAAATGATTTGTGTAGTATTATTTTGCCGTTATCAAATTTTATGCCCCTATATTATAATTTTGTTTTTATGTAGAATGTTCCCTATAAAAAAGTAATTCTAAATTCGCCACTTAATAAGAAACTATTCAAAACCAAAAGTTTGGGTATGTTTGCATCCAAAAATATATGCGTATATCTCAAACAAACATAAACAAATTATGGGCGAATTTGTTGTATAACTATAAAAAATATTAAAATTTATAAACTAACCAAAATATTTATAGAAAAGTAAAAAGAGAGAGAGAGAAATAGGAAGAGATAGAGAGAGAAAAAGAGGAAAATTGATTTAGTTTTTTTTTTTTTTTGCTATTGAATCAAATTTCCCAAAAATTATTGTTTCCAGATTTTCAAGTATATTGTTTCTATTTTAACCTTTTTTAAAAAGTTTATTGTAGGCTTGTTTTCTTCTGTAACAAAAACTTGTGTTGTTTGTGTTCAAAATACGATTTCATATCCCAAAAAATTTATATAATATCTCTGTGCTATTGATTGCATTATAATGTATAGTAAATGTATGCGTGAAATAAATAGGTGGAGCATTCTCATATGGTTTTCTAACTAACTTTGTGGCCATTTCATTAACCAACCAAAAAAAAAATGTGGCCATATCTCTCGAATTAAACCAAAATCTGAGCAAAAATTGTGGACCACGCACGAATACGATCGAAACCTTCATTAACTATACGGCCTCAACCATCTTCCTATCCTTTCATCCAACGTCCAAATTCATCAACACTCAAATCGCCCTCCTCTTTCTATCGATCACGTTTGTATTTCTTTTTCCGCATTCGTATCTTCCAACGAAATTAGAACCGACAAAAAATATTAATGTTGGGCTTACCTGTTACCACTAAACACTAGTATCTTTATTCATACTGATACAGTACTCATACTATATAATTATGTAAAAAACTGTTGAGATTTGAATTAGTTAAAAGTAGGATGGTTGTTTAGTCCCAAATTAATATCAGGAGTTTGAGTTTGTAGAGGTTTTGAAAAGACTGTGTAATATAACCATGCGGGTTTGAGCCTCAATTTTACTGTGAGATACATTCATATACACAATACACATGCACTATCCGATAACTAATTTATTATTAAATGTATACATGCCTTTTTGGATGTAAACTTTAAGGTTCGTAGATTTTGGTAGGTGTGAAGTCTTCATATCTTCTTCTATAGCTTAAACGTATGTGTAGATTAAATAATGGTTTCCTTAATAATAAGAACACCGAAAAACAATGTTAATAGCGTTGAATTCTATATAAGGTAACATATTCAATATACGTATTAAACCTCTAAGCAATTGCATATACAAGTTTTGAAACTTACTAACTATTATTACCAATAATGTGATCCCCACGGCTCTCTCTCTCGTAGTTAATGAAAAGCATTAAAAGTAATGCATACACGTCCAACAGTAAGATAGCCACCCTTCATTTATTATCTAACCATTTCTTGGCTTATGTATTATTCGAAATATCTTTCTTATACATGTAATATGCTCATCCATATGAATAATTTCCTATATAAAATCCAAAATAATTTCCTAGAAAAAAAAAACAAAGATAAATATCCACACTAGTGCTTACAACCATGCAAAGAAGAGTCTTCTAAAAAGAAGATCCTCCTTTTGTCTCTCTTTAAATTTGTGTTTGCGTGAGATCTAGTCACCTCTAAAGTACCTTCGAATCTGACACTTCTTGTTTCCACTATCGTTCTTTCTTAAATTCCGACTCAAACGTATAAGAGATTACAACACAAATAAGAGATCAGTTTGTATAAAAATGTCAGGAAGATTAAGAGATGAGGTGGAGGACTCTGCAATCGATGAGGAGCAAGAAGAAGATAAAGAAGAGAGATCATCCTACTATGGCGGAGCCTCCATACCATTCGTATGGGAGTCAAGGCCAGGCACACCCAAACACAACCACTTTTCCGATTTCTCTCTTCCTCCACCGCTCACGCCGCCTCCGTCGTATTACTCCTCCGGGATTTTGTCAATACCTGTCTCTTATACACATCTAGATGTGTATAAGAGACAGGTCTACGTCTTCTTCATCTTCCTTTTCCTCCTCGCCGCCACATTCTTTGAGAAAACCAGTGAGTCGTGGCAAAAAATCACCGGTTCTGTACGCTAGTGACAAAGAGCATGACCTTAGGTCGTCGCCCACCTCGACTCTGTGTTGGAAGAAAAGGGTTTAGTTCTTCAATGGGGAGTATGAAGAGAGCTCTTTTCTCTGTTCCTAGACAATGGATCCACTGATAAAGCTCTCATCATCGGCGACATGAACAAAGCTTGTGTGAATTTATTGTCTTCTTGGTTTCGTTCTATGAGCTGCTTTGTCTCATTGAACATAAAGTGTGTTATAATGCTTGATGTGTGAATGTAATTGTATGATGTATATATATATATAAAGCTTGTCTCTCTCAGTCGTGGCATAAAGTTTGTATTGTATAAACCGGCTTTTTGTCGTTTCATATCTATCTAGAACCAAGAAAGTTATTCCAGTAAAAAAAACTAAGTCATCATATATTATAAACTGATAGATCTTTCGTATACACAAAGGTTGGCATGTCATGTGTTTTAAGGGATCAGTGAAATATTCCCTGTGAGAAGCATCCTTAGCTATACAGTGATACGAACGGGTTATGGTGTGTCATTGATATCCTTAAGATAGTCATCACTTCTTACTTAGTCTAAGTCGCTACTAGATACCTCTTCTTCTGCCAGCTCAAATGCATCGACCTCTGCAAAATACGCTCTCTGCTGCTCGATATAATCCTTAGAAACTCCATGAGCCAAATTATCTTCCCCATCCTTTACCGTTCGCTGCCTCTGTAATGTAACAATAGATAAAGAAAGAAATTTAGAGCAAACTTAAATGGTACAGGTTGCATATCTCATTAAACAGCTATACCAGAGTATCACATGACAATATTCTGACTCCTCCTTTTGAAAACAGAAGAATATACATGAAATTGAAAGACTAGACACCCATCTTCGAACTATGCGTATTTTCAGATATAATGGCAGATGATGTTGTGACCAATCAATGTTGAAACACACGATGCATACAATTTGCTAGAGCCAAAAAAAAAAAAAAAACCCATTGACAACTTTTTTCACAGAAAGATGAGAGCAACACAGAACTATTACACTTTTGATAAGTAAATAGCTAGAGCTTTCCTGAATTTACCTTTCTGGGAGCCACTTTCGAGTGCTTCTGTTTGTTTTCATTTGCTTGATGTGTTTTCTTCCTGTGATACAAATTTCAAAAGTACTTACTAAAACAAAGACATGCTTGAATTTTACACAGGCCACAAAATGCTAAACAAATTTGCTGCGCATGATAGGTTCAACACTAATGCCGGGTATCTCATCTAGATTCCTTACTGATAAGATCCTTAACAGAGCAAACCACAAGGCAGCATCAACAAATTAAGTAGCGTGTACTATGTTCTAGCCTGATTCCACATGCCCATAGTTATTAACATTAGTCATACCAGATCTTATTTCCCCAAAACTCAACAATCATATATCATTTCATACCCAGAGCTTGATATCAAGTCAAGACGAAGGCGAGTCACTGCGCCAGAGGAAGATGCGTCTTTATTCCTTTTTTTCCGAGAAGCCTTCTTTCTTACCGTGTAAACCGAGTAAGGCTCAGCAACCTCCTTGTCACTAACGCCTAAGCATAAGACAATTCTTAAACATTAGCCTAAAACAGACACAGAACCAATCAAAGCAAAATTACCAAGTGAATTGAAAACCAGCTTGATATCAGTTTCCTCCAATCCAGTAAATATTGGTGCCATTTGAAAAGTTGAGGAACATGGTGATGACCCAACTAGTTCTCTTCCACAATAACAGGAAACGTGATAATGCAAGTACGAATCTAACGATTCTTCCTTTTAATTCCTAAGAAAAACATATATCATCACGAACCCAACAAACAAAACCCTAGAATTGCGCACAAATTCAATTCAACTGAAATTCCCTCAGAAGAAGATGAAAATCGATATACTAAAACCAAATTCGAACAAACCCATTGCAGGAGAATAAATTACCCTCGTCAGAGCGCGATTTTTGGGGACGAGAAGGCGCAGAGGCCGGGAAATCCAGATCGGCAGACATACGGCGAGTTACGGGTCTAACGCTGGTGGCAACAGACCGGGAAGCGCTTCCGGCACCAGCCTCTGGTTTATTAGCATCTTTGGGTTTTGAGGGACGAGAAGGCGTAGGGGGCGGAAAATCCAGATCGGCGGACACACGGCGAGTTACGGGCTTAACAATCGTGGAAAGAGGCCGGGAAGCGCTTCCGGCACCAGCCTTTGAATTATTGACATCTTCGGTTTTCTCCTTGCGCGTAGTTTGATCTACTAACCTCTTAAGAGAAGAGGTGAGACTCGGATTCGCGAATTTGACGAGAGTAGCGGACGAAGAAGATGACTGTTGGGAAGTTCTAGAGACGACGGTGTTGGTGCAATCTCCGAGGGGCTTCCTCTGTAATCTTCCTCCGACGGACCGATGAGCTTCCATTTTTACCCGGTGAGTCGGAATCTTCGGATTCGCCTGAGGTTTTGGGGGAGAGAAGATGCCACTCCCGATTGGCGCGGGAAAGAACGAGGGACGAAAGGAGGAGAGGAAGAGTTCTGAAGAAGACTCGAGAGCTGGAGGAAATTAGTTAGAGCCCAAAATTGGCGAATTATTAGTGGGCCGAGATTGTAGTGATGAGGTGTGATAAGGTGATGAACAAATTACGACAAATTTTATTAGAAATTAATTAATGTGATTATATTTATTTTTTTATCGGCAATGAATGTGATTATCTATTCTGAACTTTTAGGTGTGTCTAGTAAGTATAATATTAAACTCAGGTATGTAGACTTGGTTTTGGATAGTAAGAGTGAATCAATTAGGACTTGACTAGAGTATGTGAATAGTGGATATAAATTGAATAGTCAGATACTCAAATGATTCATTATATTAGTTGAAACACTTGAGTTTGGTAGAGCTTTCGCATACTAATCACAAAAACATTAAAAGCTGGTTTTAGTTAGATTTTTAATCCATTTAAAAATTAAAATATGTAGCATAATCATTTTTTGATAACGTAACATTTTGATGATTATTATAAATAGTTAAAAAGTAATGGAATCACATTTTCAAAATTTAAAAACGTAAAAAAATTGATATACCCTGTTTTTGTTCATCATTAGCAAGTGCCAACTTTTAGTATTTGATGAAATATAACGTAGAAATAAAGAATAATAATGTGGCACGTATAAAAAAAAAGAGATAGGGTTAGTTTACTTTTATGCTAGATGTCATGGTATGAATGATTTATCTTTTCTTTTAAAATTTAAAATTAATTATTTTTATTAATAATATTTAAATAATAATATTTAATTGGCAAAGACTCTTTTTTAGTATATCAGCGTTGGAGATGCTCTAACCACTCAAAAGTCAAAACCCATATATATAAATACTGAAAGTTTTTGATTTCTCGTGGGACTTGTAACCAACGTAAAATATGTTTGTTGATAATTTTTTTGCTAGATTAATATTGTATACTGTACATGTTTATGCTTTAAAATCTTAACAGATAAACTATCACGTTAAAAGCTCGTAGTCAAAGTATGCTATCTAATAAAATAAACAAGTAAACTTTTGAATGACCCCATATAAAAATGTTAAGAACATAAGTAGTTACTTAGTACTACAACAAAAGATGTGTAGTACAAGAAGACCTCATAATAATACTTGTACTTTTCGTTAGTGGAATTAAAAGTTGGTAGCCAAATTTTCCACAACCGGTATAACTAACCTTCCTAAAACTTTTTATTCTATTGGAATATATATGGTGAATGCACTAATTCTAATAATGCGCTCGTTTCCTTTACGCTAACTCCTCCTCCTCCTCCGAATATTTGCTTTTTTGCATTGCTATAAATTAAGAAACAAGACACCATTTCTTCTCATCATTCTACAGACATTAAAACATCTCGTTATCTAATCCGGACCATCGATCTCAAAGCTTCTTGTTTCGTTTCAGCTAGAATCTAGCCATGTCTCAGGTAACTTTGGCTTTGATCTCTCTGTTTCTTATCTTTCGTCTCTCCGTTTCTTGGGTTTACTTCTGACTAAACACGATGAAATTAATAATTTTTTCAAGAGCCAATATTGATCTTCAAGCAAGAACGTCGTTTCGTGTTCGTTTCCCAAAAATTTGCAAACCATTTTTTAGGATCACGCTCAATATATATAATTATGATAACATGTATAGTGTTGTTTTAAAATTCTGAGACCCATCTAGCTAATTAATCGGTTCTAAACGGCCGATCAATCGTTTTTAAACGGGATGATTATATTTTTTAGGCTAAAAAGAATATATTAACCATCAAGGCACTATTCCAAATGCTTGATTAAAAATTTGGAACATTGGTAAAGAGGTGATTATAAAGCTTGAACCCCAGAATTAGTTTCTGATTAGTGATCAAATTAGATGTTGATATATTTGGATTTTGGACCAGTCTAGTCCAGTTGACATGGTTCTAACATTTTTTCGGATTCAATTGTCTAATAAATGAACAGACCGTTGTCCTCAAAGTTGGTATGTCATGCCAAGGCTGCGTTGGTGCCGTCAATAGAGTCTTGGGAAAAATGGAAGGTATTTTAATTCTCTAATTTCTTTTGTTC
>JAHZTW010000004.1:79732845-79749492 GCA_020283515.1 Alliaria petiolata | reverse complement strand
AAAAAAATAGTTGGGTTTGAATTTGGTCGGATCAAGTTAATGGCAACCAGTGGTACCTTCCCATATATGGAACATGGTTCTTATATATATACAAATTTATTGATCACCAACTGCCACATTTATATTATAAATTGGTTCAGCTTTGTAGCCAGACTTTTATGGATAGCTTTATTGACTCGTATTATATTAATTTCAATATATAGTCCACTTGTTATAGTTTGAATGTATGTTATAAGTTATAACGATGAGATCGCCGCGGAACTAATGTGATCGATTTTTGGTTAAAGCAATTACAATACTGAATGATAAATAAAAAAATCATAGAAATGAGGGTGAATTTGGGTGAATAACCAAAACTAACCAAATGCTTATAGAGATAGGAAGAGATAGAGAGAGAAAAAGAGGAAAATTGATTTAGTTTTTTTTTTTTTTTTGCTATTGAATCAAATTTCCCAAAAATTATTGTTTCCAGATTTTCAAGTATATTGTTTCTATTTTAACCTTTTTTAAAAAGTTTATTGTAGGCTTGTTTTCTTCTGTAACAAAAACTTGTGTTGTTTGTGTTCAAAATACGATTTCATATCCCAAAAAATTTATATAATATCTCTGTGCTATTGATTGCATTATAATGTATAGTAAATGTATGCGTGAAATAAATAGGTGGAGCATTCTCATATGGTTTTCTAACTAACTTTGTGGCCATTTCATTAACCAACCAAAAAAAAAATGTGGCCATATCTCTCGAATTAAACCAAAATCTGAGCAAAAATTGTGGACCACGCACGAATACGATCGAAACCTTCATTAACTATACGGCCTCAACCATCTTCCTATCCTTTCATCCAACGTCCAAATTCATCAACACTCAAATCGCCCTCCTCTTTCTATCGATCACGTTTGTATTTCTTTTTCCGCATTCGTATCTTCCAACGAAATTAGAACCGACAAAAAATATTAATGTTGGGCTTACCTGTTACCACTAAACACTAGTATCTTTATTCATACTGATACAGTACTCATACTATATAATTATGTAAAAAACTGTTGAGATTTGAATTAGTTAAAAGTAGGATGGTTGTTTAGTCCCAAATTAATATCAGGAGTTTGAGTTTGTAGAGGTTTTGAAAAGACTGTGTAATATAACCATGCGGGTTTGAGCCTCAATTTTACTGTGAGATACATTCATATACACAATACACATGCACTATCCGATAACTAATTTATTATTAAATGTATACATGCCTTTTTGGATGTAAACTTTAAGGTTCGTAGATTTTGGTAGGTGTGAAGTCTTCATATCTTCTTCTATAGCTTAAACGTATGTGTAGATTAAATAATGGTTTCCTTAATAATAAGAACACCGAAAAACAATGTTAATAGCGTTGAATTCTATATAAGGTAACATATTCAATATACGTATTAAACCTCTAAGCAATTGCATATACAAGTTTTGAAACTTACTAACTATTATTACCAATAATGTGATCCCCACGGCTCTCTCTCTCGTAGTTAATGAAAAGCATTAAAAGTAATGCATACACGTCCAACAGTAAGATAGCCACCCTTCATTTATTATCTAACCATTTCTTGGCTTATGTATTATTCGAAATATCTTTCTTATACATGTAATATGCTCATCCATATGAATAATTTCCTATATAAAATCCAAAATAATTTCCTAGAAAAAAAAAACAAAGATAAATATCCACACTAGTGCTTACAACCATGCAAAGAAGAGTCTTCTAAAAAGAAGATCCTCCTTTTGTCTCTCTTTAAATTTGTGTTTGCGTGAGATCTAGTCACCTCTAAAGTACCTTCGAATCTGACACTTCTTGTTTCCACTATCGTTCTTTCTTAAATTCCGACTCAAACGTATAAGAGATTACAACACAAATAAGAGATCAGTTTGTATAAAAATGTCAGGAAGATTAAGAGATGAGGTGGAGGACTCTGCAATCGATGAGGAGCAAGAAGAAGATAAAGAAGAGAGATCATCCTACTATGGCGGAGCCTCCATACCATTTGTATGGGAGTCAAGGCCAGGCACACCCAAACACAACCACTTTTCCGATTTCTCTCTTCCTCCACCGCTCACGCCGCCTCCGTCGTATTACTCCTCCTCCGGGATTTTGTCAACACCAAAGAGACAAAACAAGGTGAGAACAAAACTAACTAGAATCCTGTCGATGTCTCTGTTCCATGATCTCAGGAAGAACAGTAACAGTAGCAAGAAGACGACCAACTATGTCTCTGGGTCATCGTTTTCTTGGTCGTCTACGTCTTCTTCATCTTCCTTTTCCTCCTCCCCGCCACATTCTTTGAGAAAACCAGTGAGTCGTGGTAAAAAATCACCGGTTCTGTACGCTAGTGACAAAGAGCACGAGCTTAGGTCGTCGCCCACCTCGACTCTGTGTTGGAAGAAAAGGGTTTAGTTCTTCAGTGGGGAGTATGAAGAGAGCTCTTTACTCTGTTCCTAGACATGGATCCACTGGTAAAGCTCTCATCATCGGCGACATGAACAAATCTTGATTATGTGAATCTATTGCGTTCTTGGTTTCGTTCTATGAGCTGCTTTGCCTCATTGAACATAAAGAGTGTTTATAATGCTTGATGTGTGAATGTAATTGTACGATGTATATATATATATATATAAAGTTTGTCTCTCTCAGTCGTGGCATAAAGTTTGTTTGTACTGTAAACTGTCTTTTTGTCGTCTCATATCTATCTAGAACCAAGAAAAGTTCTTCCCGTGAAAAAACGAAGTCATCATATATTATAAACTGATAGATCTTTTGTATACACAAAGGTTGGCATGTCATGTGTTTTAAGGGATCAGTGAAATATTCCCTGTGAGAAGCATCCTTAGCTATACAGTGATACGAACGGGTTATGGTGTGTCATTGATATCCTTAAGATAGTCATCACTTCTTACTTAGTCTAAGTCGCTACTAGATACCTCTTCTTCTGCCAGCTCAAATGCATCGACCTCTGCAAAATACGCTCTCTGCTGCTCGATATAATCCTTAGAAACTCCATGAGCCAAATTATCTTCCCCATCCTTTACCGTTCGCTGCCTCTGTAATGTAACAATAGATAAAGAAAGAAATTTAGAGCAAACTTAAATGGTACAGGTTGCATATCTCATTAAACAGCTATACCAGAGTATCACATGACAATATTCTGACTCCTCCTTTTGAAAACAGAAGAATATACATGAAATTGAAAGACTAGACACCCATCTTCGAACTATGCGTATTTTCAGATATAATGGCAGATGATGTTGTGACCAATCAATGTTGAAACACACGATGCATACAATTTGCTAGAGCCAAAAAAAAAAAAAAAACCCATTGACAACTTTTTTCACAGAAAGATGAGAGCAACACAGAACTATTACACTTTTGATAAGTAAATAGCTAGAGCTTTCCTGAATTTACCTTTCTGGGAGCCACTTTCGAGTGCTTCTGTTTGTTTTCATTTGCTTGATGTGTTTTCTTCCTGTGATACAAATTTCAAAAGTACTTACTAAAACAAAGACATGCTTGAATTTTACACAGGCCACAAAATGCTAAACAAATTTGCTGCGCATGATAGGTTCAACACTAATGCCGGGTATCTCATCTAGATTCCTTACTGATAAGATCCTTAACAGAGCAAACCACAAGGCAGCATCAACAAATTAAGTAGCGTGTACTATGTTCTAGCCTGATTCCACATGCCCATAGTTATTAACATTAGTCATACCAGATCTTATTTCCCCAAAACTCAACAATCATATATCATTTCATACCCAGAGCTTGATATCAAGTCAAGACGAAGGCGAGTCACTGCGCCAGAGGAAGATGCGTCTTTATTCCTTTTTTTCCGAGAAGCCTTCTTTCTTACCGTGTAAACCGAGTAAGGCTCAGCAACCTCCTTGTCACTAACGCCTAAGCATAAGACAATTCTTAAACATTAGCCTAAAACAGACACAGAACCAATCAAAGCAAAATTACCAAGTGAATTGAAAACCAGCTTGATATCAGTTTCCTCCAATCCAGTAAATATTGGTGCCATTTGAAAAGTTGAGGAACATGGTGATGACCCAACTAGTTCTCTTCCACAATAACAGGAAACGTGATAATCCAAGTACGAATCTAACGATTCTTCCTTTTAATTCCTAAGAAAAACATATATCATCACGAACCCAACAAACAAAACCCTAGAATTGCGCACAAATTCAATTCAACTGAAATTCCCTCAGAAGAAGATGAAAATCGATATACTAAAACCAAATTCGAACAAACCCATTGCAGGAGAATAAATTACCCTCGTCAGAGCGCGATTTTTGGGGACGAGAAGGCGCAGAGGCCGGGAAATCCAGATCGGCAGACATACGGCGAGTTACGGGTCTAACGCTGGTGGCAACAGACCGGGAAGCGCTTCCGGCACCAGCCTCTGGTTTATTAGCATCTTTGGGTTTTGAGGGACGAAAAGGCGTAGGGGGCGGAAAATCCAGATCGGCGGACAACACACGGCGAGTTACGGGCTTAACAATCGCGGAAAGAGACCGGGAAGCGCTTCCGGCACCAGCCTTTGAATTATTGACATCTTCGGTTTTCTCCTTGCGCGTAGTTTGATCTACTAACCTCCTAAGAGAAGAGGTGAGACTCGGATTCGCGAATTTGACGAGAGTAGCGGACGAAGAAGATGACTGTTGGGAAGTTCTAGAGACGACGGTGTTGGTGCAATCTCCGAGGGGCTTCCTCTGTAATCTTCCTCCGACGGACCGATGAGCTTCCATTTTTACCCGGTGAGTCGGAATCTTCGGATTCGCCTGAGGTTTTGGGGGAGAGAAGATGCCACTCCCGATTGGCGCGGGAAAGAACGAGGGACGAAAGGAGGAGAGGAAGAGTTCTGAAGAAGACTCGAGAGCTGGAGGAAATTAGTTAGAGCCCAAAATTGGCGAATTATTAGTGGGCCGAGATTGTAGTGATGAGGTGTGATAAGGTGATGAACAAATTACGACAAATTTTATTAGAAATTAATTAATGTGATTATATTTATTTTTTTATCGGCAATGAATGTGATTATCTATTCTGAACTTTTAGGTGTGTCTAGTAAGTATAATATTAAACTCAGGTATGTAGACTTGGTTTTGGATAGTAAGAGTGAATCAATTAGGACTTGACTAGAGTATGTGAATAGTGGATATAAATTGAATAGTCAGATACTCAAATGATTCATTATATTAGTTGAAACACTTGAGTTTGGTAGAGCTTTCGCATACTAATCACAAAAACATTAAAAGCTGGTTTTAGTTAGATTTTTAATCCATTTAAAAATTAAAATATGTAGCATAATCATTTTTTGATAACGTAACATTTTGATGATTATTATAAATAGTTAAAAAGTAATGGAATCACATTTTCAAAATTTAAAAACGTAAAAAAATTGATATACCCTGTTTTTGTTCATCATTAGCAAGTGCCAACTTTTAGTATTTGATGAAATATAACGTAGAAATAAAGAATAATAATGTGGCACGTATAAAAAAAAAGAGATAGGGTTAGTTTACTTTTATGCTAGATGTCATGGTATGAATGATTTATCTTTTCTTTTAAAATTTAAAATTAATTATTTTTATTAATAATATTTAAATAATAATATTTAATTGGCAAAGACTCTTTTTTAGTATATCAGCGTTGGAGATGCTCTAACCACTCAAAAGTCAAAACCCATATATATAAATACTGAAAGTTTTTGATTTCTCGTGGGACTTGTAACCAACGTAAAATATGTTTGTTGATAATTTTTTTGCTAGATTAATATTGTATACTGTACATGTTTATGCTTTAAAATCTTAACAGATAAACTATCACGTTAAAAGCTCGTAGTCAAAGTATGCTATCTAATAAAATAAACAAGTAAACTTTTGAATGACCCCATATAAAAATGTTAAAAACATAAGTAGTTACTTAGTACTACAACAAAAGATGTGTAGTACAAGAAGACCTCATAATAATACTTGTACTTTTCGTTAGTGGAATTAAAAGTTGGTAGCCAAATTTTCCACAACCGGTATAACTAACCTTCCTAAAACTTTTTATTCTATTGGAATATATATGGTGAATGCACTAATTCTAATAATGCGCTCGTTTCCTTTACGCTAACTCCTCCTCCTCCTCCGAATATTTGCTTTTTTGCATTGCTATAAATTAAGAAACAAGACACCATTTCTTCTCATCATTCTACAGACATTAAAACATCTCGTTATCTAATCCGGACCATCGATCTCAAAGCTTCTTGTTTCGTTTCAGCTAGAATCTAGCCATGTCTCAGGTAACTTTGGCTTTGATCTCTCTGTTTCTTATCTTTCGTCTCTCCGTTTCTTGGGTTTACTTCTGACTAAACACGATGAAATTAATAATTTTTTCAAGAGCCAATATTGATCTTCAAGCAAGAACGTCGTTTCGTGTTCGTTTCCCAAAAATTTGCAAACCATTTTTTAGGATCACGCTCAATATATATAATTATGATAACATGTATAGTGTTGTTTTAAAATTCTGAGACCCATCTAGCTAATTAATCGGTTCTAAACGGCCGATCAATCGTTTTTAAACGGGATGATTATATTTTTTAGGCTAAAAAGAATATATTAACCATCAAGGCACTATTCCAAATGCTTGATTAAAAATTTGGAACATTGGTAAAGAGGTGATTATAAAGCTTGAACCCCAGAATTAGTTTCTGATTAGTGATCAAATTAGATGTTGATATATTTGGATTTTGGACCAGTCTAGTCCAGTTGACATGGTTCTAACATTTTTTCGGATTCAATTGTCTAATAAATGAACAGACCGTTGTCCTCAAAGTTGGTATGTCATGCCAAGGCTGCGTTGGTGCCGTCAATAGAGTCTTGGGAAAAATGGAAGGTATTTTAATTCTCTAATTTCTTTTGTTTCATGTTTCGAGATACTTTTCTATTAATATTTCTCTTATTTTTACGCCTTGTAATTCGCTGACTGTATAATTCATAAAATAATCTCAGGTGTTGAGTCATTTGACATTGATATTAAAGAGCAAAAAGTGACGGTGAAAGGTAACATTGAGCCTGAAGCAGTTTTTCAAACAGTTTCAAAGACTGGAAAGAAGACTTCTTACTGGCCTGTGGAGGCTGAGGCTGAGCCTAAAGCTGAGGCCGAGCCTAAGGCCGAGACTGAGACTAAAACCGAGGCCGAGACTAAGACCGAGGCTAAGGTTGATGTGGCTGATGTTGAACCAAAACTCGCTGAAGCCGAGACGAAGCCCTCACAAGCTTAAGCACTAAAGATGACGTATGAGGCTTCGAATCCCATATTTGCAATGCTTTTTTATTATATTTTGTTTGTGTGTTGTTTGTAAGAACTAAGAAATGCTTTCTCTAAACACCTAATATTTTAATATATAAACTTTTCAACTTTTGATAACAAGATATTGGATTTGGACCCATGTTGTTCCGACTTTCCTTTGTTAAATACTCTTTAAGTGTTTAAGTAAGAACATGAGCCGGCCTTAGGAATTTGGGACCCTCAAAGCAAAAGTTTATTGTGTGTGGCCTATAAATAAATGTTTTGTTTAAGTTGAAACATTTATAGGACATGGTTAAGGTGGTACTTGAACTCCCTTTTCATTTGGTATTGTACAAGCCCATCACCAATTACACTAACGGTTTTCGTGTTCTAGACCTAGACGTGGCCTTAAAGTTACATAATATGTATGTGGCCATGAGCTAAATACATAAGAATCTCAGGTTTGGGGCCACATAAATTATTATGTTTTCTGTATATAGTATTATAATTTAGAACAGAAAAAATTAATATGTATACAGATTCGTTCCCAATCTTTTTGTTTTGCAAATTCTTTCATAGTTCTTCATTCCCAAATTTCTAATTTAATCCATTACAGAAAAAATTCGTGCTAGGACTCGGAAAATACACTCTAATATCAACTCTTTACAAAATTATGAGTTAATTAATATTTTGCCAAAAAAGTAAATTAATCTTGAAGCCATACAAAATACACGGATGAAGCGACGTGCTTACACTACGCATATTTGCTGTTGAATGGTTGGAAAGTCTTTTTCTTTTTCCCAACTTTAAGTCTTCTAGCTTTTGAAGCTATCATATCCCAAATCTCCACATTCTTTTTATTTCCTCTCTGATTGTTCATTAATTACTTTTTTCTAATTATGTATGTTTAACGCATCATCGTTCATGTACATTCGAAGCATATCCATGTAAATAGATGAATAAATATGTTAGAATAATATCCTTATCCATAATAGTTAACTAATAATATCCCACGAAGGTTCCAAGTTCCAACTAGACAACTCCCTCTAAAAAGATTCCTTCATGACTTATTATCATTTCATTTTTCGTTGTTTTATTTGTTAAATTATTTATGCTCAACAACTCTTTACGGAAACAATCATGTACCGAGTTGATGATTATTAACAAAGTTTATATAGATTAATGTTTTCAAGAACGTAGCCATCTCTAACCAACTCTTGAACAATAATTTAACAACTTGAGTTCGAAGCAAGAAACTGCTCCTCCATCATCTTCCTCTGTTGATCNCTCTAAATGATCAATATGCAATACAATGATGCTTAAATATACTCCTAGATGATGATAAACTTACACTAAATGGGTGAGAATATGATGCAAAATATAGACATATCAATCCAAGCAAAATACAATTATTTCTCTCAAAGTGGCTAAAAGTTTAAGCTTAGAACAAAGAGAATAAAAGTTGACATAAAAATTAGGTATAAAAAGTATTTATAGAAGGGGCCTATAAAGTGGACAAAAAAGATTCGTCTGGGTTCAGTTCGACGAGTTCATCGAACCATCTCGTCGAACTTAACCCCTGGAAATTTAGTTCGACGAGTCTTCATCGAACTGGCTCCCTGGTTTTTTGGCTCATCTTCTTGCGTCTGCGTTCGGGTCGACGAGTTCGTCGATCTATCTCGTCGAACCAAATTTGATTGTTGTGATGAGCATGGCTAACTCTTTTGGAGTAGGATGAATTCAAGTGCATCTTAGAATTAAGAACTAGGACATTGAGTTGATTATGTTTGTTGGCATTCTTGGATATTGAGCTCCCACTTTCAAACCGCTCTCTTAGATTTGTCATGTTTGTTTGCTTGAGGGCAAGCAAAAGGTAAGTTTGGGGGAGTTGATATACTCATAAATTAGCATATTTTAGCATTCATTTTAGATAGTTTTGCATGATATCTTGCATTCATATAGCCACTTTTAGTCCCATTTGCATCCATATTAGAGTTTAGTGAGTTTTACCTTAGGTTGTTGCATATTTGTACATATTGAGTCCTTATTAGGTATCTTGGAGGCTTGGAGGACCTTATGGAGTGATGGATGACAAAGAGGAGGAAAAGGAGTGGCCAGACATTATCAATGAAACAGAAATCATAACTTGAATAGAAAACATAAAAGAAATCAATAGAATAAATAAAGGGAGTTCCAAATTTGCTCTAAGGGAGTCAAATTCTTCACTCCAAAACCTATCTATAAATCTCTCTCTAAATTATTGTGTAAAATAAAGTGTAGCCTAAACAATGGCTGAAAAACTATATTTATAGGCAAACTCGCGTCAGGGGCAATCTTGTAAATAATGAAAACTTCAGCTGATTTCCTTTTTCTGATGGAAGTCTGAAATCTTTGGTCGGCTTGTCTGGTGTCGATCGACACGGATGGTGTCGATCGACTCCTTGCGTGTGAATCTACTCTTCCGACTTCATCACTTCGGTTGCTTCTCCAAAATGCTCAGAAATGTTCCAGAATCTCCAACTTTGCTTCAAACGTAGTCCAACCTGTAAAAGACTCAAATAGACTAGAAAATAGTATAAAGACTCTATAAAAACACTTATATCATGGTCCAAAAACGGGTAAAAACCATGATATATCACATGCCCAGTACCAGAAGCAACAAGGAGAATAAACTAATTGCATTGAACCAAGATTTTGGTCGTCTCGAACGTACGAACCGCAAGACTGCACGAGTGTCGATCGACACCACTGATAGCATCGATCGACACCCTGCACAGGAAACGATGGCTGATCTTATGGTTCTAATCCGAGACGTCGAAGGCAACTTGGTTGATGCAGAAGGGCACAGAGGGAACGCCCAAGGACAGAGACTTGATGAGGCTGGAGCTGTCATCATCGAGCAACCAGTACAAGCCGCACACGCAGAAGCTGGACGTGGAAGAACACTTGGCGAGTACAACCGCCCAGACCAGTTCTATGCCAATAGAGTTGCGATCCGTCCTCCTGCATTTCAGAGGAACGACTTCGAGCTGAAGCCTGCTAACTTTACACTGGTGGCTTAACATCCTTTCCATGGTCTTCCTAATGAGCATCCAATGGACCACATTGAGAGATTTGAGGACCTCGCATCAAGCATCAAGGCTGGAGATGCATAATATTGGCTGAAGCAGTTGGATCCAGGATCCTTGACTACTTGGGAAGAAACAAAGAATGCATTCTTATGCAACTTATTTGATGATGCGAGATCAGAAGAGCTGAGGACGAAGATCACTGCATTCTCCCAAGGACCTACTGAAGCATTCAAGGCTTCTTGGGTGCGATTCAAAGCTTACCAAAGAGATTGCCCACATCACGGTTTCAGCGAACCACAGCTTCTCGGAATCTTTTACCGAGGGATCGATTGGAGGTACCAAATGGCTTTGGATGCTGCAAGCAATGGAAAATTCAACACTTGATACCCAGACGACACGATGGTGCTTATAGAGAATTTGACCTCTTGTAACAGCACCAAGAACGCAGACTTTGAAAGGAGACAACACGCTGGAGTACATGGAGGAAGCCAAATTGCTGAAGTCAACAGGAAGCTAGACAACGTACACAATCTCTTGGTGGGGAAGAAACAAGTCCACTTTGCTAATGAAGTGGAGACATTCGAGCCGGGTGAAGAATGTGAAGAAGAGGATGTCAACTACATCAACGGAGGTGGCTTTCAAGGCCAAAGGTTTGGGAACCAGCAAGGGAACAAGAGTTTTAATGGGAATTATCATAAGAGCTCCTTCACAGGAAATCAAAACTCTTCTGGTTATACTCAAAAGCTCCCATACCAGAACAGCAACAACAATAACACAAGGAGCTATGGAAATTCTTCTTACCAAAACCTCCTGCACAAGATAACAAAATGTAGTCTATGTTAGAGCAGATTTTGGAAGGAAAGCAGAAGATGACAGTGGATTTCAATGGGAAGATTGATTAACTGTATCAAGACCTGAATGGAAAGATTGAGAGCATGAACTCTCATATGAAGAAGCTGGATGTTCAAGTTGCTCAAACTGCAGGAGCTGTTAACATGCAAGAAGGATTTCTTCCAGGGAAGACTGATACCAATCCCAAACGCCATGTGAACGCCATCACATTGAGGAGTGGAAAAAACCTTCAGCCTGTGCAGCAACGAGGATTTAGTACTGAAGAATTCGAGGAACTTGAAGACGTTGAAGATGCTGCGGAGCCAGTGTTGATCGACACTACTGAAGGGTGTCGATCGAACAAACCATAAGGACGCTACTCTCAGACGCCACTAGATCAACCCAAGACAACTCAAGCTGCAGCAGAGAAGTTCTACAAACCGAAAATCCCTTTCCCTTTGATACCAAAGAAGTCTAAGAAGGAGCTACTTGACGTTAAATGCAAGGCTATCATTGATAGACTAGTGGTTGAAATCCCCTTGATGGATGCCATTAGAACTACTCCAGTGATAAAGAGATACTTGAAGTGGATGATGACCAAGAACATGGATATGGAGGAAGCTGTGATGATGATATCAGAGCAAGTTAGTGCTGTCATTCAGAACAGGTTTCTAGAAAAACTCTCCGATCCGGGAAGCTTTGTTCTTTATTGTTCCATCTTTTCAGACCAGTTTGGAAGGTCTCTATGCGATTTGGGTTCAAGTGTCAACTTGATGCCTCTTTCAGTTGCTCTTAGGATGGATATGACAGACTTCAAACCTACAAGAATCTCCTTAGTCCTTGCTGATCGTNAAGATTGAGAGCTTGAACTCTCATATGAAGAAGCTGGATGTTCAAGTTGCTCAAACTGCAGGAGCTGTTAACATGCAAGAAGGATTTCTTCCAGGGAAGACTGATACCAATCCCAAACGCCATGTGAACGCCATCACATTGAGGAGTGGAAAAAACCTTCAGCCTGTGCAGCAACGAGGATTTAGTACTGAAGAATTCGAGGAACTTGAAGACGTTGAAGATGCTGCGGAGCCAGTGTTGATCGACACTACTGAAGGGTGTCGATCGAACAAACCATAAGGACGCTACTCTCAGACGCCACTAGATCAACCCAAGACAACTCAAGCTGCAGCAGAGAAGTTCTACAAACCGAAAATCCCTTTCCCTTTGATACCAAAGAAGTCTAAGAAGGAGCTACTTGACGTTAAATGCAAGGCTATCATTGATAGACTAGTGGTTGAAATCCCCTTGATGGATGCCATTAGAACTACTCCAGTGATAAAGAGATACTTGAAGTGGATGATGACCAAGAACATGGATATGGAGGAAGCTGTGATGATGATATCAGAGCAAGTTAGTGCTGTCATTCAGAACAGGTTTCTAGAAAAACTCTCCGATCCGGGAAGCTTTGTTCTTTATTGTTCCATCTTTTCAGACCAGTTTGGAAGGTCTCTATGCGATTTGGGTTCAAGTGTCAACTTGATGCCTCTTTCAGTTGCTCTTAGGATGGATATGACAGACTTCAAACCTACAAGAATCTCCTTAGTCCTTGCTGATCGTTCTGTAAGGATCCTTGAAGGTGTCTTAGAATATGTTCCTATCAAAGTGGGAGATTGTTTGATTCCCACAGACTTTGTGGTATTAGCCTATGATGAGGAACCCAAAGACCCTCTCATACTTGGTAGATCATTCTTGGCTACAGCTGGAGCCATCATTGATGTGAGAAAGGGGAGAATCGCGCTGAATATTGGTGATTTGGTGATGAATTTCGACATGGAGAAGCTGATGAAGAGGACAACAATCGATGGAAAGACCTTCTATGTCGATTCACTCAACAACCTTGCTGAAGAGATTTTCCAAGAGGACCACCCTACAGACCCTTTGGAAAGAGCATTGACGACTTCTACAAAGGACACTGAGCACTTGGACGAGGCCGCTGTGGGATACATTAAAATGATGGATGCGAGTGAGCAAGTGCTGCAATTAGTCGCACAGGACAATTGGTGTCGATCGACACCATCACAGAGTGTCGATCGACACTCTGTGAAAGCTGCGACGGCTGCCACACTTGGCGACTGGAGCGAGGCTAAGGCTCCTAAAGTTGAGCTTAAACAGCTCCCTGCCGGTCTAAGGTACGCATTTCTTGATCCTAACTCGACTTATCCTGTTATTGTGAATGCTTCCTTAAACAATGCAAAGCTCACTTTATTGCTAAGCAAGCTGCGCAAATTTCGCAAAGCTCTTGGCTATTCTCTTGATGACATTTCAGGTATCTCACCAGACTTGTGCATGCATCGGATTCACCTTGAAGATGAGACGAAGTCATCAATTGAACATCAAAGAAGGCTGAATCCGAACCTGAAGGAAGTAGTCAAGAAGGAAATCATGAAGCTCTTGGAAGCTGGGATCATATATCCCATTTCAGACAGTGCTTGGGTCAGTCCGGTTCATGTGGTTCCTAAGAAAGGAGGAATCACGGTGGTGAAGAATGAGAAAAACAAGCTGATTCCTACAAGGACTGTGACTGGACACAGGATGTGCATAGACTACATGAAGCTGAATGCCGCGACCAGAAAGGATCATTTTCCTTTGCCTTTCATCGATCAGATGCTAGAGAGATTGGCGAATCATCCCTACTACTGTTTCCTTGATGGCAATTCGGGATTCTTCCAGATTCCAATCCATCCAGATGATTAGGAGAAGACCACGTTTACATGTCCTTATGGTACATTTGCATATCGTAGAATGTCATTTGGACTTTGTAATGCTCCTGCGACCTTCCAGCGATGCATGATGTCCATCTTCACAGACATGATTGAGAAGTTTATGGAAGTCTTTATGGATGACATTTCTGTTTATGGGTCATCTTTCAAAGATTGTCTGGACAACTTATGCGCAGTTTTGCAGCATTGTGAAAAGAAGCACTTGGTCCTGAACTGGGAAAAGTGCCACTTTATGGCCAGAGATGGAATTGTACTTGGACACAAGGTCTCAGAAGAAGGAATCGCAGTAGATCGCGCCAAGATTGAAGTTATGACGACTTTGCAAGCACCTGATTCTGTGAAATCAGTGAGGAGTTTTCTGGGTCATGCTGGGTTCTATAGAAGATTCATCAAAGATTTCAGCAAGATTGCGAGACCACTCACTGCTCTTCTCTGCAAAGACGTGAAATTCGAGTTCACTACTGAATGCCATTCAGCCTTTGAAAAGATCAAGCAAGCTTTGGTGAGTGCTCCAATTGTTCAACCTCCAGACTGGGATTTACCTTTCGAGGTACTGTGTGACGCCAGTGACTTCGCAGTAGGCGCGGTTTTGGGACAGAAAAAGGACAAGAAGCTTCAGGCCATTTACTATGCCAGCAGAACGTTGGATGATGCTCAGAAGAATTACGCAACAACTGAAAATAAACTTTTGGCTGTGGTATTTGCCTTTGAGAAATTTCGCCAGTATCTTGTTGGTTCAAAGGTGATTGTCCACACTGATGATTCTGCATTGAAGTACTTGATGCAGAAGAAGGATGCCAAGCCAAGATTGTTGAGATGGATTCTGCTTTTTCAAGAGTTTGACATCGAAGTTAAAGACAAGAAAGCAGTTGAAAATGGAGTAGCTGACCACCACTCAATGATTAGGATCGAAGATGATGTGCCAATTGATGATTTTCTGCCTGAGGAGAATGTCTACCTTGTTGATACTCGTTTTCAAAGCATGATTTCAGAGCAGACAAGCAAAGTGTCGATCGACACTAGGGGAGTGTCGATCGACACCTCGTCCGAACTTAAGAGGCCAAGTCACGATTCAACACTTAGGAGTCTGAGGAATTCACGAGTGTCGATCGACAGAGACTATAGTGTCGATCGACACCAGGCGCATACATCAGTTCGCAGGATCTTGGACGAGGTGTTTCGACAACCGATCTTTGCCATAAATGATGCGCATCGACCATGGTATGCTGACATTGTGAACTTCCTTGCTGCTGACATTGAGCCTAAACATCTCAAGGATTATGAGAAGAAGAAGTTCATGAGGGAACATAGGCGATACTATTGGGATGAACCTCACTTGTACAAGCATTGTTCAGACAATGTGTACCAAAGATTGATAACTAGTTTTTTAGCAGGTTAAACAAAACCTAAAACTTGTCTATGTCATTGTAATACTTCAGGTCATCAATCCAAATGAGGTTGTGAAAGGTATTAAGAATGCAAGAGCTTGAAGTAAAGCTAAGCAGATTCGAGTTAAATGGGGGAACAAATCAAAATAAACTCCTTGCTGCAACTATATGAACTTGAGAACTATTTTAAAATACCTACTGGGATGTTAACTAACTAATAGAAGACTTCTAGGAATTTAAAACGCGAAGTTACTAATTTTATAAAATACAAAACCAAGGACAGAAAAACTAGGTAAATTTCTAGGTGACGAAATGGTTTTTAAAAACTAGTTAATAAATTTTACCGACTCTTAACTAATTACCAGGGTGCAAAACAAGATACTAGGGGATTTATAAAATATCTGGACGAGCAAAAACACAACTTTATAAATTTAGAGACCTCAATGCAAAGATTAAGCTAACTAGGCGATGTTTAGGCTAAAAGATTAAAACCTTGAACTAAAGGAAAGTGATTTCGAGTTTTTGCAAATACTAAAAAGAAGATCCAAGGCTGGGAATCATTCTTAGGGAGGTTGAAGATTCGAACTTGGGGTTTAAAAACATAATTTTTACTCTTTTAGTAATTTCTCTAAACCTTAAGAAACCAATTTAGATTTATCCATAATGTGTGGTATAAACCCTTTCTTCACCCTTTCCTCCTAACCATGATGTGTGGTGGAAAGATAAGGTGAAGAACATTAAGCTTGGATCTTAAAAATGGTTTAACTAGCTCCCTAAGCATCCATGATGTGTGGAAAAGGATGAGCTAGTCTCTTGGATTTGGTTTTAAGGGATTTCCTAAGTCTTGTTAGGATAAGGAAATTCCTAAATTAAAGAGATCTCCATGGAGAATCTCTAGACCTTAAAACCCCCAAATCCAAGAAGAGAATTAAATGAAGAACAAGATAAAAGACAAAACCAATATTTTAACCTCCAACCTCCTTAATCATCCCAACCTCAAACCTTGGTGGTTTACTCACAAATCATGTTCTTACCTCTTTTAAACATAAGTTTAGAGTTAAGGAACATGATCGATGGGGTTAAGAAGAAAAACTTGAAATTAGAATTATTTATATACTTGCTATTATAAAAATACAAGAGTTTTTACAAAGAACTAAATGAGAATTAAGAAGAAAGATTTGACATTAGAATAAAAATAAAAGAGTTTTCACAAAGAGTAAAACGAGAATTAACTATAAAAACTAAGAATACTTAAGAATGCTCAAGAACAAGA
>JAHZTW010000004.1:79712185-79722986 GCA_020283515.1 Alliaria petiolata | reverse complement strand
ATGTGTGGCTCAAATCCCTTTGTTAATCATCCTAATGAACTAATGATGTTTTAGCATTAAGATAATCAACAAGCATTAATAACAAGTCTAAATGGTATGATAAACACTCTAGACATCTAATGTCTTAGGCTAGAAATGTAAATCTCTTATTAAGTTGGTTCAAGCATTTCATCAAACACTTGGTGGGTGTATGAAATGCTTATGATCCAAAATAGCAAGGATTAGCTATTTGGCATTAGGAATCACTTAATAAGAAGAGAGAATGAAAGAATCTATCCTAGATTGCAAGATTAATCCATTAGAAAACCCTAAATCTAACCCATCCCCAAGTTTCTAAGGAACTACTCACTAACCATACTTAAACCCATCAAATCAAAAATTAGAGAAAGGTTAAACATGATTAGAGAAATATAAAACAAGAAATCTAAGAAAGATAATGCATTAAACTCAAAAGATTCAAGCTTAAACAAAGTATTTGCCCAAGGTGGCTAAAAGTTTAAGCTATGAACAAGAGAATAAAAGTTGGGATAAAAAATTAGGTCTAAAGAGTATTTATAGGAGGGACCCATAGGGTAGTCAAAGAAGATTCGTCTCGGAGAATTTCGACGAGGTTCATCGAAACAAGTCGTCGAAACTTCTCTCCAGGATGAAGCCTCGTCGAACCGAGTCATCGAACGGGTCTTCAAGCTTCGATCCGTCTTCATGCGTCTTGGAGAATTTTGACGAGCTTCACCGAAACTGCTCGTCGAACCGTCGTCCTGGGAAGAACTTTCGACCAGCCTCGTCGAAACTGTTCGTCGAACCAGCATCCTGGAGAGAACTTTCGACCAGCCTCGTCGAAACTGTTCGTCGAACCAGCGTCCTGGAGAGAACTTTCGACCAGCCTCGTCGAACCTGCTCACCGAAACTTCTTTAGGATCCTTCTTCTCCATCTTTTTGGCAACTTCTTGCTCTTCCAAGTGATGTGCCATTCCTCTCCAACTCCATTGTTGCTTCCACAGCATCCATGTTACCTGATCAAGACTCCAAATGCACCAAAACATGCAAGGACTATGCAAAAACAATCTAGGACTCTAAATGATACAATGCAACACAATGATGCTATATTAGACTCCTAAATGATGAGAAACCTATACTAAATGGATGCTAAAATGATGCAAAATGTAGATATATCAGAAGCCAGAGTGTAGAAAACTACTTTCAAGAGATGGAAACCTTAATGTTGCGTGCTAATATAGCTGAAGATAGAGAAGCAACCATGTCTAGATTCATGGGAGGCTTGAATAGAGACATTCAAGACATATTAGAGATGCAACATTATGTGAAATTGGAGGAGTTACTTCACAAGACCATTCTGGTGGAACAACAGCTCAAAAGAAGAGGGCCTTCAAGGCCAACGTATGGGGCTGGAGCTGTTTCTTCAAGGCCAAACTTTCACAGAGAAGAAAACCCAAGCTATCCACGCAATTCAAGGGATATTAAACAACCTGCGAGTTTCAGGGATGAAAAGAAGCCTTATACTGCAGTTCAAGATAACAAGGGCAAGGGCAAGGCTGAAGCTACTAATTCCAGAACTAGAGATGTCAAGTGCTTCAAGTGTCAAGGTAGATGTCATTATGCAAATGAATGCACAAACAGAAAGGTGATGATTCTGCTTGATAATGGAGAGTTTGAATCTGAGGAAGAGAAACCAGAGGATGATTTGTTTTCAGATGAATATATAGAGGAGCCAGTTAAAGGAGAACTATTGGTAGCCCGAAGAACTATGAGTTTACAATCAAGTCAAGAGGAGCAAGAACATAGGGAAAATCTGTTCCATACTCGTTGCGTGGTACAAGAAAAGGTCTGCAGTTTGATCATAGATGGAGGCAGCTGCACCAATGTAGCTAGTGACGTGATGGTCAAGAAGTTGGGGCTAAAAATCAGAAAGCATCCTAAGCCATACAAGCTTCAGTGGCTCAATAACAGTGGGGAAATGAAAGTAAACAGCCAAGTGATGGTTCCCTTAGCTATTGGTAAGTATGAGGATGAAGTCCTATGTGATGTGTTGCCCATGGAAGCAGGGCACATTCTGCTTGGTAGACCTTGGTAATCTGACCGTAGGGTGATTCATGATGGCTATACTAATCGTCACTCATTTGAGTTCAAAGGTAGGAAGTCTATACTACTCCCAATGACCCCAAACGAGGTATATGCAGATCAATTACATCTTAAACGCAAGGAGGATCAGGTGACAAAACATTCAAACTTCTTTGTTAAATCAAATGTAGTTAAGAAGGCTCTATTTGCAAGGAAACTGTAGCATCCGCGACCAGAAATCCTAAGTATGGTCGTGCGGGTCATGGGATGACCGTTGTTTATATGTCCTGGTATGGTGGAGGTTCGTCCATTTTTGTAAATGTGTGTTGTGCAGTGTGAGGTCCGTGGTACGTCCGTGGTACCGTGTTGTGGTACGTCCGTGGTACGTCCGTGGTACCGTGTTGTGGTACGTCTGTGGTACCGTGTTGTGGTACGTCCGTGGTACGTCCGTGGTACCGTGTTGTGGTACGTCCGTGGTACGTCCGTGGTACCGTGTTGTGGTACGTCCGTGGTACGTCCGTGGTACGTCCGTGGTACGTCCGTGGTACGTCCGTGGTACGTCCGTGGTACGTCCGTGGTACGTCCGTGGTACGTCCGTGGTACGTCCGTGGTACGTCCGTGGTACGTCCGTGGTACGTCCGTGGTACGTCCGTGGTACGTCCGTGGTACGTCCGTGGTACGTCCGTGGTACGTCCGTGGTACGTCCGTGGTACGTCCGTGGTACGTCCGTGGTACGTCCGTGGTACGTCCGTGGTACGTCCGTGGTACGTCCGTGGTACGTCCGTGGTACGTCCGTGGTACGTCCGTGGTACGTCCGTGGTACGTCCGTGGTACGTCCGTGGTACGTCCGTGGTACGTCCGTGGTACGTCCGTGGTACGTCCGTGGTACGTCCGTGGTACGTCCGTGGTACGTCCGTGGTACGTCCGTGGTACGTCCGTGGTACGTCCGTGGTACGTCCGTGGTACGTCCGTGGTACGTCCGTGGTACGTCCGTGGTACGTCCGTGGTACGTCCGTGGTACGTCCGTGGTACGTCCGTGGTACGTCCGTGGTACGTCCGTGGTACGTCCGTGGTACGTCCGTGGTACGTCCGTGGTACGTCCGTGGTACGTCCGTGGTACGTCCGTGGTACGTCCGTGGTACGTCCGTGGTACGTCCGTGGTACGTCCGTGGTACGTCCGTGGTACGTCCGTGGTACGTCCGTGGTACGTCCGTGGTACGTCCGTGGTACGTCCGTGGTACGTCCGTGGTACGTCCGTGGTACGTCCGTGGTACGTCCGTGGTACGTCCGTGGTACGTCCGTGGTACGTCCGTGGTACGTCCGTGGTACGTCCGTGGTACGTCCGTGGTACGTCCGTGGTACGTCCGTGGTACGTCCGTGGTACGTCCGTGGTACGTCCGTGGTACGTCCGTGGTACGTCCGTGGTACGTCCGTGGTACGTCCGTGGTACGTCCGTGGTACGTCCGTGGTACGTCCGTGGTACGTCCGTGGTACGTCCGTGGTACGTCCGTGGTACGTCCGTGGTACGTCCGTGGTACGTCCGTGGTACGTCCGTGGTACGTCCGTGGTACGTCCGTGGTACGTCCGTGGTACGTCCGTGGTACGTCCGTGGTACGTCCGTGGTACGTCCGTGGTACGTCCGTGGTACGTCCGTGGTACGTCCGTGGTACGTCCGTGGTACGTCCGTGGTACGTCCGTGGTACGTCCGTGGTACGTCCGTGGTACGTCCGTGGTACGTCCGTGGTACGTCCGTGGTACGTCCGTGGTACGTCCGTGGTACGTCCGTGGTACGTCCGTGGTACGTCCGTGGTACGTCCGTGGTACGTCCGTGGTACGTCCGTGGTACGTCCGTGGTACGTCCGTGGTACGTCCGTGGTACGTCCGTGGTACGTCCGTGGTACGTCCGTGGTACGTCCGTGGTACGTCCGTGGTACGTCCGTGGTACGTCCGTGGTACGTCCGTGGTACGTCCGTGGTACGTCCGTGGTACGTCCGTGGTACGTCCGTGGTACGTCCGTGGTACGTCCGTGGTACGTCCGTGGTACGTCCGTGGTACGTCCGTGGTACGTCCGTGGTACGTCCGTGGTACGTCCGTGGTACGTCCGTGGTACGTCCGTGGTACGTCTGTGGTACGTCCGTGGTACGTCCGTGGTACGTCCGTGGTACGTCTGTGGTACGTCCGTGGTACGTCCGTGAGGTTAAGTACCGTACTGTGGTCGGACCAAGTAAAAGTTGTGGAAATTTGTCTAAGTGTCGAGAGATAAAGGTATTAGGCCGTGGGCCGTGGTTTAACTCGAGGGAAATCAGTTTATCCCGAGTGAAAAGTGTTTTATTCCGTGAAAGGCCGAGCGGTTTAAGTCTGGCCGAGAGAAAAAGGAAGGTTTGGCCGGTTTGGCCGTGAGAACTTAAATCGGACCGAGAGAGAAAGTGAACCGCGTGAGATAAGTCGGTTTAGACGGTCAAGCTAGGGTTTTCTCTCTATAAATATGAGTTTCTCTCGTGGCCGCGTGAGAGAATCACGTTTTATCCCGAGAGCAAACCCTTGAGGCGATTTTCACCGAGAGAAAGTCCGAGCCGCAGAGAGAAATCCGAGTTCTTCGAGAGAAATCGTTGTCCGTCGAGTTTCTGGGGTTTTCGTTCGAGAGAAACGAACTGGGAGGATCGATTTGCCGAGGGAAGTGCATTCGGCTGAGAGATTTCTCGATCGGATCGCGAAGCATCCGAGAGATAATCAAGGTAATCCGTTTGCTCGCCGAGTAATTTCTGTTCTGGATCGATTATCACCGAGAGATAATCGAGTATTCTGTTGTAGGCGTGAGTTTTCCGAGGAATCCGAGAGATTGCGCGAGGGTTGTTCGATCGGATCGAGCGGTACCTGAGAGAAGGAGAGTCTGTCCGAGAGATTTCGGTAAGTGATGAGAGATCACGATTTTTATTAAGATTCTGCCGAGTAACATTGAGTTAATCCTCATGTTTTGGTCTGTTTCCGAGGGAAAACAGATTGTTGCTCGAGGGAAAGTGAGCGGTTTGTGAGTTAACCGTGAGGAGATTGGATCTCGCGAGAGAAGTCCGAGTAATTCTGTTTCTGTCCGAGTAATCACCGAGTTTCTACCGAGAGAAACGTTTCTGAGGTGAGTGCGTGACTGTAGTTAATGTCTGGAACCGTAGGATTGCTAGGTTGTCTGGTTTTCATTGATTGCTTGTGTAAGTTAGTGTTTACTTAGCAAGGTCGATGTGTTTCTGTGATTGGGAAAGGTATTGGATACCGTGGTTTATACGTGGTGTCTAACTAGCTGTGTGAATGTTCGGATCGAGTTGCTAGCTCAAGGGGATGTGTGATTCTCGCTTGAGTAGAACCGAGGCCGTGAGGAAATTCACAAGTAGTTGAGATGATCATAGAACCGTGATTCTGTTGATTCTGTGCTTACTTGCTAAGTAGTTAATGTGAATTGAATAACTGATGTATGATTGCGTTTTCTGATATTGGCTGGTGGTACGGGATGATCGTACTCACTAAGCATTTGTGATAATGCTTATGCCTCTCTTATGTGTGGAGTGTGCAGGTAAGGATGTTATCCGGGACGTTTAGTCTTGAAGGCGGACTTGAGGGCAGTGAAGAAAGAAGTGGATTAGGACTGGGCTTGGGGGTTTATTTATCATGAGTTTTTCTGGATATTTGGCTTTGCATTTCTGTTATGACTTAGGACGAATTTGGCTAAGTTAGTTTATGTTTTAAGAACCTTTGTTATATCTGGATTGGAATTGTTATGCAATAAGAATGGGCTTTTTATGAATCGAATGCGTTGTTTAAGTTTAAGAAAATTCTGAAAAAAATATGCTAAGTCTGGAATCTGGTTAGAGTTAGACTCGGGTCGGCCGGCCTGGTTAGGATTATCGGGTTGGGTCGCCACAGAAACCATTGCTGTTATTTGTGTATAAGGAAGCTCTTATGAGCTTAACTGACCTTGCACCGGTGCTGCCGAGTGAGATAATCTCCCTTTTGCAGGAATATGAGGATGTGTTCCCTGAAGATAATCCAGAGGGATTGCCACCTATAAGAGGCATTGAACATCAGATCGATTTTGCCCCTGGAGCAACTCTTCCTAATCGTCCAGCCTACATAACTAACCCTGTGGAGGCAAAGGAGCTGCAGAAACAGGTGGATGAGCTGATGGAAAGGGGGCATATCAGAGAAAGCATGAGTCCCTGCGTCGTACCTGTTCTGCTTGTACCTAAGAAGGATGGTAGCTGGCGCATGTGTGTGGATTGCAGAGCCATCAATAATATCACGGTGAAGTATCGACACCCTATACCTAGGCTAGATGACATGCTTGATGAATTGCATGGTTCCTGCGTCTTCTCTAAGATTGATTTAAAAAGTGGATACCACCAGATTAGAATGAAAGAAGGAGATGAGTGGAAAACAGCCTTTAAAACTAAACATGGGCTGTATGAATGGTTAGTTATGCCATTTGGGTTAACAAACGCACCTAGCACCTTTATGAGATTAATGAATCATGTTCTTAGAGCATTCATAGGCGTGTTTGTTGTTGTCTACTTTGATGACATCCTAATTTACAGTAAAGGCTTAAATGAGCATGTTGAGCATTTGCATTCTGTTTTAAGTGTGCTTAGGAAGGAAAAGCTCTATGCCAATCTTAAGAAATTCACACTCTGCACAGATAACCTTGTGTTTCTAGATTTTGTTGTAAGTGCAGAAGGAATTAAAGTGGATGAAGAAAAGGTTAAAGCAATCAGCGATTGGCCAAGTCCAAAGACAGTGGGCGAGGTGAGAAGTTTCCATGGCCTTGCTGGGTTTTACAGGAGGTTTGTAAAGGATTTTAGCACGCTGGCAGCGCCCCTCACTGAAGTTATAAAGAAGGATGTGGGCTTTAGATGGGAACAACCACAGGAAGAAGCATTCCAAAACCTCAAAGAGAAGCTTACTCATGCCCCTGTTTTAGCTTTACCAGATTTTCTTAAAAATTTTGAGATAGAATGTGATGCTTCTGGTATAGGTATTGGTGCTGTTTTGATGCAGGACAAGAAACCCATAGCCTTTTTCAGTGAGAAACTTGGGGGAGCAATGCTGAACTACCCCACTTATGACAAGGAGCTGTATGCTTTGGTTAGAGCATTACGAACATGGCAGCACTATCTCTGGCCTAAGGAGTTCGTTATACACACTGATCATGAGTCCCTTAAGCATCTCAAAGGCCAGCAGAAACTTAACAAGAGGCACGCCAGGTGGGTTGGATTCATAGAAACCTTTCCCTATGTCATCAAGTATAAACAAGGTAAGGACAATGTAGTTGCAGATGCATTGTCACGCAGGTATGTTTTACTGTCTACCCTTGATGCTAAACTCCTAGGTTTCAAACAACTTAAACACTTATATGAAACTGATTCTGATTTTCAAGAGATTTATAAGTCTTGTGAAAAGTTTGCATCAGGACACTACTTTAGGCAAGATGGATTTCTTTTCTTTGATAATCGTTTGTGTGTTCCTAACTGCTCTGTTCGAGACTTGTTTATAAGGGAAGCTCACGGTGGAGGCCTGATGGGGCACTTTGGTATTGCTAAAACACTTAAAGTGATGCAGGATCATTTCCATTGGCCTCACATGAAAAGAGATGTGGAGAGAATCTGTGGCAGGTGCACAACATGTAAACAAGCTAAGTCTAGGGTCCAACCTCACGGTTTGTACACCCCCCTGCCTATTCCTTCTCATCCCTGGACTGATATATCTATGGATTTTGTGCTTGGATTGCCTAGGACTAGGACTGGAAAGGACTCTATTTTCGTGGTAGTTGATAGGTTTTCTAAAATGGCACATTTTATTGCTTGTCATAAGACTGATGATGCATCTCATGTAGCAGACTTGTTCTTTAAAGAAGTCATTCGTTTAAATGGCATGCCTAGGACTATTGTTTCTGATAGGGATACCAAGTTTCTTAGCTATTTCTGGAAAACATTGTGGACTAAGCTAGGAACTAAACTGTTATTTTCAACCACATGTCATCCCCAAACTGATGGACAAACTGAAGTTGTTAATAGAACCTTGGGAACTCTATTGCGTGCTTTAATTAGAAGAACCTAAAAACTTGGGAAGATTGTTTACCTCACGTTGAATTTGGATATAATCATGTTGTGCATTCTGCTTCTAAGTTTTCGCCATTTCAGATTGTTTATGGCTTTAATCCATTATCACCTTTGGATCTAATGCCTTTACCTTTGAGTGAAAGAACTAGCATAGATGGGAAAAAGAAAGCTGACTTGGTAAAACAGATTCATGAGAAAGCCAAGAAGAACATAGAAGAGAAGACAAAGCAGTATGTGAAACAGGCTAACAAAGGGAGGCGTGATATGATCTTTGAAGCTGGCGACCTAGTATGGGTTCATTTGAGGAAGGAGCGGTTTCCTGCTGAGAGGAAGTCTAAGCTAATGCCAAGGATTGATGGTCCTTTCACGGTCACAAGGAGAATCAGTGACAATGCTTATCAGCTGGACCTCCAAGGTAAGTATAATATAAGCTCTTGTTTCAATGTTTATGATCTTGTTCCTTATGTTGCAGATGAAACGGATTTGAGGTCAAAACCTTCTCAAGTGGGAGAGGATGATGTGATCATGAACACGTCTGGAAACTTGGAGCATGGAGAGGAGCCTATGGAGCAGCTTGAACCGGAACCAGAACCTGAGGAGCAGCTCGAACCTGAGCTAGGAGGAGAAGAAGCTCTGATCGTGCCTACTGGTCCAATGACGAGATCAAGGACTAAGCTATTCAACCAAGCTATTGGAGGACTTCTCAATCAAACCAACAAGCCAGAAGATCAAGTCCTCAAGAAAGCTTGTCAAAACGTGTTTGTTTTATTCAGATCATATGATTTTAACAATGGGTAAGTATTGGGTTTATACTCTTTTTCCCTTGTCAAGTTTTGTCCCAATGGGTTTTCTTGACAAGGTTTTTAATGAGGTATTCCCAATACTTTGTAAAGGCCCTTTTGTTAAATCAGAAACTCAAGCCCAATAAGAAGTTGGCGTCCCTTTTGTTGTTTTAGGGTTTTACGTTTTTTTCTTTATATTGCTTGGACACAAGTTTTGTAAGAACCATCTATCATCTTTTTATAAAAATCCTTTTTGATCTTAAGATCTAGTCTCTTGGTGCGTAATATCCATCAGACACTCGAGCTCTTGTGCGTCATATCAAGAACTCAACCCTGGTTTACTTCAAACCATCCGCAGCTTCTAGTAAAGCCCATCGATCCACCTTACTTCCTTCACTTTCACGTTTCACCTTCACAAATACAAATTCCCAAGTAACTTCAAGCTGGTCGATTCAAGGGAAATCATATTACTAATGGTCCTAGAAATCGTGCTAGAACACATCCAGACCGTGAAGAAGAGGACTCAGACAGTGACATGTCGAGTCTTGAGGATGATGCACCACCTCCACCTAACCGCCAAAATAGGAGAAACGAGAGAGACAGAGACAGAGAAAGAGGGCGTGGCAAAGGAGGCAGAGACATATAAGAAGATCAGCCTTGGCTTGGAATCAAGGATCTGAAGCTTTGATAACTAGCTTTTTAGCAGGTTAAACAAAACCTAAAGCTTGTCTATGTCATTGTAATACTTCAGGTCATTAGCTTTTTAGCAGGTTAAACAAAACCTAAAGCTTGTCTATGTCATTGTAATACTTCAGGTCATCAATCCAAATGAGGTTGTGAAAGGTATTAAGAATGCAAGAGCTTGAAGTAAAGCTAAGCAGATTCGAGTTAAATTGGGGAACAAATCAAAATAAACTCCTTGCTGCAACTATATGAACTTGAGAACTATTTTAAAAATACCTACTGGGATGTTAACTAGCTAATAGAAGACTTCTAGGAATTTAAAACGCGAAGTTAATAAATGGTTTTTAAAAACTAGGTAAATTTCTAGGTGACGAAATGGTTTTTAAAAACTAGTTAATAAATTTTACCGACTCTTAACTAATTACCAGGGTGCAAAACAAGATACTATGGGATTTATAAAATATCAGGACGAGCAAAAATACAACTTTATAGATTTAGAGACCTTAATGCAAAGATTAAGTTAACTAGGCGATGTTTAGGCTAAAAGATTAAAACCTTAAACTAAAGGAAAGTGATATTTATTTTTTTGCAAATACTAAAAAGAAGATCCAAGGCTGGGAATCATTCTTAGGGAGGTTGAAGATTCGAACTTGGGGTTTAAAAACATAATTTTTACTCTTTTAGTAATTTCTCTAAACCTTAAGAAACCAATTTAGATTTATCCATGATGTGTGGTATAAACCCTTTCTTCACCCTTTCCTCCTAACCCATGATGTTTGGTGGAAAGATAAGGTGAAGAACATTAAGCTTGGATCTTAAAAACGGTTTAACTAGCTCCCTAAGCATCCATGATGTGTGGGAAAGGATGAGCTAGTCTCTTGGATTTGATTTTAAGGGATTTCCTAAGTCTTGTTAGGATAAGGAAATCCCTAGATTAAAGAGATCTCCATGGAGAATCTCTAGACCTTAAAACCCCCAAATCCAAGAAGAGAATTAAATGAAGAACAAGATAAAAGACAAAACCAATATTTTAACCTCCAACCTCCTTAATCATCCCAACCTCAAACCTTGGTGGTTTACTCACAAATCATGTTCTTACCTCTTTTAAACATAAGTTTAGAGTTAAGGAACATGATCGATGGGGTTAAGAAGAAA
>JAHZTW010000004.1:79678723-79703094 GCA_020283515.1 Alliaria petiolata | reverse complement strand
TCTCGGGAAATAGTGCTACTCTCTACTTGTGTTCATTGTGAGGAGACAGGTTCAAGAGCACTCACTAATATTGTTCCTTGTGAGGAGACAGGCTCATGAGATTCTTTGCACTATTCCCAGACTTAGACTTTTTTTCTTTCTTTTCTCAAGGGAAAATCAAGGAGAGACTGCAACTAGCTACTCTTGTTCATAGCTGAAAGAGGAATCAAATTCAATGCATACCTAGTTCTTTTAAGGGGATATGAACTCTCTCTGTTAGATTGATCCACTTGCAGCTTTCTACTTAGTAAGACCTATAATTAACTACTAAAGCAATGGTCCTTCAAGTGTCAACATTTTGTGGTTAGTTCCAAGAAACAAAGTTTTTCAAAATTTCTGACTCAAGATAGACTCTCAAAACAAAACACAAAGTCAGTAATTACCTCCCCCAGACTTAAACAACACTGTCCCCAGTGTTATTAAGCCCGAAATTGGCTAAAAGAAAGATTAGAAACGACTTAAAAAGACCAGTTAGAAGACTTACCTTCGTCTGCGCGTGGTGTCGATCGACACTATAGTGGTGTCGATCATCACTGGTTTGTGTTGAGTTCAATGTCTCCTTTTTTCAACTGACTGAAACTAGGACTTAATAAAACCAAAACGAAATATAAAGAAAAAACGAACCTAATAGTGGGTTGCCTCCCACTCAGCGCTCGTTTTCAGTCATTAGCTTGACTTTGTCGGGGATCAGACGTCTGGTGGATCAGAGGGTGGCATCGAATGCTTCCTAGAAGAATGTCTTCTCATTCATGGTGGTGTATAGGCAGTAGGTGTATGAAAGCGACCAAGGAAATGAGGAACAGCAGCAGGGTGGGACTTGAGTTCGGGTGGGACACTTCGTTTTCCTGCAGAATCATCAAAAGAAACACCAAGCCTTCTACGAGAATCTCGTGGCTTGCATAAGTGTGAAGCATCTTTTGAACCTTTAATGTTCTTATTGACAAGATCAAGAGGTTTGGAATTGATTCCAGGGAATGCGTACCTTTGCTTCCTTCGAGTTTTATGGCATGTAGGATGTGGAGTCGTTTGTTTGACCAAAAATGATGGACTTGCAGCATTGGAAGCGACTTCAGGTGTGATCCGCAAAGTGTGTCCATCGACACTACTGGTGTCGATCGACACCATCTCTGCAGCTCGAATCTCTGCACTTTTTCTCCAATTCAGCTATGCAATCCTTGCTTCCATGATGAAAACGTCGTCCTCCATCAACTTAGCATTGATTAGAACATCTTCTCTGCTCATAGTCTTGAAGAGATGATCATTTCCACTCCAGTCTTCAATCTCCACATCTTTCTCAGAATTCTCAGCCAATGCCTCTTGAACAGCCAGTGTTTTCATTTGCTCTTTAGAATCCAGCTCCTTTTGATACCGAGCAGTAATGTCGTCTGAATGCTCCCTGTTTGGGTCTTGATCCATGGAAATCTCTACTGAAAAAGATTGACCATCTATGGTGGATGGTCCTCTTAACTTATCCATGTCAAAATTCATGACAACATCACCCAAATGAAGCTCCATTTTCCCTTTCCTCACATCAATGATGGCACCAGCTGAAGCCAAGAATGATCTTCCCAGAATAAGAAGGTCTGCAGGTTCTTCATCATACTTCAAAACCACAAAGTTTGTGGGAATAATGCAGCCTTCAATCTTCAAAGGAACATCTTCTAGAACTCCTTATGGGATTCTCTTTGATCGATCAGCTAGGATAAGAGAGATTCTGCTTGGCTTGAAATCAGTCATTCCAAGTCTAACAGCAATAGAGTATGGTATCAAGGTTATACTTGAACCTAGATCGCAGAGAGAACGAGGAAACCTTCCTGTTGAGATTGAGCAATCTAGCACAAAGTTCCCTGGATCAGGTCACTTCTCTGGAATCCTTCTCTGAATCACAGCACTGACTTGTTCAGAAACCCACACCTTCTTCTACTTCCTTGGAACTATGTTCAAGAGAATTGCATTCATGTCTCTGGTAAGCAATGCTCCTTCCTCATGACTCACACCATTGACAACCATTCTCTTGACATATCTTCTTAATGCAGGTGAAAGTCTGACTGCATCAACTAGGGGTAGCTCAACCATCAGCTTATCCATCATTTCCTTGCATCTGGCTTCTTCTTTCTCCTGTTTAGACTTTCTAGGAGGCCTGGGATAGGGTATTTTAGGTTTGTAGACACTTTCTTCTGCAACCTTTGTTGTTGTGAGATGTTCTGGTGTAGTCCGTGTAGAGCGTCGATCGACACCCTCCTGGTGTCGATCGACACTCGCCTTTGGTGTCGAGTCCTCCGTGTCGAGCTTGCTTGTTTCGTCTGGTTTCTCCTTGGGTGTCGATCGACACTGGCTCCGCAGTATCTTCTACATCTTCAAGCTCCTCGAATTCTTCAACCTCCACGAATTTTTCTGCACTTCCTACCATGATGGCATTGACATGATGTCTGGGGTTTGTATCAGTCTTTCCAGGAAGAAACCCATCTTGTCTCTTCAATTGCTTCATATGAGTGTTCAAGCAATCGATCTTCCCATTCAAGTCTTGGTACAGTGAATCAATCTTCCCATTGAAATCAACTGTCATCTTCTGCTATCCTTCCAATAGTTGTTCTAGCATAGACTCCATCTTATTGTCTTGTGCATGAGGCTTCTGGTAATAAGAACCATAGCCTTGCTGATTGTTGAACCTCTGTCCTTGAAAACCAGCACCATTGATGTAGTTAACTTCTTCTTGTTCTGGCTCAAAGATCTCCACTTCTGCAGCAAACTGAACTTGCTTTTTGCCCACCAAGATATCCAGCTTCCTATTCACCTCAACTATTTGGCTTCCTCTAGTTACTCCAGCGTTTTGTCTTCTCTCAAAGTCTGTCCTTTTGGTGCGGTTACAAGAGGCCAAATTCTCTATAAGCACCATCGCGTCCTCTGGGTACCTAGTGTTGAAGTTGCTATTGCTCGCAGCGTCTAGAGCCATCTGGTACCTCTAATCGATTCTGCGGTAGAAGATTCCGATAAGCTACGGTTCACTAAAACCGTGATGTGGGCAATCCCTCTGGTATGATCTGAATCTCACCCAAGAAGCCTTGAATGCTTCAGTCGGTCCTTGTGAAAATGTGGTGATCTTTGTCCTCAGCTCTTCGGACCTTGCGTCATCAAAGAAATTGCATAAGAATGCATTCTTTGTTTCTTCCCAAGTAGTCAAGGATCCTGGATCAAGCTGCTTCAGCCAATATGATGCATCTCCAGCAAGCGAGTAAGGAAACAGCTTAAGCCCCTGTGCTGTACTGGTCTTGTTAGTACCAAAGAAGGACGGTACTTGGAGAATGTGCGTAGACTGCAGAGCCATCAAAAACATCACCATCAAGTAAAGACATCCAATCCCATGATTAGATGACATGCTAGACGAGTTGAGTGGCGCCACCATCTTCTCAAAGATAGACTTGAAAAGTGGATACCATCAAGTCAGGATGAAGGAAGGGGACGAGTGGAAGACAGCATTCAAGACCAAGAGAGTTCTATATGAATGGCTAGTCATACCGTTCGGTCTCACCAATGCCCCCAGTACCTTCATGCGCCTTATGAACCATGTTCTAAGAGCGTAAATCTGTAAGTTTGTAATTGTTTATTTTGATGATATATTGATTTGCAGCTCTAACTTATCTGATCACACTGTCCATCTTGAAAAGTTTCTAGACACGTTAAGACTAGAAGGATTATATGCGAACCTTAGCAAATGTACTTTCTGCACTGATCAATTAGTATTTTTAGGCTTTGTTGTTAGTTCACAGGGTGTGAAAGTAGATGAGGAGAAGATCAAGGCAATCCAGGAATGGCGTACTCCTACTACAATTGGTAATGTCCAAAGTTTCCATGGATTAGAAAGCTTCTACAGGAGGTTTGTCAAGGACTTCAGCACCATTGCAGCTCCTTTGACATCAGTTATAAAGAAGAACGTTGCTTTTGCTTGTGGACAAGAAAAAGAGAAAGCTTTTCAGAAGCTTAAGGACAGCCTCACGCATGCTCCTGTCTTAGTTTTACCAAACTTTGACAAGACCTTCGAGGTTGAATGTGATGCATCAGGGACTGGAATTGGCGCGGTATTAACTCAAGGGGGGAGCCAGTAGAATTCTTCAGTGAGAAACTCAATGCAGCTACGCTTAACTACCCTACCTATGACAAAGAGCTATATGCCCTCGTAAGATTACTGGAAACTTGGCAGCATTATCTTTTAACTAAAGAGTTTGTTATTTATACAGATCATGAGACTCTTAAGTACTTGATAGGACAAACAACTCTGAAGAAAAGACATGCTAGATGGCTTGAATTCGTGGAGATATTCCCTTATATCATCAAGTATAAGAAGGAAAAGGAGAACATTGTAGATGATGCACTTTCAAGAATACATACATTGATCTCTACAATGGAGGCAAAGATCATGGGATTCGAGCATTTGAAAGAACTATATGGAGAGGATCCAGACTTTGGCGATTTATATCAACAGTGCACCAGAGGAGCATTCGGATCATTCTATAAACATGAGGAGTTCTTGTTTAAGGACAAGAGATTGTGCATCCCTCAAAGCTCAATGCGTGATCTGATCATCAGGGAAGCACATGGAGGAGGGCTCATGGGGCATTTCAGCATAGACAAGACATTGAGCATTGTTGCAGAACACTTCTTCTGGCCTCATCTCAAACGTGATGTGGAGCGCTTCTACTCCAAGTGCATCATCTGCCTCAAAGCAAAATTCAGGTCACATCCTCACGGTTTATACATTCCTTTACCTATTCCTGACCTACCATGGGTAGACATCTCTATGGATTTTCTCTTAGGTTTGCCAAAAATCAGGAACAAGGATTCAATCTTTGTAGTAGTAGACCGATTCTCAAAGATGGCGCATTTCATTCCTTGTGCTAAGACAAATGATGCTACTCAGATTGTTGATTTCTTCTTTAGAGAGATAGTGAGGATTCATGGACTCGCAAGGACGATTGTATCAGATAGAGACACCAAGTTTCTAAGTCATTTCTGGAGAACCTTGTGGAGGAAGCTAGGAACTGATATGTCTATAATTTGCATCATATTTACCTCCATTTATTGTAAGTTTCTTATCATTTAGGAACCTAATTAAGCATCATTGTATAGCATTTTGATCATTTAGAGTTCTAGGGTATATTTGCATAGTCTTTGCATATTTTGGTGCATTTGGAGTCTTGATCAGGTGATTTGGATGCTATGGAAGCATGAATGGAGAAGGATGACATAGCAAAGGAAGGGCAAGAAATCATCAAGAGAAAGAAGAGAAGCAGCTAAATGAGAAGCAAAAGTCTTGTAGAAGCATATCAAGCATTTGGAGGCGCAAAATGTATGTGTCTGGCAGAAGGCTTTGAACTTAGAATCTGACTCTGAAGCCTTCTTAAGAGTTGTATAGGATCCATTGTGATTTCCAGTGCCGTTGGAATCAAGTCATTCGGACCCCTGGTTAGAAAGTTACATCGATTTTAAAATGGTTCGACGAGGCGGTTCGACGAGGCTGGTCGAAACTTCTCTCCAGGACGACGGTTCGACGACTATGTTCGATGAGGCTTCACCGAAACTTCTCTCCAGGGTGAAGTTTCGACCAGTAGTTTCGGTGAAACTCGTCGAAACTTTGCCAGACGAATCTTTTTGTCTACTTTATGGGTCCCTCCTATAAATACTCTTTAGACCTAATTTTTATCAAAACTTTTATTCTCTTGTTCTTAGCTTAAACTTTTAGCCACTTTGGGCAAATACTTTGTTTAAGCTTGAATCTTTTGAGTTTAATGCATTATCTTTCTTAGATTTCTTGTTTTATCTTTCTCTAATCATGTTTAACCTTTCTCTAATCTTTGATTTGATGGGCTTAAACATGATTAGTGAGTAGTTTCCTTAGGAACTTAGTGATGGGTTAGATTTAGGGATTTCTTATGGTTCAAACTTGCAATTTAGGATAGATTCTTCCATCTCTCTTCTTATTAAAATGTTCTTCATGCCAAATAGCTAATCTTTTGCTATTTAGGATCATAAGCATTTCACACACCCACCAAGTGTTTGATGAAATGCTTGAACCACTTTTCTAAGAGATTTACATTCCTAGCCTAAGATATTAGTTGCCTAGGGTGTTTATCATGCCATTTAGACTTATGCTTATTGCTTGCTAATCATTTTAATGCTAACACATCATTAGTTNCAATCTAGGTTAGATTCTTCCATCTCTCTCTCTATTAAGTAGTTCTTAATGCCAAATAGCTAATTTTTGCTATTTAGATCATAAGCATTTCATACACCCACCAAGTGTTTGATGAAATGCTTGAACCAACTTAATAGGGGATTTACATTCCTAGCCTAACACATCATTAGTTGTCTAGGGTGTTTATCATGCTAATAGACTTGTAATCAATGCTTGCTCATCATTTTAATGCTAAAACATCATTAGTTCATTAGGGTGATTAGTGAAGGAATTAGTACAAAACATCATGGATTAGTCTATCATTAGTGTTCTAGGCATAGAGATAGCTTGATTAGTTGCTTAGATGATTACAAGACTGCCCATTTAGACTCCCAAATCAATGAACCCATCCCTAGGTTTCGTTTTTAGCAATTTGAATTCTTGATTAGTAGTTAATTTCAGAATTAGGACTTGATTAGTAGTGATTAAGGCTTAGTTTCATAATATTGCTCTAGTAGTACCTCTTTTAGTTTGTGTTTAGCTTTCAATACTTGTTGTGACTTGCTTTTATCATTCTAGCTTAGCTTAGACTTAACTTTGTATTCTTATTGCATCATCTCCTAAGATGGATTGATACCTCAATATATTGCAATGATATGAGCAATTGAGGAATTGCTTGCAAGACATAAAAAGTCTTGTTTCAGGAACAAGTCAATCAAGATGGAGTTAGCAAGGCAGAGCTAATGAAGAAGATGTTCCAGAAAGTCAAGGAGAACATAGAGAAGAGAAATGAGCATTACAAGAAGAATGCTGACAAAGGACGCAAGGAAGTAACCTTTGAGCCTGGAGATTGGGTCTGGTTACACATGAGGACAGAGAGATTTCCAAACCAGAGGAAATCTAAGCTTGCACCACGAGGAGATGGTCATTTCAAAGTCCTCAAGAAGATCAATGACAATGCCTATGAAATAGAGCTTCCAGGTGAATTTAACATTTCTAGTACTTTTAATGTATCTGATTTGTTACCTTTTGATGCAGGAGAATCAGTTATGAGGACAGAACCTTCACAAGAGGGAGAGGATGATACAAACACAGATACTAGCCTCGACCCCACTGCCATTGTTCATGTCATGAAGCAAGCTCCAAGGACACGGTCTGGAACTAGAGACTTGGCCGAGAGCTTCAATCAAGCCGTGGAGACACTCCTCACCAACAAAGAGCTTCAAGACATCACTTCTCAGCTCAACAAACACAGCATATCCCGAGAAGCTGCAATAGCAAATGCCGAGCTAGAAGATCACGGTCTCATTCCCATTGAAGAAGCTAGTGAGAAGCCTCCGGATGATGTTATATGTCTCAGCAATGGTCCAAGCTTACAAACTATAGGATATACAAAGGAATGACCGGTTATATCAGAAAAGAAAGGAGTTTCCTTATTCAGCATCCAGCTACTCAATTGATCAAACCGAACGCGCAATTCATATAAACCGTATTAGACCAAGGTAAGGCATTTAAATACATTTTCATATTATTATTTAGGCTAATAAAACTTTGGTTTATGTCTTTCTTATCTGGTTTAGTCGTTTTATTTCATTTAAGTAGAGTAAGGCATTTGTTAGCCAACTATTTATATTTTATTCTTAGAGTAAGGCCTTGTTAGCCGATTATGTCTTTAGTATAGTTTTCATGTAATTTGCTTCAAGTCCCCTAGAAGGGCATAGCTTTTTGGACTCTTATAAAGTCCCCTCTCACAGCATTGTATCATTTACCCTAGATCAATAAAGAAACGCACTTCTTGTAAAAGAAAGTTCTAGCCACCGGCTAAACCCTCTCTTGTTCATCGTGTGAGAAGCACCCTGAATCCGAGAGTTCTTGTCTTATCAAAGTTCTTTCACCAACTTTGTGGTGACCCTCGACCCATCTTGTTACACAAACCGTACCCTCATCCCTTGATCCAAACGAATAGAGTTGAACAACCAGTCGTTTAGATCCCACACTCATTCCACTTCGTTCCATAAACCATCCCTTGATTGCAGCCGAAAGAGTTGAACAACCAGCGGCTCAATCCCATCCTCCATACGAGATCCTCATCCCTGGATCTTGTGTCACAAGATTGTGGAGCCTATAGTTGAGCCACCAAAGAAGTCCAAGAAGAAGAAGAAGGTGCTACAAGCTGGAGCAAGCACCATGTTCATCAAGAAAGAAGAAGGAAAGCCAATTCCACTCCTTGTTCACCCCCATGCCTAAGGTTTTGAAAAGTCAAGCTTAGTGACTTTAAACAAGCGCACTTGGGAGGCATTCCCATGTTTATCTTTGTATATATTTACACTTTTTTAATTCAATAATGTGTTTTCTAGTGTTTGTGGATGACAGGTTTGGATGAAGAAGGTTGAGCCAAGAGCAAAAAGCTTGCAAAGCACTGTATCGAGCTTCGTATCGAGCTACCAAGCTCGATACGGTACTCACAGGAAAATACCGAAGGTTGTATCGAGCGTTTTTATCGAGCTACATAGCTCGATACGAATCCACCCGGGATTTCTCAACCTTCGTATCGGGCATTTGTATCGAGGTACATAGCTCGATACAGATTTAAAAACCCGCATCTGCAAGTGTATCGAGCTATGTATCGACCTACATAGCTCGATACACTCCTTTTCCAGGTAAGTCAACAGGGTTTGACCAGTTTAATTCACTCGAATTAAACCGGTTTTCCTCCTTCTTCTTCCCCAAAACACAAAATTTTTGCCATTCACGCATACACACGTGATTTTTGGCTCTCCCTCTCTCAATTCTCAAGTGATTTTTGTGATTTTAAGTGCCACTAACTCGAATTCTTGTGCTAGTTTTGCTTATTAGATCTTTTTCGTCCATCCTTCCACGAATTTGCAAGGTAAACAATCTAGAACCAGAATTTTCTCCCTTTTGCTTTAATGGTGGGAAATTTAGGGATTGATGTATAGGGTGTTCGAATTGGTTGTTTATGGCTTGGACATTGCTTGATAATGGTTAAAGGGAAGATTTCGAGTGCTATCCTAAGATTTCCATGGTGATTTTTCGAAAATTTGACACTTATGGTTCATAGTGCGAAAATTCAAATTACTCTCATGAACCTTGTTAAATTTTGGGGCTTTCATTTGCATTAGTTTGCATTCACCGTGCCTATGGATTGCCAATTGATAGAACTCGAAATTAGGCAACTTAAATTTTTGCAAAATTACTAAGTGTGGAGTAGAATTGAATTTCGAAAAATTGGCTTTTGTTTCTTGTTTGTGGCCCCTTGATGTTGTTGTTTGATTGATCAATATGATTTGCCAATACCCTATCCAAGCTTTGCTTGTCTTAAAGGTAAAATGGCATCAAGGACGGGAGAAAGAGACTTGGCACAACAAGAAGATGAATTAGTCGGCTAGAGCACCGAGGAGAAAAGGGCAAGGCAAAGTCTTGAGAGAATGCATTTTGAACCTGCCAAATTTTCAAGTCGAGTTTTCTTGAAAAGAATCGGGTTGTTGGAGGCTTTTGATGAGCTACTTGATGACATGGGGCTCTCTTGTTTGGCAACCATGTACCATCTCACATATCTGGAGGCTACCTTGCATTTTCTCTCAAGTTTTGATTTCCTCAACGGAATGAGTAACAAGTAATATATGCTTCTCGTTCTAGTAATAAGAGCCTCAAAATGACTATTTCTAGTCTAGTTACTCCATTTTGTTTCTATGACTCATTAAAAGTCCGTTTGAAGCATTTTCGGCTATAAACATTTGTTTGGATCTTCATTGGACCCTTTTAAACTTATAATGCCCATTTTGACTTACTGATGAGTAGAGTTTTGATTTCCTCGACAAAATGAGTAACAAGTAATAGATGCTTCTCGTTCTACTATTAAGAGCCCCAAATGACTATTTCTAGTCTAGTTACTCAATTTTGTTTCTATGACTCATTAAAAGTCCGTTTTAAGCATTTTCGGCAATAAACATTGATGTATTCATATATTTCATACATTTAGGTTGCATTTAGGACATAAATTGCATACATATTGCATTCATGCTTAGGGAAATTGTAGCTTTTGTTCCATTTTAGGTCCTAAGGCATTTTGCATTACCATTTGCATGTTTCTTGCATTCTTGCATCATATTCAGGTTGTTTTGGAAACACTGGAGTTTTGGAGAGTGCGTGGACAAGCTGATGATCAAAATGGAGTCTATGGACACTTGGGAGAACTAGGGCATCAAGCAAAGGAACCGAGATCGAGCTAAGGATCGAGACAGGCAGGTCGATCTTGAGAAGATCGACCACAAGATCGAGTCACGAGGCCATTCCGAGGAAGAAGATCGGGGTCAGAGATCGACCAAGATAATCGAGTGCGAGCATGGACGCGTAAATAGAACGAGAGCTAGATCGAGCTCAAGACTCGATCATCCGAAGATTGAGTAGATGATCGACAGTGGTACCCGATCTCCCCGATCTGAACGACTAGGCGATCGAGCAAAGGAAGGCGTTCTACTGTCAAGATCGAGTAAGAGATCGACGACCGAGGTCGATCTCTAACCTTATCCGGACAGCTCACATTTTGGAGCTTAGTGAGGGGACCATTACCCTTTTAGTATAAAAGGTCCTTCACCTATTTTTGGCAAAGGAACCGAAAAACTTGCGTTTTGTCTCCTCCTTCTTTGAGCAAAACCTCCATTGTTAGTCTTTTAAGCTTTTCTAGTTTATGTAAACCTTAATCTTTTATTTAATCTTAAGTCACTAGTAAAAAAACTCGCTATAGCCATGGAAAATTTCGTGACTACGACCAAAATACCGTGACTATATGGCCCCATAGCCACGAAATGTCACGAAAAAAAACCGTGTGTATACGATCGTGACAAATGTATTTCGTGTGTTTTCGTGACTAAATAGTCCTGTTTTAGCCACTCGTAGTCCGCGACAAGAAATAGTCACGAAATAGCCACGCAATAGTGCATGTCTAACTAGCCACGGTAAAACTCTGGCTAATTCCGTGACAAACTTAGTCACGATAATGGTGTGATTATAACGTGACAATTATTTAGACAAGATTCTTCTAGTGATTAAATCATGGCTATTTAGCGTGACTTTCTCATAAGTATATTCGTGGCTTTTCTTGCTACGAATATATTTGTGACTAATCATTTAGTCACGTATTTGTCACTGTATTAATGTGGCTAATCAAATATCTGAAGAAAAAAAAATAATTATGGTTGTGAAACCAATAAACCTGAAATGTCAAAATGCCAAAATCTGAAATTCAAAAATGCCAACAACCTGAAATCTCAAATCCTAAAACCAATATCATACATGAAGAAAAGTTTTCCAACATTCAAACATTCAAGTTTTTACAAGTTTTAAAACCAAGAAAAAACAATTAGTCTCCTAAATAAACAGCACACCACTTATCTAACTTGGATTGTTGATCTTGGGTCATTGGAGTCGGGTCTGTGGTCTTGGCAGGAGGAGCAGGATGTTTAGAGGCAGGAGGAGAAGGTGTAATGGCAGCAGTAGAGACAGCAGGAGGCGGATTAGCTCCAAACTTTTGTAGGAATGCATTTAGTGTGGCCACTAGCTCATCCTTGACTGTGGTCAACTCCTCTTTCAACTCACCCTTCATCACCACCAGATCTTCTTTGAGGTCAGTCACGTTTGACTTAAGAGCTTCAACATTGTTGTTGACAGCTTCAGAATGAGTCTCCAAACCGGAGATACGCATGTCCATGTCAAGGCTGCGTTTAAGAGAAACAGAGACTGACTCGGTCGGAATGAAATCCCGGTGTTGTACACTGCCTATACCGTATATTCTCCCTCGTTTTGTCTGACCACGCTGTAAAAACCAACAAACAGACATAACTAAGCAATATCACAAACTCAAAATCTAAAAATCACAAATATAAAAGCAAAAACGAACACAAGAAGAGTGAGTCAAAACTAATAAAAAACACAACAAACGCATAAACAGAAATAACCAATAATCAAAAAAAATTCCCTAAGTAATCCAGAAACAGACACTAGAAGAATAAGCAGAATGATTGAGTTACTTTCGAGTACCTTGAGAAATTCTTGGTTGAGGAGAAGGCGAGCAGAAGTTGCAGCAGTTGAGATGGTTTGGCTGACAGGAGATTCATCATCAGCTGTCATTTGTGCTACGGCTTCCTCTACTTCAATAACAAGAGACTGAGATCGAGCATCAACGAAGTTTTCATCTTTGCGCATGTGTGTCTTCCACACAAGATCTGTGTAAGGTGGTGGCTCATCAAGTCCAGACTCTACCATCTGCAAAACAAAGTGATAAATAGATAAGTAAAAGTAAAAACTGAACGTGTTGTGTGTACAATCTATTAAACAGTAAGAAAGGAACTAAAAAAAAATTATAGATCATTTACCATATCATACTCGATCTTCAAAAAATTTTGAGGACCTGCACAATGCTTGTGTATCCCTTTTCCATTCTGGTCTGACATGCGGGATTTAGCCGCTTTCTTGCTCTTCTTTTGTTCTGGTTCGGTTGACCAATTCTCCATTAAAGTGGTCCAGTCTTCATCGCCTATGTACTTAGGCTTCTGGTTATCCCTCTTCTTCCTGCTGATTTTTTGACAAATTGTAGTCTGTGTGTGCAGTTTCCAGAGGCCATAGACAGTGTCATTAAACCGCTCCTCCCAGTAGTAATTTTGCTACAAAGAAAATAAAGGACATTAGTATTTGTAATTTAGTAAACAACAATCAATATGTTTCAATAAAATTTACTTACCACAAAAGTCTGCCACCACTTATCTATCCTCTCTTGAGGAACAAATTTCCAGCTTTTCCATGGTCCCATGTAGTAGGCTTGCCAAGTTGTTCGGATGAATTTGTGGACAGAAGGATCAATACCGAACCTGAGATCAGAAGAATAAAAATCAGAGATGACTAAACATTTTCAGACACGCTGTAACATGAACAAAGACAGAGAAAATATGTCTTTGTAATAAGTATGTACAATACAACTAATGACACGATGTAACATGAACAAAGACAGAAAATATGTTGAAGATATCTCAGGTTCGAAACCAAAACTACAAGACACCATTCATGATCGTTGTGGACTTTAACAAAACCTAGTAAAGAACAAAGAGAAATTCTGTCTTGTTGGCTCTCCAAGTCAAAAAGGTTTTTTTTTTGGTTCTATAGTCAATGAAACTAACTCATCAAATCTTAAACTACACACTTACCATAAAGCGCCATTGAGTTTCCTTGGATGGAGGTGTGGCTGAAGTTCTCTGGAGGGAGCATTCATTAATGCTTCTAGAGTAATACGGGTGTAGTTATTAGCACCTAAAGATGCAGCGCTTGTAGATCCAACAACTCCTGGTGGCATGGAAGAACCTGAAGCGCTTCTAGATCTAAAAGCTCCTGGTGGTATGGCATGACCTGCAGCGCTTGAAGTCATTTAACATCAATAAGTAATTTGAGAAAAACAAAACAACAATGACTTAAACAGAACCAGAATGCTTCCGAACCAAAATAACTTAAACAAAAATAGAACCAGAATGAGTCAAACAGAACAAAAAGAAACAACAAATTCTAACTCTAACTGTCAGAAAACTCTAACACTAACTGTCACTCTAACATTAACACTAACTGTAACTCTAACTTTAACACAACTATAAGACTCTCTAACTCTAACTCTAAGAGATTTGAAAAACCGAAACCACTAACTCTAAGAATTCTTTGAAAAAACAAATCACTAACTCTCAGTCTAACACTAACACTAACTCTAAGACTCTCTTAAACAAAACAGAAGCAAAAAGAGGAGAAATGTATGTTTAATTCGAACTCCAAACAAACAAGAGCCAACTGAAATCCTAAATCTAATTCGAACTCCAAACAAAAGAGACCCAATCGAAACCCTAACTCTAAATCAAACACAGTTTTCTGAAAATTAACCATGCAAGAGATACCCCAAATCGAAACCCTAACTCTAAATCAAACACAGTTTTCTGAAAATTAACCATGCAAGAGAAACCCCAAATCAAAACCCTAACTCTAAATCAAACACAGTTTTCTGAAAATTAACCATGCAAGAGAAACCCCAAATCGAAACCCTAAATCTAATTCAAACTTGAAGCAAAACGAGAAAAGTATTGTAGCAAATGAAAAACCCTAACTGTTTATAGATCGAGAAGACGTACCCGGCAAAGTGCTCTCGGCGGTGCCTGGGTTACGGTGGTTTTTTCGTGGAGGAGCCATGAGAGATTTGTGGATAGAGGGACACGAAGGGAGGAGGAAGGCAAGCCTTGAAGAGAGGAAGCGGCAAAGATAGGACGAGAGGAGAAAGTTTGTAAAATGGAGAAATCAATATAGAGAGGAATCAATGCAGAGAGGAATCGAGGAAGAGAGGAGAGACGAAGTGTTTTTGTCTAAGTGTTTTTGTTTAAGGGTTTTTGTGGGGGTAAATGAAAGAAAACCGGGGGAAAACCAAATTATTTGGTGGGAGGAAACCAAATTATTTGGTGGGAGAAACCAAAAAATTGGTGGTAAAAACCAAATTGGGTGGTTTAATCAAAATTACAATCTGAAACTAATTACCATAAAATTTTGGTTTACTTGTTACAACAATTAAAAATAATTTTTAAAATAATTTTATATCTTATAAAGATAATGTTTAATTGTATTTTAATTTAACTCTTAATTTTCTAATTTTTAAAATCATTAACACAATTTTAATCTTATTATAATATTAAGAAAAAAAAAGTTTAATTATACATATGCTCGAAAATATTATAAAACTTAATCAGAACCAAAATCACTATCAGAATCAGAGTCATTAGCCAAATCTTCTAATTCGTCTTCTGATATGTATTCGTCATTTGGAGGACATACGGGTAGCATATCATGATCGGAAACATCTTCCACGACATGCGATTCAATTCGTATCATTGCACTTGGTACTACAACCTGGTTGTGTGTATCATCTTGAACCGATTGTAAAGCAACTTCAGAAGTTTCACGAAACGCTCGTGGCATAACTTTTGTACAAACCCACCAATCAGTTGTTGAGGAACGACGAACGTGCGGATAAGGAATAAAACATACTTGGTCACAATTACCAGATAATATAAAAGGATCGTATTTCTCATAGTGTCTACGCGGACACACATCGACGATACCTGATGGATGTTTGCGGAATCCACGACCTTCTGTTGTGTTGAACCACTTGGATTTGAAAATCATGGCTTTGAGCCCGACAGCACCATGGTACTCGATCATCATAATATCTTGTATGAGCCCATAATAATCAGTATCGGTGGTTCCCTTAACATATACACCGTAATGTTGGGTTTTTTTATCTTGGCCATGGGTATGCGTGTGAAAACGGTATCCTCGTGACAAGTATATAGGCCAAGATGTATAATTTCGTCTCGGCCCTTGAACGAAATCCAACATCCACAAAGGAAATTCATATGATTGGGTGGCTTTGTTAATCTGCAAATAAAATTGTAGTTAGGTGCTCGAATTTTGCTAATAATAATTAGCAAAGATAATGACTTCATTAAACTCACATAAACTTTACACCATTCTGCAAAGTGTTGGTCTTTCGCTAATTGCAGTGCGTTACTAGTAATTGTAGGGTTGTGCTCTGTCATATACTCTTCAAACATCCTGTGTAAGTTATAAAATTAAAATAGTCACACAACTATAACAATGATCATATATTAATTAAAATTTTGTACAGTGAAAATAATACCTTTCATATGGCGCAAATGTGTCACAATTAAGCAGCATAAACGTCTGTAGAACGGTGTAGTCATCATCTGTCAACCATCCAATTGTGGATTTCCCACTAACTCGGCCTTCATGGTAGAACAAGCTTGGCACATTTGGATAGTAATATGTAAATCGAATCTCTCCGGGAACTGCAACTTCGTCTACAACTTCGGGATTTCCAAAATAATTTGCGGCTGCATTAGAAATCTCCTCATCCAAACATTGTTCAACAATCGAACCCGCTATATGTGCCTTGTTTTTAACTTTCTTCTTCAGATGATACATGTATCTCTCGAACGGATACATCCACCTATATTGGACTGGACCACCTAAAGCAGCTTCATCAGGCAGGTGCACAGGAAGATGTTCCATAACATCGAAGAACGACGGAGGAAACATCTTCTCCAAATTACAAAGTTTAACCGCGATATTTTCTTTCAAAAGAGCAACATCCTCGTCTCGTAAAATCCTCGATGAGATATCCCGAAAGAATAATGCAATCTCTACACACATATATAATAGCATTTATTATCATATACTAAAGAAAGTACAAATAAAAAATGAGATATATTGTTACCTGAAATTGCGATATGCACATTTCTTGGAAGGAGTTCTGAAAACGCAAATGGGAGAAGCCGTTGCATGATGACATGGCAATCATGACATTTCAGACCCGATAACTTCAAATTGTTTTCATCAATGCAACGACTAAATTTTGACGCGTAACCATCTGGAAATCTTATATCATTTTTCAGCCATAGGAGGAATTTTTTTTTACCTTCGTTCGAGAGCCTAAATATCGGCACGGGCATTGTACCATTTTCGTTAAGATGTAACTCCCGTCTTCTACACAATTCTGGGAGATCCAACTTCGATTTGATGTTATCTTTTGTCTTTCCCGGAACATTCAACACCGTGTTGATGAGATTATCAAAGAAATTTTTCTCAACGTGCATGAAGTCAAGGTTATGTCGAAGAAGAAGGTTTTCCAAGTATGGCAACTCCCAGAAAATACTTCTTTTCACCCAATTATGATCCTTCCCGTAGCCAGATATAGTTCGAGCAAACTTTTCGTGTCCGTTTCCTCCACAATCGACTGTTTTGCACAATCCCACAATGTTATCTATTCTTACTCGAAGAATTTCCTCGCCATTTAACAACGGTGGGGAATCTTCTCTTATTGCCTTGCCCCGCCTAAACGCTGTTATATTTCCCCGGTAAGGATGATCATCAGGTAAAAACATTCGATGGCAATCAAACCAACTGTGCTTCCTTCCATTTTTTAACCAAAATAATTTTGTGTCATCTAGACAGTACGGACATGCTAAACGGCCATGCGTCATCCGACCAGACAACATGCCATAAGCAGGAAAGTCACTAATGGTCCACATCAAGACAGCTCGCATTGTGAAATTTTCCTTTCTTGATATATCATACGCTTCCAAACCATTGTTCCACAAACTCTGCAATTCTTCAATCAATGGCTGAAGGTAAATATCAAGACTTTTCTTCGGATGTTTTGGCCCGGGAACTAGTACCGACAGAAAAAATATTCTCTTTTCATGCACATGCAGGGGGATAAATTATATGGAGTTACGATCACTGGCCAAACCGAGTGTGCCTCACCATTCATACCAACAGGATTAAATCCATCTGTTGATAATCCTAGATAAATATTTCGACTTTCTGCTGCGAAATTAGGATATACCTCATTAAAATGCTTCCATGCTGCTCCATCAGACGGATGATGCATTTCTCCATCAGGGGATATATGTTCAGCGTGCCATCTCATATGGGATGCAGTCGCGTCTAATTGGTATAACCGCTTCAACCGCTCCGTCAGTGGCATGTAAAACATTCTTTGCTTAGCTCGATTTTTCCCCTTGCCATTGTTCGGGTGGTATCTATCTTTACCACAAAATCGACAGCGCAACAACTCTCGATCTTCCCCCTTCCAAAAAAGCATGCAATTGTCCTCGCAAACATCAATCTTATGTACCGGTAGCCCAAGCGCTTTTGCTAGCTTTTTCGCCTCGTAGTATGACGATGGAGCTGTATTTGGCTTCAACAGAACACTCTTCAAAGTCTGGGACATCTCATCCACACATGCCTCTGCCATATTGTAATCGGTTTTTGCTTTCATCATACGCGAGGCTACATATAGCTGAGAACTTCCTTCTACACACCCGTCATAAAGAGGTTGATTGGCGCCTTCAAAAGCTTGAAAAACGCTATCTTGATAAGGCTCTTCGTTGTTTGTTTCCATTGTATTCTCCAATACATTCTCCGATGCCACATCTTCTCCCATGTTGACATTTGCATTTGGATAATACTCGTAAGCATCAACCGGAACTGAAAAATTTGCTGCTCGGTCATCCCACGTTGCTGCTTCACCGGTAAAATAATCAGCCGTTGAGGATTCACCAACATCGTAACAGTTTTCTCCATGGCTCGACCAAACATAGTAATTTCCCTTAAATCCCACTTTAAAAAGATGGCGGGATACCGTTCTTACATCACGTTGCTTCTGGTTCTTGCACCGCGCACATGGACACAATAAAGTGTTATACTCCTGGTAAGACGTCTAATTACAAGCAAATGCAAGAAATACATTTATTCCCTCTATAAACTCTTCTGATACACAATTTTTTTCTGTATCAATATGTCGATCCATCCAATCTCTTGATTGAAAAAAATAAGACATTTCTGATAATTTGGTTGTATAAAAACAAAAATATGGGAATGAAAAAGAGTATAAATCTTTAGAAAAGAAATGAGATGAAGTGTTAGGCATGAGCATTGTGATTGTTTATATAGGCAATATTAGCCACGGAATGCCACGGTTGGTTTTCGTGACTACAATGGATAAACCGTGACGAGTTTAACACGGAAAAGCCACGGTTTCCAGGCGTGACTAAATATTTGAATATATTTGCCCTGCCAAAGCCGGTTGACGAGACGTTTTCGGTGCAGAACCCGTGGTTGTCAATTATTTTTACATAGCCACGGTATTTTTGTGGCTAAACCGTGACGAGTTTGCCTCGAAAAAGCCACGTTTTCCTGGCGTGGCTAAATATTGGAATATATTCGTCCTGCCAAAGCTGGTTGACGAGACGTTTTCGGTGCAGAATCGTGGTTTTCAATTATTTTTACATAGTCACGGTGGTTACGTGGCTAAACCATGACAAATCTGCCATGATTTAGCCACGAAGTATATTTGTGACTAATTTGTCACGACATGTGCGTGGCTATATCGTGGCTATTGTGGTCACGACATATTTGTGACTGATTCGTGACTTTTTGTGTCACGAAAATGTCACAAAATGTCACGTTTTTACTTTTTTTCATTTTCGTGACGCTTTTGTGACTTTTACGTGGCTACTCTAAAAAAAGTCACGAAGTGAGTGTGACATTGTCGTGGCTATAGACAGTTTTTTTACTAGTGAGTATTTGCCTTTAATCTCTTTACTTAATCGTTTAATCATGCTTAGCTTTCTTTCTCTTACGTTTTCAAGCATCTTAATCATGTATAGTGAGTAGTAATCTTTTGGGTTTTCGGTTTGGGGTGATTAAGGGGTTTAAAGATTTAAGCTTTGGTATTTTCTTGTCCTTAAAACCATTCTCTTCTTGGATTTGGGCGTTTAAGGCCTAGAGGATCTCGAGAGAGACATCTTTGATCCGGGATTTCCTTGTCCTAGACAGATTTAGGAGATCCCTTAAATCCAAATCCAAGAGACTAATCCATCCTTTCCCAAACGCCATGGTTGCTTAGGGGATTAGTTAAGCCAATATTTGAGATCTATGCATCATGCTCCTCATCCTTTCGTTCCACCACGATCAATGGGTTAGGAGGAAGGGATGAGGAAGGTTTCATACCACACGTCATGGATGAAACTAGCCTAAGTTTCTCAAGACTTAAAAACCCAAAGTTTAAATCTTGAATACCCTTTAGCACAAAAGTGTAGATCTATGTTTTAAAAATCCAAAGATTAATCTTGAACACCCTTAAGCTGATCCCCAAACCATGAATCCATTTCATATCATCTGAAAACATAAAAATCATCCTCCTTTAGTTTAAAGTTTCAATCTTGTAGCTTAAAACCATCTAGTTGCTTATTTCTTGCTTTCAAGCTTTTTAATTTCATAAAGTTGTGTTCTTGGTCTTGTTAGTATTTTAGAAATTCCCTAGTATTATATTTCGCACCCTGGTAGAAGTTAAGAGTCAGTAGATTTTTATTTCTAGTTTTTACAATTCGTATTATGTCCTTAGTAATTTCCTGTTTCGTCCGGTTTTAGTTTTGCATTTTATAAAATTAGCAGTCGTGCTTTTTAAATCTTTAGAAGTAGTTTTCTAGTTGTTTAACCCCTTGGGCGGTATTTTAAAATAGTTTTCCAGTTCTGTAGATCATTGCAAGTAGTTTATTTCGAATTAATCACCCATTTAACCCGATTCTTCTTAGCTTTACCAAAAGTTCTTGTATTCTTGGTATCCTTCAAACCTCCCAAGTTGGATTGACCCTTAAGTATTGCAATGGCATGAGCAAGCTAAAGGCTTTGACAAACACCCTAAAAATGTGTTTTCAAATGGCGCCGTTGCCGATTTGGAATTGAGTTTGAAAGTATTAAGATTTGGGATTTAGTGAAGACTAAGTCTTTGTTTCTGAATATTTGGTTACTCATCTATGTACCTTCATTTTTGTGTTCTCAGGTACATGAATTTGAGGTCTAGAGGTAACAACGATCTAATGAAGCCTCTAGACAACATTCATTTACTTGGAAGCGCGAGACTAAGAAGGGAAAGGAATCAAGAGGTCGAGGTTGAAAGAGTAGATCGAGCAGCTATGGCCGATCAGGATAACGTTCAGCCTCAGCATGGACCAGCTGATGGGGGTAATAGAAACGCCCACCACTCTCAAAGACCACAGTGGATCATAGGTGCGGGTGATGCACCAAACACTCACCACAATCGTTTTGGCATCACCCCTCCTCCGGTGCAAAACAACAACTTCGAGATTAAGCCGGGCTTCATCTCGATGGTTCAGAACAGCAAATTCCACAAGTGTAGGTTTTCATGTAGATTCTAGCCTTGCATTTTGGGGCTAGCTTTAGGCTTAAGATTTGGGGGTTTGTTGACCGTGGTACTACTTGGTATTTTGTGGAAAGTTTGGAAAGAAAGAGGGGTTGAATAAGGGAAAGGTAAAATTAAGGGGAAGTATGGAGAGTCTAGGGTTTTAAAAAGGAATAGCTCTAAGTAATTAAAAAAAAATATATGCTAGGTGGTCTTAAGCAAGCAAAAGAGCCGAAAAGGGCCAAAAAAAAAAATCTATATATATATATAAGGCCACCTAGAGATCAAAGAAGAGCCAAGATTATAAGAATAGGCTACTCCATTCACCAAGATGATAGGTTGAAGAAGTCCCCCTTAGAGCCTTGAAAAAAAAAGAGAAAACGTGTTTGAAATTCAAAGGGTTTAGCAAGGCACAAAGAGCCTTGGGGAAAAGGGTAGATTCTAGAGGGTTGAGTGAGCAAAAAGAAAATGAATGAGAGGGGTATAGGATCGTTGATAGCATTTCGGGTAGATGAAAATCTATGCTTGTATGCATCACTTGTTTCTTACCTTTAGCATTATGCATATGGTTCAATCTTTCTTGAGTGACACACTTACTTAAATGCAAAAACCGGATGAATTGAGATCATTTTTATCTCAAAACCCAGTCCCTTAGCCAAATGAATTTTACTTTCCTTGCAATGTCATGATTCACGGTTTCACACTTAATGAATGTTAAAGAGTTGGTTTGATAGGGAGGCTTTTTTAGATTGAATTCTTAATACACTTGAGTGTTGAGATGAGCATGGATAACTCTTTTGGAGTAGGATAGATTCACATGCATCTTAGAATTAAGAACTAGGATGTTGAGTTGATCATTATTGTTAGCAACCTTGGATATTGAGCTCCCACTTTTAAACCTCTCTCCCTTGCTCGGATTTTGTTTCCTTGAGGGCAAGCAAAAGGCAAGTTTGGGGGAGTTTATGTATTCATATATTTCATACATTTAGGTTGCATTTAGGACATAAATTGCATACATATTGCATTCATACTTAGGGAAATTGTAGCTTTTGTTCCATTTTAGGTCCTAAGGCATTTTGCATTAGCATTTGCATGTTTCTTGCATTCTTGCATCATATTCAGGTTGTTTTGGATACACTGGAGTTTTGGAGAGTGCGTGGACAAGCTGAGGATCAAAATGGAGTCTATGGACACTTGGGAGAACTCGGGCATCAAGCAAAGGAACCGAGATCGAGCTAAGGATCTAGACAGGCAGGTCGATCTTGAGAAGATCGACCACAAGATCGAGTCACGAGGCCATTCCGAGGAAGAAGATCGGGGTCAGAGATCGACCAAGATAATCGAGCGCGAGCACGGACGCGGAAGTAGAACGAGAGCTAGATCGAGCTCAAGACTCGATCATCCGAAGATTGAGTAGACGATCGACAGTGGCACCCGATCTCCCCGATTGGAACGACTAGGCGATCGAGTAAAGGAAGGCGTTCTACTGTCAAGATCGAGTAAGAGATCGACGACCGAGGTCGATCTCTAACCTTATCCGGACTGCTCACATTTTGGAGTTTAGTGAGGGGACCATTACCCTTTTAGTATAAAAGTTCCTTGACCTATTTTTGGCAAAGGATCCGAAAAACTTGCGTTTTGTCTCCTCCTTCTTTGAGCAAAACCTCCATTGTTAGTCTTTTAAGCTTTTCTAGTTTATGTAAACCTTAATCTTTTCTTTAATCTTAAGTATTTGCCTTTAATCTCTTTACTTAATCGTTTAATCATGCTTAACTTTCTTTCTCTTACGTTTTCAAGCATCTTAATCATGCATAGTGAGTAGTAATCTTTTGGGTTTTCGGTTTGGGGTGATTAAGGGGGTTAAAGATTTAAGCTTTGGTCTTTTCTTGTTCTTAAAACCATTCTCTTCTTGGATTTGGGCGTTTAAGGCCTAGAGGATCTCGAGAGAGACATCTTTGATCCACGGATTTCCTTGTCCTAGACAGATTTAGGAGATCCCTTAAATCCAAATCCAAGAGACTAATCCATCCTTTCCAAACGCCATGGTTGCTTAGGGGATTAGTTAAGCCAATATTTGAGATCTATGCATCATGCTCCTCATTCTTTCTTTCCACCACGATCAATGGGTTAGGAGGAAGGGATGAGGAAGGTTTCATACCACACACCATGGATGAAACTAGCTTAAGCTTCTCAAGGCTTAGAGAAAGCACAAAAGTGTAGATCTATGTTTTAAAAACCCAAAGATTAAATCTTGAGCACCCGTAAGCTGATCTTCAAACCATGAATCCATTTCATATCATCTGAAAACATAAAAATCATCCTCCTTTAGTTTAAAGTTTCAATCTTTTAGCTTAAAACCATCTAGTTGCTTATTTCTTGCTTTCAAGATTTTTAATTTCATAAAGTTGTGTTCTTGGTCTTGTTAGTATTTTAGAAATTCCCTAGTATCATATTATGCACCCTGGTAGAAGTTAAAAGTCAGTAGATTTTTATTTCTAGTTTTTAAAATTCGTATTAAGTCCTTAGTAATTTCCTGTTTCGTCCGCTTTTAGTTTTGCATTTTATACTATTAGCAGTCTGCTTTTTAAATCTTTAGAAGTAGTTTTCTAGTTGTTTAACCCCTTGGTTGGGATTTTAAAATAGCTTTCCAGTTCTGTAGATCATTGCAAGTAGTTTATTTCGAATTAATCACCCATTTAACCCGATTCTTAGCTTTACCAAAAGTTCTTGTATTCTTGGTATCCTTCAAACCTCCCAAGTTGGATTGAACCTTAAGTATTGCAATGACAGGAGCAAGCTAAAGGCTTTGACAAACACCCTAAAAATGTGTTATCAAACATCTGTTTCGGATCATCATAGGATCCTTTTAAACTTATAATCCCCATTTGAACTTACTGATGAGTAGAGTTTTGATTTCCTCAACGGAATGAGTAACAAGTAATAGATGCTTCTCGTTCTACTATTAAGAGCCCCAAATGACTATTTCTAGTCATGGTACTTCATTTTGCTTCATTGACTCTTTAAAAGTCCGTTTTAAGCATTTTCGGCTATAAACATATGTTTCGGCTCTTCATAGGATCCTTTTAAACTTATAATCCCCATTTGGACTTACTGATGAATAGAGTTTTGATTTCCTCAACGAAATGAGTAACAAGTAATAGATGCTTCTCGTTCTACTATTAAGAGCCCAAATGACTATTTCTAGTCATGTTACTTCATTTTGTTTCATTAACTCTTTAAAATTTCGATTTAAGCATTTTCGGCTATAAACATATGTGTCGGCTATTCATAGGACCCTTTTAAACTTATAATCCCCATTTGGACTTACTGATGAGTAGA
>JAHZTW010000004.1:79569965-79585826 GCA_020283515.1 Alliaria petiolata | reverse complement strand
GAGTTAGGTTAGATGATCATGCGTGTGTTTGATTGCTTGCTTGCTAAGTGTGTTGATATCATGTTAGAATTGTTAGCATGAATGCGTGATTAGTTGCTGGCTAAGGTGTTACGGGATGACCGTATTCACTAAGCATTTATGGTAATGCTTATGCCTCTCTTATGTGTTGAGTGTGCAGGTAAAGATGTTGTCCAGGACCGTTAGTTCTGAAGGCGGACTCGAAGGCAGTGAGGAAAGGAGTGGATTTAGGATCGGGTTTTGGGGTTTAAACGTTTAAGCATTGTTCTGGTTATTGGCTTTGGTGTTATTGATAACTTAATCGAATTTGGCTAAGTTAGTTTATGATTTATTTTATGAACCTCGTTTGTACGTTTGGAATTGAATTAATTATGCAATGAGAATGGCTGTTTTTGAGAATCGAATTGTTATTAAGTTAATGAGAAAAGTTTAAAAATTCTGCATAATTGTAAGTTGGCCGAAGGTTGTTTAGGAACGGTCTAGCCGCGGTATGATTACCGGGTCGGGTCGCTCCAGTTTGGTATCAGAGCATGGTCGATTCTAGGACAGTTCATTAGCATAGTTGGGGTTAGATAAATCCACCTTTCACTGCCGAGTCTCGCGGTTTGTTGTTGTTTTAGTTGGGAACTCTTGGTTGCGGTTAGCTACGGGCTAACCGATAATTGTCTTGTCGTGCAGATGGCTCCGAGGAGGACTAGGGCAGCAAGGTTAAATGGTGCTGCGAACTCGGGGAGTTCTAGATCTGAGAACGCGGTTGGGAATCAGCATGAGTTCGAGGCTGCTGTGGCGGCTGAGGCTGCGAATGATGCGGCTGCTGCTGCTGCGGACGCGGTTGCTGCGGACGCGGCTGCTGCGAATGCGGCTGCGGGTGGAGCTGAGAACGTGGCTGGGAATGCTGCGAGAGCTGTTCCAGACAGGCTGGAGGCTGTGCTGGGGCTGCTAGCTCAAGTGTTAGAGCGGTTGCCAGTGGCTGCGCCTGTACCGGGAGTGGTACCGGCCGTGGCACCACCAGTGGTTGTGCCAGACGTTGGGAACGTGGTGGTTGAGGAAGCGGGTCAGGCCGTGGTGATTCCGTCTTACCTCAAGGTGTTGGATCATATGGCGAGGTTGGGAACCAAGTTCTTCGCGGGAGGAACTGTGCCTATTGAGGTCGACGAGTGGAGGATGAGGCTTTAGAGGAACTTCGAGTCTATCCGATGTCCGGAAGAGTTCAAGAGGGACATAGCCGTGCATTACCTGGAGGGTACTACACATACGTGGTGGAAAGGGATCATCGGGCGTTTGGTGAACCCTAACTGTTCGTACGAGACGTTCACAGCTATGTTCCAAAGCAAGTACTTTCCGCAGGAGGCGTACAATCAGTTGGAGGCCGAGTTCTTGTACCTGCACCAAGGGACCAAGACGGTTCGGCAGTACGAGACTGAGTTTAACCAGTTACGCAAGTATGTGGGACGTGACCACGATACCGAGGAGAAGCTGATCCGAAGGTTCATGAGTGGACTAAGGGTCGAGCTGCGTAACGGGTGTTTGGTGCGTGACTTTGCGACGGTCACGGAGCTGGTTGAGAAAGCAGCGTTGTTGGAGTCTGGACAGGCAGAGGAGGCTTTGGCTAGGACTGGAACTGTGGTGGCTACGGCCAAGAACGGCTGGAGGCCAAGTTATGTTCTCGCTAGGAACGGTTCGAAATGTTTCGGTCTGGATTGGCGAAGTAGATATGCCATCAGACTTAGTTATTTGCGAGGTCAAGTCTTACGATGTCATCCTAGGAATGGATTGGCTCGGTAAGCACAAGGCTCATTTGGATTGTCACCGAGGAAGGGTGAAGTTCGAAAGAGATGGAGAAGTTCTGGTTTACCAAGGGATTAGACCAACTTCAGGCAGCTCGGTTGTGTCGGCAATACAAGCGGAAAGGATGTTAGAGAAAGGGTGCGAAGCATATCTGGCGACGATATCTACGGTTGAGATTGGACCAGACATGGAGTTAGGAGACATTCTAGTGGTACCAGTCCGGGATGCCACCAGCTCGTTCAGATCCGTTCAGGATTGAACTTGAGCCGGGAACTGCTCCAGTGTCTAAGGCACCATACCGTATGGCTCCGGCCGAGATGGCTGAACTAAAGAAGCAACTGGCTGATCTTCTGGACAAGGGATTTGTAAGGCCAAGCAGTTCACCATGGGGCGCACCTGTTCTGTTCGTAAAGAAGAAGGATGGAAGCTTCCGGCTTTGCATCGATTACCGAGGGTTGAACCGTGTTACTGTGAAGAACAAGTATCCATCAGATACCGATAGACGAACCAGACGTTCGGAAGACTGCCTTAGGGGTGCTACTTGGTTTTCGAAGATTGATTTGGCTTATGGGTACCATCAGATACCGATAGACGAACCAGACGTTCGGAAGACTGCCTTTCGGACCAGGTATGGTCATTACGAGTTTGTGGTCATGCCGTTTGGATTGACGAATGCGCCAGCTGCATTCATGAAGTTGATGAATGGCGTGTTCAGAGAATACTTGGATGAGTTTGTGATTATTTTCATAGACGATATCTTAGTATACTCGAAGAGTCCGGAAGAGCATGAGCAACATCTGAGGATGGTTATGGAGAAGTTGCGAGAGCAGAAGTTATTTGCCAAGTTGAGCAAGTGTAGCTTTTGGCAGCGGCACAATGGGTACTTGAGTCACATTGTTTCAGACAAGGGAGTGTCCGTGGATCCTGAAAAGATCAAGGCCATTGCGGAATGGCCAAGAACTGAGAATGCCACAAAAATAAGAAGTTTTCTAGGATTGGCTGGCTACTACAGGCGTTTTGTTAAAGGCTTTGCAAGTATGGCTCAGCCGATGACGCGTCTGACTGGTAAGGATGTTGGGTTCGTGTGGACCGCCGACTGTGAGGAGTGTTTCTTGAAGTTGAAAGGAATGCTCACAAGCGCACCAGTGTTGGCTTTACCTGAGTCGGACGAGCCGTATGTGATATACACGGACGCTTGTGGGAAGGGACTAGGTTGTGTCCTAATGCAGCACGGGAATGTGATTGCATACGCGTCAAGACAGCTAAGGAAGCATGAGGCGAATTATCCTACGCATGACTTGGAGATGGTGGCTGTAGTCTTTGCGTTAAAGATATGGCGATCTTACTTGTATGGTGGAAAGGTCCAAGTGTTTACGGATCATAAGAGTTTGAAGTACATCTTCACTCAACCTGAGTTGAATTTGAGGCAACGTAGATGGATGGAGTTAGTCGCGGACTACGACCTAGAGATAGCTTATCATCCAAGAAAGGCTAATCTCGTGGCTGATGCATTAAGTCGGAGAAGGGCTAGTGTTTCATCTGCTAAAGACGTGGAAGGAGTTGTGAATCTCCTAAGGACGTTAAGGTTGAACGTTCTGACCGAAGATACGGAACCATTGGGTTTGGGAGCTGCAGATCAGGCCGACCTGTTAACAAGGATCCGGTTAGCTCAAGAAGAGGATGAGAATTTGATTAAGTTGTCACAAGCTGACAAGACCGAGTATCAGACTTCAAACAATGGGACGATTGTGTTGAATGGCCGAGTGTGTGTTCCTAACGTGAAAGAGTTAAAGGAAGAGATCCTTAAGGAAGCACACCAGTCTAGGTTTTATGTTCATCCGAGAATGACCAAGATGTATCGCGATTTGAAAAGGTACTATCATTGGGTCGGGATGAAGCGGGACGTGGCCAAGTGGGTGGCTAGTTGTCCGACGTGCCAGTTAATTAAGGCAGAGAATCAGTTTCCGAGTGATTTGTTGCAAACATTACCAATGCCGGAATGGAAATGGGATATGATCACAATGGACTTTGTGATGGATTTACTGAAGACTAAGAATAAGCATGACGCGATTTGGGTCATTGTGGATCGACTGACCAAGTCTGCTAATTTCTTACCTATGAAAAAGACGGATGGAGTGCCTAAGCTAGTAGAGCTATACGTGGATGAGATTGTGAAACTTCATGGAGTGCCAGTGAGTATTGTGTCCGATCGTGATCCGAAGTTCGCTTCACGATTCTGGAAAGAGTTCCAGAAAGAGTTTGGGACGAAGGTACACATGAGTACTGCGTATCATCCGCAACGGATGGCCAGTCCGAGAGGACCATCAGAACATTAGAGGACATGTTGAGAGCGTGTGTTTTGGATTGGGGTGGTAACTGGGATAGTTATCTACCGTTGGCTGAGTTTGCGTATAACAACAGTTATCAAAGGAGCATTGATATGTCTCCGTATGAGGCGTTGTATGGACGGCCATGCAGAACACCGTTATGTTGGACCCAAGTGGGGGAGCGGAGTGAGTTAGGACCTGCTATAGTCGAGGAGACTACAGAAAAGATTTGGTTTCTGAAAGATAAGCTGAAAGAGGCTCAAGACCGGCAAAAGAGTTATGCCGATAAGCGCCGTAAGGACTTAGAGTTCAGTGTGGGCGATATGGTTTATTTGAAGGCTATGACTTATAAAGGGAAAAGCCGAGCAATGTTTGATGCTAAGTTAAGTCCAAGGTACATGGGACCGTACCAAATTTTGGAAAGGATTGGACCAGTGGCGTATAAGTTGGACTTACCGCCGGAGATGAGTGCGTACCACGATGTGTTTCACGTGTCACAACTGAGAAAGCACATGACCGAACGTGAGAACATTATGTCCGAACCACCGCAGGATTTGCAAGAGGATCTGACCTTTGAAGGTAGACCGATCCGTGTGATTGGCCGGAAGGAGAAAGTCAAGCGTGGTAAAGTGGTCAAGATGATCAAGGTCGTATGGGATTGTAACGGCGAGGAGCAAACTACTTGGGAAAAAGAGGCAAAGATGAGCACAAAGTTCCCAAAATGGTTTGAGAAGCTTCCGGAAGAGGAGCCGGATTCGAGGACGAATCCAAACTAAGTGGGAGAGAATTGTAGCATCCACGACCAGGAATTGTAATTATGGTCGAGTGGGTCGTGGGATGGCCGATGTAAGTATGTACTGAGTCGAGTGAGGTTCGACCGTGTCTGTGAATAGTCGTCAGTTTTGTGACTATGTCCGTGAGTTATGGACGGTACAGTGACTCTAGTCGAGAAAGAAATGGCTAAGTCCGAGAAAAAATGTGAAATTGTGGAAATAACGACTAAGTGTCGAGAGAAAAGGGGCTAGGCCCGTGGGCTTTGAGTTTGGCCGAAGAAAAGTTAGAGTTTTCCTAGTCAGAATAAGATTTCTCGCGTGTTGGTCAACCGGTTTGGGAAACTGCCGAGAGAAAATGAAAGTTTGGTCGGTTAGTCGAGAGAAAGTTAAAACAAACCGATTCTAACCGAGAGAAAAGAGAAAACACGCATAGTTAGGCGGTTTATCCCTAGGGTTTCGCGTATATGAGGAGTTTTATGTGATTTTTTTCGAGCAGCCGTGCATTATTCGAGAGAATTGAGAGATCATCGAGAGATCGAGTTTTCGGTGCGAGTTCTGCGATTTCTGATCGAGAGATTCGATTCAGGATAGGCGAGTTGTCGAGGAAGGATCGAGTTTAGTCGAGAGTTTCGGATCGGATCGTGAGTTGTCCGCGAGCACTTGATTCCGGCCGATAGTTTTTGGTAAGCATTCAGATATCTTTGTTTGTGCTAGGATTTTGTCGGATGTTGTTCGACTAATCCGATTGTTTTGATCTGTTTTCGAGGGAATAAAGAAGTTGGTTCGGGGAAAAGTGTTCGGATCGTGAGTTAGCCGATAGGAGATTGGATCTCGCGGTACGAGTCGTAGCGATAGCCGAGGGAGCATGTTTGTGTCCGACTATCTTCGTTTTTGTTCGAGTTATCACCAAATTTCCTTCGACCAAACCGTTCGTTTGATTGTCTAAGGTGAGTGCGTGACTGTGGCTAGCATCTATGGATTGAAAGATTGCTAGGGATTTTGATATGTGTATTGATCGCTTGTGTAAGTAGGGTTTTATGCTTAGCAAGGTCAATGTTTATGTGATTGTGATGCAGTTTGGTGACCGTGAGATTATGTGATATGTCTAGCTAGCTCGTGATCGAGGCAGGATCGTTCTTTGGCTTAGGTGATGTGTTATTCACGCTAGTGCGGGACCGAGTCCGTAAGACTAGATGGTCAGAGTAAGGTTAGATGATCATGCGTGTGTTTGATTGCTTGCTTGTTAAGTGTGTTGATATCATGTTAGAATTGTTAGCATGAATGCGTGATTAGTTGCTGGCTAAGGTGTTACGGGATGACCGTATTCACTAAGCATTTATGGTAATGCTTATGCCTCTCTTATGTGTTGAGTGTGCAGGTAAAGATGTTGTCCAGGACCGTTAGTTCTGAAGGCGGACTCGAAGGCAGTGAAGAAAGGAGTGGATTTAGGATTGGGTTTTGGGGTTTAAACGTTTAAGCATTGTTCTGGTTATTGGCTTTGGTGTTATTGATAACTTAATCGAATTTGGCTAAGTTAGTTTATGATTTATTTTATGAACCTCGTTTGTACGTTTGGAATTGAATTAATTATGCAATGAGAATGGCTGTTTTTGAGAATCGAATTGTTATTAAATTAATGAGAAAAGTTTAAAAATTCCGCATAATTGTAAGTTAGCCGAAGGTTGTTTAGAAACGGTCTGGCCGCGGTATGATTACCGGGTCGGGTCGCTCCAGATTGCCTTGACTCCGAGTGGATGGACATCTTCTACCTTGGAAGGACTATGTTTCTCTCGGGAAGGTTAGGCCACCGGTTCGCCTACAAGTTCGCGGTAGACACAAAGACCGAGGCCAAGATTTGTCTCCCGAACTCGCAAGCCACCTCTTTCCAAGACGTCTCCCACATCGACTTCATGCCCTCATATGACGACCTCTACAATCCCACTGTCAATCCACCTCTCCACTCCATTGCCAAGAGAGGGACATTTGACTTTGACCCAACCCAAGTTCTTGAAGAGGAAGAAAAAGTTGAAGAAGACGACGAAGCTCCGAACCCGGTTTATGGTAGCGAGAGATACTACTTCTCCTCTTGCATACACCCGATGCCGAGCCCGGCATTGAGAGAAGCCCACGCACACATTGGTCTTCTCAAGAGGTGGAACAAGTACCAAGACCGGGCCATTAAGAAGCTCGGCGAAACGGTTAAGGATTTGAAGAGGACGGTCAAATGGCTAAATGCCATCGTCAAGGGAAGGTCCTCCACAAGGGCTGGAGAAGAGGGAACAAGCGGTGTAGCAGAGGAAGAAGCTGAGGGTGAGAGCGAAATGGACCTCGATAGGCGCCATTCATTCCATGTGCATCCGAGGGAAGCAGTCCAAGTAGACCCACCTCGCTCTTCCTCCCACAGAGCACGTCCAAGGAAGAGGAAGCCGAGCCGCTCACCGGCCCAATCCTCGAGCAATCAGTCGCTCTCTTTGGGATCATCCTCCTCTTCACAGTTTTGAGGTTCCTCCACCTCCCTTGTATATACGTCTTCTAGTTTTTATTATTTGGTTTTTATGTCTTGGTTATTGAGGTCTCCTCTAGACTTTTATTACACAAGGGACTGTGTAATTTAAGTTTGGGGGAGTGGTTGAGAGATTTGACATGTGTTTTGTGATTCTTATTTTCCTTTGCATATTTGAGTCTCATGCATTCATTTAAGGCATAGAAAAACCAAAAAAACTGAAAAATTCGAAAATTTTCCAAAAGAGAAAGTCATTTTAGATGTTGCATTTGCATTTTAGGATTGAGTCTAGTTGCATTTCATGTAGGAATTGCATTCATATGCATTGGGAGCAATGATGAGCTAATCCTTGTAGAGTGCCAAGTCATGTAATCAATTCAATGCCCTAGTTAGTAGTTCTTTGATGTATTTGAACAAGTCTAGAAAGTAAGGAAGAACCATGCTTGGACCACTTCACTTTTCACTAGATTTTGGTCGAAATAGGGTCTTGAAATTGAAAGCCAACTCTACTCACTTGAACCGAAATTTGACATCTAAATATCATGCCTTGCATTGAAAGTGAATTCGTGGATATTAGACATATTTTAGCTTTCTTACTCACTTTACCACCCACCTTACCTTACCTCTTTAAAAGCCAAATGTTCTAGTGATATTGATTGTGAGGCCTTATTTTGATTAAACTTAGTATAAAGTGTTAGGTTTGAGACGACAAGTTTAGGCTCTCATGTAGATTCTAGCTCACACATATCGAGGCTAGTTTTAGGCTTAGGATTTGGGGTATGGGTCGCGGTATTGCTTGGTGTTTTGGAATGAATTGTATGCTTGCATTTTAGCATGATGAGTTGTGGAAAGAGAGTAGAAAGAAAGGGAATGAAAGAGGCTTGGTGGAAGATAAGGGAAGCATAGTTTGAAATGGTGGATCTTGTGTTTGAAAAGAAAAGTATAGCTCTAAGTTTAAAAGGAATTGGGTAGCCTTAAGAAGAGAAAAGAAAAATCAAAAGAGGTTAAAAGGCCAAAGAAAGAGGAAAGGGCTACCTAGGAATAAAAAGAAGAGCAATTTTGTTAAAAGATCACACCATTCACTATGAGTTGAAGGTCGAAGAAGTTCCCCCTTAAGTGCTATAAAAAGAAGAAGTGGTTATTGAGATTCATGGGTTTGGCAAGGCACAAAGAGCCTTGAGAGGAAAGGGTAGCTTTAGAGGGTTGAGTGAGCTTTAAAAAAGAATAAATGAGAGGGGTTTAGGGCCATTGATAGCATTATGGGTAGATGAGAGTCTAGTCTTGTATGCATCACTTGTCTTTTACCTTTAGCATTATGCATGAAGTTTAATCCTTTTTGAGTGAAACCCTTATGCGAATTGGAAGCCACATGAATTGAGATCATTTTCATCTCAAAGCCTAGTCCCTTAGCCAAATGAATTCACTTGCATTGCATTGTCATGATCCACGGTTTGCACCTTAATGAATGTTAAAGAGTTGGCTTGATAGGGAGACTTATCTAGATTGAGGTCTTAGTGCATTTGATTGTTGAGATGGGCATGGCTAAATCTTTTGGAGTAAGATGAATTCAAATGCATCCTAGAATTAAGAACTAGGACATTGAGTTGATTATGTTTGTTGGCATTTTTGGATGATGAGCTTTCCACCTTTAAACCTCTCTCTTAGATTTGTCATGTTTGTTTGCTTGAGGGAAAGCAAAAGGCAAGTTTGGGGGAGTTGATATACTCATAAATTAGCATGTTTTAGCATCCTTTTTAGATAGTTTTGCATCCATATATGCAATCATTTGGTTACTTTTAGTCCAAATTGCATCCATATTAGTGTTTAGCGAGTTTTAGCCTAGGTTGTTGCATATTTGTACATATTGAGTCTTTATTAGGTACTTTGAAGGCTTGGAGGACCTCTATGGAGATTTGGATGACGAGGAAGAGGAGAAGGGAGCCAACCAAGAAGCAGACAAGTTTTAGAAGTGTATCAACCTTGGTGTCGACCTACCAAGGTCTATATGGCCCGGCTGGAAGAAAAGGAGCAGCGTATCGGACGTCTGTATCGACCTACTAAGGTCGATACAAAGCCCACCCGGAGTTTTGGAAGGAGCGTCTCGGGCATTTGTGTCGGACTGCTAAGCTCGACACACTCCTTGAAGAAAACTTTTAGCAGCGTATCGAGCTGCATGTCGACCTAGCAAGCTCGATACGCTGCCCAATTTCAGCCTAAAACCGGGTCAAAACCCGTTTTTTCCAGGTTGACCCGGGTCGTCCACTGTTCACTATAAATAGGAAAAGACCTAATTTTTCCTAAGTATCTTTTAATCTTTTGTTCTTACTTAGAAAACCTTCCTCTTTGGTTTCTAAGTGATTTTGTAAGACATTATTCTAAGTTTATTCAATTTAGTACTTACCTTTCTTAATCTTTCTTATCTATCTCTCTAATCATGTTTATATTCATCTCTTTTATAGGATTTGTGGGTCTAATCATGATTAGTGAGTAGTTTCCTTAGGATCTAGGTATGGGTTAGATTTAGGGTATTTCAAGTGTTGATCATGATGTCTAGGATTAGATTATTTCAATTCCCTCCTTGTTTAGTGTTCTAAATGCTAGTTTAGCCTTGATCAAGCCAAAACTAGGCCGTAGGGAATTTCCCACCCACAAGGTGTTTGTTGAAATTCCCCAACCAATTAAACAAGAGATTTACATTCCTAGCTCATGGAAGTGATTCTCTAGGGTGTTTATTGGCATTTTAGAACTGTTTCATAATGCTTGTTAGCTTCTTTTTCACTAATGAGAGTTAGTTCTTGATTAGGATGATTAATGAGGAGATTAGTGCCATGGAAGTGGATTAGTCTTGCTTTTGAGTTATAAGCCTAGGGATTAGCATATATTGTGATTTACATCAAAGATTGATTCTTGGAACGCCTTAGATTGATAACCCCATCCTTTGATTCGTTTTAGTCATTTGATAATCTTTATTAGTAGTTAATTAGCTTTAATTTGCCTTGTTTAATCACTTAGGTTTTTAGTTAAACCTCAAAACTTTATTGCTAGCTTAGATTAAGAAGTTTTATGCATTCCTATTGTCTTAACCATTTCCATATGGATTGATCCTTAAGTACCTACAATGACATGAGTGGGTTTGAGTAATTGTTTAAGTACAAGGAAAAATATACTTATCACCAGCTTTAATAAAGAAATTAGGTTGTTTGATTAACCTGTCCTCCTTGCGTCTGAGAAGGATTTGATCCTCATAGACTTCTTTTTGTGACATATGAACCAGAATAGTTTTCCTGCCTTTAAACTCAAAAGAATGGCGATTGGTGTAGCCATCATGGATAACTCTTCGGTCTGATTGGCATGGCCTTCCAAGAAGAATATGCCAGCCTCCATTGGTAACACATCACACAAGATTTTGTCCTCATACTTTCCAATGGTTATTGGCACAATTACTCGACTTTTAACTTTCATTTCTCCACTGTCATTAAGCAACTGAAGCTGATAGGTTTTAGGGTGCTTCTACTCCTTTAGTCCAAGTTTCTTGACCATAGTAATACTTGCTACATTAGTTCAGCTGCATCCATCGATGATGAGACTGCAGATTTTTCCTTGAACTTGGCATCTTGTATGAAACAAGTTTTCCCACTGTTCTAGTTCCTCAGCTTGACTTTGAATGCTTAGATTTCTTCTTGCTACTAATAAATCTCCTCGAGCTGCTCTTTCTTCATACGCATCAGGAGAAGAAACAATTTCTGGTTCCTCTTCCTCAGATTCAATCTCTCGATTGTCCAGAAGAACCATAACCTTTTTATTGGTACATTCATGTGCATAGTGTCCTCTTTCTTGACACTTATAACACCTAACATCACGAGCCCTTGAAGTTGTTACTTCTGACTTCCCTTTATCTCTGTCTTGAATAACAGGAACTAGTTTAGTTTCAAACTTTGAAGTAACAGCATGCTTGCTTTCTCTTTCATAAGTTGGTCTGATTGAATCAGCTCCATAGCGTGAAGATGCCTTTCTTTTAACTTGCTGTTCGACCAAAATAGCTTTATGCAGCATCTCTTCTAGTTCTTCATTGTGTTGCATCTTCACTCTGTCTTGAATTTCTCTGTTTAATCCTCCTATGAACCGAGACATAGTTGCTTCTTTATCCTCAGAAATGTTAGCTCGAAGCATCAAAACCTCCAGCTCTTGATAATAATCTTCTACAGAACGGTTCCCTTGAGTGAGCTTTCTAATCTTTGAATGAAGCTCACGGTGATAATGGCTTGGCACAAACCGTCTTCTAATTAGGAGCTTCAGTTCTTACCATGTTTCCACTCGAAACTCTCCATTACGTTTTCTGGAAGTAACTATTTGATCCCACCAGCTAAGGGCATAATCATAAAACTCTGTAGCAGCAACCTTTACTCTGTTGATACCTGCATAATGCTGACAATTAAAGACCAGCTCGATCTTCTTCTCCCAATCTAGATAAGCATCAGGATCATTCTTTCCTTGAAAAGATGGAATTTTAACTTTAAGACCCCCAAGATTTTCTTGTAAGAGATTTCTGCCTTCTCTTGCACGTGTTGTTCTTCTTTGGCTTCTTTGAGAAGAACTACTGTAATTGCTATAGTAGTTGTCTGCTGCTTCATCTCTGAGATGTCTCCTTCTTTCTCTGCTCTTATGAGATCAATCTTTCTCAGATTAATGATCCTCTCCATTTGGCGTCTGAGTTTGGTTTGGTAACTCACTGTGGAATGCTTCAAACTTGTTAATCATCATTCGTTCCATCTGAGCAGTGACTTGAGCAGTGATTGCCTCAATCAATAGCTTGTTGTTGGCATTAATACTGGTTTCCTCATGTCCAGACACCATCCTGAAACACCAAGGAACAACAAACACCAGTAAAAAGTTCTAAAGAAACGACTTCTTATAATATAACTCACTATAGCATAGACTCGTATAGAACGAAATTCACTATATGCACACAAATTCATATAGAATGGAATTCACACACAGATCTATATAGAATAGAACTCGCGGTACATAACAACATATATAGATCTAGAAGACGAACAATCACAAACAACCCAAAAATTGCAGAAATTCGATCTGCAGAATTCTAAGCTTAAATCGACCAGATCTAATTAAACAAGAAGATGAATAGACACAAAAATGATAGAGATAGAAAACTCAACTTCAGAGTGTGCTCTGATACCACTTAATGAGATTCTCCCTAAATCGGCACTCTTTGGTTGAGAATAGACGAACTGTTTTGGCTGAGAAGCTGTGATGATGGAATAGGTTTGAATGATCGATGGATATCACAGAAGCTTGCGGAATAACTTCAAGATATCGACTTAACACCTTTGGATATACGCACCAAAGACTCTAAGGGTTTTGCTGGAGACCTTTTCTAACTTCAGCCGGTTTCATGTTTGATTGCAAGAGGGGCGAGGTAGAGCTGAGACTAACCGGAAGCTTGGTGATGCATTTCGCCACTAGAGGAAAGAGGATCAATGAAACAGAGCATGCATACTCTCTCCAGCTCAAAAAGACGATTGAGAAACCCGAAGATCCATCCTTGGTGATATGCTATGATGGAGAGAGCATTGATGGCGTCTGCCTTAATGCCATGTTTGAAGGACACCCGAGGGAATCCAAGAAGCACCAAGGGAGGTGATCACATGCAAAAAATCATATGTACAAGGACCAACCCTCAGTGATCTTCTGGACGGTATTACCCTCAAACCTGTGTTCTCTGTGGCTGGTGAGATGGTATACAAGCCGAGATGCAAGGGAAATATTAGACCTTTTGCTTACCTTAAGGTGATTAAAGACACCAATTTGACCAATCAAAAGAGTACTAAGGCAAGTTAAGAGGGAGTCTCCTATGTATCTCTAGCTGATTTCATCTCTGTGATCAAGGAAAGTAAGGATCCTCCCACAGGATCAAGGGGTGTTCATTTCCCCCTTTCTCATTGAAAAGGAAACAATAAAAGTCAAGTTAAGTGACTCAAAACAAAGCGCTCTTGGGAGGCACCCCAAGCTTATCCATGTACATATTAATGCTTTTTCTAATCTAGTTTAATGCATTCAGGTAACTAAGGGAGAAATAAGATGGGTCACTTGTGCACAAAGAGGGAGCAGAACCATTTTGAAGATTGTCAAGCACTACAACGGGGTGAAAAACCGGCTTAACACCGTGAAAACACCCCCATGACATTCCATATCGAGCAGGCATAATGATGTGTAGCCGATATGGAACGAAGTCCAAGCAAGACAATCTTCATCGGGGTCATATATCGGGAAACCAAGCCGAAATCCAGAAGGACAGTCAGCTATATCGAGATCAAACTGATATGGTCAATTAGGTAATAGGGGTTTTTGACTTGGCCAATCCGAGAAAAGCGCCTAAATTCATGCCCACTTTTCCGGATAAGGGAAGAATGCTTGGTTGGGGTTAGCCGACAGCTATTCCCCAAACCAAGAAACCCTAGTCAAACCGCTTCACCCCTTGTCTTCTCTATTAAAGTGCCATCGTTGTCACTTCTTTCTTTTTCACTTCCCCATCACTCTCAAACCCAGCAAAACTTGTTCTTAATTTTTTTTATTCAAGATTTCTGCATCTTGTTTCAACCATTTTACAACAAATCGAGCAAGGTAATCTTTCATTTCTTGGCCGAAATCTATCGTTTTTAATAATAGATTAAGATTTGTTAAGTTATTGGTTGATCAATTCGCTTAGATGCATTATCTCGGGTTTTAGAGTAGATGGAGTTGTTTGGTAGACAAAAGTTTGCATAGATGTATATGATTTTTTTGTGGGATTTTCCTAGGGTTTTGACAACCTAATTTGTGAGATAGCTTCACGGCTAGGCTCTTTTGGTTAGTCAAAATTCTGGGAATTTTCCTTGTTCATGCTTGATCGCATATGATTTTTTTGTTGAAATCCTTGAATTTATGGAATATGTGTGTCTGTTGAAAAATGCTTGTTCTTCATGATTCAAGTTTATCTCGATCTAATGGAATCAATCGTGTTTTCTTGAATATCTCTCAAGTCATGAACAGAGATATTTAAGTTTAGACATGCATGCAAGTGATGCATCGTTTCGATATCTCTACCTTGTGCTTAAACACCTGTGAGTGTTTTTGTTGATATGTACAATGGTGGGAGCAACAAGAAGCGGTGCTATCCTTGGAAGATCGAGAGACTACCAAAGCGAGAAGAGAGACGGAAAGAGGCTAGTGGGAAGTTTTGGACGAAGAAGAAGCGCAAGCTCCCGACCCACATTGCCCAAAATGCGTGCAGCATTCAGGCGGATGGAGTTCAAGGCCACACGCTACCCCCACGAGGAGACCATGGTCGAGCTAGGCATTTACGAGGATTGCCAAATCCTTTTCAGCGCCATGGGTCTAAGGCGTTTCATGGAGAATGCCTATGCATCGCACGACGAGGCTACCTTCCAGTTACTGGCATCACTGGAGGTGACGTTCTATGCCTTTGGAGGGGAGTGGTAAGTAGTTTTTTCGGTGTGGTGACTTAACAATTACTCAAGCTATTACTCATGACATTGTAGTGTTTGAGGATCAATCCATATGGAATTGGTTAAGACACTAGGAATGCATATAACTTCTTAATCTAAGCTAGTGATATGTCTACATTTTGCATCATATTTCCCTCCATTTAGTGTAAGTTTCTTATCATTTAGGAGCCTAATTAAGCATCATTGTGTTGCATTGTATCATTTAGAGTCCTAGAGTGTATTTGCATAGTCCTTGCATATTTTGATGCATTTGGAGTCTTGATCAGGTGATATGGATGCAATGGAGACATGAATAGAGTTAGAGAAGAATGGCATAGCAAAGGAAGGGCAAGAGTTCACCAAGAAGATGAAGAAGGATGTCTTTCGAGCTGGATCGACGTAGTGTATCGACGAGGGTGGTCGATCCACTTTTCCAGGGCGTCAGATCGGCCAGACGTATCGACGTACCAAGTCGACCCAGGAAACCAGGGGTTCGGATCGGGGAAGCGTATCGACGTACCAAGTCGACCCAGTAAACCAGTGGTTTGGATCGACCTCCTGTATCGACCAAGCAAGTCGACCCGAACCAAGAAGCCAAGAAGAAGACGGATGATTAAAGACTCGGATCGGCCAGCCGTATCGACCAGGCCACCTCGATCCACATTTCCAAGGGTTCGGATCGACGTGCTGTATCGACCTAGCATGTCGATCCAGACACAAACGAACCTTTGATGCTCACTTTTCTGGGTCCCCCTATAAATACTCATAAGACCTAATTTTTAGGTTAACTTTTATTCTTTTTGTTCTAAGCCTAAACTTTTAGCTACTTTGAGAGAAATCATTGTATTTTGCTTGGATCTTCTTGTTTAATGCAATATCTCTTTTAGATTTCTTATTATCTTTCTCTAATCATGTTTAACCTTTCTCTAATCTTTGATTTGATGGGT
>JAHZTW010000004.1:79516498-79554322 GCA_020283515.1 Alliaria petiolata | reverse complement strand
CTTTATTTGCTTTTATGGATACACATTGCCATGTTCCTCACTCCTTTCCAAGTTTTGAATTTTGTAGGGAGAATGGGGAGAACAAGAAGTGAGCCGAGCAAGAGGAAGGATAAGCAACCAATGGTGGAGCAAGAGGAAGAAGTAGAGGAGGGTCCCCCGCTCAAAAGGAATTTGTCTCAAAAGAGAGACAATGGTAGAGAGAAGGCTAAGGCAAGGCGAGCCGAGAGAGCTACAGCCAAGACTCCATCGACCTCGGATGTGTTCAAGAGCCTCATGGAGATTCCCTTCAAGGGAACCAAATACCCGGATCATGAGTTGCTAGATGAGTTGGGTCTATTGGAGGATGTAGCTGCGATTTTCAAGAATTTGGGGTGTGAGAGGTGGTTCAACCAATCATACCCAAGCTACCAAGAGGAGACTTGCCAATTCCTCTCTACTATGAAGGTCACAAACGTGGGTTCGAAAGAGGTTAATAGCGAAAGGGATGGTCTCGGTTTCATCCAATTCCGGGTCCGCAACAAATCCTACAAGATGGGGTTTAAGAAGCTCAGTGAAGTACTTGGTTTTGATGAAGGAACCGGCGCGGGATCCCGCTTTGATGTTGCAAAAGCTGACGGAGCTCGCTAATCCGTCACCCCGCGATCCGCTATGCTCACACCTTCTTTGCTAAGAAAGAAACCGGGACTGTGACTGCCGAGGAATGGGAAATGCTAGATGTTGGGCTAAAGAGCATCATCGGGTTCTTTGATGAGAAAACCCGACTAAAGGGTGATGCTACGGGAAATGGAATGGTGCAGATTTGGGTAGCTCATGCAGCAAGCTTCCATGGGTGGGCGACTAAGAAAAAGGACCGTTCACCTCAACTCGCCATTGGAGGTATGATCACACCAATCCTGGAGGAAGTCGGCATTAACTTGGGAGAGCCCTCAGCTGAGAAGCAGTATCTAGACTCCACCTACCTCCTTAAGGCACAGTTTGGTTAAGGAAAGGAAGGGATATCGCTACAAGTTCAATGTGGAAAGGCTCAAGGAGGCTACAATCCGACTTCCTTGCATTCACCTCACAATCCTTAAGGAAAGATCCAATGCTGCCTTCACCCCATCCGACGAGCATCTAAGCGACATAGAAACCTTCCCGGTAGCACGAGCCCTACCAAGCCCCTCCAGTCTATGGCAGTGAGAGGTACTTCTTTGAGTCTTATGAAGGTACCAACCATGGGGAGCCTTCAAGGAAAGCCCATGAACACATCAAGCTTCTTCAAAGATGGAATAAGTGGCAAGACAAAACAATAAGGAAGCTTGTAAAAACTGTCAAGGGAATGGGAAGGCAAATCAAGATCCTCACGGCCAAGGCTGAAGGAGTCTCATCCTCAAGGCATCAAGAGGAACAGCAAGAGGATCAAGAGGGAGACAGACACATGGAAGAGAGGCGCCACTCCTTCCAAGGAACGCCAAGTGTAATGGAAGAGGAAGATGAACCGCGACCCTCTTCCTACGAAACCCGCAGACGTGGGAAGCGCGTGATGAGGTCCCCCACTCCCCAATCAAGCAATCCATCATACTCCATGGATTCATACTCCTCCTCCTCCATGCGTTTTTGATCAAAGTACCACTCCAACCATTGTAAATACCATTTAGATTTTTATTTTGCATTTTGAAATCTTCTCCAAGCTTGGATTACACAAGGGACTGTGTAATTTAAGTTTGGGGGAGTATGGTGTATTTGATCTTGTGTTTTGTGATCTTATTTTTCTTTCTCATGCATTCTTGAGTCTGATGCATACATCTATGGCATAGAAATAAAAAAAAAACCAAAAAAATTGGAAAAATTTCGAAAATTTCAAAAAAAATAGCATATAGTTGCATTTGAATTTGTCACATAAGTAGGATTGAGTCTAACTTTCATATAGGTTTGCATTTTTTGCATAGGGGGCAATGATGATTTTTCCTTGTAAGGTGTTAGCTCGTGAATTAGTTCAAAGCCCTAGTTAATAGTTCTTTGATTCTTTGTGTGCAAATTTTGAAAGTTAAAGTTGAACCCTACTTGGTGGACCTTACCATTTGAAATTCATGTTTTAATTGAAGCAAGCTTTGAATAGAAACCAACTCTCTTGAACTTGAACCTAACTTGAACAAGTAATTATCATGGTTATGCATTGCTAGAGAACTTGTGGATACCATATACATATTTGGGTTATCTTCTTTCCTTTTACCACTCTTGTTAACCCAAATAGCCGGCTCTCATCTTTAGAGCGGTTAAAATCGAACACCCTAGCTAAGCTTTCTTTGAGACCTCTTCCTTATTGAGTGCATTAGGCCTTTTTCTTCTTGTGAACTTAGCAAAAAGTGTTGAGTTTAGAGCGACAAGGATAGGCTTCCATGTAGCTAGCTCGAGACAATGAGCTAGGTTATTAGGTTAGGCTTCTTGGGTGGGGATTTTAGCTTGACAATGAGTTTGAAAAAAAAGTGAGTTGAATTGAGTTTGGCGAAAATTGAGGTGGTGAGAAAGGGAAAACGAAAATTTTTAGACAAGTGTTGGCATTGTATATTATGCTCTAAGTGGTTAAAAGAAAGTCCTCTAGAAATGAAAAGTAAAAGAGCCAAGAAAAACAAAAAAATATGGCTAAGTAATAAAGAAAGAGGATAGCTAAATGAAAAAGAAAAGAGCTTGAAGTAAAAGTGTGCCAACACTTGTGGTTGTAGAAGAAGTTTTCCCTAAGTGTTTAAAAGCGAAAAGGAAAGGAAAAAGGTGTTTGAACTTCCTATGGGTTGGGCGAATTGCCTTGTAATGGGTAGCATAAGTTTGGCTTGGTGAGTGAGCTTAAAAGAAATTGAGAGTGAAGACACTTGTGTTACAAAAGGGTAGATGGAAGTTTGTCCTTGTATGCATAGGTTGCTTTTTACTCTTAGCAATTTGCCAAAGTCCACTTGTTCATTGAAAGATCCCTTGCATTGGAACCCCATGAAGTTGAGATCATTTTTATCTCAAAAACCTTACCCAAAAACCAAACAAGTTTGTTAGCATTGCATGATTCATGATCCATGGTTACCATTAATGAATGTTAAAGATTTAGTGAAAATGAATGCTTGTGTAGGTTAAGGCTTGGGTTTACTTGAATGAGTATGGGTATGGCTAGACCTTTTGGAGTAGAAGTTTGCATAAAGAGCATCCTAGAACTACTAACTAGGACCATTGAATTGATTCATTTGCTTATCACCTTTGGATTTGAGTCCCCACTTTGAAACCTCTCTCCTTGACTTGTGTTTCATTTGCTTGGGGACAAGCAAAAGGCAAGTTTGAGGGAGTTGATATGTCTACATTTTGCATCTTATTTTCCTCTATTTAGTGTAAGTTTCTTGTCATTTAGGAGCCTAATTAAGCATCATTGTGTTGCATTGTATCATTTAGAGTCCTATAGTGTATTTTCATAGTCCTTGCATATTTTGGTGCATTTGGAGTCTTGATCAGGTGATATGGATGCAATGGAGACATGAATGGAGTTAGAGAAGAATGGCATAGCAAAGGAAGGGCAAGAGTTCACCAAGAAGATGAAGAAGAAGGATGTCTTTCGAGCTGGATCGACGTAGTGTATCGACAAGGGTGGTCGATCCACTTTTCCAGGGCGTCAGATCGGCCAGACGTATCGACGTACCAAGTCGACCCTGGAAACCAGGGGTTCGGATCGGGGAAGCGTATCGACGTACCAAGTCGACCCCAGGAAACCAGGGGTTCGGATCGACCTCCTGTATCGACCAAGCAAGTCGACCCGAACCAAGAAGCCAAGAAGAAGACGGATGATTGAAGACTTGGATCGGCCAGCCGTATCGACCAGGCCACCTCGATCCACATTTCCAGGGGTTCGGATCGACGTGCTGTATCGACCTAGCACGTCGATCCAGATACAAACGAACCTTTAATGCTCACTTTTCTGGGTCTCCCTATAAATACTCATAAGACCTAATTTTTAGGTTAACTTTTATTCTTTTTGTTCTAAGCCTAAACTTTTAGCTACTTTGAGAGAAATCATTGTATTTTGCTTGGATCTTCTTGTTTAATGCAATATCTCTTTTAGATTTCTTATTATCTCTCTCTAATCTTTGATTTGATGGGTCTAATCATGATTAGTGAGTAGTTCCTTAGGAACTTAGGGATGGGTTAGATTTAGGGTTTTCTAATGGTTCAATCTTGCAATCTATGATAGATTCTTTCATCTCTCTTCTTATTAAGTAGTTCTTAATGCCAAATAGCTAATCTTTTGCTATTTTGGATCATAAGCATTTCATACACCCACCAAGTGTTTGATGAAATGCTTGAACCAACTTAATAAGAGATTCACATTCCTAGCCTAAGATATTAGTTTCCTAGGGTGTTTATCATGCCATTTAGACTTGTAATTAATGCTTGCTAATCAATCTAATGCTAAAACATCATTAGTTCATTAGGGTGATTAGGAAAGGGATTAGTGCCAAACATCATGGATTAGTCTTTATTAAGTGTTCTAGGCATAGAGATAGCTTGATTAGTTGCTTAAATGATTTCAAGGTTGTCCATTTGATTACCCAAATCAATGATTCCATCCCTAGGTTTCATTTTAGTTAATTTGATAATCTTGCTTAGTAGCTAATCGCTTGTTTAGTGCTTCATTAGTAGTAATTAAGGCTTAGTTTCATATTGTTGTTCTTGTAGTGTTTCTTTTAGTTTGTGTTGAGTTTTTAATTGTTGCTTGTTACTTGAATTTGCCAATTTAGCTTAGTTTAAACCAAACTTTGTATTCTTATTGAATCATCTCCCAAAATGGATTGATATCTCAAGTATTGCAATGATATGAGCAATTGAGAAATTGCTTGCAAGAGATAAAAACTCTTGTTTCAGCTAGCAATAAAGTTTTGGGGTTTAACTAACAACCTAAGTGATTAAACAAGTCAAATTGAAGCTAATTAACTACTAATCAAGATTATCAAAAGACTAAAACGAATCCAAGGATGGGGTTATCAACCTAAGGTGTTCCAAGAATCAATATTTGATGCCAATCAATAACATAATAGGCTAATCCCTAAGCTTAGAACTCAATAGCTAGACTAATCCACTTTCATGGCACTAATCTTTTCATTAATCATCCTAATCAAGATCAAACATTCATTTGTGAAAAGAAAGCTAAAAAGCATTATGAAACAGTTCTAAATTGCTAATAAACACCCTAGACAATCACTTCCATGAGCTAGGAATGTAAATCCCTTGTTTAGTTGGTTGGGGAATTTCATCAAACACCATGTGGATGTGAAATTCCCTAAGGCCTAGTTTTACCTTGATCATGGCTAAACTAGCATTTAGATCACTAAACAAGGAGGGAAATGAGAAGATCTAATCCTAGACATCAAGATTAACCCTTAAAACACCCTCAAATCTAACCCATCCTTATACCCTAATGAAACTACTCACTAATCATGGTTAAATCTTCAAATCCTATGAAAAAAATAGAGTTAAACATGATTAGAGAGATAGAAAATGAAAGATTAATAAAGACAAGTACTAGATTGCATAAACTTTAAAGAAATGTCTTACAAAATCACTTAGAAACCAAAAAGGGAAGGTTTTCTAAGCAAGAACAAAAGATTAAAAGATACTTAGGAAAAATTAAGTTTTTTCCTATTTATAGTGAACAGTGGACGACTCGGGTCAGCCCGGAACAAACCGGGTATTGACCCGGTTAAGATCTGAAAATTGGGCAGCGTATCGAGCTTGCTAGGTCGATACGCAGCTCGATACGCTGTTAAAAACTTTCTTCAAGGAGAACAAACCGGGTATTGACCCGGTTAAGGTCTGAAAATTGGGCAGCGTATCGAGCTTGCTAGGTTGATACGCAGCTCGATACGCTGTTAAAAACTTTATTCAAGGAGTGTGTCGAGCTTAGTAGCTCGACACAAATGCCTAATACAGCTCAATGAGCTAGACGAACTTCGCCATCATGGCTATGAATATTCAAAGCTCTACAAAGAAAGGACTAAGGCATATCATGACAAGAAGATTGTCTCTAAACAATTTGAACCAAATGATCAGATACTTCTGTATAATTCTCGTTTGCAATTGTTTCCTGGTAAATTGCGTTCACGTTGGTCAGGTCCCTTAACCATCAAAGAGGTCAGACCATATGGAGCAATTGTCTTGACAAACTCCAAAGGAGAAGAGTTCATTGTGAATGGACAGAGGGTGAAACACTATTGGTCTCAAGCCGAGATTCCAGAAAGACACATTGTGTCTCTGGATAATGCACCATCTGCCTAAACGCATGAATAGTCAACCTATTGACGTTAAACGAGCACTTAGTGGGAGGCAACCCACTGGTAAGTTTTATTTTCTTTTCATTTTGGTTTTACTAATACTTATGTGATTTTTATAAAATAAAAAAAAATAAAAAAATGTGAGGAAGTGGGCACGACCAGACCGAGTGTCGATCGACACCCATGTGTGTCGATCGACACCCACAAGGGACGCAGGTAAGTTCTTTAAACCCCGACTTTTTCTTTCTTCTTCGTCATAAATTTCAAAACCGAACCTTAGAGAGTGTTTCCCCCAAATCACCATTTTTCATTTCTTAATGAAATTGAATGATTCTTTGGCCTAATCCGTGCGGATTTTCATCCTCTTTCATAATCGATTACTCATTCATTCGATCTGCCAAGGTATGTTCTTCAAATCTCCCAATTTCATTTTCGACCCTAAGGTGAAAAATCTCGAATTCGACCTATTTAGTTTGATTTCTTAATTGATTGATTCTTATTTAGGTTGTCTACCATGGTTTAGAACATCACCCAACTGTTTTTCATCCTTCAAATTGCAAAAATTGAAATTTTCGAATTTTGGGAAATTTATGATGCATGTTGCGAATTTGGGATTTTTTTTGTGTTTTATGGTTTAGACTTGGTCGGTTCACTGAATTGGGATTGTTAGGATTGCTGATTGATGCAGAATTGAGGTTGAAATCATGATTTCGGGTCGATTTGAAAATACACGCATGGTGTCGATCGACACCACCTTGTGTCGATCGACACCCTCTACAGACAACACTTGGTCGTGTATTTGAAGACATTGGATGCTGATTTTGGTTTTCATTTTGCTTGCAGATGCCTCCAGTGAGTAAGAGACCACGCCGCACTGAAGCATCCGCCTCTGGGACTACTAATGATGAGGCGATATCCTCTCTTGATCCTTGGCCTAAGCGTGAAAACGCGCGGATTCGAATGAAACGGAATTGGGAAGATTCACTTGCTAAGGAAATCCAGAAGGACGAGTGTCTTTACCGAGGTGTCAACGAGACTTGGGATGACTATGACACCTTGTTCTACAATGCATGGCTGAGAGTGGAGATCACATCGACTCGTTTTGCAGACGAGAAGACGATGTCTGATTTGGGCATCAAGGATGATATCGTGCAGCTACTGAACAGGATTGGTTTGGGAACCTTGGCGACACGGCAGTACGACCTTTACCCCGATCTTGTGCGCCAGTTCATCTCCACAGCTCGGATGTATTACAGGAATGAGATAGTCCGCAATGCTTTGGAGGGGACTTTGACATTTCTCATCTGCGGAGTCCGCTACCGCATCACACTTCCAGAGCTTTGTGGCATCTATGGGTTTGTGAATGAGCATGCCACCGGTGTTTCCCTTCCTACACAGCTTCCAGACAACCAGGACTTCTGGTCTCATTTTGGGAATGAGAGGTATGACTCTAAGACCTCATCACGGACGGATATTCGCCATCCCACCCTGCGCTATCTGGTTCGATTGTTTGCTACTACGCTTTTGTGTAAGCATGAGCCAGGGAAGATGCGCGTTTCTGAGTTGGTGCTGCTTTATCATGCGCTGGGTTCTATCATTTACGAAGACCCTGCGATAGAGGACGTAAACTTCGGTGATGTTTTTGCTCATCATTTGGACTCGATGAAGACTAAGCCTTTCATTGGCACGAAGACAAAGCCCGAGACTGTAGGAAGTCTCCTCACTTCTATCTTCCAGCATTGCGGGATAGACACTTCCAGCTGCAGCATTGTGACTGCGCGAGCTTCAGTGGATATGGAGTACCTGAAGAGGACTACTTGGGTGAAACCCGAGAAGCAATGGGTTTTCATGAGCTTGAGGGCTGAGCAGCTTCTGGTCCAGTTACCTAACAGGGACCTTACTCACATCACCATCGATCCAGGTCGCCTCGCCTTTCAGCCCAGTCCGAACTTAGTGCGAGCCGCTCCCGTTGCCAGACGCAGAGGTGCCTCTTCCCGAGCAGCAGCTTCACACGCCGAGGATGCACCAGCCACTTCATCTTCTAGGCGCAGAGCACCTACCACCCTGGAGCCTATTTGTCCTCATCACCTTCCAGTTGCTCCTGAGATTCCTATGGAGCAAGATATTTTTCAGAGATACGTGGTTCAGAGCTTCCAGGCCATTTGGAACGCCATTGCAGTTGTGTCCAACTGTGGCTGCGTTCGTCCTACCACACCACCACGTTCTGATGACGATGAGTGACTGCACCATTCATGTTTAGTACTTTGAGTCAGTTTTTCTTTTTCCCTTGAGTCAGTTTTTGCTTTCATTTGCTTTAGTACTTTGTTTCCAAACTTGTTGCATTCATTGAGTTTATTGGATTATCTTGTGCTTTTAACCCTTTGTTTGAGTTTTCTAACAGCTTGGATGATTCTAACAACAATCTGACTTAACAACATTCATGTTCGAGTGGCAGAACTCTGTCTACGGACAGAGTGTCGATCGACACGATCATCTTACACAGCAACGATCGACACCATCTATGTCGATCGACGCTACACGCAGAGTCAGGTAATCCGATTTTTTCTTTGAGCTGTAACAGTTTTGCACAAATTTTTTTCTATCCAAACTCATTCTTAATAACACTGGAAACAGTGTTGTTCAAGTCTGGGGGAGGTAGTTGCTAACATTGTGTTTTGTTTTGAGAGTCATTTGAGTCTGTCTTGAGTCAAAAAAAAAAAAAATTCAAAATTTGTTTTATTGAGTCAAAATAAGTTGGAACTTTCAGTTTTTCTTGGAACTAACCACACGAAGTTGACATTTGAAAGAACCATTGCTATAAGAATTGATTGCAGGTCTTACTAAGTAGAAAGCTGCAAGTGGAATCAGTCTAACAGGGCGAGTTCAGATTCCCTTATAAGAACTAGGTATGCGCAGAACTTCATTCCTCTTTCAGTCTGAACAGATGAGCAATTGCAGTCTCTCCTTGATCTTCCCTTGAGAAAAGAAAAGAAATAAAAAGAGTCTAAGTCTGGGAATAGTGCAAAGAACCTCGTGAGCCTGTCTCCTCACAAGGAACAATATTAGTGAGTGCTCTTGAACCTGTCTCCTCACAAGGAACACAAGTAGAGAGTAGCACTATTTCCCGAGACTTCAAAAGAATAAGAAGAGTCAATGAAAAGATCTTATAACACCCTAAAAATGGGCAGCAGTTGATTAAGGGAAGAGAAAATAGGAGAGCTGTATGAAGAATGTCTTGTTCAAGCACTAAGGAAGGGAAAAGAATCTGTAAAGTTCTGTGGCAAAACCACTGTTAGAGTTCGAAATTTTACCAAGGAAAGGATCTGGATTCAAACTGGGAGATTGCTGATATGTTTATATTTTGCATCATATTCTCCTCCATTTAGTGTAAGTTTCTCATCATTTAGGAGTCTAATTAAGCATCATTGTGTTTCATTTTGATCATTTAGAGTTCTAAGGTGTCCTTGCATATTCGTTGCATTTGGAGTGTTTCTCAGGTATTTTTGGAGTTAAAGGGACCATTTGGAGTTTGGAGGATGAGCTGGGATCAAAGAAGAGCTGAAACGCGGCTTGACAAAGATTGTCTGTCACCACATCGGTTAGGAGCACATCTGGCACCAAACCGAGACGGACCTACCAGGTGATTCATCGGTTTGGGTGCATCGGTTTGTTGGCATCTTTCTGTTCGAGGCAGCACCAGACTGTCTGAAGTGACTGAAAGATCGGGCCGAACGAAGGGTTTTCATTCCGATTTAGCCTTGGAGTTGTTCATGAAAGTCATAGATAATTGAGATACCTTTCGTTTGGTGGTGGTTTCAAGTCATTACGATCAGTGGTTCAGGAGATACGGCGATTTGCGCAAGACAGTCCGAAGTAGAGCAACCAAAGATCACATCGGTTTGGGTGCATCGGTTTGACAAACAGATGCGAAGCTTCCAGAGATCACATCGGTTTGGGTGCATCGGTTTGACAAACCGATGCACTGCCAAATGAAGCCAAAAACCAGGTCAACACCCGGTTTGTTCCGGGTTGACCCGGTCCGATCACTATTCACTATAAATACTATTTAGACCTAATTTTTATCTTAACTTTTATTCTCTTTGTTTTAAGCCTAAACTTTTTGCCACTTTGAGGAAAAACCTTGTTTATGCTTGGATCTTTAAGTTTAATGCAATATCTTTCTTAGATTTCTTGTTTATCTTTCTCTAATCATGTTTAACCTTTCTCTAATCTTTGATTTGATGGGTTTAACTATGATTAGTGAGTAGTTCTTTAGGAACTAGGGGATGGGTTAGATTTAGGGTTTTCTAATGGTTCAATCTTGCAATCTAGGATAGATTCTTTCATCTCACTTCTTATTAAGTAGTTCTTAATGTCAAATAGCTAATCTTTTGCTATTTGGATCATAAGCATTTCATACACCCACCAAGTGTTTGATGAAATGCTTGAACCAACTTAATATGAGATTTACATTCCTAGCCTAAGATATTAGTTGCCTAGGATGTTTATCATGCTATTTAGACTTGTAATTAATGCTTTCTAATCAATCTAATGCTAAAACATCATTAGTTCATTAGGGTGATTAGGAAAGGGATTAGTGTCAAACATCATGGATTAGTCTTTATTAAGTGTTCTAGGTAGAGATGGCTTGATTAGTAACTTAAATGATTGCAAAGTTGTCCATTAGATTGCCCAAATCAATGATTCCTGCCCTAGGTTTCGTTTTAGTTAATTTGATAATCTTGCTTAGTAGTTAATCTTTGTTTAGTGCTTGATTAGTGATAATTAAGGCTTAGCTTCATAATATTGCTCTAGTAGTGTTCCTTTTAGTTTGTGTTTAGCTTTTAATTGTTCCTTGTCACTTGAATTGCAAATTTAGCTTAGCTTAAACCAAACTTTGTATTCTTATTGAATCATCTCCCAAAATGGATTGATATCTCAAGTATTGCAATGATATGAGCAATTGAGAAATTGCTTACAAGAGAAAAAACTCTTGTATCAATTTGGCGCCGTTGCCATATTGTGATTTGTTTGATCATTAAGATTTGAGTTTAGTTTGAGACTAAGTAATTCTTTTGTGTTTATTGACCATCTTATTTTCTAAATTTCAGTTTTCCTTTGAATGCATTTGAGATCACAAGGAGGCAACAACTTTGAAGGCTTTCAAGAGATTGATCAATTGGAAAGGGTTGCTAGGATTGCAAGAAGGGAAGCTGCAAGGTTAGAGAGGTTGAGGATGGAAGAGCAACAAAGGGATCAAAATGCTCCACACATGGCGCATGCACCACCTCCTCATAATGGAAATGAGCAAGCACCAAGGGGCAATGAAAACCCCTTGCATGCGCCTAGACAAGAGAGGACAATTGGGGCTGGTGATGCTCCAAATATTCATCAAAATAGATATGGTATTCAACCTCCACCAGTTCACAACAACACCTTTGAGGTCAAGCCAGCTTTCATCTTCATGGTTCAACAAGACAAGTTCCATGGTTTGCCAATGGAGGATCCNATTGTGATTTATCACAGCCTTGACATAAGCTGTGTGGCATCTTTCGATCCATCCAATCATTCCATTCATCGACCATCCATTGTTCTAATCAAAGAGAACCGCTTGGCCAATTGTGTAAAACCCATCACAACACTCACTTCACTCGACCATCTCTCAGTCAAGCAAAGAGTGTCCTTCGGCCAATTGCTAGACTCCATCGTATCACACCTTGTGAGATCAAAACACCTTGTGAGATCATACAAAGTTCATTCTATTTTTCATTCGTTTAGCTTTAAGAGGAATCACATATTGCTTGTTTTGTGATCATTGGGTTGTTTCTAGTTTTGTATTCATTTAAAAAAGAAAAAGACCACAATTTTTTTTTATTATTTCCATTTGTCTTGTTCTTGCTATTTTTCTGTTTTTCTTTGTACTTGATCTGTTTTCTTAATTGTTTGAGACGGAAATGACACCATGGGAGACAACACTGAACATTCCAACACGAACTGAATCCTTGCGGTCATTCAAGCACAACTCCAAACCTTAAAAAATGAATGACACAGATGGAGTAACCACAGCCCCAAAGGAGAGAAGATATAAGAGACGTGTTTAGGCCACAAGTCAACAGAGAAGATGAAAACATGCCTGGCCTTGAAGAGTATTCACCAAACCCTCAAAAAAATCTGAAACAACCTGCTCCACCAGACCCGAAAAACAACCCTAGGCCACGAGATCATGTCCACCGAGGAAAGGGATGTGATGAGGATCTTGCACGACAAGACAACATGGAGGTCAAACTAATGTCCCAACGTTTGCTAAAAAAGTGAATCCATAAGCTTACCTTGATTGGGAAAGGCTTATTGAGTAAATTTTCAAGTTCAACAACTACTCCAACCAGAAGAAGGTTTCACTGACAGCAGCTCAGCTCACTTACAACGGATTTATTGGCTTTAGGTGTTGAGTCTCAGATACAGCATCTTTTCCTTCTTCTTCTTTTTGGTCGAAGCAGCGTCTTTTCCTTATTGCATGCACTGTTTTTTTTGTGTTATTTCTCCAACATTAGTTTGTCCAACTATACTTTCCTCTTCTATCGTTCATATGCATAACATGATTCTTCCAGAAGATAACTATCACATGAACCTTCTGATGTGTATGTATGTATACTTCAAGACATATTCATTAGTTGGCATTTTCATGTATTTGTTACTTATCTCGTAGATTATGCAGTAGTCAAGGGTAACATTTGGTTGGAGCCGTAACAGAGTTGATTAAGGTAAAGACGTTGATTTGGATTGTTGATTTAACTTATCTAAACTCTATCCCATTATTGTAGCCTGCCAATTCGGATGTTTAATTTAGGACCATGGTTGACAATAAAAAAAAACTTGCGGTTAATTTGTTCAACAATCATAGTTTTATCACTCATATATACAAATTACAACTTCAGTTCAACAAAAATAGTCATAAACCAAAAAGTTCAATTAATCAATGCCCGAAATAGAAAAAAATCTAAAAATTTGCAAAATATGTCTTAATCACACCACTCCTTACGCTCAACACTAACCCAACCACCGTTACCGACTCCGTTAGCATCCCACAACTTCACTACATTCCCGTTAATCACCGTTAAATCAACGTAACGGTACTAACCGTCACCTCCGTTTCTCATCCTCACCACTCTCTCCCATTTCTCCCACCAATCCCCACACTCACCTCCTCCGTAGTTAACCTCTGATAACTCTCCAGCAATGTCTTCCTCGTAGCACACCGTTAGCTTTCCCTTCGTCACTCCGTCATTGCACAATAACGGACTCCAATCCTCCGTCTCCTTTACCGTCAATCTAGGTTCGGTTTTCGCAGCCGTTGCTTGTAGTTGTAGTGTTGGTGGCTCACGAGGAGATTCATCTATTAAGACATCATTGTTGTTGTCGCTGCCGTTAGTGGTAGCTCGGATCCGCCAGAAACTAACGGCGGCCGTCACGACGGCGATCCATGTCCAGTGGTTGTTGAGGATGAAGCTAACGTAGCCGAAAGCCGAAACCTCTAACGGAGAATCCAAAGTCGCCATTTCTGAATGTTTTCTAATTATTGGTTTAGTGTTCATTAAATAAGGGAGGAAGGAAAGAGAGGATTAGTATGGACATAGATTGAATCTGAACCGTTGGATTGATCAAAGCTAGGTGAATAATGTATCTGAAAGAGAGATAGATGCTGAGCCATTGGATCTTGTCAAGGTGAACGGTGGATCTTTCATAGATGCTGAGTATCGAGAGCGAAGATGCTTTCCCAAAATAATACTATAGGCTCTGAAATTACAATAGTTTTTTAGTTTTGTAACACGTGTTTGGTCAGGAAGTGAATACCCATGATACCGTCGTATATTCCTCTCAAGTTTTGCCGGCTGGTTTTTGCAAGTGTCAAGTGAAACAATACATGTGGTACTATTGTTGGTGTCTTACGGATCTCTACTTGATCTAATGTTTTTTTTTTTTCATTTATTTGAAACAAAAAGGACAACTATCTCAAGTTCTGTAAAAAAGGAAAATGAACGCAATTTCCAATAAACAAAATCAAATTTTTGAAAAAAAATAATTATTTTGAGTTCAAGAAAAACAAGATATCCTTTATATATTAATTTAGAAACATTCTCACAAGCCCTTTTATTTACAATGGTGTCATTTTGCTGATGTGTTAGCACCACAATTATTCTGACATTTTTTTATTAATTAATTTTAAACTTTGAAAAAATTATTATAAATAAAAACTACTAATTTCATTTTGGGGGAATCGAACTTAAGACATCAAAGACAACATATAAAACACACAACCACTTTGACAAAGACATTTCATATGTTTCTCAATCCGTTTTTTTTTAGATATCTATACATTAATTTAGATATAATAATTACTTTAATTAAATTTAATCCAAAAAAATGAAATTTTTTTTTCCACATGACATTAACTTCGACGAAATTTCTTTTTCCACATGACATTAACTTCGAGCCATTAATTGTGGTTGTTTGATATTCAAGGTTTGATATTTTTAACCTATATAGTAACTAATTTAAATCATATAATTTACTCCCAATCTTCATAATTTCTAATAATTTTAACATTGATTATTAGGAAATAAAGTAAAGATACACTTATCCCCTATATTTTCGCAATCTCTTAAATGTATTCTTACTATGTATGTAACAGAACAATATATATGTAGTCAAAATCAATCTTTTTTTTAAATTTTTTCCTACTATATTTTTAACATAACAATTTATTATATAAAAACTGAAATAATTTTTTTAGTATAGTTTAATTTTTCAATTAAAAAATGAATAATAAATAAATTTAACTTCACTTAAACAAAACTAAATATTATTTTATTAATCCCGTTTGTTAATAAGAATTTAATTAAAATTTAATATTCAAATAATTAGAAATCATTATATTTTAAATAAAAATTCACTTATCTTAAAAAAATAAATCTCTCACTCCGCGCATGGCGCGGATTATCACCTAATGCTCTTATCATACCAAAGCAGGAATCAACATCTTCCACTCTAAGCTCAGTCTTGTTTTGGTATTTTAACCTACTTTTATTGTATATACATTCACTTATTTGTCTCTATATATATATATATATATAATGCCATGCCACAAACGAACTTGAGATATTTAAATTCCAAAACAAGCATTTCCTATGCCACTTCGATGGATTCATGTGAGTAGAATATATATGTATATACGATTTTATATTTTTAGATTTAACTGATTTATGCTTGACATTAGTCTTGGTTAATGAATCATTTTTCTCAGTCTTGTGCTCGCATACATTTCTCTACTGACACTACTCAAACAAACTAGCGCCACTTTTAAATCGTCGTAATAACGTCTGATGTAAAATTTCTTAAGATCATTTAACAAAGTGACGTGTACTTTAATGTCAAATATTCATGTCGGTTTAACTGAGTTTAGCGACGGTTTTCATTTAATACTAAACCAAAACTCATTTACTTTAAGTCAGTTATACAACCAACATAAGTCTTAATGAAAATCTGATGCTAATTATTGTATATTTGTATTATATACTCTAATTAACAAAAATGACAAATAGTAATCCAAATAAAAAAAATCAATTAATCAAACCATATGAATGGAGGGGTCCAAATACAAATGTCATTGAACTATAATATGAAAGATACAATCTTATTAAAAATATCACTGAAACTATACTCTTCATGTCACTGAACCTAGTTTGGATCGTCTTTTCAACAGTTTTGTGATTTGCATATTCCTTCATCAACACAAGAGAAATGTATCAGTCTTCTTCATCAACACAAGAGAAATGCAAGATTTAATGACTATCTGAGAGTACATTGTGCGGATCTAAATTTACAATACTCCATTTTGAAAGACATTCTCGGATCTAAATTTATAGTTTCATACATTCTCCATTTCTTTGACCTAATTGTGTTCGATTATATCTTTGGTTAGATCACATTTGACACAATTTCTTTGATCTTCGGAAAAATTTCAGTCAAATTCATCTTATACTATGGAATCTAACTCAAATCCAGCTTCAGTTGGTGCGAACAACTCCATCGACTCGGCGCGACAGAATATGGATCATTATGAGAATATGTTCTTTCTTCACAGCACGGACCATGCCGGATTACAATTGGTAACATATCGGCTCTCTTCTGGTGCTGATTTTCACCGCTGGAAAAGATCAGTCTGTATGGCTCTAAATGTCCGCAACAAATTGGGATTCGTTGACAGTACAATTCGAAAACCTCCTAATAATCATAGGGATTCTGGTGTTTGGTCTCGTTGCAATGACATAGTAGCTACCTGGTTAATGAATTATGTGTCTAAGAAGATAGGACAAAGCTTGTTATCCATGTTTACTGCTGAAAGTATATGGAATAACCTCATGTCTCGCTTCAAGCAAGATGATGCTCCTCGTGTTTATGAAATTGAACAACGATTGAGTACTGTACATCAATGATCGAAGATGCCAGTGCTTATTACACTGAACTGATCACTGTGAAAAGAATATAAAAACTACATTGAGTTACCGGTTTGCACATGTGGGAGATGTGAGTGTAATGCTGCAATGCTTTGGGAACAACTACAGCAGCGAAGCAGAGTTACAAAGTTTTTGATGGGGCTGAATGAGATCTAAGAACAAACTAGACGTTATTTTTTGATGCTCAAGCCTATTCCAAATATTGAAGAAGCTTTCAATATTGTAGCTCATGATGAGAGACAAAGAACAGTGAAGCCTGTTATCAAGTCTGAAAATGTTGTGTTTCAAGCCAGTGGTTCTTACAATGGTGGTGAATTCGATGCTGCTCAGACTGAATATGCAGCTGCACATAATACTTATCGACCAAGGACCAACATGCCTTTGTGTATGTATTGTGGTCAGTTGGGACATACAATTCACAAATGCTATCGTGTTCATGGATATCCTCCTGGATACAAGTTTCCAACATCAGGAAAGCTGTTAGACCCCCTTTTGTTCTAAGGGGTCAGAATTCTTACAATCCTAGGCCATCTTTCCAAAATCAAAGCCAAGGATCTCAACATCGAGCTGTTGTAAATGTGATTACTGATGTCTCAAATGGTGGTCCGATGCCTTATCTGCCTCCACAAGCTATGACTCCTATAAGTCTCGATGTCAGTCAGTTTTCACAAGCTCAAATCCAGTCTCTTATCCAACAGTTAGGCAATATTGTCAAAATTCCAGAGAATGTGAATCCTTGTGTTACCATTACTTAACACGGTGTTATGGCTAGTCAATCAAGTTCTGGTATAATTCTTTCCCTTTTCTCTAATCTTCGATATGAAAATCACAATTTCACCTACCAACATTAATGCTTATCCACATTATATTCCTCCCGTCCACATGGTTCTTGGATAATAGACAGTGGGGCTACTAGTCATGTCTGTTCAGATCTTTCACTATTTAGAGAAATTTTCTTAGCATCAGATATAACTGTCTCTTTGCCGAATGGTACTATTCTACCCATTACTCATACTGGCATCATTCCAATCTCTGATTCTTTGATTCTCTATGATGTTTATCATGTTCCTTCATTTCATTTTAACCTGATTAGTGTGAGCTCTCTCTTACGTGATAGTAATTACTCTGCTCATTTTTATCCCATTTCTTGTTTCATCCAGGAACATACTCGGGGCTTGATGACTGGGAAGGGTGATCTCATGCATAATATTTACATTCTTGATGTATCTCCATCTGTTGTGTCTTCACCTATTGTTTCTGCTGCATTCATTGGATCCTTGTCAGTTGATAGGACTGTATGGCATCAACGCCTTGGTCATCCATCTCTTGCCAAGTTACAAACATTGTCTGGTACGCTTTCTATTCTTAAGTCGAGTCTGTCTCTAGATCCTCATTATCCAATATGTCCTTTAGCTAAACAAAAACGATTTGTCTTTTCCCTTTCATAACCACATGTCAGATAATCTGTTTGATTTGGTTCATTTAGATATATGGGGTCCTTTTTCTCAAGAGTCTGTTGAAGGGTATAGATACTTTCTTATTATTGTTGATGATTGTACCCGTGTTACTTGGGTTTATATGCTAAAGAATAAAAGTGAAGTTTCAAAAATCTTTCCTATATTCCTCAAGCATGTTTCCACACAATATCATACCATAGTTAAATCATTTAGAAGTGATAATGCTCTTGATTTGAATTTTAATGAATTGGTTAAAGAACATGGCATGATTCATTATTTTTCTTGTGCATATACACCTCAACAAAATTCTGTTGTTGAAAGAAAGCATCAACATCTTCTTAATGTAGTTTGTGCTCTTCTTTTTCAATCAAATGTTCCTTTAACATACTGGAGTGATTGTGTGTTAACTGTAGTCTTTTTCATTAATAGAACACCATCACCATTGCTAGATGATAAAACTCATTTTGAGAAAATGCTTAAGAAGAAACCCGATTACTTATTGCTAAGAACTTTTGGTTGTCTTTGCTAGGTTAGCACTCTTCAAAAGGATAGGAACAAATTCACACAACGAGCACGTCCTTGTGTCTTTCTCGGATATCCTTCAGGTTATAAGGGTTACAGTGTGTTCGATTTGGATAATAATTTTTGTTTCCATTTCTCGAAATGTGATTTTTCATGAGCAAAATTTCCCTTTTAAAACTGATTCACCTGATTTTTCTGATTTCTTTTCACATACAATCTTACATATGCCTCTTCCTTTCGAATCTGATTCATCTGTTCATTCTGATGTTCATCATATTCCAAATCCACCACGTGACACATCTACATTGCCACATCATGGTTGTTGTTTCTAATAGTGCATCTGCATTTGCATCTGCATCATCTTCATCAAACATAACTAGGAATGTACCAACTTCAAATGAGATAGTTATGTCTGATGAAAATAGAAATTCTATACATAGTGAAAGACCTAAACGACAAGCTAAAACTCCTAGCTACTTGTCTGATTACCATTGTGCTCTTCTCCACACCACTCCCTCCCTTCCTACTCACCATACAACTCCCTATCCAATATCCTCTGTCCTATTCTATCAAAAATTCCAAATGCCTTTTGCTCCTACCTGTTATCTTACTCTATCAAAATAGAACTTAAGACTTTCAAACAAGTCATGTCATCTGACAAATAGAAAGAAGCTGTGAATGATGAATTTCAAGCTATGGCGAAGAATAATACGTTTAGTATTACCACCTTACCACCAGTAAAGAAATTAGTTGGCTGTAAATGGGTGTTCACCATCAAATAAACTCAGATGGTACTATAGAGAGGTACAAAGCTCACTTAGTAGCAAAGGGGTTTACTCAACAGGAGGGTGTTGATTTCGATGAAACTTTTTCTCCGGTTGCTAAACTTGCCAGTGTGAAACTGATGTTAGGGCTTGCTGCTTCTAAAGACTGGGAATTGACACAGATGGATGTTTCAAATGTTTTTTTGCATAGTGAACTTGATGAGGAATTTATAGGAGTCTTCCTTAAGGCTACACACCGAGTACCCCTGATTCACTTCCTCCTAATGTTGTGTGTCATCTTCATAAAAGCTTATATGGTCTGAAGTAGGCCTCACGACAATTGAAACAGATTTTCACCAATGTGCTTTTAGCTGATGGATTTACTCAATCTGCTTCTGACTCAACTCTTTTTTTGTCAAGAGATAGCTACTGGTTTCATTGTTTTGCTAGTGTATGTTGATGATATAGCCATTGCAAGCAACAATGCTGCAGATCTAGCATCGCTAAAAGCAGTATTGGCTAAGGCATTCAAGATCAAAGATTTGGGTCTTATGCGATTCTCTCTGGTTCTGGAAATTGTAATATCTTCTAAAGGTATTTCTGTGTGTCAGAGAAAATATACATTATACCTGTTAGAAGATGATGGTCTTCTTGCCTGTAAACCAAGCGACATTTTGATGCATCCATACACTAAACTCTGTAAAGACACATGAACACCTCTTGAGTCAACCACTCCATATAGAGAATTGGGCGCTTACTTTATCTGACTCATACTAGGCCTGATATTACATATGTATTGCATCAGCTCAGTCAATTTCTTTAACATCCAACATATGCTCATCTCCATGCTTCTCATAGGGTGCTTAAATATCTGAAATGGAATCCAGGACAAGGTCTATTCTACTATGCTGACTCTGAATTATGCATTAATGACTTTGCGGATGCAGACTGGGCTTCATGTCCTGATTCTAGAAAATCAACTTCAGGTTTCTGCATTTATCTTGGTACTTCACTCATCTGCTGGAAATCAAGGAAACAACGAGTTGTGAGTCGAAGTTCTACTGAAGCAGAATACCGAAGCTTAGCTGATGTGACTCGTGATATTCTGTGGTTACAACAGTTACTCAAGGATTTTGGTATTACAGTCACCAAAACACCAAAATTGTTTTGTGACAACAAATCGGCAATATACATTGCAACGAATCCCATCTTTCACGAGCGCATAAAGCACATCGAGATTGACTGTCACATTGTCAGGGATCAGATCAAGCTTGGGAATCTTAAAGCTCTTCACGTGACAAGTGACAATCAACTCGCTGATATTCTGACCAAGCCGCTACATCCTGGTCCGTTCAATTCGCTTCTTGGTCGAATGTCAATGTCAAGCCTCTTCACTCCTTCTCCAGCTCCGGATTGAAAGGCTTGCGGGGGTGTATCATGAGTATTTTTACTCTTGCTTCACTCTTGGTTTATGTAAGCATGTCCTGCACATAATTAAGCTTATGTTAGCATACAAGAAAATATAAAGGAAATGATAATGCATACAGTTTCTTGTATATAAAAGAAATGATACTCTATAGAATAATTAATAAGAAAAGTTCATAACAAATTTTCTTCTCTCAAGATAGTCTTCTCCAAGTTGCTTTCATGGAATTTGCTATGTTGGTTTTTTATGAATCTTACTACATGATTCCATATTTTTTTGTTTAGTTTATTTAAAAAAAAAAAAAAAAATTTCATCACCAACCACAAGTTCTCAAAAAAGGACAACTATCTTATTCTCATAATGCAATTCCCAATGAACATAATCAAATTATTATTGAAAGAAATGATTGTTTGGAGTTCAAACTTGTAAAAGGCAGCCACTGCAACCTTATTTTTTCCAAAACAGAACCAAATGCAAAATCAGATATGAAATTGAACCAAAGGCAAAATCAGATATCAAATTATTATTGAAAGAAATATTGGAGTTATGGCACTCTCTTTAATCGTCGCGTTTGATAGTTGAATTAGCGGCGATCTGATTTCTTTCCCCTTTCGTTAGGTTTCTTAGGGTGCAAATGGTTGCTATGTTAAAGGAACAAAATTGGAGGAAAACATCAATTACTCTATGTTCCTCTAAAAGTTTACCATTTAACACTTAATTGCATTCCACCAAATTATTGTGGATCCCACACAAAAAGTAAGAAATAACTCTTTTTCCTCTGAAATTTAGTAATCTACGAAATACCAAAGAAAAAAGTTGAAAAAAAATTAGTTGAAAAACTCATTATTCCTCTCATTTTTTTCCTCTCATTTTTATTCTTTTTATTTCTCTCACTTACAACCATTTGCGTTCTTCTAGTCAGGAGCACAGAGTAGCTGGGCTTGTTTTGGGCTTTTCTTTTTTCTTCTCTTATTTCAATTTGGTTCAAAATAGGTTCTAAATTGGGGTACAACTGGGCTTTGTAATCTAAGGTTGGTCTAACAACCACTTTTGCTACTTTTAAATTTAAATGCAAAGAAATGTTAAAAAAAAAAAAAAAAAAAATTTGTCAAACTAAACCGAAACAAAACCTATTTGTCTTGTAACCGAATTAACCAAATTTAGTCGTAAGCCAAATCGAACAAAATTACCGACGGGGAGAGATAGACAATCGCCAAATCGCTATGGCAGCACAGTCGTCAATCTCGCAACCGCCGCTTCCTCTCGCCGGCCGAGTCGCCATAGTCACCGGTTCCTCCCGTGGTATCGGGCGAGCGATAGCGATCCATCTCGCTGAACTCGGAGCCAGGATTGTCGTCAATTACACCACTAAATCCGCCGACGCCGAGCGTGTTGCGGCGGAGATCAACGGTTTTCCCGTCGGCAAAGAAATTACCGGAGAGGGGCCAAGAGCGATTGTGGTCCAGGCCAACGTTTCCGAGCCAAACCAGGTGAAATCGCTGTTCGATGCGGCGGAGACAGCGTTTGAGTCGTCGGTTCATATCCTGGTTAACTCAGCTGGAATCCTCGATCCCAATTATCCCTCGGTCTCAGACACATCAGTCGAAGATTTCGATCGCACTTTCAGGTACTGGTTTACTCGATATTGTTCATTGATTCGATTCTTTTCTTCCTGCTTGGTACTTGAGAAGTAATCAATTCCAAATTCTAAAATGAGAAATGTTCTATTCTTTTGAATTAAAAACTTGATTCCCTTAGTGTATTTCAACTGGAATTTCGTGTTTCAGCCATTGTTCATCTGTGCACTTGATTCTAAATACATTCTGTGTTTCATGTTCGTGAGATTTATATGTCTAATTTCGAATGTTCCATGTTCTTGAGACTATATTTCTAATTCCCTATCAAATTTCAACTAAGGTTTCTTGTTACATCCACAAGAACATGAAACGTGTTTTCCATGTTAGTGAGATGTATCTGTGTAATTTCGAGTCAAATTCAGGTAAAAGTTCTTTGTTTCAACTACTGTTACATCTGTGGTTAATTAAGCACTCGTCAGTCTCCAATAATTCTCTGTTTGTTTTGTTTCTTATGGATTGTAGTGTCAATACAAAAGGAGCCTTCCTATGCAGCAAGGAAGCTGCAAATAGGCTAAAACAAGGAGGCGGTGGTCGAATTATTCTCCTGACATCTTCCATGACCCGAGGCTTAAAGCCGGGATTCGGTATCTATGCAGCATCGAAAGCAGCTGTGGAAACTATGGTCAAAATTCTTGCGAAAGAGCTTAAAGGAACAGGGATCACTGCAAACTGCGTTGCTCCAGGACCCATTGCCACTGAGATGTTCTTTGAAGGAAAGAGCTCGGAGTTGGTGGAGAAGATAGCCGCGGAGTCTCCCTTTGGGAGGATCGGTGAAGCCAAAGACGTAGTGCCTCTTGTTGGATTCTTGGCTAGTGATGGTGGTGAATGGATCAATGGTCAAATCATCCTTGTTAATGGTGTATATGTGTAAAGGGGTTGGTCTTTAGGGGTCTCTTGTATGGGGTTAAATTGTTAGAATAGAAACATTGAGGCTCGATTAGTCTAATATTACCTGAAAACATGAAGATTTTCAATGAGTTTGATATACATTTTTCGTCAAACCAATTACAAAGCAACAATATCTATGATTAAAATGATACTCTCTTCTTTGTGATGAGGACATCGTCTCAGCTCAGGACTTTAAAGACAAGTTTCCTACAATAAGAGATCCACCAAAGACCAGATCCGGCACAAAGAGACTTCAAGAAGAATTTAACAAAGCTGTGAACACTTTAATGAACCAGCAAGAGCTTGAACATCACTGAGAAGCTAGACAAGCTCGCCATCACTTCTACTCGAGACATACGTGAAGAGCAAGACAAGCCAGCTGCTGATACACGTTCAGAAGAAGCTGCTGATACACGTTCAGAAGAACTCCCATATGACGGTCCAGATATAGACTATGATTCAAATACACATGAATGGCCAGTTATATCAAAGAGTCAAGGAGTTTCCATTTTTACCATCTCGCCAACTCAAGCCTAAGGTATGTGTTTCATTTCATTTCCATATGATTATTTGGGCTAAAAAAACTTTGGTTTATTTCTGTTTAGGTCTATTTACATTTCTATTAGAGTAAGGCATATGTTAGCCATTTATTTACATTTCTATCTTAGAGTAAGGCATTGTTGGCCGAATCATTTCAGTAGCATAATCTATGTATTTTGCTTCAAGACCCCTAGAAGGGCATAGCTGTTTGGACCAGTATATAAGGTCCCCTCTCACAGCAGTGTATTTTTTACCCTAGAATCAATAAAGCAGCCGTTTCTTGTCTAAGAACAAACCCTTGTATATTTTGAGCTTTGTGCGATTCATTGCTCTTGAGTATTCAGACTTATCACAGCTTATCTCCATAAGGTTGTGTGGCGTCTCTCGATCCATCTCTCAATCCATCTCACTCATTAATCCCTTCTGAAAGAGTTCTCAAACTAGCAGAAAGGATTCCATCTCATTCCCCATCGATCCATCACTTGATCAAGCAGAGAGAGTTTTCAAACCAGCTGCTTGATTCCACCCATTCACCAACAGTATAAGATCATACCCCCTTGATCTTATATCATTATGGTATCAGAGCTTAGGCTCCAAATCAGGTGAATCTATCCCTTGCTTTTGCTTCTGCATATTTTTATTTCTTCATTTCCTTGTGTTTTATCATCTAGAAAAAAAAAAAAAAATAGTTGCTTCTGTTATCATCTTTTGCTTTCATAAAAACTCTAAAAAAATAATATAGATCTAGCCCCTGTTGCATTGTGTGCCATCATTCATCATCTCATATAGTTTCTGTTTAAGTTTTTCATTCATAAAAATCAAAAAAATTCGTTTTCTGCCATTGTTAAGCTTCTGCCATTGTCGTCCTTCATAACATTCATCATCAAAGAGATAAAGCATTTGTCATTTAGATTTTTTGGTCAACTTTTCTGGCCAGAAAACGTGTTGTTGCATCATTTTGGGCAAGTTTATTTTCGGCAATACCATATTTGTTGCTCCTAGCCTTTACTCTCATTGACTTTCCCTATTTTGATCATTCCATACTTGTTTTTGATCCATTTTGCGTCCCTATTCATTGTACCTTGCATTTGAATTCATTTCTTGTGTTAGTTCTGATCATTTGCATTCCATAAAAAAAAAAAAGAGAAAACCGTGTGCTTTAGAGTTCATTGTTACCGTTTGCATTCCTTTAATTCTCCATTGTTGCATTATTTCTTTTGTTTTGAATTCTTTAAATTCCATACCACACTAGTACACTTGATCTTGTTTGTCTAAGTGTGTAGACAGGAAACAACATGGAAGATGCTACTGAGCAAGCTGATTTCACTCGGATTTTGGCTGGTATTCAAGCTAGCCTCACTCAGCTGACCAACTCTCAAGCTGCACTAGGAGAGCGTCTGACTCGCGTTGAGCAACCACCACCACCACCACTGCTTCTGCACCACGCAGAGCCCCTATGCGAAACGTTCAAGGACAAAGGAACAACCGGGAAGAAGAAGAAGATGACGACATGCCTGACTTAGAAGATGATCCCCATCTTCCTAATGGGAACTACAACAATCAGAGAGGACAGTACCAGAGAGACCGGGACAGAGGAGATGATTATGCAAGAGATGGAGGAAAAGATCTCAAGCTCACTGCCCCTACATTTGCTGGGAAGATCAATCCAGATGCTTATTTGGATTGGGAGAGAAGAATGGAGTACATCTTTGAATACTACAAGTATTCTGGCAAGAAAGGTGTCCCTTGCTGCTGCACAGCTCACTGAGAATGCCATAGCATGGTGGGACAGAGATGTTTCAGAGAGAAGAAGGCATAGACATGATCAAGTCTGCACTTGGCGAGACATGAGGTATAATCTAAGGAAGAGATATGTACCTGCTCACTACCACAGAGACTTGCAGAGGAGATTTCAAAAACTTTCTCAAGGAAACAAGTCTGTTGAAGAATACTTTGAAGAATTTGAGACCCTCAAGAACAGATTGGAAGTAGAAGATACTCCAGAAACGTTGATGGCTCAGTTTCTTGATGGATTGCAAGACATAATAGCTAGAAAGGTGGAAAGGCAGAGCTACCACGATTTGGAGGAGCTCCTGCATCTAGCAATCCAGGCTGAACAACATATCAAGAGGAAAACAGCCTCTACAAACAGAAGTAAGAGTACATGGATTCCACAAGCTCAGCGAAATCTAGACAAATGAAAGTCTATTGAGGTGGATGCAAGGTTCAAGAAACCAGTACCAGAAACTTTTAAGGGATTCAAACCAGAACCAGGTAAGTTTCAAAACTCAACAAATACTAGAGCTCCTGACATTACCTGTTTTAAGTGTCAGGGAAAAGGGCATTATGCAAGAGATTGCCCAAACCAGAGAGTCATGATTCTCAAGGACAATGGAGAATATGTGTCTCAGGATGAACCAGAAGAGGAACCAGAAGGCTGAGAGGACGATGTGATCAATTACCCTGAAGTAGGAGAGATCCTAGTTGTTAGAAGAGCCCTCAGCACACTCTTTGATCCAGAAACTGTTCAAAGAGAGAAAATCTTTCACTCCATATGCATTATAAACTCCAAGGTATGTAGTTTAATTATTGATGGAGGTTCTTGCACTAACGTGGCAAGCAAGTATTTGGTGGAGAAACTAGGTTTGCAGAGAACAAAGCATCCCCATCCCTACAAGCTGAGATGGTTAAATGATGATACTGAGCTCAAGATAACTGAGCAAGTCACGGTGCCATTCAGCATAGGCAAATACTCATACAAAGTTGTATGCGACGTGGTTCCAATGCAAGCTGGGCATCTGCTACTAGGGAGGCCTTGGAAATTTGACAAATAAACCTTGCATAATGGGTGAACCAACTACTACAGCTTCATGCATCACAACCGCAAGCACAACTTAGCCCCTCTTGCTCCTCAGGAAGTGCATGAAATGCAAAGAGCAATGGCTAAAGGATCACAGGTAAGTAAGACTAATCTCTATGTTACACCAGCTACTGTTTTAAAATCTCTTAACTTAAAAGAAACGGTGCTATTAATGGTCTTTAAGGATGTGTTGTTTTCAGGACAAGATGAAAAGGAAACACCACCAGAAGTACTTAAGCTAATAGATCGATTTGTAGATGTCTTTCCAGAGGAGATTCCATCAGGTTTACCTCCTGTGAGAGGCATAGGGCATCAGATTGACTTAGTACCAGGCGCACCCTTGCCCAACAGATCAGCCTATAGAGTCAATCCAGAAGAAGCTAAAGAGTTGGAGAAACAGGTTCAAGAACTCATGTCAAAGGGCTACATCAGGGAAAGCTTGAGTCCTTGTGCAGTTCCTGTCCTACTCGTGCCTAAGAAAGATGGAACATGGAGGATGTGTGTAGACTGCAGAGCAATCATCAACAACACCATCAAGTATAGACACCCTATTCCCAGGCTTGATGACATGCTAGATGAGCTTAATGGAGCTACAATCTTCTCTAAAATCAACCTGAGAAGTGGATATCACCAAGTGAGGATGAAACAAGGTGATGAATGGTAGACAGCCTTCAAGACAAAGAGAGGCTTGTATGAATGGCTGGTCATGCCATTTGGACTTACAAACGCCCCCAACACATTCATGAGACTCATGAATCACATCTTAAGAGCATACATCTGTAAGTTTGTAGTTGTCTATTTTGATGACATACTGATTTATAGTGCTTACTTAGATGATCATTTGAAACACCTAGAGACAGTACTTGAAACGCTTCGGCTAGAGCATCTCTATGCTAATCTTAAGAAATGCACATTCTGCACTGATCAAGTGGTATTTCTAGGATTTGTTGTTAGTTCTCAGGGATTGAAAGTTGATGAGTAGAAGATAAGAGCTATACAGGAATGGCCGACTCCATCAACGATTGGGCATGTGAGAAGCTTCCATTGATTGGCAAGCTTCTGCAGAAGATTTGTGAAGGACTTTAGCACTCTTGCTGCACCATTAACTTCTGTAATCAAGAAGGACGTTGCCTTTAAATGGGGTCCAGCACAAGAAGATGCGTTTAACAAGCTCAAAGACAGCCTTACTCATGCACATGTATTGGTACTTCCAAACTTTGATAAAACATTTGAAATAGAATGTGATGCATCAGGAACATGTATTAGAGCTGTGCTTACTCAAGGTGGACGACCAGTAGCTTATTTCAGTGAGAAACTGAATGGAGCAGCCCTAAACTATCCCACCTATGACAAGGAACTTTATGCTTTGGTAAGGTCTCTTGAAACTTGGCAACATTATTTGCTTTCAAAAGAGTTTGTTATTCATACAGATCATGAGACTCTCAAGCATCTAAGAGGCCAAACAACATTGAAAAGGAGACACGCCAGATGGTTAGAGTTTGTAGAAACTTTCCCTTACATCATCAAATACAAGAAGGGGAAAGAAAACATAGTGGCTGATGCACTATCCAGGCGCTATACCCTCATTACCACCATGGAGTCTAAGATAATGGGTTTTGAGCATATTAAGTTATTATATGAAACAGACCCAGATTTTGCAGATATCTACAAAGAAAGCAACAAAGGAGCTTCAAGACCATTCTATCAGCATGATGGGTTCTTATTCAGAGACAAGAGATTGTGTATTCCACAAGGCTCAATGCGTGAGTTGCTGATGAGAGAATCACATGGAGGTGGTCTGATGGGTCATTTTGGCGTGGACAAGACCTTGAGCATCATAGTGGAGCATTTATTCTGGCCACATCTTAAAAGAGATGTAGAGCGATTCTGCTCCAAATGCATTGCCTGTCTTAAAGCCAAATCCAGGTTACATCCTCATGGTCTTTACATACCTTTGCCTATTCCTAACATGCATTGGGTAGATGTTTCCATGGACTTTGTTTTAGGTTAGCCAAAGATCATACACAAAGACTCCATCTTTGTAGTTGTTGATCGATTCTCTAAGATGGCACACTTCATCCCCTCTGCAAAGACCAATGATGCTACACAAACAGCAGATCTGTTTTTCAAGGAAGTGGTGCGTTTACATGGCTTACCCTGAACCATTTTATCAGATAGAGATACAAAGTTCCTTAGCCACTTCTGTAAAACACTTTGGAGTAAACTAGGAACTAAGTTGCTCTTCTCCACTACATGGCATCCTCAAACAGATGGGCAGACAGAGGTTGTGAACCGAACCTTATCCACCCTTTTGAGGGCCACCATTGGTAACAATCTAAAGAATTGGCTTGATTTTTTACCTTTTATTGAGTTTGCATATAATCGAGTTCCACACGCTGCTACTAAGCTTTCACCTTTTGAGATTGTCTATGGTTTTAAGCCTCTTACCCCACTGGATCTTTCACCATTGCCTCCACACGATCATACAAGTCAAGATGGAGAGAGTAAAGCTGAGTTTGTCAAGAAGCTACATCTCAAAGTTAAGGAAAACATAGAGAAGAAGACGATGCAGTACAAGAAACAGGCGGACAAAGGGAGGAAAGAAATTAACTTTGAACCAGGAGATTGAGTCTGGCTGCACATGAGACATGAAAGGTTTCCCAACCAGAGGAAGTCAAAGCTTTCACCAAGAGGAGATGGCCCATTCAAAGTGCTGGAGCGTATCAACAACAATGCCTACAAACTTGAACTTCCAGGTGAGTTTAACATTTCATCAACGTTTAATGTATCTGATCTTGCTCCTTTTGATGCAGATGAATCAGTTCTGAGGTCAGAACCTTCTCAAGGGGGAGGGAATGATGAGGACATCGTCTCAGCTCAGGACTTTAAAGATAAGTTTCCTACAATGAGAGATCCACCAAAGACCAGATCCGGCACAAAGAGACTTCAAGAAGAATTTAACAAAGCTGTGAACACCTTAATGAACCAGCAAGAGCTTGAAGACATCACTGAGAAGCTAGACAAGCTCGCCATCACTTCTACTCGAGACATACGTGAAGAGCAAGACAAGCCAGCTGCTGATACACGTTCAGAAGAAGCTGCTGATACACGTTCAGAAGAACTCCCATATGACGGTCCATATATAGACTATGATTCAAATACACATGAATGGCTAGTTATATCAAAGAGTCAAGGAGTTTCCATTTTTACCATCTCGCCAACTTAAGCCTAAGGTATGTGTTTCATTTCATTTCCATATGATTATTTGGGCTAAAAAAACTTTGGTTTATTCCTGTTTAAGTCTATTTACATTTCTATTATAGTAAGGCATATGTTAGCCATTTATTTATATTTCTATCTTAGAGTAAGCCATTGTGGGCCGAATCATTTCAGTAGCATAGTCTATGTATTTTGCTTCAAGACCCTTAGAAGGGCATAGCTGTTTGGACCTGTATATAAGGTCCCCTCTCACAGCAGTGTATTTTTTACCCTAGAATCAATAAAGCAGTCGTTTCTTGTCTAAGAACAAACCCTTGTATTCTTTGAGCTTTGTGCGATTCATTGCTCTTGAGTATTCAGACTTATCACAGCTTATCTCCATAAGGTTGTGTGGCGTCTCTCGAACCATCTCTCAATCCATCTCACTCATTAATCCCTTCTGAAAGAGTTCTTAAACCAGCAGAAAGGATTCCATCTCATTCCTCATCGATCCATCACTTGATCAAGCAGAGAGAGTTTTCAAACCAGCTGCTTGATTCCACCCATTCACCAACAGTATAAGATCATACCACCTTGATCTTATATCACTTTGTCTCTGCACTGTCATCTCCATTTACTTCTTCTTCGGCTTCACAGTCTCCATTGTTCCCAACCTCTGAAATTCTTTTCGTGTCCATGATCATGAAGGGACTTTATTTTTTCCTATTCTTTGTCTAATCATTTCCATTTACTTCTTCTTCAACTTCACAGTATCCATTGATCCTACAAAAAAGGAGAGAGATTTGTAATTACCATGTTCATGCATGGTTAAACCTTTTCCTCATCGAATGCCATCTCGATAACCTTGGACTAGGAAGAACCAGTTTCAGAGTTACTCTAAACAAAGAAAATAGAAGATGAATGAGAAATATATGTCTAAAAGGTGAGAGATTTGTAATTACCATGTTCATGTATGGCATCGATAACCTTTTCCTCATCGAATCCCATCTCAATAACCTTGGGCTAGGAAGAACCAGTTTCAGAGTTACTCTATACAATGAAAATAGAAGACGAATGAGAAATAAATGTCTAAAAGAAAAGACCCAAAACTGCGATGACAGAAACAAGAGAAAACTGCAAATGACATAAAAGTAAAATCCAAATATTGGTTTCGAGAATAGTAGCTTTGGTATGTAAAGATTGGTCATACATTTCTAATTACAAATTCAATAGAAAAGGCAGGCTGTGGGTGGTCCACATCCTGCCTTTTCTATTGCAGAGTCCACAAGTGCGAGTCACTCCTTGTTTTACAAGCGCACAGATGATTACATGTTCTATTCTGTTAGATGGAGCAGAGGAGGAGTTTTTCTGCTCTTTTGTTTATGCATCAAATTTTGTAGAGGAAAGGAAGGAATTATGGGCTGATTTGAAAAATCATCAAGATTCCCCTCTGTTTAGAAATAAACCTTGGATAATCTTTGGTGATTTTAATGAGATATTGGAGGGAGAGGAGCATTCAAATTTTGATATTTCGCCATCCATCCCAGCTGGTATGCGAGATTTTCAGAATATAGTGAGGTATTGTTCCCTTATGGATATGAAGTTTCATGGTCCACTATTCACTTGGTGTAACAAGAGAGACGAAGAGCTAATCTGTAAAAAACTGGATCTAGTTTTGATTAATGACGCTTGGCTGGCCTCTTACACATAGTCGTACATTGTTTTTGAACCAGGAGGCTGCTCAGATCATCTTAGATGCCGTATTGTGATAAATGCAGACAGTCCAGCGTGAAGCAGAAAACCGTTTAAATTCACTAATGCTTTGGCAACCACTGCTGGGTTTCTACCTCTAGTGGACTCTTATTGGGCAGAGACTTGTTTAACTCGACCTCGACATTGCACCGACTATTAAAAAAGCTGAAGGAACTCAAGCCAAAAATTCGAAAGCTTAGTAAGGATCTCTTGGGAGACTTAACTAAGCGAACGAAGGAGGCTTTTGACAAGTTATGTGATTGCCAAACGGAGACCATGTCTCTTCCATCTCAGTTGGCTATGGAAGAAGAAGCGCGAGCTTACAGTAAATGGCATAACCTGGCTGATTTAGAGGAACGTTTTCTACGTCAAAAATCAAAACTTCACTGGTTACTTGTTGGAGATGGCAACAATCGTTATTTCCACCAAGCAGTGAAAGTCCGAGCGATGAGGAATTTAATTAAAGAGATCGAAAGGGATGATGGAACCATTGCAAACACACAAGAAGACTTAAAAAAGGAAGCATAAGGTTTTTTTTAAGGATTTCTTGTCTCGGAGGCTAGACAACTATGAGGGGATCACAGAAGATGCATTAAGGGATCTGTTACAGCTCGAATGCAGTGAAGTGGATATGGCCTTGCTGACTCGGGAAGTCTCAGAGGAAGAGGTCAAGTGTTCTTTATTTGCCATGCCAAATAATAAATCTCCATGTACTGATGGTTATACTAAAGAATTCTTCAAAGAAGCATGGCCGATTGTAGGGAAGGAGTTCATCACTGCTATCAAATTTTTCTTTGATCATGGTTTCCTTCCAAAGGGAGTCAATTCCACCATTCTGGCTTTAATTCCGAAGACTACTGAAGCCAATAAAATGAAAGATTACAGGCCAATTTCATGTTGTAATGTGCTATACAAGGTGATTTCGAAAATCCTAGCAAACAGATTGAAATGAGTGCTCCCTCTGTTCATTGCTCCAAATCAGTCTGTGTTTGTAAAAGACTGGTTGCTCATGGAGAATGTATTATTAGCATCTGAACTAGTTAAAAACTATCATAAAGACTTCGTCTCTCCCCGTTGTGCAGTCAAGATAGATATATCAAAGGCGTTTGACTCGGTTCAATGGCCTTTTTTGCTCACTACCCTCTATGCTCTGAATTTTCCAGAAAAATATATTCATTGGATTCGATTGTGTATCACGACAGCCTCTTTCTCAGTTCAGGTGAACGGAGAATTAGCAGGATACTACCAAAGCGCAAGGGGACTTCGCCAAGGATGCTCTCTCTCGCCCTATCTATTCGTGATATGCATGCATGTGCTTTCTAAGCTGTTAAATAGAGCAGCTTCGGACAGAAAACTCGGATATCATCCCTACTGCCAGAATCTTCATCTCATCCATTTATGTTTTGCGGATGATTTGCTGGTATTTTCAGATGGAACAAAGCGGTCAATAGAGGGCATTCTAGAGGTTTTTACGGAATTTGCAAGATTCTTCGGGCTAAATATTAGCTTCGAAAAATCGACTAAATATCTAGCTGGAGTTTCAGAGACAACAAGAGAGGCAATTTTGGATCAGTTTCAGTTTGATACATGTGTACTACCTGTTCGATATTTGGGGCTCCCAGTGATGACTAAGCAAATGAATCTGCAGGATTATACTCCTCTCCTCGAAAAGATCAGAAGAAGAATCACTAGTTGGACAGCTCGGTATTTGTTTTTCGCAGGTCGCTTGCAGCTAATTGCATCCGTCATTCAGAGTCTCACTAACTTCTGGATCTCTGCTTTCCGCCTGCCAAAAGCCTGCATCAGAGAAATAGGCAAGTTGTGCGCGACCTTCCTCTGGTCTGGACCAGATTTAAGTCCAAAGAAAGCTAAGATTGCGTGGACAGAAGTATGTCTACCGAAGGAAGAAGGCGTTTTGGGGCTTCGCTCGTTGACAGAAGCTAATAAAGTAAGTTGCCTGAAACTTGTATGGAGGATTTTATCGGCTCACTCTTCTATGTGGGTCAACTGGATCAGAATGTAACTTATCTGTGAGGGTTCCTTCTGGTCAGTGAAACAATCGTCGTCTCTCGGCTCTTGGATGTGGAAAAAGTTATTGAAATATAGAGAAATGGCAAAATCGCTTACTATGATGGAAGTTAACAATGGGGAAGGAACATCTTTCTGGTTCGATAAGTGGTCACAGCAGGGTCGTCTTCTTGAGCTCACTGGCAATAGAGGATGTATAGACATGGGGATTCAGATCAACTCCACAGTGGCATCGGTTTTAGCTACGCACCGCAAAAGACGGCATCGTGTGGAGATTCTGAATACAATTGAGGATGAGATTGAGAAACTGCGGGGGAGAGTAGACGTGCAATCAGAGGATCGAGTTCTGTGGCGCCGAGGGGATACATACAAAGCGAAATTCAGCTCTAAGGATACATGGCTGCTCACTAGGGACGCTCGGACAGCTTGTACGTGGCATAAGGGTATATGGTTTCACCATGGTACACCAAAATACTCGTTCATTGCTTGGCTGGCCACCGTAATCGACTTTCCACCGGAGACAGAATGATGGCGTGGAACATTGGAGTAAATGTCTCATGTAGTTTCTGTCACGATCCGTCAGAAACAAGGGATCATATCTTTTTCCACTGCCGTTACTCAGCGAAAATCTGGGAAAATTTAACAAAGAAGATGCTAGCTGCTGATTATACGACTTCTTGGGACGAGATTGTGGAGCTCTTAGTGGATGAATCGCTTGAAAACATTTCTCAGTTCCTGCTGCGATATGTCTTTCAAGCAGCAATTCACACAATATGGAGAGAAAGGAACTGCAGAATACATGGCGAACCTCCTATCTCTCTTTCACAAATGGTTCACAGGATAGATAAGCAAATGCGCAATCGTCTGACAACAATTCGAAAACACGGTACCGGCGATACGAAGCGGGGATGGAACTTTGGTTTTCTTTCCAGTGATTTCATGAAAAATGTAAAATAGTATGCTGTTTTTATATCTTTTCAAACACACGATGCATTCAGTGTAAGAACGGCTTTGATTGGATTAATTTAACATTTCCATTAAAAAAAATCAAAATATTTGAAACTCAATGAGATAGTATTAATAATCACTGACGTGTCTCCATTTTGGTCCTGTAAAACTATTGAATCTCATTTATTGATAAACTTATTAAACATAGGAATACAGTTCAAGAGGGAACTGCCTCACCATTTTACTCTTCGGGAGGATCGGTGAAGCCAAAGACGTGGTGCCTCTTGTTGGATTCTTGGCTAGTGATGGTGGTGAATGGATCAATGGTCAAATCATCCCTGTTAATGGTGGATATGTGTAAAAGGGATTGGTCTCTTGTATGTGGTTAAATTGTTAGAATAGAAACATTGAGGCTCAATTAGAATAATATTTCCTGAAAACATGAAGATTTTTAATGAGTTTGATAAACAGTTCGATTTCGTCAAACCAATTGCAAAGCAACAATATCTATGATTAAAACTCATGCTCTTCTTTGTCTCTGCACTATCATCTCCATTTACTTCTTCTTCGGCTTCACATATAAAACTGAAAACAAAATTGAAAAACAATATTAATAAATATTACTCTACTTGAATAACAATATAAATAAATTTACTTTACTTGAATTCGTTCGAATTATCTACACCAAAAAGTACTTTCCCAAACTCATATTACAGAAAAAACACTTTCACTTTCAGGAAGCAAGTGCCTCTTAAAAAGCACTTTCGTCCAAACGCACAAAAACACCGACGCTCCCATCTCCGGTAACTGTCGATCTGTGCCGCAGTTGAAGATGACCAAAACCTTTATCAGTAAGCATCGTTTGCTTGTTTCGACGACCACAACTGAAGAATCTTCCTCTGTTTTTGTTTTAAGTGATTTGGTAGACGACATCTCACGGTGTCCCACATTGGAAGATTAGACAGTATTGGTCTAATATATTGATAACATGGTTTTGCGGTGTTTGGGTTTCAATGACCAACCACTAGACCGTTGCAGTATAGTGTATGGGGTATCAATCTAATGGAGGTTGTTTAGTTGACATATCGGCTATATCTGTTTTAAAAGTCAAGCTTGATATGACTAAAGGTTTGGACTTTACTATAAAAAACTATTAAAGACTAGATCTTGTGTCACTGAAGATCATAAAAGGTTAAACTTTAACTACTTGAGCAGGAAGTAATAACTTAACAATTGAAAATATTAAACTTTATGAATAAAAGAAGGATCAATATGGGTTTTATGAACTAGGTAACTCTCGGGTTCCTAAAATCAAGCGAAGCTTTTGGATCACATCAACACTTGGTCTTTTGATGGTGATTCTTAGGTAAATGGATCCATAACACGTTTAGGTCATGGTGTTTGGGTCTAACTTCTTTGAATCTCTATCACCATAGACTAGCTTTCGCAAAGCGGTATAACAGAAGAAACAAGCATGCGAAATCAGCCATATTGAATCAAAAGATCTCTTAGACAGCTAATCCCTTAGACAGCTAATCTTGCATGTGGTGTTCATGCAAGACACCTAAGGACTTAATGCTAGATGATCAGACTAGACTAAGGACTGGTCACAATAAAAAAGAAAGAATCAAACTTTATGTTCTAGCTAAGCAACAAATGTAAATCCGAGGGTCCCTTGGTTCTTTTAACCCATCAAAACCTTCAAAATGACTACTCTCGCGCCATTAGAGAAGCTTCAAAATCCACGAGGATGAGAAAGCAACTCATAGCTCGCAAGACAGTCTAAAATTAGAAAAGAAAGAAGGTTTAACTAAAAATGCTATGAAATCAGACTTGTTTTAAACTTCAGAATGCATATTTCCATTCAAAATGCGTATTTCGAGAAAGAAATGAAAAGGAAAATAGTCAAAGAAAATGTAAAAACACTAGTAAAGTGATAGTGGGTACAGCTCTAACAGAATTAAATGCATTAAGTAGGTCATCAAATATGTACTTACACATTTTAAACCCATTATTTAACCGACCTCGAGAAAAAAAAAATTAAGTTAAAAACGTACTTCCTCTGTACCTTAAAGAAGGATGTTTTGGAAACAAAAATGTTTATAAACAAAAGATGTTTTCAATTTTCTATGTGTAACTAAGATTATTATTTTGCTATGAACAGTAAAAGTGAACAGTACTTTTGCTACAGTAAACGGAAAACGATTTATTAAAAACTTGGTTTATAAACTTACAGATTTATTGCTCGAATTTTAAAGACTGGAATAAGACTTCGAAGATTACAAAGTTTGAAACTAAAAACTTTGAGAGAGTTTTTCTAGAGAGATGTTTTTTAGTGAGAGAAGTAGATGCTGAAAATGCTCGTGCCTTCCTCGCTTGGTAGAGGTGGGTATTTATAGGAGAGGAGAAGGCGTTGTGGCGTTGATACGTGTCGTCCAGATGTGGTGCCGACACTTATGTGAGTACGTGTCGTTCATCAGTTGTGCCGACACTTCTTGTATACGTCATTGCTTGCGTCATTGCGTACGTCATTGCTTACGTCATCGCTTACTTCTTTGCTTGCGTCATTGCGTACGTCATTGCTTACGTCTTCTTGATACGTCTTGTGAGTTACTGATATACTCTGCATGTTATAAATATACGAAGTAATATACAGAGAGTCCGTTTTAAGCATATTTGGCTATAAACATAAGTTTCGGATCTTCATAGGATTTTTTTAAACTTATAATCCCCATTTGGACTTACTCATGAGTGGAGTTTTGATTTGCTCAACGGAATGCGTAACAAGTAATAGATGCTTCTCGTTCTACTATTAAGAGCCCCAAATGACTATTTCTAGTCTAGTTACCCCATTTTGTTTCTATAACTCATTAAAAGTCTGTTTTTAGCATTTTCGGCTATAAACATCAGTTACAGATCTTCATAGGCCCTTTTAAACTTATAATCCCCTTTTGGACTTACTGATGAGTAGAGTTTTGATTTCCTCAACGGAATGAGTAACAAGTAATAGAT
>JAHZTW010000004.1:79490612-79511545 GCA_020283515.1 Alliaria petiolata | reverse complement strand
AAACTGAAGAGAAACTGAATAATCAAGACCAAAAGAAAAGCAGAAGATGAAACACAAACAGAAACCAGACGGCTCAATTCAAAACTCAAAACCAAACAATCCTCATCAAGTATGCTCAACAAACAAAGACAAACAAAAACTCAAAACCAGAGGGTCCAATTCGAAAACTCAAAAGCAGACAATCAACATCAAGTACTTATGCTCAGCAAAATAAAGACAATCCTATGCTAAGAAGAGGAAGACAAAAACGAGATTACCTTAAGAAATATCTCATTCTTTTCTTCAATGGTGAGGGTCCGATGAGTAGATTGTTCAGACGAATTCTCTGAACCTTCAGGACCATCGACATCCAAATCAGCCATTACTTCTTCTAGGTTCTTCTCATAAGCCTCAACTACTTGTTTGGCCTTTTGATCAACAAAAGTTCCATCCGGCTTTGTATGTATTTTCATAAACATTTCCCCAAGCGATACTGGACGCCCAAATTCAGCCTCCTATAATGATAAAAAAACATATTAATTATCTAAGTGAAAAATTTAAAATAAATGAAAAACGTTTTAACATTTCTTGTTGAACTTGCAAGTGCGACTTTTTACTGGATACATGTTTGGCGATCCCAAGACCGCCACAGTCAGAGTTACGGCACTGCGAAGCATTAGAGCTCCTATCCATTGCATATGGAGTGTTCCAATGAACCCACATTTGAGCCCAAAGCGTTGACGCAATCCAAGGAGGTCTCTCACCCTTGGTCTTTGCTTGACTAACGATTCCTTTCATCCGTTTTTTGGCGATCTTCTTGAATCCTTCTCTCACAAGCTCGATACTCCCAAGATCCCAATTATACTTCCAATACATAATACAATATTGTTAAGTATAGATGATACTAATTCATTACTATGTAACTACAAAAAAAAACAACTAAATCAAATATTACCGCAAATGTTCTGAAATATCGTTCTTGAATGTCTATTGGCGTTTTCTTCCAGCTAAAGTATAGACCATCAAACTTCCTTCGAAATATTCCAGAAACTACTCGAGACAATTTTCCTTTGTCCCGGTCAAACCTTATATGAATAACAAAAGAGGTTAATAACATCAACAACAAAATGACAATTAATTTAAGATCCAACAAAACTAAAACAAAATTTGTTAGTGAATTTAGAAAGTAGACCAGATACTCTCGATGCCAAGAATTTCATGGTCACTCAAGTGGTAACGCTCTCGGCCAGGAAGAGCCAGCAAAGCATCTAATAATTGTTGGTAGTCTTGCGGTGGCTCGGGAGCATTTGGAGGAGGAGGTTGATGCTCTGGAAATGGTGGTTGTGGTTGGGGATTTTGATGCGCATGTGGCTGGGGAATTTGATGAGGAGGAACATGTTGAGGAGGCGGTTGTGGCTGAGCAGGAGGAGAATGAGGAGGATGAAATTGGGTCCCCGGTGGATATTGAGATGTTGTAGAGACCGAACCTGATGTTGTGGTGTTCATGGATGGATTGGAAGAGTGAGAAGACGATCCTGGTACTCCGTTAGATCTCCCACCGTCGAAAAATGGGCGCCACCGCCGGATCTAGCACCGCGGCCTCTAGCCGATCTTCCCTTTGGAGGCATTTTTAGAACCTAAAGGAGACAATATCTAGGGAGAGAAGAAGAAATTGAGAGAGAGTAAAAGAGAAAGATTTTGGGGAGAGAAGAAGAAAGTGAGAGAGTGTAGAAGAGAAAAGGTTTGAGGGAAAGAAGAAGTTTCGCGAATAACAAAGCAAGGGAAAAGTGAAAGATTTTCTTGTACATAACGAAAAGAGTCACAAAGTAGTCACAAAGTAGTCCTAAATGAAAAATGGGAGGCACGAATTACCGCCTAATATTTCAGCGAATCGCTTAAATTTTTTTAATAGTTTAACCGAAAAATCAATTGGTCGCACATGTATACAGTAGCAAAGATGTCGTCGCAAAGTGTAACTATTTTGTGACTTTTTTTATTTGTCACAAACCTATACCCTAAATCATAAACATTAACATGAAAAATATTCCATTAGAGTTTACAATCATTTTTAGTCTAATCTAAAGTCTAACAGTCAGTTTAAAAAGTAAACTAACAAGTGGTAAGTGAATTTTAGAAACAAAATCATCTTTCTCCAACATTAGAAGTATGTTTACATATAACACTTAATAGATGTTTTTGGTAGATAGAATCATAAGTTAAAAAATATTAGAATTTCATCATTTCTTAATTGTGAAAAGATTTGGTTTATATAGTAGTTCAAATCTATTTGTAAATGTATAAATTAACATATTTACAATTGTTAATTTTTAATTTTCTAAAAAATTGAGAGAGTTGCTAAAGAGAAGCAAATCAGTCACAAACTCTGGATTTAGTAACACGTTAGTCGCAAAATGTAATTCTTTTGTGACCGATAGTTTTAGTCACAATCCTATACCCTAAAACACAAACATTAATAGGAAAAAAAAATTTGATTAGAGTTTACAATCATTCTTTGTCTAATCTAAAGTGTAACGGTCTGTTTAAAAAGTAAACTAACATGTGTTAAGTGAATCTTAGAAACAAAATCATCTTTCTCCAACATTAGAAGTATGTTTACATATCACCAAATAGATGTTTTTGGTAGATATAATCATAAGTCTAAAAATATTAGAATTTTGTTAATTTAAATTTGTTTAAAGATTCGGTTTATATAGTATTTCAAATCCTATTTATAACGTGTAAATTAACATATTTTGCAATTGTTAATTATTAATTTTCCAAAATAAATTTAAAAATTGGAAAAAGATGTAACTAAAGTTTCGAACCCCTTACATATTGTCTATAATCAAGGTGCATAGCCAGATAGCTATTATATATATTCGGTATTTGATACTCTAGTTTCTTTATATAAGACACATACATACAAATTCAGGTCCTCAGAAATCAAAAAATCATTTGTCAAAGTCGCAAAATTCATTTCTCAAAGTTTATTTTGTTTATATATAAATTAGTTTCTCTAAACCATAACCATTAATAAAAAAAACATGTGGTAAGTGAATTTTAGAAACAAAATCAAAAATTCATATCAAAGTTAGTTGCAAATATTATAGTACAAAACGCAAAGGTGTGTCTATAATTTCAAGATTATATTACAAACTTTAAAATTCGAGAATCATTATTAAAATTCCTCATCTTCATCATCTGAAGATGATAAGTTACAAAGAAATTCATCTTCTGCTTCAGCGTCTTCGATTTCATAATCAATTTGTTCAACATGATGATTTCAATCTACTAAACTATCAATTATGATATCTTCAATCGTATCCGTCATTCCATCATCAGTTGTTTGCTGCAGGATAACAACCTCTTTTTCGTTAAAATTTCCTTGAACAATATGTCTTGGATTTACTTTGACGACCGTGAGCCACACTTTCCGAGGTCGTTTAGTGTGTGGGTATGAAAGATAACAAACTTGATCAGCTTGAGACCCTGCACGTAGATTTAAATTTAAATTTAGAACTAAATATATACAACACACATATACATACTCAATTAAAACTGAAAATACCTAAAATAAATGGTTCGTAATTTTGATATCTCCTTGATGAGAGCACGTCAACAATGCCTCCATCTCGCTTTCGAGTGCCTTTTCCAATTGTAGGGTCAAACCATTCACAGTAGAAAAGCGTGATCTTTAAATTCACAAACCCAGGATATTCGAGCTCTATGATATTTTGCACGGTCCCATAAAAATCATCCTCTTCAGATGCTTCTGAGTAGTTTTGTCCTCGGACACATACTCCATAATTCATAGTTTTTTTCGTGAGCCCGTGATCTTGCGTATGAAACAAATATCCCCTTGTAAAATACATCGGCCACGACCTGACCTTATTTTCAGGACCTTCCACTAGTTCTTGAACCCAAAGAGGAAAATTTTCCTGACTTTTCATTGCACTAATCTATATATACATATAAAAATATTAAAAATTTAAGAAAATAAAAAATAATGTTTTTAATAATATATATGGAAATATTTAAAAAAATTAAGAAAACAATACGTACATATTGGCGAACCCAGATATGAAAATCTTCATCTCTTTTCAAAGTCACCTCTTCATCAGAGAGTTCCGGATATTCAAATCGAATTTGTGCGTCCAATAATCTGTTTTGACAAAAACATCATATATTTTACTGAACTAAAAAATAAAAGAATCCAATTAAGTGAATAATGAACCGCAAAGTACGTACCTCTCAAGCGGGCGAAAATAGTCACAATTGCGTAAAACATATGCATGTGCACATTTATAATCTTTTTCATTTAACCAAAATTCACTACTTTTGCCACTTGGACGACCCAATTGAGTGAATATATCCGGAACCGGTATAGGATATACAGGTAATTCAGCTTCAACATAACGACTCGACCTGAAAAATTATAATTTTACCTCTTATATTTTGAAGTAATATATTAAATAACTTACTCAATATTTAAGTTATACCTTCTTCTACTAGCTGTAGATATATGTGAAGGAAAGTAGTGTTCCGAGAAATGAGATATCTCATCATTAATGTATGCCTGAATTATTGATCCCGCTGGATATCTTTTGTTCTTCGCCTTGCCTTTTAATTGTTTAAAATACCTTTCGAAGGGATACATCCACCTATATTGCACAGGACCACCAAGCTCCGCTTCGTAGGGTAGGTGTACAGGTAAATGCTCCATCACGTCAAAGAAGGAAGGTGGGAAGATTTTTTCCAAATTACACAAAATCATAACAATGTGTTCCTTCAGAATTTGGAGGCGATTTTGATTCAATGATCTACTACTTAAGTCGCGGAAAAATGATCCAATCCCTACAATATTAAAATATTATGTTGCTATTTATATCAAAAGTATTAATTAATAATATAAATATTTATAACATTTCATATATATACCTGATAATGCAAGGTGCACATTACGCGGTAGAAGTTCTGCAAAGATAAACGGAAGCAATCGTTCCATAAATACATGACAGTCATGACTTTTCATTCCAGAAAACTTCCCACCAGTGATATCTGCACAACTAGCTAAATCTGCTACATAGCCGTCTGGGAATTTAACCTCATGTTTGACCCATTCAAGTAAGCATTCTTTCGCTTTTGAAGTCAATCTCCAAACAGGAAACGAAGCTCTCCCTCGATCATCTACATGCAATTCTGTTCGAGAACAAAATCGTGCAATATCTAATCTTGACTTCACTGTGTCTTTTGATCTGTCTTTAACATTCATAACAGTATACATGATGTTATCGAAAAAATTCTTCTCGATATGCATCACATCAAGATTGTGTCGAAGCGTCAGATCAACCCAGTATGGTAGCTCCCAAAATATGCTTTCTTTATGCCAATTGTGCCAGTTCCCGTAGCCATCTACTTTTTTTTCATGGCCATTCCCACCGCATACCGATGTTTTAGGTGGGTCGGCATGCCTTATACGCTCATATAAAACTTGTTCACCAGTCAGAGATTGAGGTGGGTAGTCTTTCACTGCGTGCTTTCCCTTCAAAAAGTTTATCTTATTCTTCCTTAACGGATGACTTATAGGAAGAAATCTTCTGTGACAGTCAAACCAACATGTCTTCCTTCCAGCCGTCAATTGAAAAGCTTTTGTATCATCCATACAAATGGGACACGACAATCTTCCATGTGTCGTCCATCCCGACAACATACCATATGCCGGAAAATCGCTTATAGTCCACAAAAGAACGGCTTTCATGTTGAAATTTTGATCTAATGATATATCATATGCCTCAGCTCCGTTATTCCATAACTCCTTTAACTCGTCGATCAATGGCTGAAGGAAAACATCAAGACTGGCTCGTGGATGATTTGGTCCAGAATTCAAAACCGTAAGAAACAAATACTCACTTTTCATGCACATGTCTGGCGGTAAGTTGTACGGAGTCATGATCACAGGCCACAACGAATGATTTTTTGACATCCCAAAAGGATTAAAACCGTCTGTACATAATCCAAGATAAACATTTCGTGATTCTTCTGCAAATGTAGGATGCAAACATTGGAAATTCTTCCACTCTGCCGCATCAGATGGATGACACATTACTCCGTCTTCTGATTCATGCTCAGCATGCCATCTCATCGACGATGCAGTTTTTTTTTACTGGTACATTCTCTTTAATCTGTCAGTAATAGATAAATACCACATACGACTGAACAGTATTTTAGTTCGTCCCTCACTAGCCTTAAATCTTGGTTTTGCACAGAACTTGCAATGCTCCAAATTCTCATCTTCTTTCCAGAAGAGCATACAATTATCTATACATACATCATATGTATAGTACGGCAATCCTAGCTTTCGCATCAAAGTTTATGTCTCGTAGTATGAACCAGTTGCCTGATTTCCCTCTGGTAAATACTCCGTAAACAATTCCGACCACGAATCCATGCAACTTTCAGCCATATTATGGTCTGACTTGATGTTCATGAACCGAGCAGCCAAAGATAACTTTGAATGACCTTCATGACAACCATTATAAAGTGGAGTATTTGCAGCATCTAACATATCATAAAACCGTTTTGCCTCTTGGGTAGGTTCTTCATGAATATTATCATATCCACTTTCATGTTCATGATACTCATGATGATTAAATGGCGTGGAACCATGAAATGCATCATTCACCATCTCAGCATATATATTCCCCCCCATCATATTCTGGTTGTTGACTACCACTAGTAGAATCTACATTTGCATAATGACTACTTGTCCCTCCCACAAGCACATCATAATCTTCACCATGTTCACACCATACATAATATCCGGGAATAAATCCTCTACTATGCAAATGCTTCGAAATTGTACTTCCTTTTAAAATTTTAAATTTTGACATTTTATACAAGGACAGTAAAATTTATCTCCACCCCCGCCAAGAATTCGTCGGAAATATTATTAGTTTGTGGATCGATTCTATTATACATCCACTCTCGTGATGAATTCCACATTATTATTTTTTCTCTCATTTCTTTTTTTCTCTTCTTTCTTTTTTCTTTTGATTTTTTTTTCTCTTGTTTTTTTTCCTCTTTTTTTCTTCCTCACTTTTCAATCCAAATGAAGCAACCGGCGACACTTATATATAGTGAATAAATATGTGACGATTTTGCGACTCCAACTAAAACGTCACAAATTAACAATGCTTTTGCCACCGTTTCCCGACTACTTTCTGACAACATTAGAGTCGCAAAAGTTCGGTACGCCAACTACCTTGCTTATTTTTCACGTTTTTTACCAACTTATTATCCTACTAAAATGCGACGAAGTTGTAACTATATATATCGGTCGCAGAATAGTCGCAAATTACTGACTATTTTTGTGACCAAAGTTTATGACTATAAAAAGTAATCGCTAATGCGTCTTAACTTGTGATTGTTTTGCGACTAAAACATTATAGTCGCAAAAGCATCCGCAAATCGTCATCCATACGCGACTGAGTTCCGACTACTCACTTTAGTCATAAATTTATGACTATTGAGACTCGGTCGTTTGGTTAGTCGCTAATTAATTAGAAATTCGTCACATCCTCGTCACACATTTTTGCGACCAAAATAAGAGTCACAAAAAACGCTGTTTTCTTGTAGTGAATACATAATTACCATTTCTAAACACATTTTTTAACCGACCCCAAGAAAAAAAGATTTGAAGTTATAAATTTACTCCCTCTATTCCTTTTTTGAAAAATAAATTGTTTCAAAAAGAAAGATATTTTTATTTTTCTAAGTTTAATTATTATGCAACGAGAGCCAAAAACGGTTATGGAAAAGAATAAGAAGAGAAAATGAGAACTTCATTGCTTATATTTTCTTTTACGAAAAAGTGTATAAAAGACAAAAATGCATTACAGTAAAGAAGGAGACTCAAGAAAGAAATGGAAAGGAAAATAGTCAAAGAAAATAGTAACACTAGTAAAGTGATAGTGCGTACAACTCTAATAGAATTAAATGCATTGAGCAGGTCATCAATTACATAATTACCCATCTTAAACATATTATTTAACTGACCCTTAGAAGAAGAAATTAAAGTTGAAACTTACTCCCTACGTTCATTTAAGAAGGATGTTCTGGAAAAAAAAATTGATTAAAAAAGAAAGATGTTTCAATTTTCTAGGTATAACAAATATGCAACGAGAGCTTAAAACGGTTATGGAAAAGAATAAGAAGAGAAAATGAGGACTTCATCGCTTATATTTTCATTTTACAAAAAAAATGTGTATAAAAACCAAAATTGCAATACAGTAAAGAGGGAGACTCAAGAAAGAAATGGAAAGGAAAAACAGTCAAAGAATATGTTAACACTAGTAAAGTGATAGTGGGTACAGGTCTAACAGAATTAAATGCATTAAGTAGGTAATGAAATACATAACTACACATTTAAACACATTATTTTAACCTCGAGAAAAAAAATTTGAAGTTAAAAACTTACTTCCTCTGTTCTTTAAAGAAGGATGTTTTGCAAACAAAATTGTTTCAAAACAAAAGATGTTTTCAATTTTCTAAGTGTAACTAGTATGTAACGAGAGGGAAAACGGCTATGGAAAAGAATAAGAAGAGAAAAATGAGGACTTCATGGCTTATATTTCCATTTAAAAAAAAATAGTGTATAAATGATATAACTGCATTACAGTAAAACGAAAGACTCGAGAAAGATATGGAAATGAAAATAGTCAAAGAAAATGTTGACACTAGTAAAGTGATAGTAGGTACAGTTCTAAAAGAATTAAATGCATTAAGAAGGTCATCAAATTTGTAATTACCCATTTTAAACACATTATTTAATCGACCCCGACAAAGAAACATTGAAGTAAAAAACTTACATCCTTTGTTCCTTAAAAAAGGATGTTTTTGAAACAATTTTTTTTCAAAACAAAAGATGTTTTCAATTTTCCAGGTGTAAATAATATGTAACGAGAGTGAAAAACGGCTTTGCAAAAGAATAAGAAGAGAAAAATGAGGACTTCATTTCTTATATTTCCATTTAACAAAATATAGTGTATAAAAGACTAAACAGCATTACAGTAAATATTTAGGCTCAAGAAAGAAATAGAAAGGAAAATAGTCAAAGAAAACGTTGACACACGTAAAGTGATAGTGGATACATCTCTAACAGAATTAAATGCATTACGCAGGTCATCAAATACGTAATTACCTATTTTGAACACTTTATTTAACCGACCCCGAGAAGAAAAAAAACTGAAGTAAAAATATTACTCCCTGTGTTCCTTAAATAATTATGTTTTGGAAAAATAATTATTATAAAAGAAAGAGTTTTTAGTTTTCTAAGTGTACCTAATATGTAACGAGAGCCATAAACGGTTATGGAAATGAAAAAGAAGAGAAAATGAGGACTTAATCGCTTATATTTTCATTTACAAAAAAATGTATAAAAGACAAAATTGCATTACAGTAAAGAGGGAGATTCGAGAAGTTAATGGAAAGGAAAATAGTCAAAGAAAATGTTAACACTGGTAAAGTGATAGTGGGTACAACTCTAACTTAATTGAATGCATTATGAAGGTTATCAAATACGTAATTACCCATTTTAAACACATTATTTAACCGACCCCGAGAAGAAAAAATTGAAGTTAAAAACATACTTCCTCTATTCCTTAAAGAATGATATTTTGAAAAAAAAAATTTGTTTCAAAAAGAAAGATGTTTTTAATAATTAATTTGCATTAAGAGCCAAAAACAGTAATGGAAAAGAATAAGAAGAGGAAATAAGAACTTCATCGCTTATATTTTCATTTTACAAAACAAAAGTGTATAAAATACGAAAATGCATTACAATAAAGAAGGAGATTCGAGAAAGAAATGGAAAGGAAAATAGTCAAAAAAAATATTAACACTAGTAAGCGATAGTGCGTACAACTCTAATAGAATTAAATACATTAAGCAGGTCATCAAATACATAATTACCCATCTTAAACATATTATTTAACCGACCCATAGAAGAAAAAAATGAAGTTGACGTTCATTTAAGATGGATATTTTGGAAAAAAATTTGATTCAAAAAGAAAGATGTTTCAATTTTCAAGGTGTAACAAATATGCAACGAGAGCCAAAAACCGGTTATAAAATGAATAAAAAGAGAAAATGAGGACTTCATCGCTTATATTTCATTTTACAAAAAAAAAGTGTATAAAAAACATACTGTAAAGAGGGAGACTCAAGAAAGAAATGGAAATGAAAGATAGTCAAAGAAAATTTTAACACTAGTAAAGTGATACTGGGTACAGCTCTAACAGAATTAAATGCATTAAGTAGTTAATGAAATACATAATTACACATTTAAAACACATTATTTTACCAACCTCGAGAAAAAAAAAATTTGAAGTTAAAAACTTACTTCCTCTGTTCCCTAAAGAAGAATGTTTCAAAAGAAAAGATGTTTTCAAATTTCTAGGTGTAACTAAAATGTAACGAGGGGAAAAAACGGCTATGAAAAAGAATAGAATAGAAAAATAGGACTTCATTGCTTATATTTCCAGTTTACAAAAACCAATGTATAAATGATATAACTGCATTACAGTAAAGAGGAAGACTCGAGAAAGAAATGAAAAGGAAAATAGTCAAAGAACATGTTGACACTAGTAAAGTGATAGTGGGTATAGCTCTAACAGAATTAAATGCATTAAGCAGGTCATCAAATACGTAATTACCCATTTTAAACACATTATTTAACCGACCCTGACAAAAAAAAATTGAAGTTAAAAACTTACTTCCTTTGTTCCTTAAAGAAGGATGTTTGGAAACAAAACTATTTCAAAACAAAAGATGTTTTCAATTTTCTAGGTGTAACTAATATGTAACGAGAGCCAAAAAGGGCTATGCAAAAAAATAAGAAGAAAAAATGAGGACTTCGTTTCTTATATTTCTATTTTAAAAAAAAAAATAGTGTAGAAAAGACAAAACTGCATTACAGTAAAGAGGGAGACTCGCGAAAGAAATAGAAAGGAAAATAGTCAAAGAAAATGTTGACACTAGTAAAATGATAGTGGGTACAGCTCTAACTGAATTAAATTCATTAAGCAGGTCATCAAATACGCAATTGCCCATTTTAAACACATTATTTAATAGAATCCGAGAAGAAAAAATTGAAGTTAAAAACTTACTCCCTCTATTCCTTAAAGAAGGATGTTTTGAAATAAAATTTATTTCGAAAAGAAAGATGTTTTTAATTTTCTAAGTGTAATTAATATGCAACGAGAGTCAAAAACGGTTATGGAAAAGAATAAGAAGAGAAAATGAGGACTTCACCGATTATATTTACATTTTAAAAAATAAAAATGTATAAAAGACAAAACTGCATTACAATAAAGAGGGAGACTCGAGAAGAAAATGGAAAGCAAAATAGTCAAAAAAATATTAACACTAGTAAAGTGATAGTGTGTACAACTCTAACAGAATTAAATGTGTTAAGCAGGATGTTTTGAAATAAAATTTATTTCGAAAAGAAAGATGTTTTTAATTTTGTAAGTGTAATTAATATGCAATGAGAGCCAAAAACGGTTATGAAAAAGAATAAGAAGAGAAAATGAGGACTTCACCGATTATATTTACATTTTAAAAAAATAAAAATGTATAAAAGATAAAACTGCATTACAATAAAGAGGGAGACTCGAGAAGAAAATGGAAAGCAAAATAGTCAAAACAATATTAACACTAGTAAAGTGATAGTGTGTACAACTCTAACAGAATTAAATGCGTTAAGCAGGTCATCTAATACATAATTACCCATCTTAAACATATTATTTAACCGACCCATAGAAAAAAAAATGAAGTTGAAAACTCACTCCCTCCGTTCATTTTAGAAGGATGTTTTTGAAAAAAATTTTGATTCAAAAAGAAAGATGTTTCAATTTCCTAGGTATAACAAATATGCAACGAGAGCCAAAAACGGTTATGTAAAAGAATAAGAAGAGAAAATGAGGACTTCATCGGTTATATTTTTATTCTACAAAAAAAAGTGTATAAAAAACAAAATTGCATTCCAGTAATGAGGGAGACTCAAGAAAGAAATGGAAGGGTAAAAGAGTCAAAGAAAATGTTAACACTAGTAAAAGTGATAGTAGGTATAGTGCTAACAGAATTAAATGCATTAAGAAGCTAATGAAATACATAATTACACATTTTAAACACATTATTTTACCGACCTCGTGAAAAAAAATTTGAAGTTAAAAACTTACTTCCTCTGTTACTTAAAGAAGGATGTTTGGAAAACAAAATTGTTTCAAAACAAAACATGTTTTCCATTTTCTAGGTGTAACTAATATGTAACGAGAGGGAAAAACGGCTATGTAAAAGAATAAGAAGAGAAAAATGAGGACTTCATTGCTAACATTTCCATTTTACAAAAATAGTGTATAAAAGATATAACTGCATTACAGTAAAGAGGAAAACTCGAGAAAGAAATGGAAAGGAAAATAGTCAAAAAAAATGTTGACACTAGTAAAGTGATAGTTGGTATAGCCCTAACAGAATTAAATGCATTAAGCAGGTCATCAAATACGTAATTACCCATTTTAAACACATTATTTAACCAACCCTGACAAAAATAATTGAAGTTAAAAACTTACTTCCTTTGTTCCTTAAATAAGGATGTTTTGGAAACAAAACTATTACAAAACAAAAAATGTTTTCAATTTTCTAGGTGTAACTAATATGTAACGAGAGGGAAAAACGGCTATGGAAAAGAATAAGTTGAGAAAAATGAGGACTTCATTGCTAACATTTCCATTTTACAATAATAGTGTATAAAAGATATAACTGCATTACAGTAAAGAGTAAAAATCGAGAAAGAAATGGAAAGGAAAATAGTCAAAGAAAATGTTGACAGTAGTAAAGTGATAGTGGGTATAGCTCTAACATAATTAAATGAATTAAGCAGGTCATCAAATACATAATTACCCATTTTAAACACATTATTTAACTGACCCCGACAAAAAAAAAATTGAAGTTGAAAACTTACTTCCTTTGTTCCTTAAAGAAGGATGTTTTGGAAACAAAATTGTTTCAAAACAAAACTGCATTACAGTAAAAAGGACTACTCGAGAAAGAAATAGAAAAGAAAATAGTCCAAGAAAATGTTAACACTAGTACACAGATAGTGGATATTGCTCTAACATAATTAAATGTATTAAGGAGGTCTTCAAATACGTAATTACCCATTTTTAACACATTATTTAACTGACCCCGAGAAGAAAAAAATTGAAGTTAAAAACTTACTCCCTCCGTTCCTAAAAGAAAGATGTTTTGGCAAATAAAATTTGATTCAAAAAGAAGGATATTTCAATATTTTGTGGGTAACTAATATGTAACGAGAGAAAAAAACGGTTATGGAAAAGAATAAGAAGAGAAAAATGAGAACTTCATGCTTATATTTCCATTTTACAAATAAAAGTGTATAAAACGTAAATCTGCATTACAGTAAAGAGGACTACTTGAGAGAGAAATAGAAAAGAAAATAATCAAAGAAAATGTTAACACTAGTATAGTAATAGTGGATACAGCTCTAACAGAATTAAATGCATTAAGCAGGTCATCAAATATGTAATTACCCATTTTAAACACACTATTTAACCGACCTCGAGAAGAAAAAAATTGAATTAAAAAACTTACTCCCTCCGTTCCTTAAAGAAGGATGTTTTGGAAAAAAAAATATGATTCAAAAAGAAAGATGTTTCAATTTTTTAGGTGTAACTATTATCTAATGAGAGCCAAAAACTGTCATGGAAAAGAATTAGAAGAGAAAATGAGGACTTTACCGCTTATATTTCAATTTTACAAATAAATGTGTTTAAAAGACAGAACTGAATTACAGTAAAGAGGGAAACTCGAGAAATATATGGAAAGAAAAATTTTCAAAGAAAATGTTAACACTAGTAAAGTGATAATGGGTGGAGCTCTAACAGAATTAAATGTATTAAGTAGGTCATCAAATACGGTATTACCTATTTTAAACACATTATTTAACCGACCTCGAAAAATAAATTGAAGTTAAAAACTTAGTCCATCTGTTCCGTTTATTTAACCGAGCTCTAACCGAGGGACTAACTTCAAAAATAATGAAGTTAAAAACAAATATATTTTCAATTTTCTAGGTGTAAGTAATATATAACGAGAGCAAAAAATGGTTATGGAAAAGAATAAGAAGAGAAAAATGATTGTTTCATTGCTTATATTTCTATTTTACAAAAGAATGTATAAAAGATAAAACTACATTACGGTAAAGAGAGAGAACCGAGAAATAAATGGAAAGGAAAATAGTTAAAGAAAATGTTAACACTAATACAGTGATAATGGATGGGTACAGTTCTAACAAAACTAAATGCTTTAAGCCGGTCATCAAATTAGTAATTACCCATGTTAAAAAATATTTGATTACTTAGCATATTTATGTTTTAAATATGACGTCACATAGCATATTTATGTTTTAAATTAAATGCTTTAAGCCGGTCATCAAATAAGTAATTATTCATTTAATCGACTCCGAAAAGAATAAAATTGAAGTTAAAAACGTATTTGACAATATAAGTAAGCAAGAGAATTATCCATCATTAACTTGTAAAGAACAGTTTGATCCAGCAGTGTGTCTCTCGGACTATACAAAAGCCCAGAAATATCATCTAATCAGCTGATTATTTTCTAATCAAAATTCTGTTACACTATGAAATAATAGCCGCCAATTTTTTCGCAATGTCAGTTTACCAAATTTAATGAAAGTCGATAAAACAAATTTAAGAGCATCTTCGAAATCACGAAATTCAGGATTTAATAAATATCATTCATACATAAAAATATCAACAAGCTAAATGTGAATTTTATAATTTGTTATATTGGTTACTTTTTGCAAAAAGAAAATTTCGTAAATAACCAAATTTTTTTTATAATCTACAAATTAACTATTTTCTCTTTCTATTTCTTTTTATCTCTCTCTAACAATTTGGTTAGTTTTTAAATTTAATTTTTTTTTATTATTCAACAAAACCACCCTGTTACAAGTGTATGTAGTAGCCAGACAAAATATAACCACCCGAGATCTTTCCATATACTCGAGTCTAGTAGTCTAGTCCCCTGCCCTCCTCTTTTTCTCTATCCATGCAGTAGTGACCCGTACGTCGATTTGCTCCCTCCACCACATACACAACTTGTCCATCAAGAAATATGACGTCACATAGCATAATTATGTTTTAAATTAAATGACATAGTTATATAGTAGGATTATTATTGGTTAATTCTTTTTATATATGGATTAATTACTTTTCTTTTTAAAGGTGTTTCTGAGAGAGAAATGAAAAAATTTCGGTTTATAAGTATTTCGGTTTATAAGTATCTCCCTAAGGTCTCTCTACCTCTCTGTCCTTTCCAAAATCTTTTTAAGCAATTGGGATCTTGATCGGAGATGGCGAATCTTCAATTATTTGCGAACAGTGGAATTTTGACAATCTAATAAACAAGATTAACATCACGCTCTGTAGAGTCTTTTCACAATTTGAAGAGCAAGGAGCGAAACTACAAAAAAGCTCCTCCGTACTCAAACTTCCTGTGTTTTTGCTTTTCATTTGTTTATTTTTTTTTAATTCTGAACTTTTATGGAGATTTCGCTATGAACATTCGATCTACTCCGCACTCAAGCTTCCTATTTTTGCTTTTCATTTGTTTTCCGATTCTAAAGTTCTTTGATGATTTTGTTATGAACATTCAATCTACTTCGTGTTTTTGTGTGTTTTTCATTTGTTTTCTGATTCTGAATTTTTCTGTAGATTTTGTTATGAAAATGGGATCATTTATGCGGAACAAAAACAAAAACAAAACTCTATCTAATATTAACTTTGTTTTCTGAAAGAGTTATTATAAAATCTTTGAGTTTTTTTTGGGGCTAAAGTATATCTTTTGTGTTTTGTTTATACAAATCATAACTAAGCCTTCTTCTTCTTTTTTAGAGAGAAAGCCACTCCATCGCTCCATCGTACTATGTTTATTGTAAGACCAATAAATTAGAAGTACTAGTTGATTCAATCACAAAATAAAAGATAAAACTAAAACGAGTTAAGGAAATATCGTCAATAATAAATCAAAAATCTGAAACACTAGAACGGAGTCGAGATTACAATCTCTTTTCTTAACTCAAAGAATCACCCGTGTGTGATAGGTATATTCACGATTCATTAGTCACAAGATATAACCGTTAAACCCCGAATCGCATCACTCGATCGCGGATCTTACGAACTGATTTAATTAGACTAGACAAACAGACTTTTCGAGAGTATAGTGAAGACTAACTGTATATGATGTAGTAGCTTCTCATTCTTGCATCACTCATTGTTGATATCTGCCCGAATTATTAAGCTAGTAGGTGAACTTGATGTCTTGAACCGCCCAGTTTTTATGAAAAACTAGACAGCATATATAACTCAGCTTCGTCTTCTTGTTGAGTTAAGTTCTTGATATACTCATATATTTCGTGCATTCAGCATACATTTACCATAGATTTGCATTCATATTGCATTCATAATAGGATAGTTTATGCCATTTGTCTTATTTTGGGTCCTAGAACGTTTTGCATTAGCATTTGCATAGTTCTTTGCATATTTGCATCACTATCAGGTTGTTTTGAGTGCTTGGAGCTATGGAGAGTGCTGGATTCAAGGGAGAGCTTGGGAACACCTAGAAGGACTCGGGCAAGCAAAGTAATACTGAGGTCAAGGTCGAGTTCGAGCCAAGTGGGTCGATCTAGGAGAGATCGACCAGACATCGAGGAGTCCAGACCGTTTCAAAGTCCAGATCAAGTGCAATATCGACCAAGCCTGGTCGTACAAGTGTACGAACGTGGAGACAGATATAGAAAAGAACGACCAAGGGATTGGAGTCATGGGTCGATCTGAACGAGAACGAGCACAAGATCGAAAAAGCAGATCGATTCCAAACAAGAACGACGAGAAGATCGAGTCATGCGCACCATTCCCAGTCCAAGATCGACCACTAGATCGATGCCTCTGCTGGATATCAAGTCTTATCCGGACAGCTCACGATTTGTCCTTTTGCGAGGGGACCATTTCTCTCTTTAGTATAAAACATTTTTAGCCCTACTTTTGGGGACCATCTTATCTTTTATTCTGATTGTTTTTCTTCTTTGAGCTGTAGACTCCATTGTTAAGGTTTTTAAGCTTTCTTGTATTTGAAACCGTGATCTTGATATTTACCTTAAGCAATTACTTATCTTTTTAATCAAAACCTTCTTTCTGTTTTAAGCTAAGCATGTTAAACATCTATAGTCCAATGATTAGGAGAGGCTCGAACATGATTAGTGAGTAGTCATAATGGTTTGAGGTTGAGGCGATTAGGGAGGTCTTAAGGGGTTATATCTTGGGGTTTATCATGTTCTTAAGCCTTAACTCTTCTTGGATTTGGAGAGATTAATGCTCAAAGATTCTCGATGGAGATCTTTCTGATCCTAGAAGCTAGCTTGTCCTACCCCATGATGGTGGAAGATTTGGAGGCTAGTTAAGCCACGTTAAGATCTGTACTTATCATCGATCTTCATATCCACCAACACCATGGGTTAGGAGGGAAGATCGAAGAAAGGATCTTTACCACACATCATGAAAAGATCATGTTTTGTTTCTTAGGTTTAGAGTTAGCTCATATAATGTGTAGGTCCATTTTTATTAACCCAAGATCGAGCCTTGAACCTCCCAAATCATGACCCTCAACCTTGAACCTACCTTTAGCCTTTGATAATCTTGAAATAATCTCTCTTAGTTCTTAAAGTTTGTTGCTTAAGTTGCTAGACATCACCTAGTTCAATTAATAGTTGCATTTAGAGTTTTAAATTCGTAAAGTTTGGTTCTTGATAGTTTTATGATTTAGAAGTTGCCTAGAGTATTGTTTAACAGCCTAGTTATCATCTAGAAGTCTATTAGTTTTTTAATAAGTAGTTTTTTAATTCCTTTTCACCCATCTAAATTCGAATATGGCTTAGCTTTGTTATGTTCTTGTATTTTTAGTGTCCTTTCCTCCCATTTGGATTGATAACCTCAAGTACTACAATGATGAAGTATGCTTAAAGCATTGAAAAGCTAGTGTAAAAACCTAGTTATCAGTTCTCTATTGTGTTCATTGTGTCCTTAACATTTGCCTGGGTGATCTTGAATGAACTTAGAGAGTATAGCATGAACTTCATCCTCCTAGAAACGGCCTCATTTAATACTCACTAGGTGATTTCCATGTACCTGTCACATATAAAAAGTATATTCTGTTATTTTGTACACTATTGTCTCATATCATTAAAAGTTTTGAAGCATAACCATCAATTACTTACAAAAAGCATTGTTATCATCTTTGGAACTGAGCAACTTACACTGCTTGTATTAGACTCTGCTTGTTTTTTTGTCCCTTTGAACCTTGATCTTGGGATCTCCAGTCGCATAGGTTGGATATCCATCATGACAACATATGTATCCATAAGCTTTAAACCCATTAATTTTAATGATTTAAGAACTTGATCTCGCGGCAAGCTTTTGGTAAACGGATCCGCTAATTTATCAGCCGATTTGATGTAGTATATTGTCAATACACCACTCGCGATTAGGTGTCTAGTGGTCTTATGTCGTCGTTAAATGTGGCGAGACTTGCCATTGTAAATAGTATTTAGTGTACAATATATTTTTTTCCTCTAAATCTCCATTTAAGAAAGCTGTCTTGACATCCATTTGATGAATTTCAGGGTCTTTTCAAGCTGCAATGCCAATCAGCGTACAGATCAATGTTATTCTCGTTAGAAGAAAATAAGTGTCAAAGAAGTCCAATCCTTCCTTTTGACGAAATCCTTGCACTACAAATCTGGCTTTGTACTTGTCGACTGTGCCATCAATCTTAATATTTGTTTTGAAAATTCATCTACACCAGAGAGGTTTGCTCCCATGTGGTAAATCAACCAATTCGTATGTATTGTGTAGCATAATCGAATCAATTTCACTTTTGGAAGTTTCCTTCCAAGAAGGTCTGTAAGGTGTAGAACATTGCTTATGCAAATGTTTGTTGCTCATTCTCTGCTAGAAATGCTGTTATGAACTCAGAACCAAATGTCTTCTCTTTACGAGCTTGTTTGCTTCGTCTTGGTTTAACTTCTTCTTCTAATTCGTTTATTGAAGTGTCTAATGAACTTGCTTCATTTGTGACATCTCGTTCCTCACGAGTTCGTTTAGGATTCGCTTTATCCTTACAAAGAAACACATCTTGAAAGAACGAAACGTTCCTAGATTCCATGATAGTGTTCGCATGTTTATCGTGTATATATGACTTATGTACCAGAAAACGATATGCACTACTGTTCTTAGCATATCCAATGAAGGTCCAATATATTATCTTAGGTCCAATTGTGAGGTTTTTTTGAAGTGGAACTGTAACTTTTGCTAACCCCCCCCCCCTATAACACCCCCGACGCGATCTAGGCCGGATTTGAATCGATCGACCGCGCAACAATCAAACAAGAATATGCACGGCCAACCATCCGACCCAAACCAGAGCGAAGATGCCACAATGTCGAACATCACAAACGGTCCAGCTATGACCTTAGAACATATTCAAAGCCGCGACCGGTCCATCCGCGATATCTGACCCTCTCGACCAAGGCCTAAGGCTTGCCAACCCGTACCCAAGTCGAGAGTTGTGTTAGACCAGACAAGACTAATATCAGATGAAACCGGATAATATAAAAATAAACTTTATTTATTCATATATTAAGGTTTCACAAAACATTTAACAAACTTTCTGACTTTGGCCTAACGCCCAAAAGATAATACAACAACCATCAAACATTTGTTTACAAAGGCAACAAAAACCTACACTGGCGGCCTAGCGTTCCTTGCTTCTCGCTACTGGTTTCCCAACTATTGGTTTCCTGCAAAACAATGTGAGGGGTGAGCGCTACTCGCTCAGTGAGTCATGGCTCCCCTAACATATACAATAATTCCCCACCCCAAAACCCAAAATAACACACAACACGCAATTCACACAAAGTCAGAGTTAGCAAAAACAACACATCGTCGCCACTCTTTCATTACCACACCATCACCAAGGCCTCGCGCATTCGATCCTGATCCTCCGATGAACACCAATCATACAGCTACAAAGGCACGTAAGACAGAACATCACAAACCCGAGTTCCGTTTCCCAGACGGCCACATCCTAGTAGGTCCCGTTCTAAACGGCTATAACCCAGCCGAGTTCCGTCTCCCAAACGGTCACATCTTGGCGGGTTCCGTCTCAACACGGCTATCCCGTCTATCCCGTCAGATAGTGCTCGGCCATAGGCTGCAACCTCGTTCCTCCGAGTCCGCATGAGATAGGATCGAACCGCCACATCTCATTGAGCCGTAATTTCTGATCCATCTTTGGGCATGTACTCCTGTAATGTCCTCTCTCTCCACAGTTGAAACATGTGACAAATGGCGGTGCAGGTCTTTGATTGTGCTGCAGTTTTGGACATGCTCGCGCAAAATGTCCGGATTCTCCACATGAGTAACATACTTTCACCGAATCGGAAGAAGCATTGGCATAACTGTTTTTGCTTCCCTTCGTCCTTCCTTGATTACTTGGTTCTCCATCATACTCTCTTTTATAACTTCGGGACCTAAATTCTTCTTCTGCAGTATAAGCGTCTTCTACATTTACGGCTCTTTCGACCAACTTAAGAAAAGATTTGTACTCCGCTGCTTGAAATCGGCTTTGAAGTTCGGGCCTTAAGCCTTGCATGAACCTTCTTATTACCGCGTCTTCGTCTTCATAGCCAAAGTGGACGTACCTTCGAAGTCTTGTGAATTCTGCTTCATATTCTTGGACATGTCTTTCCCCTTGTTCCAACCTCATAAATTGAGCTTCTAATATGTCTCTAGCTTCGG
>JAHZTW010000004.1:79323350-79392565 GCA_020283515.1 Alliaria petiolata | reverse complement strand
GCGACCTAGAATCTGATCTTAGGTTAATTAATAGATGCGAGAGTATTATTGATTGCCTGAACTAATGTTAGATGAGCAAAATACCTATTCGCAGAGAGATTTGGTTTAGGGTTTTGTGAACAATTGAACCTGAACTTTAATGCTTGTTTGAATCGATAGGATTTGCAAAGAGATTTGAAATTCTAGGGTTTAGACATAGATAATCTTCGCAGCGAGAGTTGGTTGATTTTACATTAGTGTTTCGAGTTCTAGAACAGTTCTTCATAATTCCTAACATTCTGTCTAGACCTGCAATTTAAATCACCTGAGAATTTCCCTGAACCTAGCGTTTCGTCTCCTGAACTTACACCGTTTTTAATTGCTTTCTGTGTTTTAAATTCCATCTTTCTACTTAGCTTAATTCGAAATTAGAAGTTTGTTGTGTGACTATCCCTTCTCTGTGGATTCGATCCCTAAGTACTACAACTGATCTCTTAATTTGAGAGAGTTGCTTAGGGTAAATTTGACCCATATCACTTGGGCTATGCAATATGGCTCGCAGCGGAAAAGAGGTCAGCAGGACGATAGTGTGTGATTGGAAATACGGCCTGAGCTTTCAAGAAGATGTTACTACTGCAAGGGCCAACTTCTCCATTTGCGGATACCGCGTCTCCGCGTCGGCTAAGGTCTGACTTACGTAGAAAATGGGCTTCTGGTCTCCTCGCTCTTCTCGGACCAGGACTCCGCTTACTGCGCTAGTCGAAACGGCGATGTATAGGTATAGCGGTTCTCCTTCTACTGGTTTTGCAAGCACAGGTGGGGTGGCGAGGTAACTCTTCAGCTCTTGGAATACCAATTCACACTTCTCTGTCCACTCGAATTTCTTGTTGCCTCTGAGGGTATCGTAGAAAGGCAAGCACTTATCTGTCGATCTTGAGATGAAGCGATTTAATGCGGCAACACGTCCGGTTAGTCGCTGCACTTCTCGCTTATTTCTGGGTGAAGCCATTTGGATTAAGGAGTCTATCTGTTTCGGATTTGCTTCGATTCCTCGGTTCGTCACTAGGTATCCGAGGAATTCTCCTGAGGTCACAGCAAAATGACACTTCGTCGGGTTGAGCTTCATATTGTGGCGGTTCAACTGAGCGAAGCTATCTCTAAGCTGGGCGACGTGATCCTTTTCCTCGAGTGATTTCACCAACATGTCCTTTATGTATACTTCCATCGTCTTTCCTAGCTGTGTGGCAAACATTTTATTCACCAGCCTTTGATAGGTCGCTCCGGCGTTCTTGAGCCCGAAGGGCATTACCTTGTAGCAGTAAATACCCAAATCCGTTATGAATGTTGTCTTTTCTCTATCGTCGGGATTCATCAGAATTTGGTTGTATCCGGAAAAAGCATCCATGAACAAGAGGAGTTTATTGCCCGCCGTGGCTTCGACGAGGCGATCTATGTGAGGCAACGGGAAGCTATCCTTCGGTCATGCTTTGTTGAGATCTGTGAAATCAATGCAGATTCGCCACTTGCCATTCTTCTTCTTTACCACTACTGGGTTTGCGAGCCAGTCGGGGTACTTTGCCTCGGTAATGGATCCTACTTTCAATAATCTGTTCACCTCATCGTTTACAGCCTTGGCTCGTTCCGGTCCAAGTTTCCTTCTCTTTTGTCTTACTGGTTTGAAAGTCGGATCGACGTTCAGCTCATGGCAGGTAACATCGATGCTAATCCCGGGCATGTCTTCTGCGGCCCACGCGAAGGTGTTGACGTTCTCCTTTAAAAAGAAGACCAGCTCGGCTTTCAAAGTTTCGTCTAGCTCGGCTCCGATTTCCACGCGTCTCTTCGGGTTTGCCTCGTCTATGCATACCGAGATCACTGAGGTGCACTTCGGCTGCTCGTACTCTCCTTCCAATTTCTGTAATTGCTATAAAAGCCTTGACCGCTTTAGCTCTTATTCGGTGCCCTTCCCGAGCCGAAACGCTGGTCCAGAGTTTTGAATTCTTCTTCTTCTAAAATGAAATCCGAGGCGCGGTGCATGGCGTCTTGGATCGTCAGCGGCTTGTTTCGGCTTATTTCCTTCCTGAATTCTGACTTATACCAGAAGGATTTTCTCAAAGCGACGAGGGCTCCCTTGTCGCTTACGTCTTCCACTTTGGACATAACTGCTTTTAAACGCCCCATGAAAGTTCTAAGTGGTTCGGTCGGTCCCTGGGACATGGTCCAGAGGTAGGCGTCCGAAACGCCTTGACTCATGAACATGGAATACTGTTTCATGAATTCTCTGGTTAGTTCTTTGAAGTTGTCGATCGAGTTTCGTTCCAAACGCGAGAACCATTCGAGAGCCACTCCTCGCAGGCTTTCCACGAAGAGGAGGCAGAACCCGGCGTCCCATTCATTCTCCTTGAATTTTGATCGCGCCATCGCGGTATTGAATGCCCGGACATGTTCCTTTGGGTCGGTTATTCCTTTGTAGGTGGGGAGTCGAATTTTTCCAGGATCGGATACTCTTGCTTCGGTGATCCGAACGGTGAATGGAGTCTTCTGGGCTTCCTCAAGTATCAGGTCTATCTCCGGCGCCGCGCTGGTGGCCTTGTGTACCTCGGACCGGATGGCTCGCACGTCTGCCCTAGCTCGGGCTAAATCGGCTCGGATTTCACTTAGGGCATCTCCTCCTCGGCTCTCTTGCCTATGTGGGGCGAGGCAACTCTGATTGGTGTTTTCACGCTCTTTCGGGTATCGGGCTCGCTTGTTCAATGTGAGATCTTCGTCCTCCTCATCCGAGTCGTGTTCGTGCTCTGCGTAGCCAATATCTCCTTCCGCTCGGATTCGCATCACCGCAGCATTGTTGATTTGTGTCGTGTCCGTTGGTATCTCCTCGGCTATTACCGGGTTGCCTTCGTCCCCCATCTGTTCACCCACAGTTTCGCTTGGTCGCTGATTTTCTTGGTCCAGAGTCCCTCCTTTTCAGTTCAAACGCGGCGGGACCGTGACGTTTGGTCTCATGGCGGCTGGCGTGTGTTCTCCGGGAGTAGGTTGTGATTCGAGACCTCCGGATCTAGTGTCGTTCGTATGTTGGGGTAGAAAAGTTGAGCGCCGTGGGATTGAGTCCGTGTCTCCTGATCCTGCTTCGCGGGTTCGTAGGCGGGAGGATGCTTCCGAGGCGTTGACTCTGGGTTCGGCTCTCCATTGCCAAAGCTTCGAGGGTTTTATCTTGATCTCCGGCCTTCTTTGCCAGCGTTGCCAACATCTCTTTTACCTCGGCTAGGGTAGTTGTGAGCGCTTTGGTTTGCGTCTGCAGATGTTGAACTGCATCGTTGGCGCCCCCCTCGTTTGCCCCCGCCGCGGTGTTATCTCCGTCTTGGATTCCGGTGGACATTCTTTCGGATCTTGTCTTTCTTGGTTCGCGGGTGTGAGAATTGTTTCTCCCCTCCTTCTAGCGCCAAAATGTGGATGCTGGACTTCACACAATAGAATTTGTCAGTTAAAAAATAAAGGAGGACGTAAGATTCTAAGTTTAACGCGAGAGACTAAAGATCCAAAGATGGCTCGTTTATTCGTGCTGCTAAGATAAGCTTTTGGTACAATGTGTTGCTTGGATTCTGCTTAGGTAAAAAGCTGATCCTTTTACAAATGAATTATCGACCCTATTTATACAACTTTCTAGACCGACTAAATGAAGATCTCGGAAATATTCTCCTAGATTCTTCCCTATCTCCTTTTGACGGCGCCTCTCCACAAGACTTCTCCTAGGGTAAATGTCTCCTCGGACCTCTTTGTGGACTTGGGCTCGCGGTCCGTCAGCTTCGGTTTCAGATTGGTTTTTGGGCTTCGTCCTTGCTCAGCCCATAAATGCTTCGGTTATACTTGATACTGGGAGCATCCAGTTTGGTATGGTTCGTTCATGATTCTCGGACCGAAGCGACGGTTAACACAATTTATGCACGGTTCGGTTTCGCGCGTAACTTGTGTGTGGTTCGTCCTCGTGCACCTTTTATGCACCGAGGCGTTTGGCTCGCCTCGTACACAAGCGGTGCCCCGAGGTGTTTTGGTTCCACCTCGTGCATGAACATTGCGCCGAGGTGTTGTTCTCGTGTACACTTCGCGCACCGAGGCGTTTGGTTTGGTCTTGTGCACAAACCGTGCATGGCTCGGTTTTGTGCCCGGCTCGTGCAGTCGGGAATGGTCTCCATACTTAGCCATTCTTTTGGTTGATCTCGTCGGGGTGAAAACCGATCCTAACAAAGTTCCTAGAGTGCCTCAACATCTTCCACGCCAACCTAGGCACATTAGAGCTGGAGATGCTCCTAATACTCATGCCAATCACCAAGGTATCCTCCCTCCTCCAATTGAGAACAACAACTTTGAGATCAAGAGTGGATTGATCAACATGGTGCAACACAACAAGTTCCATGGATTAGCTTTGGAGGATCCTCTTGACCATTTGGATGAGTTTGATAGGATTTGTGATATGACCAAGATCAATGGCATATCCGAGGATGAATTCAAATTGAAGCTATTTCCTTTCTCCCTTGGCGACAAAGCACATCAATGGGAAAAGACACTTCCAAGAGGTTTTATTACTTCATCGGACCAATGCAAGAAGGCTTTTCTTGCAAAGTTCTTCTCCAACACAAGGACAGCAAGGTTGAGGAATGAGCTATCTAGCTTCACCCAAAAGAACAATGATGGCTTTTGTGAAGCATGGGAAAGTTTCAAGGGTTACACTACTCAATGCCCTCATCATGGCTTCTCCGAAGAAACTCTCTTGAGCACCCTCTACCGCGGTGTTCTCCCCAAGTTTAGGATGCTTCTAGACATAGCAAGTAATAGAAACTTCTTGGGTAAAGATGTAGAAGAAGGTCTAGAGCTTGTGGAGAACTTGGCACAAAGTGATTGCAATTATGGTGAAGACTGTGATGGATCTTCAAGAGATGGTGACGCGTATGAGGATCAAAGGAGGAAGGAGATGAAATCTCTTAATGATAAAATGGATAACTTGCTTCAAGCCACACAAAAGCATGTTCACTTTGTGGGTGATTGTGATGAAGGTCAAGGGATTAAACAAGAGTTGGATGAGGATTGGCAAGAAGAGGTCAACTATGTGGGTGGCCAAGACTATCAACAACGATTCAACAACTATAGGAACAACAACAATCTTTTCTATAGAAGCACCAATGTGGAGAACCCCCAAGATCAAGTCTACCCACCACAAAACCAAGGCCAATGAGGGAAACAAAAACCATTTGTCCCCTTCAAACAACAACAAGGTTATGTTCCCAAGAACAACTACCAAGGGAACAACCAAGGGAACTATCAAGGGAATTATCAATCCAAGCAAGGTCCTCCACCGGGTTTCGCACAAAATTTGGATATGAGGAATGTGTTTCAACAAATTCTCCAAGGTCAAGCAAGTACTGCTCTTGATTTGAGTAAGAAGATGGCTGAAATTCACAACAAGGTGGATTGCTCTTACAATGACCTTAACTCCAAGTTTGACACTTTGAACTCCAAGATCAAGCAAATGGAGAACAACAAGGGTATTTCTTCCTCTTCTACACGAGCTCAAGCTTCTTTGCCCAGTAAACCCGAGCAAAACCCCAAGGAATATTGCAATGTTATATACTCCATTGATGAAGAAGAGTATGAGCGTGTGGTGGCTGAGTTTGAGCAACTCTTTGAATGTCCCAATGATGAAGCAATAGTCAATGAGGACATTGAAATTCTAGTGGGGGAGGAGGTCATTGAAATTGACCATTTCGTTGCTGCTAGATCAATGGGCAAGAAAGAGCTAGATGAGGATGTGATCTCTACACAAGCAACTGTTGTTGAGAAAGAAAGAGAAGTGACTAAGAAGACTGAAGTTGAGGCTTATGATCTCCTTGTCTACAAGCCACCACTCCCTTTTCCTGAACCGGTGTTGACAAAGGTACAAAAGAAGGTACTCTCAACCATTAGAGGGAGTATGGAGAAAGTTGGTGCATCTTTGCCTAAAGTGGAGAACTTGTCCCAAGTCAAGGGTCAAATAAGGTTTATCAAAGACTTGCTTACCAACATAGAGAAGGTTGAGGAGCTGATTGAACGTCTAGATCAACCAAGCGCAGCAAGGAAGGAGCCCAAGGTTATCCGGGAAAATTGTTGATTTCTTGTTCTCTTGGGGACTTGAAGATTGATGAAGCCTTGTGTGACTCTGGCTCAAGTGTCAATGTGATGTCCCTTGAGATGTTCAAGAATCTTGGAATCACTACTATGAAGAAATATTCATCACACATCACCTTTGTTGATGCTTCCTCAAGGCAACCATTAGGCCTTGTAGAAGATTATCCATTGAGAGTTGGTGAATGTCTAGTCCCAACTGACTTTATTGTCATGGACATGGTTCAAGCAGCAAGGCTGCCTTTTCTTCTAGGGATACCCTTCCTCAACATAGCTGGTGCAAGCCCTGACTTCATCAACAAGAGGGTGATTCTCAAGAATGTGGATGCAAAGGTCTTCTATCCTATGAAACCTTCTGTTTTGAGCCTATGTGGAACCATCACATGTGACACTAAGGAGGCTGAAGAAGGACCACCAAGGGAGCAGCTGATGGGTCTCACTTGTTTGGTGATGAGTGAGAATGAAACCCTTGATCACAATGATTATGATGGGCCAAGCTTTGATGGTGAGAGTCTTCTAGCAATGTTTGATGGGCTCAAGATTGTGGAGCCAATAGCTGAACCACCAAAGAGGTCTAAGAAGAAGAAGAAGGTGTTGGAAGCTGGAGTAGGCACCATGTACATCAAGAAAGGAGGAGGAAAGCCAATTCCACTCCTTGTTCACCCCAATGCCTAAGGGTTTGAAAAGTCAAGCTTAGTGACTTTAAACAAGCGCACTTGGGAGGCACTCCCATGTCTATCTTTGTATATATTTGCACTTTTTAATTTAATAATGTGTTTTCTAGTGTTTGTGGATGACATGTTTGAATGGAGGAGGTTGAGCCAAGGGCAAAAAGCTTGCCAAGGATTTTTGGCACTATATCGAGCTGTGTATCGACCTACCAAGGTCGATACAACTCTTACAGGGAATTCGGTGGAGCCGTATCGGGCTTTTGTATCGACCTACCAAGGTCGATACAGATGGACCAGGGAAATCTCAACCTTCGTATCGGGCATCTGTATCGAGCTACCTAGCTCGATACAGTTTTAAAAAGCCACGTCTGCCAGCGTATCGAGCTATGTATCGACCTACATAGCTCGATACGTTCCTTTTCCAGGTAAGTCAACGGGGTTTGACCGGTTTAATTCACTCGAATTAAACCGGTTTCCCCTTCTTCTTCCACAAAACACGAAAACTCCTCCTCTTTTCCGTACAAACGCGATTTTCGTGTCTCTCTCTCTCAATTCCCAAGCAATTTTCGTGATTTCAAGTGACACTAGCTCGAATTCTTGTGCTAGTTTTGATCCATAGGCCATTTTTCGTTCATCCTTGCACGCATTTACATGGTAAACAATCCAAATACCAAGTTTTCTCTCTCTAGCTCTAATGGTGGAAAATTTGGGGATTGATGGTATGAGGTGTTCGAATTGGTTGCCAAGAGAGGAACATTCGATTTTGACCCTAGCCAAGTTCCCCAAGAAGAAGAGGAAGTAGAGGAAGAAGAACAAGAGGCGGCAAGTCCAATTTATGGAAGTGAAAGGTACTACTTCCCCTCTTGCATAGACTCAATGCCAAGCCCAACTTTGCGTGAGGCTCACCTTCACATTGGCCTTCTCAAATGGTGGAACAAACACCAAGATAGAGCAAACAAGAAGCTGGCTGAAACTGTGAAGGGTTTGAAAAAACTGTCAAGGGATTGAAGGCTAGGCTTAAGGGTTCATCCTCTACAAGAGCTGAGCAAGAAGCTCCACACTAGGAAGAAGGTGAAGAAGGAGCTGAGATGGAGGTTGATAGACGCCATTAGTTCCATGTGCAACCACGAGGAGCTGTCCATGAGGATCCACCTCGTTCTTCTTCTCATGAGGCGCGCCCGAGGAAGAGGAAGCCAAGACGCTCACCCGCCACCTCTTCGAGCAATCAGTCACTCTCCCTAGGATCCTCCTCTTCTTCACAATTTTGAGGTACCTCCACCTCCGTTGTATATATGTTTTTAAGCTTTTTCATTTTGTTTTTATGTCATATTGATTGAGGTTTCCTCTAGACTTTTATTACACAAGCGACTGTGTAATTTAAGTTTGGGGGAGAGGTTGAGAGATTTGAGATTGTGTTTTGTGAGTATTATTTTTCTTTCATGCATTTTGAGTCTCATGCATTTCATATATGGCATAGAAAAAACCAAAAAACTCAAAAAATTTGAAAATTTCCAAAAAAGAAAGTCATTTAGATGGTGCATTTCATTTTAGGATTGAGTCTAGTTGCATTTCATGTAGGATTTGCATTCATATGCATTGGGAGCAATGATGAGCTTATCCTTGTAGAGTGCCAACTCATGTAATCAATTCAATGCCCTAGTTAGTAGTTCTTTGATGCATTTGAACGAGTCTTGAAAGTAAGGAAGAACCATGTTTGGATCACTTCACTTGACACCTAGAACTTGGTCGAAATAGGGTCTTGAATTTGATAACCAACTCTACTCACTTGAACCGAATTTTGACATCTAATTATCATGCCTTGCATTGAAAGTGAATTCAAGGATAATATACATATTTGAGCTTTCTTACTCACTTTGCCACTCTCTTGCTAGCTCAAGTCGTACTCCCACCTTACCATACCTCCTTTAAAGCCAAATGTTCTAGTGTTAATACTTGTGAGGCCTTATTTTGATTGAACTTAGCATAAAGTGTTAGGTTTACGACGACAAGTTTAGGCTTTCATGTAGATTCTAGCTCTTGCATTTTGGGGCTATTTATAGGCTTAGGTTTTGGGGTATGAGTCGTGGTGTTGCTTGGTGTTTCGATTTTGGAATTATATGCTTGCATTTGGCATGATGAGTTGTGAAAAGGAGTAGAAAGAGAAGGGTGATAAAGGCTTGGAAGGAATTAAGGGAAGCGTAGTTTGAAATGATGGATCTTTTGTGATTAAGTGTATAGCTCTAAGTTTGAAAAATTATAGTTAGCCTTAAGAAAAGAAAAAAAAAGAATCAAAAGAGGGAAAAGGCAAAGAAAAGAAAGGGCTACCTAGGAATAGAAAGAAGAGCTAAGTTTGTAAAAGATCACACCATTCGCTATGAGATAAAGGTTGAAGAAGATTCCCCTTAGAGCTTTAAAAGAAAAGAGATTCATGGGTTTAGCAAGGCACAAAGAGCCTTGAGAGAAAAGGGTAGCTTTAGAGGGTTGAGTGAGCTTAAAAAGAAATAATGAAAGGGGTTTAGGACCATTGATAGCATTATCGGTAGATGAGAGTCTAGTCTTGTATACATCACTTGTCTTTTATCTTTAGCTAAGTTTGTAAAAGATCACACCATTCGCTATGAGATAAAGGTTGAAGAAGATTCCCCTTAGAGCTTTAAAAGAAAAGAGATTCATGGGTTTATCAAGGCACAAAGAGCCTTGAGAGAAAATGGTATCTTTAGAGGGTTGAGTGAGCTTAAAAATAAATAATGAGAGGGGTTTAGGACCATTGATAGCATTATGGGTAGATGAGAGTCTAGTCTTGTATGCATCACTTGTCTTTTACCTTTAGGATTATGCATGAAGTTCAATCCTCTTTGAGTGAAAACCCTTATGCGAATTGGAAGCCCACTAAATTGAGATCATTCTTATCTCAAAGCGTAGTCCGTTAGCCAAATGAATTCACTTGCATTGCATTGTTATGATTCACGGTTTGCAATTTAATGAATGTTAAAGAGTTGGTTGGATAGGGAGACTTATCTAGATTGAGTTCTTCGTGCATTTGATTGTTGTGATGAGCATGGCTGACTCTTTTGGACTAGGATGAATTCAAGTGCATCTTAGAATTAAGAACTAGGACATTGAGTTGATTATGTTTGTTGGCATTTTTGGATATTGAGCTCACACTTTCAAACCTCTCTCTTAGATTTATCATATTTGTTTGCTTGAGAGAAAGCAAAGGGAAAGTTTGGGGGAGTTGATATACTCATAATTTAGCATAATTTAGCATTCATTTTAGATAGCTTTGCATGTTCTTTTGCATTCGTTTAGCCACGTTTATTCCCATTTGCATCCATCTTAGAGTTTAGTGAGTTTTAGCTTTGGTTGTTGCATATTTGTACATATTGAGTCCTTATTAGGTGTCTTCGAGGCTTGGAGGGCCTTATGGAGTGATGGATGACGAAGAGGAAGAAGAGAAGGTGGCCAAACAAGGAGCAGACGATCTTTAGAAGCGTATCGACCTTCATATCGAGCTACCAAGCTCGATACGAGTCTACCCGGAATTCTGGAAGCACCGTATCGGACGTTTGTATCGAGCTACCAAGCTCGATGCACAGCAAACCGAAGTCCTGTTGTTGGCGTATCAAGCGTTCATATCGAGCTACCAAGCTCGACACAACCTTTGGAGAAACTTTTTAGCAGCGTATCGAGCTTCATGTCGAACTACCAAGCTCGATACGGTGCCCGATTTTCAGCCTTAAACCGGGTCAATACCCGGTTTGTTCCGGGTTGACCCTGTTCGTCCGCTGTTCACTATAAATAGGAAATGACCTAATTTTACCTAAGTATCTTTTAATCTTTTGTTCTTACTTAGAAAATCTTCCTCTTTGGTTTCTAAGTGATTTTGTAAGACATTTATTTGAGTTTATGGAATTTAGTACTTATCTTTCTTAATCTTTCATATCTATCTCTCTAATCATGTTTATCTTCATCTCTTTCATAGAACTTGACGGTCTAATCATAATTAGTGAGTAGTTTCCTTTGGATCTAGGGATGGGTTAGATTTAGGGTGTTTCGTGGATTGATCTTGATGCCTAGGATTAGATTCTTTCTTTTCCCTCCTTGTTTAGTGTTCTAAATGGTAGTTTAGCCATGATCAAGCTAAAACTAGGCCTTAGGGAATTTCCCACCCACAAGGTGTTTGTTGAAATTCTCCAACCAACTAAACAAGAGATTTACATTCCTAGCTCATGAGAGTGATTCTCTAGGGTGTTTATTAGCAATATAGAACTGTTTCATAATGCTTGTTAGCTTCCTTTTCACAAATGATAGTTTGTTCTTGATTAGGATGATTAATGAAGGGATTAATGCCATGAAAGTGAATTAGTCTAGCTTTTGAGCTCTAAGCTTAGGGATTAGCTTATATTATTGTTGATTGGTATCAAAGATTAGTTCTTGGAACACCTTAGATTGATAACCCCATCCTTGGATTCGTTTTAGTTATTGGATAATCTTGCTTACTAGTTAATTAGTATTTAATTTGCTTAATTAAGGTGTTAGTTACTTTTGTTTGGTTTGCTAAGTTCCTAAACTATTATACTAGCTTAGATTATGAAGTTTTATGCATTCCTATTGTCACAATCACACCCATATGGATTGATCCTCAAACACTACAATGACATGAGTGGGGTTTTAGTAATTGTTTAAGAACAAGGAAAAATCCTCTTATCACCTACCTAAGACAAAGAGCTATATGCCCTGGTAAGATCACTGGAAACTTGGCACCATTACCTTTTAACTAAAGAGTTTGTTATTCATACTTATCATGAGACTCTTAAATACTTGAGAGGACAAACTACTCTGAAGAAAAGGCATGCTAGATGGCTTGAATTCGTGGAGACCTTCCCCTATGTGATCAAATACAAGAAGGGAAAGGAGAACATTGTAGCTGATGCGCTTTCAAGAAGACATGCATTGATCTCTACAATGGAAGCAAAGATCATGGGATTCAAGCATTTAAAGGAGCTATATGGAGAGGATCCAGACTTTGGCGATTTATACAAGCAATGCACCAGAGGAGCATTCATATCTTTCTTTAAACATGAGGAGTTCCTGTTTAAAAACAAGAGATTGTGCATCCCTCAAAGCTCTATGTGTGATCTGATCATCCGGGAAGCACATGGAGGAGGACTCATGGGGCATTTCGGCATAGACAAGACATTGAGCATTGTGGTTGAACACTTCTTTCTGCCTCATATCAAACGTGATGTGGAGCGCTGCTGTTCCAAGTGCATCATATGCTTCAAAGCGAAATCCAGGTCACATCCTCACGGTTTATACATTCCCTTACCTATTCCTGACCTACCATGGGTAGACATCTCTATGGTCTTTGTCTTAGGTTTGCTAAAGATCAGGAACAAGGACTCAATCTTTGTAGTAGTAGACCGGTTCTCAAAGATGGAGCATTTCATCCCTTGTGCCAAGACAAATGATGCTACTGATATTGCTGATCTCTTCTTCAGAGAGATAGTGAGGATTCATGGACTCCCAAGGACGATAGTATCAGATAGAGACACCAAGTTTCTAAGTCATTTCTGGAGAACCTTGTGAAGGAAGCTAGGAACAAAGCTTCTCTTTTCCACTACTTGTCATCCACAGAAGGATGGACAAACTGAGGTTGTCAATCGCACTCTCTCAACCCTTTTAAGGGTCACAGTTGGTAAAAATCTCAGAAACTGGCTTGGTTGTTTACCATTCATTGAATTTGCTTACAATCGTGTGCCACACTCTGCTACTAAGATCTCGCCATTTGAGATTGTGTATGGTTTCAGGCCAATAGCTCCAATAGATCTTGCACCACTGCCACCGAGGGAACAAGTAAATCAAGATGGAGTTAGCAAGGCATAGTTAATGAAGAAGATGTTCCAGAAAGTCAAGGAGAACATAGAGAAACAGAATGAGCATTACAAGAAGAATGCTGATAAAGGACGCTAGGAAGTAACCTTTGAGCCTGGAGATTGGGTCTGGTTACACATGAGGACAAAGAGGTTTCCAAACCAAAGGAAATCCAAGCTTGCACCGAGGGGAGATGGTCCTTTCAAAGTCATCAAGAAGATCAATGACAACGCCTATGAGATAGAGCTTCCTGGTGAGTTTAACATCTCTAGTACGTTTAATGTGTCTGATTTGTTACCTTTTGATGCAGGAGAATCAGTTCTGAGGACCGAACCTTTACAAGAGGGAGAGGATGATACAAACATATATACCAGCATTGATCCAGCTAGCTCAGTTCCAGTAATGAAGCAAGCTCCAAGAACAAGGTCTGGAACTAAAGACTTAACCGAGAGCTTCAATCATGCCGTGGAAACACTTCTCACCAACAAAGAGTTTCAAGACATCACTTCTCAACTCAACAAGCTCAGCATATCCAGAGAAGCTGCAATAGCAAACGCAGAGCTAGAAGATCACGGCCTCACGTCTATTGAAGATTCAAGCAAGGAACTCCAAGAAGAAGCAATCTTCATCAGCAACTGTCCAATCATTAAAACCTTAGGATATATCAAGGAATGGCCGGTTATTCAAGAGAGGAGAGGAGTTTCCTTATTCCTCATTGAACCGCTCAAGTAATTAAACCGAGCGCAACATTTCTATTAAACAATACTCGGCCAAGGTAAGACATTTAAATACATTTCCATATGATTATTTGGCTAATAAAACTTTGGTTTATGTATTTCTGTGTAATTTAGTCGTTTTTATTTCATTTAGTAGAGTAAGGCATTTGTTAGCCATCTATTTACATTTTATTCTTAGAGTAAGGCATATGTTGGCCGATTATTTCTTTAGCATAGTTTTTATGTAATCTGCTTCAAGTCTCCTAGAAGGGCATAGCTGTTTGGAATTGATATGAGCATGGCCGAGGACAAAGGACTAGAACCAGAACTTGTAGTCGAGCATGTATCAGAGTTTGAACCTGAGGAAACTTTGGCTATACCAAGCGGACCAATGACGCGTGCAAGAGCTAGGAAACTCAAGGAGACCATACATTCTCTACTTCTACACTTAGAGAATTCCAGAGGAGAAAGAGATGCTTATCAAACCATTCTGGTTTTTGATTCAAGCTAATTGATTTCATCAAATGGGTAAGGTGTTCAATTGTGCTCTTTTTCCCTTGACAAGTTTTGTCCCACTGGGTTTTCTTGTCAAGGTTTTTAATGAGGCTTTTGTTCACCTCCTTAACCCCATTTTATGAACCGAGATCAGGCCCAAAGAAGCTCTTGTTCCAGCCGCTTCTTCTATCTTTAATTTATGATACTTTCTTAGCTTATGTTATGTTATGTTGTATTTTTATTTAAGTCTTTGGACCGAGTTTAGGGCTTCTCCTTATGAGTTCCCTATTTAAACTCTTGTAAACTATCATTTCTATCTATCTAGCTTTTTATTCTCAAACTCTGAAACTAGATCAAGGTAAATCAAAGGCCCTTTCATCTCCTTTGTGCGACCTCTCGATCCACCGGTGAATCTAAGGAATTCCGCAGCCTTAGTGTGACCTCTACACTCCATAGTTACTTGAATCCATTCGTTTTACTTCCCCCACAAATCATTCCTTCATTCCGCAAAACCATATAATCTCTACTTCCTTCCAAAGTGACGATTTGGGCAAAGGATCTTACTAGGATCGTATTAAGTGGTATCAGAGCCACTTTGGAAGCTAAGTACTCTTAGATCTCTTGTTTATATACTTGTTTACCATTCTGTTTATGCCGATCTAAGTGTTGTGATTTTTTTTTTATAACCTTTGAACTTCTTGTGTCTCACGGATCCGAGAGTTCTAGGTTTTGGATCATCATTTTGTGTTTAGATCGTGTTTCCTTATTGATTTAAGCCGATTTAGGTGTTCCTTATAACCGATCTGTATTTAAAAATTAATCTGAATTATTGTTTGTGTCTCTGCAAATCCCAGAAAATCGATTTAAAGTTGCAGGTTGTCGATTTGGATTGTTTGTTGTGATCCCTTGTTTTTAGTTGTTAAATCGATCCTCTCTGATGTTGATTACTATGGATTTGTTTTGTTTTGCTTGAAGAACTTGTAACTGCGTTTTAATCTACTTGTTTCAGGCACCATGTCAAATCCAGAAGAAGATGGTGAGAATAGTAACCCCAGAATTGATAAACTCTTCATAGAAGCTATGGTAGCAAAGATGCAGAAGATGGATGACCGATTAGCTGCCTTTGAAGAGAGGGATAAAGCCAGAGCTGAGGCTAGACAAAATCCAGGACTGAATGATAGATTTTCTGATGCTGAAACAGACCAATACTACAGAAGAAAGAGTGATTCCTCTCAGGGAAGCAGAAGAAGGAATAGACACCATAAGACTCAAGAAGAACTGTTAAGTGAAAATCTCAAAGGTCTGAAGATTAGCATTCCCCCATTTCATGGCAGAACCGATCCAGATGCTTATATGGAATGGGAAAAGAAGATTGAATTGGTTTTCAACGTCCAACAGTATACTGAGCTAAACAGAGTCAAGATTGCTGCAACTGAGTTTCATGACTATGCCCTAAGCTGGTGGGATCAACTTGTCACGACCAGGAGAAGAAATCAAGAGCTACCTGTGGAAACTTGGTCTGAAATGAAAAGTATAATGAGAAAAAGGTTTATTCCTAGCCACTATCACAGGGAGCTACATCAGAAACTGAGAAGGCATACTCAAGGAGCTCGAACAGTAGAAGAGTACTATCAAGAAATGGAGTTATTGATGCTGAGAGCTAATGTAGCAGAAGACAAAGAAGCTACTATGTCACGGTTTCTAGGAGGACTACATCAAGAGATTCAAGACAGATTGGAAACCGAGCATTACATGGAACTTGAGGAAATGTTACACAAGGCCATCCTGTTTGAGCAACAGATCAAGAGAAAGAGATCCTCACGCTCTAACTTCAGTCAGGGATCTTCTTACACACGGCCAAGCTATTCAAAGGAAGACAGAACTGTTTCTGCAAAAGATTTCAAGCCAACCGTGTATTCCAAGCCTACAGATGCAACTAAAACTATTAATTCAACACCTACAGATTACAAAGGAAAGGCTAAAGAAGGTGTTACACGATCCAGAGACGTCAGCTGTTTCAAATGCCATGGTAAAGGACATTATGCAAATGAATGTTCTAATAAGCGTGTAATGATCCTCTTGGAAAGTGGAGAGTTTGAATCGGCTGATGAGTATCCAGAAGCTTCTAGTGAGGATGAGCAAGAGATTTTACCTGTTAAAGGAGATTTGTTGGTGGCCAGAAGAACTCTAAGTGTTCAGAACAAAACTCAAGAGCAAGAACAAAGAGAAAATCTATTCCACACAAGATGTAATGTCCAGGGAAAGATCTGTAGCATGATCATCGATGGAGGAAGCTGTACTAACGTTGCTAGTGATACCATGGTTAAGAAACTGGGCTTAAGGACTACAAAACATCCAGCACCATATAAGCTTCAGTGGCTTAATGACAGTGGCGAGATGAATGTCAGCAAGCAAGTCTTAGTTCCTCTAAGCATTGGTAAGTATGAGGATGACATTCTCTGTGATGTTTTGCCTATGGAAGCCAGTCATATACTCCTAGGACGTCCTTGGCAATCAGACAGAAGGGTTATACATGATGGTTTCTCAAATCGCCATACATTTGAGTATAAGGGTAAGAAGACTACACTGATTCCTATGACTCCACAAGAGGTTTATCTCGATCAAAAGAAGGATCAGAAGAAGGAATCCTCTCAGTCTAAGCGCCCAAACTTCTTTGCCAAATCCAGTGAAGTTAAACAAGCTTATTTATCTAATTATTCTATGCTTCTATTTGTTTATAAAGAGTCATTGCTTAACATGTCTAATCTGACACCGGTGTTACCGAGTGAAATGACTAATCTTTTGCAGGAATATAGTGATGTTTTCCCTGAAGAAACTCCACAAGGTCTACCGCCGATCAGAGGAATAGAACATCAGATTGATTTTGTTCCTGGATCATCTCTTCCGAACCGACCAGCATATAGAACTAATCCTGTGGAAACTAAAGAACTTCAGAAACAGATCAGTGAACTAATGGAGAAGGGTCATATCCGTGAAAGTATGAGTCCCTGTGCGGTGCCAGTCTTACTTGTACCAAAGAAAGATGGAAGCTGGCGAATGTGTGTTGATTGTCGAGCAATCAACAATATTACAGTGAAGTATCGCCACCCTATTCCTAGATTAGATGATATGCTTGATGAATTGCATGGTTCTAGCATATTTTCTAAGATTGATCTTAAAAGTGGATATCACCAGATTAGGATGAAAGAGGGTGATGAGTGGAAAACAGCCTTTAAGACTAAGCATGGGTTATATGAGTGGTTAGTTATGCCGTTTGGATTGACTAATGCTCCTAGTACTTTTATGCGCTTAATGAATCATGTGCTTAGAGCTTACATAGGCTTGTTTGTCGTTGTTTACTTCGATGATATCCTTATTTACAGCAGGAGTCTAGATGAGCATACTGAGCATGTTAGAAAAGTGTTGGAAGCACTTAGGAAAGAAGCTCTGTTTGCTAACTATAAGAAATGTACTTTTTGCACAGATAATGTGGTTTTTCTAGGCTTTGTTGTGAGTGCAGATGGAGTCAAAGTAGATGCAGAAAAGGTGAAAGCTATCAAGGAATGGCCAAGTCCTAAGACTATAGGAGAAGTCCGAAGCTTTCATGGTCTTGCTGGATTCTATAGACGCTTTGTCAAGGACTTCAGTACTATAGCAGCTCCCTTAACCGGAATCATCAAGAAGGATGTGGGATTTAAATGGGAGAAAGCTCAAGAAACAGCATTCAATTGCCTAAAAGAGAAGCTTATTCATGCTCCTGTTTTGTCATTGCCTGACTTTTTAAAGACTTTTGAAATAGAATGTGACGCTTCTGGTGTAGGGATTGGAGCAGTCTTGATGCAAGATGAAAGACCAATAGCATATTTCAGTGAGAAACTTGGAGGAGCAACTCTCAACTATCCAACTTATGACAAGGAGCTGTACGCCTTGGTTAGAGCCCTCCAAACGTGGCAACACTATCTCTGGCCTAAGGAATTCGTCATTCATACAGACCATGAGTCTTTAAAACACTTAAAAGGTCAGCAAAAGCTCAATAAGAGACACGCACGTTGGATTGAGTTCATAGAAACATTCCCATATGTCATCAAGTATAAGAAAGGTAAAGATAATGTAGTCGCCGATGCATTATCCAGGAGGTACACTCTTCTCTCTACTCTTGATGCTAAGCTTTTGGGTTTTGAACAGGTTAAAGAACTTTATCCCACAGATTCTGATTTTCAAGAAATCTATAAGTCTTGTGAAAAATTTGCTCATGATCATTATTTTAGACAAGATGGATTTCTCTTTTATAAAAACAAATTATGTATTCCTCAATGCTCTCTTCGAGATTTATTTACTAGGGAAGCACATGGAGGAGCTTTGATGGGTCACTTTGGTATTGCTAAGACGTTGGAGGTAATGAAAGCTCATTTTCATTGGCCACACATGAGGCGAGATGTTGAGAGGATCTGTAATAGGTGTACCATTTGCAAACACGCCAAGTCTAAGGTTCAGCCTCACGGTTTGTATACACCTCTCTCTATTCCTACTCATCCCTGGAATGATATTTCTATGGATTTTGTCATGAGATTGCCTAGAACTAGGACAGGGAAGGATTCGATATTTGTTGTAGTGGATAGGTTCTCTAAGATGGCACATTTCATTGCTTGCAATAAGACGGATGATGCATTGCATGTGTCTAACCTATTTTTTAAAGAGATTGTGCGTCTCCATGGCATGCCAAAGTCTATTGTATCTGATAGAGATACTAAGTTTCTTAGTTATTTCTGGAAAACATTATGGTCTAAGTTAGGTACTAAACTTATGTTTTCTACTACTTGTCACCCACAGACTGATGGTCAGACTGAAGTAGTAAATAGGACCCTTGGTACTCTTTTACGTTCTTTGATAAAGAAAAATCTTAAGAGTTGGGAAGAATGTTTACCGCATATAGAGTTTGCATACAATCATGCTGTTCATTCTGCGTCTAAGTTTTCTCCTTTCCAGATTGTCTATGGTTTTAATCCTTTGTCACCTCTTGATCTAATTCCTTTACCTTTAAGTGAAAGATCTAGTATAGATGGACAGAAAAAGGCTGAGATGGTGAAACATATACATGAGAAAGTTAGACAAAATCTGGAAGAGAGGACTAAACTCTATGAGAAGCAAGCTAACAATGGCAGGCGCAAGTTGGTATTTGAAGTTGGTGATCAAGTATGGATACATCTCAGAAAGGAACGGTTTCCAGAGGAGCGCAAATCCAATCTTATGCCTCGAATTGATGGTCCATTTTCGATCACAAGAAGAATCAATGACAATGCATATCAAGTGGATCTCCAAGGTAAGTATTCTGTTAGTTCTAGTTTTAATGTTGCTGATCTATCTCCTTTTATTGCAGATGAAGCAGATTTGAGGACAAATCCTTTTCAAGAGGGAGGGGATGATATGAGCATGGCCGAGGACAAAGGACTAGAACCAGAACTTGTAGCCGAGCATGTATCAGAGTTTGAACCTGAGGAAACTTTGGCTATACCAAGCGGACCAATGACGCGTGCAAGAGCTAGGAAACTCAAGGAGACCATACATTCTCTACTTCTACACTTAGAGAATTCCAGAGGAGAAAGAGATGCTTATCAAACCATTCTGGTTTTGATTCAAGCTAATTGATTTCATCAAATGGGTAAGGTGTTCAATTGTGCTCTTTTTCCCTTGACAAGTTTTGTCCCACTGGGTTTTCTTGTCAAGGTTTTTAATGAGGCTTTTGTTCACCTCCTTAACCCCATTTGATGAACCGAGATCAGGCCCAAAGAAGCTCTTGTTCCAGCCGCTTCTTCTATCTTCAATTTATGATACTTTCTTAGCTTATGTTATGTTATGTTGTATTTTTATTTAAGTCTTTGGACCGAGTTTAGGGCTTCTCCTTATGAGTTCCCTATTTAAACTCTTGTAAACTATCATTTCTATCTATCTAGCTTTTTATTCTCAAACTCTGAAACTAGATCAAGGTAAATCAAAGGCCCTTTCATCTCCTTTGTGCGACCTCTCGATCCACCGGTGAATCTAAGGAATTCCGCAGCCTTAGTGTGACCTCTACACTTCATAGTTACTTGAATCCATTCGTTTTACTTCCCCCACAAATCATTCCTTCATTCCGCGAAAACATATAATCTCTACTTCCTTCCAAAGTGACGATTTGGGCAAAGGATCTTACTAGGATCGTATTAGGAATCTTATAAAGTCCCATCTCATAGCCTTGTATCATTTACCCTAGATCAATAAAGAACCGAACTTCTTGTAAAAGAAAGTCTAGCCGTCGCCTAAACCCTCTCTTGCTCATCTTGTGCGATTCAACTTGAGTGCGTGAGTCTTGTCTTATCAAAGCTCTTCCATCAGCTTTGTGGCGACCCTCGATCCATCTTTAGTTACTTATCATGTTCCATCCACCGATCAAACCGAATAGAGTTGAACAGCCAGTCGTTTTGATCCCATCCTTAATCCACTTCATCCGCAAATCCATCCATTGATTGTAGCTGAGAGTGTTGAACAACCAGCGGCTCAATCCTTTCCTTCATATGAGATCTCACTCCTGTGATCTTGTGTCACATTGGAAAAAGCTATATCTTCATTCGTGTGATGATCATCAATGTGAACATCACCAGTGGCTCTAATGTCCACATCAAACAAGCCATGTTAAGCAAGTTGCTAACCAAGAAAGGCGAGGAGGTGAAAAACATGTATCAACATTTTAATAGTGTAGCAAACTATATCATTTTATAAAAAATGTCGTGTTAAGCATTTTTCCAAGATAGATTCATACCGTAAAGGCTCAAATAAAACAAATAAAAATCCAATAATTAAATTGAAGGAAAAAAGCAAACAACATATGTAATCTATTTTCAAATATTTCATGAGGTGACAGTCATAATTAGCATGTTTGTGCTGTAAGAAAATGTTCCATTACAGTATAATATTTGCAAATATTTTGACCTGGTGTATTGCGAATGGTGAATTATTTTTATTGGGTTTTTAGTTATTTTTGTGAGAGTGCAACTTAATTTCGGCAAATAGTTCAGAAAAAAAAAAATACAAAACATCACGAGGAAGTGAAACCTACGGTGGAAAAGACGAAAGAAGATTTGACTACATATGGAAAGCTGGGATTTAAGAAAAATATATTGAGTTATGCCAAATATACTGCTGTCAAGTTTGAGTCAATGATTGCTAAACTTCTTTTTGTCGATCTTTATTTGCGGAACAAACACATTTGGAGAGCACAATACAATGGAGAGTTGTATGCTAAATCGTTGAACCGCAAAAATTTAGCAAAAAGGTTCGGAGTGGTAATTTACAATTGAAGGGAAAGCATAAATTGTTTCTTAAATCTGGTGATGACAATAATATATATTCTCAAAAGATCTTTCAACGTTATGAGACTTAATTGTATTGTGTTTTAAACAAATTTAACGTGACATTTAATTACACAAAGAGAGATGTTAGATGCAAGATATCCTAATAAGCTTTCAGATTAATCACAAGCAACCTCGACCAGTTGAGACACATTTTCAAACTATAAAAAGTTATTGAATTTATCCCTTATGTTAGAGTACATCAAAGAAAGATCCTATATATATATCCCAAATAATTTTTCTTGCATTGAGTTCTCTCGATAGGCAAATAGTAAAATTCTTAAAAGGTTAGGAAGCATACATAAATTAACGAATCCAGCAAATTCTAGAACAAAATCCAAGTTAAGTTCTTCACTTATGAAATTTCTGAAACAAAATTCAAAGATAAAAGCTGGGACACTAACTAATCAGGCATGGTTCTTTCATAAAAAATCTAAATTCGATGTTTTATTCCTACTAATCATTGTTGGAGGTATTTAAAAGACATTGATGGAGTTTCTTTTTGGCTATGTAGTCAAAGGAGAGTTGAGACAATAATCAAATCTCAATCTTAATTGCTATGGATTTTTTATTTTTAGAGTTAAAATCAGTTTAACAACATAGATACCAAAAAAATATGAAAGAGATATTTTCTGCATCACATGAATATCTCATAAACCTATGTTGTTAAAGGCAAGAATGACAAAGAAATGAGATCAATCAAGAAACACATGAGTCTAACAACAAGATATAAAGGGGAGAAAATTGAATGTGATGATTAGAGGCAAGGCTGGAAGCCATAATTGTATTACCATAAGAAAAGTTAAGAAACTTAGAAGGGTGGATCAAAGCGTTGAGAATTAGAAAATGAGTATTGGATAAAAGAAAATCATGATATAAAGTTAAACATAATAAGAGCTAGGCTCGAAGACTCATAAAAAGTTGTCTTCTCTTAAAGTTGAATTTGATTTTAAAAAGAGTTATTGTCAAGAAATCAAAGAAAAAGATATAGAGTTTCACCTCCATCTAGAAAAGTTAGGAAAAACATAAGAAAGCACATCTAAAGGCTTCACAGTTCAGAAATTAAGATATAGTAAACATTAGGCAGCATCGCATATGGGTAATAAAGAAGAATTTGTTATATTCTTTTATTGTTTTTTGATGTTGATATGAAACAAGGTCTTTTCATTTTTATATTTTTTTATGCACAGACGAGTTACTCGACATATAAGGTTCAAAGGCTAATTTTAGTAATACACTTTTGGAGATCAAAAATAAGAGAAAGAGAGAGTTCTAGCGAGGGGAGAGAGAGAGAGAGTATAATAAGAGTGATGGATAGTTCAAAAGAGAAGGGGAAACAAAAGAACCAAAAAGAAGAAGAGATATTTCTTACGAGACACAGAAAAAAAAATTTCCGAAGAAGAAAAAGAGAAAGAATTTCTAAGAGCACGAGCATAATGTTTGAGTCATGGTTCGTTAATATCAAAGTCGATTTGGTCAAATAACATACATGTATATGCAAATATTACATCACAAAAGGATGGCTTGAGCTTCCATGTGAAAATTTTTTATGCGCAAATATACATCACAATCGGAGATATCAAACATTTGGCAAAATCACAATGTAGGTAACAAAAAGATATTAAAAAAAGAAATATTGGTTGGTTGATATGAAACAAGGATCTTTTTGTCATGGGTTGCTCTGTTTTTTTTTTATTTGTGCAAACATTGATTTTCATTAACCTTAATTGTTAATTTATACCAAAATGAAGACAATTATTCATCCTCCATGATAAATGCAACAAAGCATACAAGGGAGTTTTTATCGAATAATATAAAAAATATTAGAAAATAAGATATAAACAATATATATCTTTCTCATGAAAATTGTAATATTGATTTCAAATAAAGTCAAATTATAAAATCAAAATTTTCCTGCTCTAAATAAACTAATGTTATTAATTTTTTTTTAAATGAACTGAACCCAGCACAAGGTGCGGGGAAAACACCTAGTATATAATATTTTGGTGTACGTACACCGTATTTTTGGGGTGTACAATATATATTGTAAATATAAATTATACACAAAATATGTTAAAATATCTGTTTATAAAAATTTGAAATTCGATATGTGCAGCAAAAAAATAAATATATTTTTTGGTCATATATTATCTTATAATTTATATTTTATAATAAGATATATAAATCATAAATTTGATAGAGAAATAAAATTTGAAAAAGTAAGAAAGAATAAAATATAATTTTTTATTTTTTATAATTTTTTTATTTTTATTTTTCTCTTCCACTCACACATTTTTTCACCTTCTCTCTTTTTCTCACAGTGGACCCCACCCCCGAAACCACACACTTTTGGTCTCTCTCTCTCTCTCACACTCATAATTGGTATCTCTATCTCTCTTTAAGAGAGAAGGGCAAATTGTCCAACAACTTTGGTCACACTCTCTCTCACCCACTTTCCCAATTAAAACTTAAATGTACCCATCCAACAGATAAAATCTCAAAAAGTACCCTATTTGCTAACTTACCCTTACAATATTAACTGTCGCATTTTTAAAATATTTGTGTACTTTGTCTCATGTACACCTCTCTTGTACACCATCGTGTACACCTCTCTTATACACCATCGTGTACACCTCTCTTGTACACCATCGCATCATGTACACATCTCTTGTACACCATCCATTGTGATGTACACCTCTCTTGTACACTATCGTGTACACCTCTCTTGTACACCATTGTGTATACCTATCTTGTACACCAACATGTACATCATCGTGTATTCTTGGTGTGGTGTACACCTCTATTGTGCACAATCGTGTACACATCTCTTTGGTGTGGTGTACACGTCTCTTGTACACATACACCATCGTGTACACTTCTCTTGTACACAATCGGTGTAAGGAGGTGTACATTTATCGATGTTCCAATGTAATATAAATTCTATAGTGTGTTCTCACTCAACATCATGAAACATGAATCTTAAAAATAAAATTTTAAATTTTAAAATCTAAACCCTAATTAAAATATAATCTTGAACCCTAAAAATCAAAAAATTTAAATATCTTTTTGAGAGTGCAAGACAGTGTATGAAAAGAGAGTACAAGACGATGTTAATGAAAAATGTGGTGTACGTGGTCACGATGTACGAGATAGTCTATCGAACCTAAATAAGCAAAAGAATACTTCACGATGGTGCAAAGTAAAACTAATTTTTATTTATATATCTTTGCAATTTTTTAGTTAAAATCAAGGAGATACAAACTCTTTCAAGATTGATAAACATTGATGCACAACAAAGATTATAAGAGACATCAAAATTTTACGTTTATTTAGACAAAAATCATAAAAACTTAACTATTAATCCTACCAACTCGGCACTAGACCTTAATCACTAAACCTTTAAAAATAAAACTTCAATCTTAAATTCTAAATCTGAAACCTTAAATTCTAAAACTAAACCCTAAACCTCACGAACATGAGATATCTTTAGCTTCACTCCAAAATCTGATAAATCCTAGCAACTCAACCTTAAACTCTAAACCATAATCAACCCAACTTCGATGAACTAAACCCTAAATCCTAAACACTAAAAGATAAATCCTAACAACTTAATCCTAAACCTCAAGATCTTAACTCTAAATCTTAAACCATATGAATAATTGAAACGCCGAAGTACATAACTAAGTCGATTCTCCGAGTGCAAATCTCCATATAGACAATTGAAATATTTCTCATACTACTAGTCTATATAAAACTAGAACGTACTTAACCTCACATATCTATTAATAAATCACAAAATGCCATGAGATCTAAACCAAAGCCTAAAACTCAATTCGATAGCTAACTTTTAAACTCTAAAACTAAATATGAAAATAAAATTTTAAACCCTAAAACTAAATCTTAAAAGTTTAATAATCAACCCAAACATGATGAACTAAATCCTAAACAATAAAAACAAAAAGATATAAAATTTTAATTGATAAATTCATAATTATTGGTATAAAAGTATTATAAAAACACAACTAAACCCATAATAAAGCAATTTGTAAAATATTAATGGTTAAAGACAATAAAGGTTAAAACACATTTTTGTAATTTACATATGTTGAACTTCTGATTTTGGGAAATAAGAAACGATATCAAAATTCATGGAAAGATTGCATTGTGCATTGTCAAACTTATGGTATCAAGGCAAAGCAATTAAAATTTTCATAAAAAGAGTTACAAGAAAATAAAGCTTTCAGATTTAACTAGATCTAAGAAAGTTGTTTTTTTGTATTTTAGAACAATTAAAAAGAGAAATAGTTGATTTATATAATTTTTAATTTTCATGAAAACTAAATAAAAATTTAACTGCAAAATTAATACGGAATACATTAGGTAAGAACAATTCTTCAAATGCTAAAAACAGATCAATGAGATGCAATTAACTATCAAATACGAAGTTTTAAATTTCTGCAGTTAAATTTTGAAAGAAAATTTTACTTTAGTTAGTGTTTTTTAAAAAGAGTTACAAGAAAATAAAGCTTTCAGATTTAACTAGATCTAAAAAAAAATTATTTTTTGGGTTCTAGAACAATTAAAAAGAGAAATAGTTGATTTAGATAATTTTTATTTTCATGAAAACTAAATAAAAACTTTGCTGCAAAATTAATACGAAATACATAAGGTAAGAACAATTTAGATCAATGAGATGCAATTAATTATTAAATACGAAGTTCGAAATTTCTGCAGTTAAATTTGGAAGGAAATTTTTATATTAATTAGTGCTTTTTAAATAAAGTTATAAGAAAATAAAGCTTTTTGATTTAACTAGATCTAAAAAAGTTGTTTTTTGGGTTCTAGAACAATTAAAAAGAGAAATAGTTGATTTAGATAATTTATATTTTCTGATTTGAAGTTATGTAATAGTCATATGGGTTGTTAAAAAAAAAGCAAAAAAATAAGAGAAGAGAGAGAAGAGAGAAATTAAGAGAAAGAATAAGATTTAATTATTATTAATCTTAAATGGTTATGCAGTATCATTATTAAATAAACTATGGGAGGAGCATAGTGTACTTGCATGTTAGAAGAGAGAGAGAAGTATCTTTTTTGCTAATAAAAACTTGGGTGTATCCAGTTTCTTAATTAGAAACTTAAAAAGTACCATATTGACAAATTTCTCTAAAAACTCTTGGTATCAAAAGTGGTAATTTCAACAACAACAAAATAGCACATGTGATTTTTTACCCTTTTTAATTATTCGGATACCACATACACCATTCTTTTTTACGTTCGTAGGGTTGCTAAATATATATACCGTCCATCTTACAAGTAACTATACGGTCTTTGAGATGTTCAGAGACGATAAAAATAGTCCATCCTCATCCTCTTTCCTCGGTACCTATGCCATGTGAAACTTGTAATTGAAAACCCTGACATTCATGCGAAAAAAAAACTAATACATGTGGTATCTACTCAAGATTAGTGTGGTGGTTTAGAAATACGTTTTGGTGTAAAAACATCTTCCATTTTGAAGAGCAGTTTGATTGTCCATAACATTGTTGTGTTCGTGTTAAGAGGTTTGAACTACTAATTTTCCGATGTATGATGACAGTTCCTCTTCTACTATAATATTGGCTCGGTGTTTGTTAAGAAGTGGCAACTTTTTTCTCCCATTGTATTATATTTTTAGGCAACGCCACATGTACGGGTTTCACAATGTTTTCGGTCATGTGTTGTTTGGGGATTACCCCTTAGATATGCTCTCTACTTCTCTTAGGCCAATGGCCAATCGAACTTGTTATGGCCTCATGTAAAATTTGGTTGTGAAATATTGCTATGTTTATAAATAATGTTTCGTTGGTAATTATTAATATAGAGTTCTACAAGACATCTAAATTTAGAAATATGGATTACCAAAACTAGAGACATAGAACATGAAATGGATAATAAACAACATACGGTCTATAAACCCAGCAATTAAGTGAGAAAATAATAGAAACATATTACGAGCCCAAGTCCACAGAGAACGTTTTAGGAGTGTATATGATTTCGTCGATGCAATCTTGTATTTCTTTGTTGGTAAGAGTGACGGCTGATTTGAGATTTGTAATCTCTTTGTCCACGACTGCTTTGACATCCAGTATATTCTGCTCTTTACTTTTTCTAACGCCCCGAATGTTTGCCATTTCCTCTTGAATATCGTGTAAGACCATCTTCATGTCCTCGATTTCTTGAACCATAAATTCGTCTGTCCACTGAAAAATATGATTATTATCCTGCAGACAAGGGAAAAATATAACTGTTAAAAGGTAATAGTCAAAATTTTTAGAGAAAAAAATGACAATGAAAAATCGAACCCCTTCCTTGGCGATACGACAACGATGGAAGAGTCTTCCCGGATTTTTGACAGTTCGAGATGTTCTAATCACTGTGGGTTGTCCACACCAGCATTTTTTCGGAAAACCCCTTCCGGCATCACCGAACCGGTGTCTACAGTCTGCTGCGTGCCAAAAAACTCAGATCTGAATGTTGATGCGTAATTAAAGAGTATGAACCAATAAATCACATATATTACTTACCCGTAACCTCTGACGCCCCTTGGTTCGATGAGGAGGACATCCTTGACTGGTGAGAATATTTTGGGGAGGTTCCGATGAGCGGCCGTGGTATAAAGATAGTTAGGAAAAGTATAAAGACATTTAAGAGAAGCTGTAGAGTAAGATGGGTTTGGTGAATGTGGGCTTCTTTCTATAAAACGACCTGAACTATGGAATTATTAAAGAAATAAATTAAATATTTATTTCTCAAATTAGAGTGAATAGAAAGTAGATGTTCAATAACCATGTAAATTGTGTGTGATGGATGTGTACGGGTATATATGAAGCCTTATAAAAAACTTAATATTTTGATAACAGAATGTCGTCCGCAAAGGATCAAAAAGTAGAATTTGAGTTTGGGTTCACGGTGTTACATCTATTACGTAAATGAGAAGCCAGCCAAAAGACAAGATAAAGTACACACACAAACAACATGGGTTGAAAGATTCTTCTATTCCAATTCAATCTCTCCGCACCGGTGCTCGAACATCTTGACGGCAAGCATTTCTGCACGAAGATGGATATGTTCCTCCCGAATGGCGTAAGCTTTGGCCAATCCTCCATGAGCCTCTAAAATCAGCAACGTCAAGATGCCGGTCATGTTTCGGCCGGATGCTTGGGCTACTGCAGTGTCTCTCCTGATACTGAGCATGTTGAGACTGTATTCCTTCATCCCTGCGTTATCCGCCGTTTTACGAATGAGGTACGGAAACATCTCGCAAATGAACTCAAACTCTGGAATAATCCGAGAGCCACGTCTCTCGGATGCAGCAGAATCAAACACCATAAGGGATCCACTAAGTAGATCGACCATTACCCCAACCCATCTGTTCTTGTCTACCACAAAAGGGAAGTAAACAAAATCAATATCCCCTAACTCGTCAAATTCAAACATCTCCTTCCGAGTCGTCTTCTTAAACTTGCTAAACATTTTTGCCATCCCAAGACCCCAACTGCTCGTAAGTATGTCAGCCCTAGGGTCTGTCATTGGATTCAAGTCGTTCAGAAACGCAGTCCGCAAAGTCATCATGCACACATTCATAACCTATAAGCATGTAAGTGGATCTGTAACAAGGCTGGAACCAACATATAGCAAATGAATGATCTGGTGCTTACCTGAGGACGGGATGCAGGAATCGAGAAGCGTATGTCTAGAAGATCCTTCTCTTTAATAACCAAACTTTCACCGAAATCTATATCCCTATAAGATAAAATAAAGACGAACTTGTCAAAATGGAGTGCAAACTATTATTGTAAATACAAACATTTAAGTTTGGTTGAGCATACTATGATGTACCTTGAGGGGCTCATGTTCTTTGCTATAAATGCAAACTTTGGGTTCCCGGAACTGATTCGTTCTTCCTCCACGACATTGTTTTCTTCTGTCTGAGTCGTACCGTCGTCGTCCTTCCCATTCTGGCGCCCGTAGTAGGGGTTTTTAGAAGTGATGTCACAGACAACATCACGGATCGCAGCGTCAGCTCCCCTCCCTTTTAGAATGTTTTTAACCATACTCTCAACGTCAGTTTTGATTTTCTTAAATAGCATCCTCTCCATTACCAACATTGAGCTGGCCAATGTTTCCGACATAGCAACCTGTGCCGCCATTAAAGTTGACTTAACCTGCTCGGAAATAAGATCCATCGTCCTTGAAGACCCGGCATCATCATCGCCTTTTAGTGATTTCTCCAGACGCTTAGATTTTCTAAACAACGAGCTGCTACCACTTTAACTCTCCTTTGCTACAGCCTTGCCTTTTCTTTTACGTGGTGGCTGGACTACCGGCTCAGGCGGAGCAGCAAAACCCCCCTGCTCGCAACCCTTGGATCTTCATTGTCGTCGTGCCAGATTAATTGTCCATCCTCTATTCCCTCGGCTTCTCCTTCTAATATTGAAGTGACTAGAACATGAATTAATACAAACAAATTTAAAAACATGGATATATACAATCATATATGCCTACACATTTGGTGAATATAAATGTTTATCAGTGTAGTTGGACTCAAATGAGCGGTTGCAGTTTGGGATCATTAGAATTATCTCTCCAGACCGGTCGAGTTCTCAAATTTTGTCTAGTTTCAGGGTGATAACCGATGCACATTCTTCTTCTCCGGACTCTTGGTATGTCTCCTCTGCTACCGTCTCTAGGGCAGCAGGGACTTCTTCCAAGAACACCAGTTGTAGGGCATGTATAAACCCTTGGACATCAATCGTTGCCTGAGCCAACTGGTTGGCTGTCCTAGATTTGATGCACTTCACCGTCAAGGCGAAACACTGACGCCCCCATGGAAAGTTAAGAAAGTAATCGAGATTGCGGATCACCTCTGCATGCTTCTTTTTGATCTTCATATCGAACGATTTGCGACAGAGTAAACCATCAACCAAGAGCAGGCATGAATACTTAATCCTCAAATTGCTGGTAAGGTTTTTTGACCCGCAGCCACAACTCCAACTTTTCTCCAGTTACGTTTTCACCCCCACCAAAAAGCTTGAACCAGTAAGGGACTTCGCCGTGCTTGCATTGTGTGGTTTCGCGTGGTGGAGGAGATATTGGTTTGCAGTTGAGCCCAGTGACAATAGCGAACTCTCTTATTGAAAATTTGATTGGCTTGCCCCCAAAAATCACCCAAATCTCGTGTATTTTGCTGACATTAAGCTGTCGAGTGAGTAGGAAGTGTGCTAGTTTCCCCGAGTGGGCAGGTTTGTCGAAAATGTCCAACAGCTTGCCAAAACACGGGCGGATGAGATCGAGCTACGCCAGGGAAAGGGCTTTAAGAACTACACCTATAGTTTTTAGTTTGAAGTATGAGTTCACTCTGTCTCCAGCAGGCTCTTCTCCGTCACGAAAAATGCGTGCAGGCAGATCGTTCTTCTCCATGGATCTGATCATTAGAAACGTTTTCTAAGTACTCTTATCAACAATATCCTAGATACGATTTCCCTCCCAACAAGGGTATCCTATATTAATATCAATACATCTACCAAACGGACATGCAATTGAAATTGGGCTTGTAAACAGAGGAGTTTACCAGAGTTAGTGTTGTGACGGTGGTAAAGGCTTCGAATTGGAAATCGATTCTGAGGAACTCCGCGAGGTTGATGACGAGTGCGAGGTGTCGAATAAATGATTGTGGCAGATCTGTGCCTCAACCCAAGAATAAGGAGTTGAGGGAGAAGAAGCGTCAAACAATTAGGGTTCTAGGGTAGTGTAGAAGGCGGGATGTGATATGTAGACACGGGATGCAAAGCGGGTTCAGTATATATCATAGTTTACACTTTGTTTTTTAGACAATTTAATACTCATCCATCTGAAAAGGAGGTTCGAAATCAGGTGGGCGCGTGAGGTCAAAATGGTCTCCAAAAGTGCCTAAATATTTTTCTGTTTGGGCCTTGATAACATTGTATGGATTAGCTAATTAACGTTTTTTTGGGTTGTCTACCCAATTGTCTCTTTTCTATTTATAGTGAACAGTGGACGAACAGGGTCAACCCGAAACAAACCGGGTATTGATCCGGTTTAAGGCTGAAAATCGCGCAGCGTATCGAGCTTGCTAGGTCGACATGCAGCTCGATACGCTGCTAAAGGTATTCTTCAAAGTGTGTGTCAAGCTACCAATACGCCAGCTCCGATCTTCGGTTGAGGTGTGTATCGACCTTAGCAGTCCGACACAGATGCCCGATATACTTCCTCCAGAACTCTGGGTGGCCTTTGTATCGACCTTAGTAGTCCGATAAAAACGTCCGATACACGCACTCCAATCTCTCTGCCGAGCTGTATCGACCTTGGTAGGTCGACACCAAGGTCGATACTCTTCTAAAGATCGTCTGCTTCATGTTTGGCTCCCTTCTTCTCTTCCTCCTTGTCACCCAACTCTCCAAAGAGGTCATCCAAGCCTCCATAGTACCTAATTAGGACTCAGTATGCACAATATGCAACAACCTAAATTAAAACTTGCTAAATCCTATTATGAATGCAATTTGGACTAAAAGTGACTAAATGAGTGCATAAATGAATGCAAAAGCTATCTAAAATGGATGCCTAAACATGCTAATTTATGAGTATATCAACTCTCCCAAACTTGCCTTTTGCTTGCCCTCAAGCAAACAAACATGACAAATCTGAGAGAGAGGTTTAAAGGTGGGAAGCTCATCATCCAAAAATGCCAACATATACAATCAACTCAATGTCCTAGTTCTTAGTTCTAAGGTGCAATGGAATTCATCCTTACTCCAAAAGAGTTAGCCATGCCCATTTCAACAGTCAAATGCACTAAGATTTCAATCTAAATATGTCTCTCTAACAAGCCAACTCTTTAACATTCATTAAGTTGTAAACTGTGGATCATGACAATGCAATGCAAGTAAATTCATTTGGCTAAGGGACTAGGCTTTGAGATAAAAATGATCTCAATTCATGTGACTTCCAATTCGCGTAAGGGTTTCACTCAAGAGGATTAAACTTTATGCATAATGCTAAAGGTAAAAGACAAGTGATGCATACAAGACTAGACTCTCATCTACCCATGNATATATATATATATATATATATATTGAGTAGTTGTATATATTACCGGAAAGAAGTCAGTGTCATGAGCTAGCCAGAAGAAGACAACAGTAATTAGAGCCATGTACGTTCCAAGAACAACTCCAGTAGCAAAGATCTCTTTAAGCTTCCATGAATCAGGGATTGGCGAAGGTTTGACTCTGTCTTTTGAAATGGTCATGATGGTCCCATCGTTTAGGATTGCAATAATAAGGACCATAAAGGGAGAAAAGTCAAACTCCCAAATGAGAGCCACAAGCATGAACCCTAGGACTATACGGATAGTGATGGAAACAGCATAGATTGTGTAGTTTTTCATTCGTTGAAAGATAGCTCGGCTGGTGAGCACCGCACTGATTATGACACTAAGACCTGGCTCGGTCAAGACTATATCTGAAGCGCTTCTTGCCGCATCAGTTGCATCATCCACTGCTATACCGATGTCTGCCTTTTTTAGCGCTGGAGCATCGTTCACACCATCCCCAGTCATACCAACGATATGTTTCTTGTCTTGGAGTCTCTTTACAATCTCGTACTTGTGCTCTAAAAAAGATCATACAACTTTAGAATCTGATTGCTGAGAAAGAAAGGTAAACAAAGTGGATCGGAGGGTTAATTACCAGGAAAGACACCAGCAAATCCGTCAGCCTTCTCAATGAGCTCATCGACAGGAACTCCACCGGTGGTGTCATCTTTGTTTTCGAGTAAAGAAGAGGAAGGATACATGTTAGTTCCCATTCCTGTCTCTTATACACATCTAGATGTGTATAAGAGACAGCCTATTTATTTTTTTTAAAGGATTTACAGCAAAAAAAGAGAGTAAGATATATATATATATATAGAACTATATAAAACACATATATGGATCCAAATGTATGTCTTTAACATATATATATACATAAATTTTAATGTAAGGATCCAAATGACATACCATTTGGGCAACGACGAAAGCAATAAGAAGAAGATATCCAGGACGTTCCACGAAAGACCAACTCCTTGATCGTGTGACAAATATGAGAGCTTGACTAATTATACTGACTTGCAAATACAAAACCGCTATTAACTCCTCGTTTTTGCCTTGTAATGATCTTACTCCAAATTTAGCCTACACACATCAACACCAAGATGATTAAAAATTATATATGGTTTTATCTCATAGAGCGATCACATACCTAATCCATACTAATCCCTAGATATTATTGAGCGTTGAGGATTATTGCCATTCAAAACCTCTATAATGGCTAATCATGACTAAAATCATAGTGGGATGAATTAAATAATTATATGTTAAGTAGTTATAATATATATAGTACCGGAAAGAAGTCAGTGTCATGAGCTAGCCAGAAGAAGACAACAGTAATTAGAGCCATGTACGTTCCAAGAACAACTCCAGTAGCAAAGATCTCTTTAAGCTTCCATGAATCAGGGATTGGCGAAGGTTTGACTCTGTCTTTTGAAATGGTCATGATGGTCCCATCGTTTAGGATTGCAATAATAAGGACCATAAAGGGCTGTCTCTTATACACATCTAGATGTGTATAAGAGACAGCCTCTGCTACCGTCTCTAGGGCAGCAGGGACTTCTTCCAAGAACACCAGTTGTAGGGCATGTATAAACCCTTTGACATCAATCGTTGCCTGAGCCAACTGGTTGGCTGTCCTAGATTTGATGCACTTCACCGTCAAGGCGAAACACTGACGCCCCCATGGAAAGTTAAGAAAGTAATCGAGATTGCGGATCACCTCTGCATGCTTCTTTTTGATCTTCATATCGAACGATTTGCGACAGAGTAAACCATCAACCAAGAGCAGGCATGAATACTTAATCCTCAAATTGCTGGTAAGGTTTTTTGACCCGCAGCCACAACTCCAACTTTTCTCCAGTTACGTTTTCACCCCCACCAAAAAGCTTGAACCAGTAAGGGACTTCGCCGTGCTTGCATTGTGTGGTTTCGCGTGGTGGAGGAGATATTGGTTTGCAGTTGAGCCCAGTGACAATAGCGAACTCTCTTATTGAAAATTTGATTGGCTTGCCCCCAAAAATCACCCAAATCTCGTGTATTTTGCTGACATTAAGCTGTCGAGTGAGTAGGAAGTGTGCTAGTTTCCCCGAGTGGGCAGGTTTGTCGAAAATGTCCAACAGCTTGCCAAAACACGGGCGGATGAGATCGAGCTACGCCAGGGAAAGGGCTTTAAGAACTACACCTATAGTTTTTNCAAACTCCCATGGCGTTCCTGCGCCTTCTTTGTCCTTCTCAGGAACCTTCTGGCGTGCAACCCCGAGTGAACGAAGGCCACGTTCAGCAAACTTGTCAATGATGTCATCTGCTCGTCTCTTCGTCTCTCCTTTGAGTTCACAGAGAGTAATAATTTGTTCAGGAGCACCTTTGCTGCTTCTATGCCATTCTCCATTGCTATCAATGTATGTGATCGCGGTTCGTTTTTCTACTGGATTGAATGGCAAGAAATGCACTTCAGTTATTCCAGCTCTTGCTTCTTTTGGATCACCCAACATATTAACAATGCAAGCATCAATAGCATCTTGATTTTCTGTTCTTGAAGCCCTAGCTGAAAGTAGTATCACAGTATCCTTGTCTACGTTTTTAGGGAAAACCTGATTAAAAAAAAAGTTTTTTTAAATTTTTGAATATACAAAAACAAAAGTAATAAAATTAATAAAATTTTCATCAAACCTCAATCAAGTTCTTGTCAACCGTAAGTTTGTTGAGCGTTAGAGTTCCAGTTTTGTCGCTGCAAAGAACATCCATGCCAGCCATTTCTTCAATGGCAGTCATTCTTTTTGTAATGGCACCTTGCTCAGACAACCTATGGGATCCAATAGCCATTGTCACAGACAACACAGTGGGCATCGCAATTGGGATTCCTCCAATGAGAAGCACAAGAAGGTTGTCGATTCCATCTCTATACTTCCTATGCTGGATCGGATACATTACAATTATCTCAATCAACATTCCTATTCCGATTGAGCATATACAGAAATTACCAATCGCAGTTAGGACCTGAAACAAAGATAACATTTTAGAATTAGTTCAAAGTATTGTTTGCAACGCAAGCAAAACATTATGTAGAAGTCATACCTTTTGGAAATGGCCAACGTTGTTAGTGCTGTCAACAAGGTGAGCTGCTTTGCCAAAGAAAGTATGCACACCAGTGGCAATGACAACAGCCTCGATCTCACCTTGTTTACAAGTCGAACCAGAGAATACCTCGTCTCCGGGATATTTAGTGGCGGGAAGAGATTCACCAGTAAGAGCAGATTGGTCGATCTTAAGAGGATCACCTTCTAGAAGACGAGCGTCCGCAGGGACAATATCACCTAGCTTGATGCTAATTAAATCACCTGGAACCAGAATTGCAGCTTCTTGCTCTCCCCACTTTCCATCTCTTAACACCTTTGTTTTAGGGGCAAGATTGGCCATGAGAGCAGCGGCTGCATTACCGGCGTTGTTCTCCTCAAAGAAACTGATAGTCGAGTTTATTATAAGCAAGCACGTGATTCCAACAAAGTCTTGCCAATCTGGTGGTCTTCCATCACCGTTTGCCAAGACAATCGCCATGATTGCTGCCGCTTCCATGACCCATGATAGAGGGTTCCACATAAACCCTAAAAACTTTAAGAATTTGTTTTCTTCTTTCTCTTCGAGTTTGTTTGCCCCAAATATTTGCAGCCTATTTCTTCCTTCCTCTGATGATAGACCTTCCCTAGAACATTTTAGCTGTTGAAACACTTCTTCCACTGGAATCTTTTCCTGTAATACATAAATTCATGTTTAAAATTTAAAATAATATTCGGGTAAATGGTATTTGTTGAAAATCAACAAAAAAAAAACAAAACAAAAACAAACAAACAAAGACTAACAAGATCAACATTCTCCTTTTTTATTTCTTCCCATGAAATATCAGCCGCCATAGTGACTCAATATTTGTTTATCACCACACTCAATTTCTTTAAACCAAGAGAACAGTAATAAAATAAAATATAACTCTCTTTATTCTCTTTCGAGCTGTTTTGAAGAACTAGAAAGAGTAAAAAACACAAGAGAATGCTTTTTTCTTTAGTTTTGTAATGCTGTGTTAAAATAGAGAAGTGGTATATATACACTTCCATAAGTGGTTTGTGTGTATTTCTTGTTTGTGGGTTGTGGCCATCCTTATTCTGAGGTGTTTTGACAGTGTGTGTGTCCATTTTGAACTGTTTTCATGCCTTTTCTTTTGCATTCCTTTGTTTTTTTTTTTTTACCGAAAAAGAAGTGGAAAAAATAGATTCAGTTGTCTTTCCACAAATAGAAAACTAACATTCATTGATCATAATTCGTAACATATTAAAAAAAATTATTGTAAATTTCTACTTTAGTAAGTTATTTTATAAGATTATTCAGCCATCTAGCCATATTGGGCCACACTCATGAGAATTTAACAATATTTATGATGTATCAAATTCAATTGCCAAAAACAATGTCTTTCAGGTTTTTACTCTTCCATTTATAAACAAGAGATTGTTATACAGTTTGTGTATTGTTCTGTTTTGTTTATAGTAATATATGTTTCTCCCAATTAATTTTGTTTAGTTTGTTAATCTCAGATTAATAACAAATTAAATCTTTAAATACCACTAAAAATATAGATTTTGTTTTACGGCTACCATAGTTTAAATTTTAAAACCCGGACAAGAATTTTTTAAATAGTAAATAATGTCACAAATAAAGAAAACATTGTTCTACATAAATACACATATAATAAAATAACATGTTGAACTATATTATATGAGTGCCCAACCAGGCCCGGTCCAAGTAGGTAGGACAGAGGGGCGACCGCTCATGGGCTCTGATCAATTTTAATAAATTTTTCATACAAAAGAAGGCCTGGTTTTTTACAACAAGTCCAAACAATTAAAATTTAACTTCAAATGAGGACCTTTTTCAGATCTTTTATTTTATTTTATGCTTTAAACCATTTAATTTTAAGTTTAAATTAAGCCCATAATATTAAAAAAATCTATTTTACCTTTAGTAAAGGGCTCAAAAATTTTTTTACCATAAGGCTCATTTTTTTACTGGACCGGGGCTGTGCACAACTGTATAGACCTAAAAACTAAAAACAAACTCTATTTCTGTAATAGAGTATTTGAACTACAACGTAAATTTTGCAATAAATTAAATAACTTTATACATACAAATAGTTCAAACTCAATCACAAAACATATGCATGAAGGAAAATTTTGATAAAGTGGAATAATGTGGTTAATACATCGAACTTAACATTCTATATTGAACAACATAGAATGTATGTATATCATGTTCAATAAAAAACGACAAACTTATACTGAAAATTCATTAGAAATAGGTAAATAAACTAGTACATTAAAGAAAAAAAATTAAAATAGAATGAGTAATAGTTAACAGTACATAAAAATCAAAATTTAAATTACAAATATTTATAACCAAATTTTATAACACATTAGGATAATATGTAACGCCTTGACTGTCCCTACCAGTAAGCATCCATGTCCTCTCTCGAGGTTCGAAAGTCATGAAATACTGACTATGCAATCACCACGCGATCTTTTCATGTGTTTTGACCTCACTTACATGGTATCGTAAATCACTTCCCGCTCGAGGTTCGAAGGTCATGAAATACTGACTATGCAATCACCACGCGATCTTTTCATGTGTTTTGACCTCACTCACACAGTATTGTAAATCACTTCCAGATAGATCCCCATCCTAGTGCTAATCCAGCTCAAGCACGCTTAACTTTGGAGTTCTCCTAGGACCAGTGACCGAAATGATAAGTGCACTTTGGTGACATAGGTAGTCAAATCATTTCTCTTAAGCCTCTCTACATATACATTCATATTTCTGAAATCGGGATGTTACAATCACCCCCATTCACCGAGCGCAACATCCTCGTTGCGCACCAGGACCGTCAAACCCGACAGTGTGAGCCTTGTGTCTCCACACTCTCGTATGGAGTCGGTTCGGATACCAATTGTAAAGCTGCGACCGCCCCTACCAGTGAGCACCTATGTCCTCTCTCGGCCCGCGGGCTCCACTCTTGTCCGATGACCGGTGCGTTAGCCGGGAGGCTCAGAAATCATGAATTACTGACGTATGTCACCAAATTGCACTTATCATTTCAGTATGTTACATAACACAATATTAAATTGGTTACGTTTTATGAAAAACGAACACAAACTTATTTTAAAAGTGGTAGTGTCGCAAATGAAAAACATAACATTCTATATAGGCACATATATAATAGAATAGCTTACTGAACTATATTGTGTAAATGTGTATGATTGTGCAGCCTTGAGAGCTTAAAACAATTTCTTTTATATTTTAGAGTATTCCAACTACAATGTAAACTCCGCAACAATGTGTATAGTTTTAGATATGCAAATATTTCAAACTCATTCATAAAACAGTTTTACGAAACAACTTTGCAAGAAAGTAAATTATAATTGTTAATACATTAAATTCAACATTATATATAGAACGACATAAAATGGAATGATACTATGTTTAAAATAGAACGACACATTTATAGTTAAAGCAAATTCATTGAGAGAAGATATGTTAATGAACCTGCCCGTTGAAAAGATTGAACAAAATGATAGTTAATACTACATATAATTCAAACAGTAAATTACAAATTTCATACACTATAACTTTCACATTACATTAAAAGAATACATAATTCAGCATTCTGTAAAGAGTCTGCATATATATGTGCTATTTAATATATATATAGAATTAGACTTTCTTAGTAAGAGAAAATTATATATTTCTAGAGAACTTCATGTACATTTAACAAAATTAAAATCAAGGCATATGTGAAAAAGATGTATATTTTTCCAACAAAATCACATGGTTGAATATTTTTTGATGAAATGACCAAGCAGATGAAATGAGAGGAGGTGAAAAAAATAATGTAACAAGGTTAAGAATGAGGATTTCCTGCCTATCACCCATGTCGGTTCTATTGCCATACCAGCTATCTCAGGTATATTGCCTCTTCTTGATGTGCTTGTTTGTCCTGAAATTACGAAATCGTTGCTCTCTGTCTCCAAGGCTACAAATGACTATTCCTGTAAATTCACCTTTGATTCTGAAACCGTGTGTGTTAAGGACAAAAAGACAAAACAACTTCTCAGTCAGGAAAGCAAGCGTGAAGGGCTTTATCGTTTGGAGAATCCTCAGTTTATGGCCTTCTAAGACAACATAGTGCAATTGTTGAGCTTACAAAAGCGTTTTTGTCATAATGTTTTGGCATGAAATACATGGGGAGGCAGATGTGATTCTTGGAATTCGAATCAAACGTGAAAGTAAAGAACTATCTTTGATAAAAACTCATTACATTGAAAAAATGCTTAAGAATTTCAATTGTGAGAATTGTTCTCCAATTAGCACTCCCATGGATGCGAGTGTGAATCTTATGTTTAACATGGGATAAGCGTTTTCACAACTCAAATATTTTCAAGTAATTGGCTGCTTAATGTATGTCATGATGAGCACCAGGTCAGATATAGCTTATGATGCAGGGAGATTAAGTAGATATACTAGTTATCCTACTACTCAACATTAGCAAGTTTTAAGACAAGTGCTCAAGTACTTGAAAGGAACCATAAATTATGGTTTGTCTTATGTCAGATTTTCTTGGTCTTAGAAGGGTAGTTAGATGCGAGTTGGATCGCCAACGTGAAAGATCATTATTATACAAGAGAGTGGGTGTTCTTGCTTTGGGGAAGGTGCCATTTTATGGGATTCTAAAAAGCAAACTTGTATTACAAATTTGACTATGGAATCAGAATTTGTAGCATTAGCGGCTTCCGGTAAAGAGGCGGAATGGTTAAGAAAACTAGTCTACGAGATTCTATTGTGGCTGAGACCAATATCATCGATATCTATACATTGTGATAGTCAAGCTACCTTGGCTAAGGCTTATAGTCAAGTATATAATGGTAAGTCGCGACACCTAAGCAATAGACATAACGCGCTACGTCAACTGATAACTCATGGGGTGATTACCATAGAATTTGTTCGGTCTAACACAATCTAGAGGATCACTTGACAAAAAGATTAGATAGGGACTTGGTAACTAAGTCAGCTAAAGAGATGAGATTAAAGTCCATTTGAAATCTTTAGGGATGGGATACCCAATCCCCTTTTGGTAGATTTCTTGCTCATATATCTTGTTACGACGCTAGGTTAATGCAAAACACATAACAGTTAATTTTTTTGCGGATTGAATCTATTATGATTTATTTTGTATTATAATGGAAAAAATCTTTCGATCCCGTTATTGTGTTTTTGTTTGTTTGTTGGCACCATTGGAGATGGTAATGTCAGCAAATTGATTGTTGATTGTCCGAGATTGTCTCTATGAGTTTGGCTGCATGAGAGACATTAAGCATCCTTTGGAAGACACCTCTACTGGTAACTATTTGGTCACTGAAAGTAGCAATTGCTAAAATTAAATTAGGACAAATTGTTTTGGCTCAACTTGTAAGCTTTACACTTAACGTTCATATATAACATACTTGAGATAAATGTTTCTTTGCTTATATCTTTCTCTAAAACCTACACTACTGGATTCGAATCGATATTAACGTTGATGAAAATGCGGTATATACTAATACAAGGTAAATTTTCATGTTGCTGTTGGCAATGACGTCTTGCATAACCGTACTAGATTACCATTCAGCTAACTTGTAATGCCTTCTTAAAATTGGTCAAGAACATGTTAACAAAAGAAAAACTTTGGTGAAGAAAAAGATAGTTTCAACCGAGCATAAAAGTTTGCAGGATCTTCATCAAATACACATGACATAAGTTTCTATTCTTTTTTTTTGGATATTTTTCCTACAAATTAACTTACAATACTAATAATTTTGTTCTTTTTTTTGGTTGAAGATCCTGAGACTAAGGAGAGCTTGCGAGCCTAGAAGATCAAGCTTTGCGGACAATGGAACGTCTCTCTCGCTGGTACTCAACTTCTCCTCTCTAGTGCATTATCAAGAGAGCCCTCCTCACCTGACATTTAACATTCGAACAAACTCAAAATTCCATTTTGCAATCGTGAAAATTGAATAACAAAGTGCTTTTGTTTAAGTACCATTGAATTGTTCAATCCCATTCTAGCCAAATCCTCTATAAGTCTTCTCTCTGATAACCGAGCTCTGATCCCCATTCTTCTCTTTATCTGCGTTTCCACTTGCTGTTTCCACATCAACTCAAATAGTTATTACATCTCCCACCCAAATAATAGGGATATGATTTTTTCCCCACAAAATATACCTTGATCTCGTTTGCCATCTCGCTTGTGATGTTTATTTGTTGATTTATCCCTGATCTTGCTGCATCCATGGTTGAGGTATCAAAAAGTTTAAAAGCTTCGTCTACGTCGTATTGTGTGGCCTCGTGTGACCTGGGAGATTTAACAATGTCAATGAACAGCCCATCAGGTTTCAAGAATCTCTATGCTAATAAGATTACTTACAGTCTCATTTTGGCAAGCGACTCACTCAGTTTTACAATAGCTTCCAGTTGTCTCTGTGATAGGTATTGGGGCAGCCTCTCCTGTTTCATGTGCACGTCTCTTCATATCCTGTTTAACAAAACAATAATATTTTTGGTAATCTGGAGATCAACTTTTTCTTTTGCAATCATCTTTCTGTCAAAATGTTCTAAAGTTACGACAAAATACCTCTCTGATCTTGACATATTGCTGCTGCAGCTTCATAGCTGCTGGTTCTGAGAGATGGGGATGACTGATATCCCTGCAATTTTTCTTTTTCACTTGCATTTCATACTAGTTAGGATCTCATTCATGCACTTTTTATCCTGTTTTTTTGTTTCATTTCCACTCATGTTAGGTCTAGATGCATTACGTTAGGTATTTGCATATTCTTGCATATTTTGGAATGTTTTCTCAGGTACTAAAGTGTATGGAGGATGGTCCGAGGAAGAAGGTCCAAAGAGAGATCAAGAAAGGGGAAAACAGACTATATTGGGCACGGATCACAGCTCCTTAGCCAATACGGGCAAGCGCATGGGCGAACCTCGACGAGTAGCAGCGACTTGATCCCGAAGCAGGCATCCCGGAATGAAGATCCCACAAGGCGTTCCTCGAAGATGGATATTAGAGCAAGGCATCAGCGTTAGCCCGATATTGGCAGCAGGCAAAGGACTTCACAATGGTAAAGTCCCGAAATCGATCCCCCATATGGAGGTTACCCGAAGAACACAATGAGTTAGCATTTCGGCTTGCTTCCACGACATGAAGCCGATACGCTACAGTCCAAAAGAGTACCCATTTCGGGCAAGTGGTCCCTAACACTTACGGTTTTTCCTCTTTTGTGTATAAATACACATTGTTCCCCATGCTTATCTCTCTCTCTCGTTCCACTTTTATTTTCTGTCTTTGTAATCGAAACTCTTAGCTTTTCTTTCACCATTAAAAACTTGTTCAAAAGCTTGAACCTTTTATGTTATTTTGAAGTTATCAAGTCTTGTTTTCATAGGATTTCTTGTTAAAGCTTCTTTCTTTTCTTGTTTTTGACTTCTTGCAAACCATGAGTAACCTTCTTATCCTTATGGATCTTGGGGTTTCTCAAATGGCGAGTGAGTAGTCTTTTTAAGAATTTTGATAGGTTAAAAGAGCCAAGGAACTCTTGGATTTACATTTCTTGCTTAGCTAGAACATAAAGTTTGATTCTTTCTTGTTTATTGTTCTCAATGCTTAGTCTAGTTTGATAAGCTAGTCTAAAGTCTATAGGCGGCTTGACATGATCGCCACATGCTTGCTTAGCCAAACTCATAAACAAGAGTTCGATCTTTCCTAGGCTCAGACGAACCATCTGTCTAGGAGATCTTACGGTTCAATAGGGACGATTTAGCATGCTTGTTTCTTCTATTGTACCGCTTTGCGAGAGCTAGTCTATGGTGATAGAGATTCAAAGAGGTTAGACCCAAACGCCATGGGCTAAACAACTTGTGGATCCCTTTACCTAAGAATCACCATCTTAAGAGCAAGTCTTGATGTGATTCAAAAGCTTTAGCTTGATAAACAATCCGAGAGTCACCTAGTTCATAAAACCCATCTTGATCCTTCTTTTATTTATAAAGCTTATCTCTTTTACCGTTTAATCATTACTTCTTGCTTAAGTAGTATAAAGTTCTTAGTTTTATGGTCTTGAATGACACAAGATCCAGTCCTTAGTCGTTTCTAGTAGTAAAGTCCCAACCTTTTATCATTTTTAAAGTTGACTTGTGACACCGAAATAACCGATCTGTTTACTAAACAACCTCAAATGGATTGATACCCCATACACTATGCTGCAACGATTAGTGGTGGGTCATTGAACTCCCTAAGTAGCGTAAAAACTTGCTAATCAATTGGCGCCGTTGCCATTTGGGGTTAAGTTTAGTCATTTCGGTTCTTGGTCGTTACAAGGACAAGTTTTTATTTTCTCGTTATTTAACACTTTTACCGTTATCTCTTTGTTTTGATATGTACATGAACCTATGGCCACATAGTACAACAAATCTTGTTCCCCAGATCGACGATATACACCTGCTCGAACGATCAGCTAGACGACATCGGGACAAGCCATTATCGAAAATTGTGTGGCAATGGAGAATCAACAAGGTGCTCAAGGAGTTGCAGGCGCAACTGGTGCACAAGGCCAACAAGGCCAGCAAGGACCTCAAGGTCCGCAAGGAGTCCAAGGCGTACAAGGACAGCCTGGTGTTGTAACCCCACAGCGAGCTGTTCGGCAAATCGGTGCAGGAGATGCACCGATATCGACTGTAAGCTGACACGGCATCCAGCCGCCACGAGTCCAAAACAATAACTTCGAGAACAAAAGTGGTCTCTTCTCCACGTTGCAGAACAACTGTTTCTTCGGTCTGCCCTTGAAAGATCCACTCGACCATCTCCACCAGTTTGACCGTGTGTGCGCCGTGACGAAAATCAACGGTGTAAGCGAAGATGGCTTCAAGCTGCGTTTGTTTCCTTTCTCATTGGGAGACAAAGCACACGCTTGGGAGAAGACTCTAACACGAGGATCCATTACCTCGTGGGCAGAATGCAAGAACGCTTTCTTGACAAAGTTCTTCGCCACATCGAGGACAGCCCGATTGAGGAACGAGATAAGTGGCTTCACCCAAAAAGCCAATGAAACCTTCAGAGAAGCTTGGGAATGATTCGAGGGCTACACAACTCAGTGCTCTCACCATGGATTCAGCCAAGAGTCACTCCTCAATACTCTATACCGAGAAGTTATTCCCAAGATCCGAATGTTGCTCGATAAGGCTAGCGATGGCAACTTCTTAGCCAAAGACGTGGAAGATGGTCTTGCGCTGGTTGACAACTTAGCTCAAAGTGACTCTTCCTACCACGAAGACTACGACAGATCCAACCATGGCTCCAAAGAAGAAGTAGAAGGAAGCCGAAAGGTGATCAAGGAGCTCAATGAGAAATTGGACAAGTTGCTACTTGCCCAAGCACAACAGGAGGTCCATTTCATGGAGGAATACACTCAAGTCCAAGATAGGGAGGAAGTTCAGACCAAAGATGTTCATTACATCAACGCTCAAAGAGGTTACACCACATGGAGACCAAACAACAACCTCTCCTACAGAAACACAAACGTTGCCAACTCTCAAGACCAGAACTATTCACAGCAACAAGCAGGAGGAGCAAAGCAATTTCTGACTTACACTACTCATCAAAGGTTTGTACCACGAAACCAACAGCAAGGTGGTTACCCGCCACGCCAAGAAGTCGTTGCACCTCTTGGTTTTCAACAACAGCAAGGAAATCCACCTGCTCAAGCTGGTTTTGACCTCGAAGCTACCCTCGAGAAACTTCTCCAAGGTCAAACCCACATTCAGACGGATATGCACAAACGTTTTGCCGAGGTGCATAACAAGATAGACGGTTTAAACACCGAGCTTTCCGGAAAGATCGAGGCATTGATCGTACAAGTCAAGATGCTTGAAAATAACAAAGGCATTGCATCTACAAGCCAGCCAAGCAACCTTCCTGGAAAATCCGTCATGAATCCAAACGAGTATTGCCAAATGATCACCACTCTCGACGATGAAAACGAGATCAAGTCGAAACCGCTTCTACAAAATGGGCAGAAGTCAATAAGGACATCGATATCCTAAGAGGAGGGGGGGACTTTTAAAAATTTGGCAGACCCTGAAGAGCAAAAGGTGACGAATCCACCAAAAGCACCATTCCGGCGAGTCTACAAACCACCAATGCCATACCCTCAGAAGCATAAGAAGCGTCTCAGAGAAGAAAAGGAAGCCGAGTTGGTTGAAACCTTGAGAAAGGTTGAAGACCTATTCAGCAACATCGACGAGACCAAGCCTGTTCCAGCCTTTCTCGTAGCCTTGAAGGACAAGCTCTATGCTGAAGCAATGGCAACTATTGGAAGGAATGCAGCGGCTCGTGAGGAGAAATTCAAGGAAGAACCCTTGGTAGTCAAGAAGCTAGAGGATCCACGATCATTCACTCTTCCATGCAAACTCGGTGGGATCACATTTGATAACTGTTTGTGTGATCTCGGTGCAAGCATCAATGTGATGAGTCTAGCCACAGCACAACGTCTCGGGTATAACAACTATATCGACTCCAAGAAGCCGTTATCCATGACCGATGGAAGTGAAAGGAAGACGGTTGGGAAGCTGATAGACCTGCCTCTCATGATTGTCAATGTGATAGAAATTGACCAAGATGTCAAGTAAACACTTCTTTTGGGAAGGCTTTTTCTAACTTCAGCCGGTTGCTTGTTTGATTGCAAGAGTGACAAGGTAGAGCTGAGACTAACCGGAAGCTTGGTGATGCATTTCGACACCAAATGAAAGAGGATCAATGAAAGAGAGCATGCATACTCTCTCGAGCTCGAAAAGATGATTGAGAAATCTGAAGATCCATCCTTGGTGATATGCTATGATGGAGAGAGCTTTGATGGCGTCTACCTCAATGATGTTTGAAGGACAAACGGAGGAGATCCAAGAAGCACCAAGGGAAGTGGTCACATGCAAAAAGTCCTATGTACAAGGACCAACCCTCGGTGATCTTCTGGAAGGTATGACTCTCAAACATGTGTTCTCTGTTGCTGGTGAGATGATATACAAGCCAAGATGAAAGGGAAAGATTAGACCCTTTTCTTACCTTAAGGTTATTAAAGACACCGATTTGACCATTCAAAGGGGTACTAAGGCAAGCAAAGATGGAATCTCCCATGTATCTCTAGCTGATTTCATCAAGGAAAGTATGGATCCTCCCACAGGATCAAGGGGTGTTCACTTCCCCCTTTCTCATTAAAAAGGAAACAAGAAAAGTCAAGTTAAGTGAATCAAAACAAAGCGCTCTTGGGAGGCACCCCAAGCTTATCCATGTACATATTAATGCTTTTTCTAGTTTAGTTTAATGCTTTCAGGTACCTAAGGAATAAATAAGATGGGTCACTTGTGCACAAAGAGGAACCAAAACCATTTTGAAGGTTGTCTAGCACGGCAACGGGGTAAAGAATCGGTTTAACAACGTGACAACACCCCATGACATTCCATATCGAGCAGGCACAACAGTGTGTAGCCGATATGGAACGAAGTTCAAGCTAGACAATCTTCATCGAGGTCATATATCGGGCAATCAAGCCGAAATCCAGAAGGACAATCAGTCATATCTGGATCAAACCGATATGATAAACCAGGTAATAGGGGTTTTTGACTTGGTTAATCCGAGAAAAGCGGCTAAATTCATGGCCCACTTTTCCGTATAAGGCAAGAATGATTGGTTAGGGTTAGCCGACATCTATTCCCCAAACCAAGAAACCCTAGTCAAACCCTTTCGCCCCCTTGTCTTCTCTATTTAAGTGACATCTTTTTCACTTCTTTCTTTTTCACTACCCCATCACTCTCAAACCCAGCAAAAACTTTGTCCTTAATTTCCATTCGAGATTTCTGCATCTTGTTCCAAGCATTTTACAACAAATCGATCTAGGTAATCTTTCATTTCTTGGCCGAAATCTATCGTTTTTAACAATAGATTAAGATTTGTTAGGTTATTGCTAGATTAATTTGCTCAGATGCATTATCTCGGGTTTGAGAGTAGATGGAGTTGTTTTGGTAGACTAAAATTTTGCATAGATGTATAGGATTTTTTGTGGGATTTTTCTAGGGTTTTGCTAACCTAATCTGTGAGATAGCTTCACGGCTAGGCTCTTTTGGTTTGTCAAAATTCTGGAAATTTCCCTTGTTCATCCTTAATCGCATATGAATATTCGTTAAGACTCTTGGAATCAATCGTGTTTGCTTGAATCTCTCTCTTGTCATGAATAGAGATGTTTAAATTTAGACATGCACGCAAGTGATGCAACGTTTTGATATCTCTACCTTGGACTTACACACTTTTGAGTGTTTTTGTTGATAGGTACAATGGTGGGAGCAACAAGAAGTGGTGCTGTCCTTCGGAGATCAAAAGACTACCAGAGCAAGAAGAGATATGGAAAGAGGCCAGTGGGAAGTTCCAGCCGAGCCGTCACGGTTCGCTCACCCACGCGCACATCGGGAAGAAAAAGTGCAAGCTCCCGACCCACACTGGCCGAAATGCGTGCAGCATTCAGGTGAATGGAGTTCAAGGCCACACGCTACCCCCACGAGGAGACCATGGTCGAGCTAAGCTTCTACGAGAATTGTCAAATCCTTTTCAATTCGATGGGTCTAAGGCGCTTCATGGAGAACGCTTATGCCTCACACGACGAAGCTACATTCCAGTTCATGGCATCACTGGAGGTGACCTTCTATGCCTTTGGAGAGGAGACTACAGAGGAAGATGGAGATGGCTACATCCGTTTCAAGTATGGGAGCGAGTCACACGGAATGTCATTTCGGGATCTCGAGTCGATATTCGGATTCAGCCAAGGCGATATGCGTGAGATGTCGCTCAACATCGAAAGGGAGGAGCTGGAGGCACTGTGGGATCACATTGGGGTAGGCACATACAAGCTCGAAGTGAACAAAAGCACCAGGATTAGGCATCTAGCCTTGAGGTATGTGCAAAGAGCTATTGCACATACATTTTTCGCAAGAAAGGAGTGGGAGCTGTCCTGACCAAGGAGTTGGAGATCATGGATGATGGTCTGGTGGAAATCATCCAAGAGACCCGAAACGGGACCGAACTGAGGGGAAGCAGAAGGAGCACCGGCTTGATCACGATACTACTCAAAGAACTCCTCCACTACAAGCCGTTGATGATTTCCACATCAAGCGACATGCCTCAAGTAGGCTGTGGGGGAATTGTTACAGCGATCCTGAAGGGAGCTGGTGTCGACCTGGGGGAACTAAAGCATGGGATTCGTTGGATAGACATCGCACACTTAAAGAAATGTCAGTTCCTCGGGAAGCCATATCGGCATGGACACCGATATCAGTTCACCCTCCCTTCCAACACAGCAGCCGTCATGTTCCTACCAAACCCCTATCTGACCATCACAAGAGAGCCAATGCATCTGGACTTCGAGAAACAAGATGAGCATCTCCCTATGGAGCCGACTTCCATGAAGATTTCGAGGAGGAATATCGGGAGGAAGCCGATATTGGTGATGTTGATGAAGAAGAGGAAGAGGAAGGTTATGAGGAGCCTACTGACGAGTACGGCTTCCCACTTTATGGACCACAGCGTTGCCACTTTGATCCAATCACGAGTGGTACACACTGAACCCTCAAAACAGCCCACAACTGCATCAATGTGCTCTAGCGGTACTGCAAGTGGCAAGACTGGTCAATCCGGAAGCTCATCTCCGCGGTGAAAGGAATCAAAGGACACATGAGAGGTCTGAAGGGCCAAATCAAGTCTCTCACGTCCAAGCTGAAAGGATCGACCTAGTGACCACAGCTAGACGATATGCCACCCGAGGAGCTAGAAGACGATGAAGAAGAAAAAGGATCTGAAGAAGCAGACAGCCAAACGCTCCAGGAGAGGCACTCCTTCTCATTCATGCCAAGGGAGCAGAGCTAGAGCGAGCCTGGAAGATCTTCCTGCCATGAAGAGACGTGCAAATCAGTCCCCGATACCGAAATCAGACAACCCTTCCATCTCGACCAGTGAGGACACCACGTCTTCACATCACACTGATATCTGAGGTACCACTCCAATTCCTTGTATATAGGCATTTTTCTTTTTTTTGGCTTTTTGTCTGAATTTTTAGCATTTTTAGGATTGTATTCTTCCTCTCTTCTATCACACAGGGACTGTGTGATTTAAGTTTGGGGGAGTACATAGTACCTGCATTCACTTAGAATAGGATATCATGCATTCGTCTAATTGCATAAAAAAATAAAAAAAAATGTAATTTTTTGAAAATTATCCCACAAAAAAAAAACCATTTTGTTGCATTTCCATTTTAGGATTGAGTCTATATGCATTCATTTAGGATTCATAGCATTCACATAGGGTGTAAATTGTAGTGAATCCTTGTAAATAGCCATTTTTAAGTCATGAAGTCAATGCCTTAGTTCTTGTTTGTTTGATGCATTCTGAATTAGACCGATCTTAAGGCAGCACCACATTTGGAATTCGTCTTGTAAAATTCGGTCTTGGCTAAATGCATTGTGATTTGAACTTCTTTCCTACTGAACTTGAACCGTTAATACTGAAAATTTAATTATCCTGTTCATGCTTGTTATCAACTCATAGATTTCACTTGGACTTTCTTTCTCCATTTCACCACCCTTTTGCTAGTCCAAGTATCAGACTACACCCAAAACCTTAACCTTTGTTTGAAACCATAAATACTTTCGTGAGCGTATGAGAGGCCTTTGCATAAATTTTAGAATCTTCTTAGGCAAAAATTGTTGCGTTTAGGCTGACAAGGTTGAATTCTCATGTAGAAGTTGGATCATAACTCGAGTCAAAACTAGGTTAGGTGGTTTAGAACTGGAAGCGGCTTGATACCGATATGCTAGGCCGATATCTCTGGGTAGACTAGGAAGGGTGGGGTCTGAATATTTACCTAAGGAAAGAAAGGGAATTTCACTAGGTCAGACAGGGACACATATCAGGAGATGGCGGCTACAAAGGAGGCTCGAAACAAAAAGAAAAAAGGCGATTCCAAAGAAGCAATGAAGGCCAAACCATCAAAGTTAAAACCGGCCAACAACACCAAAGGTGAAACGCAAGGAACGCAACTAAGGAGCCAAAAAGCCGAAACCAATATCCAACAAGAAAAAAGTCCCCCAAAGATGACCAGACAAGGTAAAAACGAGGAGGAATAACGGGTATAAGGCGAAATGCCTCCTTTTACTCCTAAGTGTAATCACATTCGTATACTCCTTAGGGCTTGTCTCACACTTGGCGGGTAAGCTAGCTTGGCCGCTTGAACTTGGCTTGCCTTTCTCTAACTGACGAATCTTGTTGTTGATGTTGGTGATCTATGTAGATACCTCAGTGAGAGAAGAGTCCAGCCGATTGTTCATCTCAACAAATTTCTGGTTGTGAGATGCTTGCCCTTGAAGCAATTGTTGGAACATAACTTGTACCGAGGCTTGAAGTGGAGCTTGGACTTGTTGTTGCTGTGGCACGAAACCAGGAGGATAAGTCTTGTTTCCTTGCTGTTGTTGGCCTTGATAGTTGCCTTGTCGTTGACTTTGGTAGCCTTGTGTGAAGATAATAACTTGATGAACAATGCCGTTGGAATTTGAGCATGTTTGGGACCACAAAGAGACTAACTGTGATGGTTACTTATTAATCATGGTTGAGTTAATTGTTGGGACCACTTTGGTGTGAGAAAATGACAAATACTGAAACAAGCAAGCTGCTGTTGTTTGTCATCACCAAGTACATCGGTTTGTTTATGCTCAAATGGGAAAGTCATGTTTGGCAAAGGCAACCGCTATTCAAGATGAGTACTTTGGCGGTTTCAAGACGTGTTGCGTTTGGGTATACTTTGGCAACCCCTAAAGTGTTAACACTATAAGAAGGCTTCAATGACATGAGAGAGAGTAGCAGCACAAAAGAGCAAGACACAATGTAGACGTGAGATAAGAGAGAAAACATATTAGCATAAGCTTGTTCATTGTTTTTTCTAACACTAGAAGTGATACAGAGTGAGTCTAAGTACTAGTGAAGGGTATTAGGCGGATCACTTGTAGCTTCTTGTTGTAATCACGGTCTTGAATCTAGTGGATTCCGAGCTGAGCCTCGGCGAGATGTAGCGACCCTTGTTAATGAGCGTGAACTCGTTAAATGCTTGTGTGTGCTCCCTTCTTCTTCTTCTCTCAAACATATCTCTCAATCTCTTTACTCTGTTTCTGCATTTCCTGTTTCAGTCTCTGTTTTTTTTTTTTTTTGACATCAAGCTTTCTTCAATCTTGGTTTTGCTGTTGTTTAAGCTCTTAAAGGACAAGCCTTTGAGCCTCTGAACCTCAACAGATTGGTATCAGAGCCAGGTTCTGTGTTTTTTGGTTCTCTCAAGCCAAGAATCAGGTCTTTGGCAAGTATTGAAGTGGAAGAGTTTTGTTGGTCATGGAGGCTGTGTTGTATGGAAGGAGAAACTCATGGCAGTGAAGCTGCAAATGGTGACTGAGCTTTCAGAGAAGAAAGTCTCAGATCCAGTAGCTTCAGAAGAAGAGAGAGTCAAGTCAGACTCAAATCTAAGAGAGAAAAGGTCTAGAGAAATAATGATAGTGAAGAAAAGTGAAAAAAGGTTGGATCTTTGGAAGGTTAAGGCAGCAAGACTTTTCCCTTAAGTATCCACGTTCCTTTTCTTTGAAGAGCTTGGTTGTGTAGAGACAAGCAATATCTCAGGTGGCACAACACATCAATAGCTCTTGGTAAATGGTGCAGAAGAGAGGAAGAAGCCGTGAGACTCTTTCTTGATGGGCATCATTGAGTTTTCTCAGGTTTTGAGGAAGTTTGTGGAGACATGAATGTCTCAGGGTGAAAGCCAAGCTATCTCAGGTGAAGCATGAAGCATCTCGTTCACAGCATCTCAAAGGTCAAAGAGAACAAAGCAGTTGCAGGTTTTCTGTTACAAGTTGCAGGTTTTCTGTTTTAGTNTTGTAAAACTCATTCAGGTGAAGCATGAAGCATCTCGTTCACAGCATCTCAAAGGTCAAAGAGAACAAAGCAGTTGCAGGTTTTCTGTTACAAGTTGCAGGTTTTCTGTTCTAGTGACAGAGTTAGTAACAAAGAGCAACATAAGAAGCAAAGGAGAAAGCTTTGGTAATCTATTGTTTTCTTCTTAATGGAAGATCCAGTTAGATCTTAAGTGAAGAAGCATAAGGTTATTGGGATGCTTAGAAGGTTGAAAGAGAGATGTGAAGATGATGTGTCTTGAAGAGTGATTCGCAGATCAAGCTGAAATCAAGTAAAGTGGTTTCAGGGGTTTACAAAATCAGGCTGTCTCTAAGACACAAGAATCTGCAACATAGTGAGAGAGAAATCTGGTTACTAACGAGTTAAAGTGTTGCAAGTACAAGAAGAGAAAATTCAGAGATAGAAGCAAGAAGCGTATGATTGAAGATGGCGTTCTTAATCACTGCTGAAGAAACATATTAAAAGTTGGTGTAAGTTGAAGGTCTTTCAAGAGAATCAGCTGGTTTTCTGGTTATGGCTCAAGTTGTATATCAGAATCAAAGCATCAACTTCAAGACTCAAGTTCTGGGAGATTCCGCTTCAATCACAAGGTATTTGTGATGCTCTGTATTGAAGTTTCTGGTTTTGCTCAAGTTCTGCATATTTTTTGGGAAATGAAAGCTTGTTGGAACACAAGTGGTTTCTACTGGTTTTGCAATAGATTGGACGAAATTCAGTGATGGTTTCATGTTGTGTTTTGGGGTTCAGTCAGTGTGGTAAAGTCAGTTGCAGGTGGTATTCTAGCTATCTTGTTTCCAGCTTGGTAACTCATAAGATTTGTGGAACTAAGGGATGCCTTAAACCCTCCTTAATCATCCCAACCTAAAACTCTCGGTGGATTACTCACTAAGCATGATTAAAGCACATGAAAACGTAGAGGAAGAAAAGCTAAACATGATTAAGCGACTAAGCAAAAGAAATTAAGATAAGTACTTAAGATTAAAAACAATATTAAGGTTTTTCATAAACAAGAAAAGCTTTAAAACACTAACAATGACGGTTTTGCTCAAAGAAGGAGGAGACAAAACGTAAAAACTGGGATCCTTTGCCAAAAATAGGTCAAGGACCATTTATACCAAAAGGGAAATGGTCCCCTCACTAAACTCCAAAGTTTGAGCTGTCCGAATAAAGTTAGAGATCGACCTCAGTCGTCGATCTCTCCACTCGATCTTGCGCGTAGAACGGCCTTTCTCACTCGATCGTTGGGTCGATCTGGTCGGGTAGATCGAGTGCTTCTATCGATCTTCTAGTCGATCTTCGGGTGATCGAGTCGAGACCTCGATCTGGCCCTCGTTCTTCTTCCGCGTCCGTACTCGCGTTCGATCATATTGGTCGATCTTTGACCTCGATCTTCTTCCTTGAAACGACCCAGTGACTCGATCTTCTGGTCGATCTCTCCTAGATCGACCTGCCTAGCTCGATCTCCATCTCGATCTCGGTGCCTTTGCTTCATGGCAGAGTCGTCTCAAGTGTCCATAAGCTCCTTTTTCTTCCTTAGCAAGTCCACGCACCCTCCATAGCTCTAGTGTATCCAAAACAACCTGAATATGATGCAAGAGTGCAAAAAATATGCAAATGCTAATGGAAAGTGCCTTAGGACCTAAAATGAGACAAAAGCTACAATTTCTCTAAGTATGAATGTAATATGAATGCAATTATGTCCTAAATGCAAGATAAATGTATGAAATATTTGAGTATATCACGCCCGAAACCTTATCCTTTGTTTGAAACCATAAACACTTTTGTGAGCGTATGTGAAGCCTTTGCATAAATTTTTGAATCTTCTTAGGCAAAAATTGTTGGGTTTAGGCTGACAAGGTTGGATTCTCATGTAGATGTTGGCTCACAACTCGAGTCAACACTAGGTTAGGTGGTTTAAAGCTGGAAACGGCTTGCTACCGATTTGCTAGGCCGATATCTCTGGGTAGACTAAGAAGGGTAGGTTCTGAATGTTTACCTAAGGAAGGAGAAGAAAAGAAAGGGGAGTTCACTGAGTCAGACGGGGACACATATTAGGAGATGGTGGCTACAAAGGAGGTTGGAAACGAAAAGAAGAAAAGGTGATTCCAAAAGAAGTAAAGAAGGCCAAAACATCAAAGTAAAAACCGGCCAACAACACCAAAGGTGAAACGCAAGGAACGCAACAAAGGAGCCAAAAAGCCGAAACCGATCTCCAACAAGAAAGAAGTCCCCCAAAGATGACCAGAAAAGGTAAAACGAGGAGCAAAATCGGGTATAAGTCAAAATGATTAGAAAAGGGGTAGCCTAGAAAGGGACAAATTAGACTAAGGTAGAAAACAAAATAGATACTTGGGTAGATGAGAATTTATCCTTGTATGCATCCATTAGTTTTTACCCTTACATTTTGCATTAAAAATATTCCTTCTATAAGTGAACCAATTTTAAACACTTAACCCGTTCGCACTACGAGTTCATCTTTAGATCGTGACCTGACCCTAGACCAAGTGAGTTGACTGATAAGCATGAATAGGATCCACGCTTTAAATTTTCAAATGAATGTGAAAGGGAATTGGGAATTTGTAGGTGCATCTAGGTTGAGATTGATTTTGCTTGATGATGTGATGAATGTGGCTAAGGCTTTTTGAGTAAGTAGAATTCGGTCTGCATCTTAGAAACCTGAACATAGACATTGACTTGATTTCTTTTAAATGGCGTTTTGGATTTGAATTTACACTCTCTTTTTAAACCTCACCCCTCCGGTTGGCTTTTGTTTGAGGACAAGCAAAAAGGCAAGTTTGGGAGTGTTGATATCTCTGCAATTTACACCTTTTTCACTTGCATTTCATACTAGTTAGGATCTCATTCATGCACTTTTATCTTAGTTTTTGTTTCATTTCCACTCATGTTAGGTCTAGATGCATTAGGTTAGGTCTTTGGATATTCTTGCATGTTTTTGAGTGTTTTCTCAGGTACTAAGGTGTATGGAGGATGGTCCGAAGAAGAAAGTCCAAAGGAGAGATCAAGAAGGAGGAAACAGACGATCTCGGGCACGGATCACAGCTCCTTAGCCGATACGGGCAAGCGCATTGGCGAACCTCGACGAGTAGCAGCGACTTGATCCCGAAGCAGGCATCACGGAATGAAGATACCACAAGGTGTTCCTCGAAGACGGATATCGGAGCAAGGCATCAGCGTTAGCCCGATATTGGTGATAGGGCTCAGGTTTTACCCTAATAAAACTACTGCAAGTGCACAGCAAATGCAATCGTAGTATAAGGGGTATCGAAATCCCAAGGGAAGTAGATGCTACACGAAGGTTTCTAAGTTCAAATTATGCTAGGTCGAATAGATAATTAAAAGTAAAAGACAGCGAATAACTAAAAACGGTGTAAGTTCAGGAGACGAAACGCTAGGTTCAGGGAAATTCTCAGGTGATCTAAATTGTAGGTCTAAACAGAATGTTAGGAATTATGAAGATCCGTTCTAGAACTCGAAACACAACAATAAAATCAACCAACTCTCGCTGCGAAGATTATCTATGTCTAAACCCTAGAATTTCAAATCCTTTGCAAATTCTAACAATTCAAACAAGCATTAAAGTTCAGGTTCGATTGTTCACAAAATCCCTAAACCAAATCTCTTTGCGAATATGTATTTTGCTCATCTAACACTAGTTCAGGCAATCAATAATACTCTCGCATCTATTAATTAACCTGAGATCAGATTCTAGGTCATGAAGCTAAAATAAGCATTAAACACAAATCCAGATGAAGAACTCTAATGATTTTATCCTAACAATTTAATTCGACCTAACAATTCATCAATCACCTTTGAAAAACCCTAAACCTAACAAGCAAACTACTCAGACATGATCAATGAAACAGAAATCATTATTTGAATTTTTATTATAAAAGAAATCAATAGAAGAAAATAAAGGAGTTCCAAATCTGCTCTAAAGAAGTCAAATTCTTCTCTCCAATAACCTAAACTTCTATGATTCTTAAAGTATGAGATTATGCCTAAACAATGACCTTGACAACTATATTTATAGGCCTAGGTTCGCATCTTCAATTCCTTGGAAGATTAGGAAAAGTCTTGGAGATTTCCTTTTCTTCAAAAACTGGAAACTTCTCGCTTCTGGAAATTGGAAATCATGGTGTCGATCGACACTCATCGTGTTTCTTCAATCCGACTTCATTCCACTAAGCTACAAAATGTATCCAAATCTCCAATTTATCTCCAATTGTACCTGAACCTGTAAAGACTCTATATAGACTCAAAAATAGCCAAAAGACTCTATAAAAACACTTATATCATGGTCCAAAAATGGGTAAAAATCATGATATATCAACCCCCCCAGACTTAGCTTTTGCTTGCCCTCAAGCAAAACAGAAACTTAGAATGAAGTAGAAGTTTGAAAACAAAAACTTTCGAGTACATCTTCAGAACACCACATTGATTAACACTTCTCGAATCCACACGTTATAGAGCCAACCTTAGGTAATATATCAGTGTATTTACCACAAGCTTAGCAATCTCCCAGTTTGAATCCAGATCCTTTCCTTGGTAAAATTTCGAACTCTAACAGTGGTATTGCCACAGAACTTTATAGATTCTTTGCCCTTCCTTAGTGCCTGAACAAGATATTCTTCATACATCTCTCCTATTTTCTCCTCCCTTAGTCAACTGCTACTCATTTTCAGGGTGTTCTAAGATCTTTTCATTGACTCTTCTTTTTCTTATGAAATCTCGGGAAATAGTGCTACTCTCTACTTGTGTTCCTTGTGAGGAGATGTGTTCAAGAGAATCACTAATATTGTTCCTTGTGAGGAGACAGGCTCATGACAAAGGCACTATTCCCAGACTTAAACTCTTTTTCTTTCTTTTCTTTTTCTTTTCTCAAGGGAAGATCAAGGAGAGACTGCAATGGTCTATCTGTTCAGACTGAAAGAGGAATCAAGTTCTGCACATACCTAGTTCTTATAAGGGGATCTGAACTCGCCCTGTTAGACTGATTCCACTTGCGGCTTTCTACTTAGTAAGACCTGCAGTCAACTCTTTAAGCAATGGTTCTTTCAAATGTCAACTTCCTGTGGTTAGTTCCTAGAAAAACTGAAAGTTTCATTTGATTTTGACTCAATAAAACAAAGTTTTTGACTCTCAAAACAAAACACAAAGTCAGTAATCACCTCCCCCAAACTTAAACAACACTGTCCCCAGTGTTATCAAGCCCAAAGTTGGCTAAAAGAAAGATTAGAAACGACTTTAAAAGACCAGATAGAAGACTTACCTTCGTCTGCGCGTGGTGTTGATCGACACTGGTCTGTGTCGAGCCCAATGTCGCCTTTTTTCAACTGACTGAAACCAGGACTGAGTAAAACCAAAATAAAATTAAAATAAAAACTTACCTAACAGTGGGTTGCCTCCCACTCAGTGCTCGTTTCCAGTCATTAGCTTGACTGTGTCGGGGTTCAGACGTCTGTTGGATCATAGGGTGGCATTGAATGCTTCCCAGACGAATGTCTTCTCATCCAAGGTGGTGTATAAGTAGTAAGTGCATTAGATCGCCCAAGGAAATGAGGAACAACAGCAAGGTGGGACTTTAGTTCGGGTGGGACACTTCGTTTTCCGGCAGAATCATCAAAAGAAACACCAAGCCCTCTACGAGAATCTCGTTGCTTGGCTAAATGTGAAGCACCTTTTGAACCTTTGGTATTCTTATTGACAAGATCAGGGGGTTTGGAATTGATTCCAGGAAATGCATACCTTTGCTTCCTCCGAGGTTTTTGGCATGTAGGATGTGGATGCATCTGTTTGACCACTGGTGATGGATTTGTAGTTTTAGAAGCAGCTTCTGGAGCGATCCGCGAAGGGTGTCGATCCAACTCTGCAGCTCGCATCTCTGCACTTTTTCTCCAATTCATCTCTGCAATCCTTGCTTCCATGACAAAAACGTCGTCCTCCATCAACTTAGCATTGATTAGAACATCTTCTTTGCTCATAGTCTTGAAGAGATGATCATTTCCACCCCAGTCTTCAATCTCCACATCTTTCTCAGAATTCTCAGCCAATGCCTCTTGAACAGCCAGTGTTTTCATTTGCTCTTTAGAATCCAGCTCCTTTTGATACCCAGCAGTAATGTCGTCTGAATGCTCCCTGTTTGGGTCTTGATCTATGGAAATCTCTACTGAAAAAGATTGACCATTGATGGTGGAAGGTCCCCTTAACTTGTCCATGTCAAAATTCATGACAACATCACCCAAATCAAGCTCCATTTTCCCTTTTCTCACATCAATGATGGCACCAGCTGAAGTCAAGAATGATCTTCCCAGAATAAGAGGATCTGCAGGTTCTTCATCATACTTCAAAACCACAAAGTCTGTGCGAATAATGCAGCCTTCAACTTCAAAGGAACATCTTCTAGAACACCTTCTGGAATTCTTTTTGCTCGATCAGCTAGGACAAGGGAGATTCTGGTTGGCTTGAAATCAGTCATTCCAAGTCGAACAGCAACTGAGTATGGTATCAAGTTGATACTTGATCCTAGATCGCAGAGAGAACGAGAAAACCTTCCTGTTGAGATTGAGCAATCTAGCACGAAGTTCCCTGGATCGGGTAGCTTTTCTGGAATCCTCCTCTGAATCACAACACTGACTTGTTCAGAAACCCACACCTTCTTCTTCTTCCTTGGAACTATGTTCAAGAGAATTGCATTCATGTCTCTGGTAAGCAATGCTCCTTCCTCAGGGCTTATACCATTGACTACCATTCTCTTGACATACCTTCTTAATGCAGGTGAAAGTTGGACTGCATCAACTAAGGGTAGCTCAACCATCAGCTTACTCATCATCTCCTTGCATCTAGCTTCCTCTCTCTCCTGTTTAGATCTTCTAGGAAGCAGGGGATAGGGTATTTTTGGTTTACACACCTTTTCATCTTCAAGTTTGGAAGGTTCAGGTTGATCCAGCGAGGTCATGGTAGGTTGTCAATCGACACTATGGAGGTGTCGATCGACACTGGCTTCTTGTGTCGAGGATGCTTTTTCGATCGAGCCCGATTCCCTGAGTTCCTCTACTGGTGTCAATCGACGCTCAGTGGTGTCGATCGACACCTGCTCTGCAACTTTAACATCTTCATCATCAGCATGAAACTCCACGATTTCTTCAGCATTCAGGCCCTTTTTTGGCACTGGTTGAAGGCTTCTTCCATTCTGAACTGTGATGGCATTCACATGGCGTCTCGGATTGGTATCAGTTTTCCCTGGAAGGAAACCTTCTTGCCTATGAACAGCTTATGCGGTTTGAGCAACTTGAACGTCAAGCTTCTTCATGTGAGAATTTATGTTCTCAATCTTTCCATTCAGATCTTGATACAGTAAATCAATCCTGCCATTGAAGTCCACTGTCAACTTCTGCTGTCTTTCCAATATTTGCTCCAACATAGACTTCACCTTGTTGTCTTGCGCATGAGGCTTCTGGTAGGAAGAAGAACCATAAGTTCTGTTGAAGCTGTTGTTCTGAAAAGGCTTCGGGTAGGAAGAACCTTGCTGATTGCCAAATCTTTGACCTTGAAAACCAGCTCCATTAATGTAGTTAACTTCTTCTTCCTCAGGCTCAAAAGTTTCCACTTCATTAGTAAAATGGACTTGCTTCTTTCCCACCAAGAGATCCAGCTTCCTGTTGACTTCAGCAATTTGGCTTCCTCTAGTTACTCCTGCGTTCTGTCTTCTCTCAAAATCTGCATTTTTGGTGCTGTTACAAGAGGCCAAATTCTCTATAAGCACCACTGCGTCCTGCGGGTATCTGGTGTTGAAGTTGCCATTGCTTGCTGCGTCTAAGGCCATATGGTACCTCCAATCAATCCCTCGGTAGAAGATACCGATAAGCTGCGGTTCGCTGAAACCGTGGTGTGGGCAGTCCCTCTGGTAAGCCTTGAATCTCACCCAAGAAGCCTTGAAGGCTTCAGTGGGTCCTTGGGAGAATGTGGTGATCTTTGTCCTCAGCTCCTCTGATCTCGCATCATCAAAGAAATTGCATAAGAATGCATTCTTTGTCTTCCCAAGTAGTCAGGGATCCTGGATCCAACTGCTTCAGCCAGTAGGATGCGTCTCCAGCAAGCGAGTAAGGAAACAGCTTGCAGAAGAGATAATCATAGGTCACTCCATTAGCCTTGATGCTTGATGCGAGGTCCTCAAATCTCTCGATGTGGTCCATCGGATGCTCATTAGGAAGACCATGGAAGGGATGCTGAGCCACCAATGTGTAGTAGGCAGGCTTCAGCTCTAAGTCGTTCCTTTGGAATGCAGGAGGTCGGATCGCAGCTCTATTGGCATAAAACTGGTCTGGGCGGTTGTACTCGCCTAACGTTCTTCCACTTCCAGCTTCTGCAGGGGCGATTTGCATTGCTGGTTCTATGATGACGGCGCCAGCCTCATCAAGTCTCTGGCCTTGGGCGTTCCTTCTATTGCCTTGTAGGTCAACAAAGTCGCCTGCCTCGTTGCGTATCATGATCACAGGTTCTGCCATCTCAGTCTGCGCAAGGTGTCGATCGATACAAGGGGTGTCGTTCGACACTAAGGTAAGGTGTCGATCGATGCTACTTGTGTTGATCGACGCTCGTGCAGTCTTGCGGTTCGTACATTCGAGACGGCCTAGTTCCTGGTTCAGTGTGATTAGTTCCTTTTCCTTGTTGCTTCTGGTACTGGGCATGCACCTGAAACAAAAGATAGGAAATTAAATTAGTAACAAAAATAAAAACAAAACCTAGTCAAAATCCTAGTACTAGATTTCGTAGGCAGCTATTACTTCCCCAGCAACGGCGCCAAAAACTTGATAGGTGATAACTAGCTTTTTAAGGGCTTTAATCAATTCTAAAGCTTAGCATTGTCATTGTAATACTTTAGGTATCAATCCAAAGAGGTAGAGATTAAAAACATTAGGAATGCATGAAACTATCTAATCTAAGTCATTTTCGGGTAAAATGAGGAAAACAAATTATAAAAACTACTTGCTGCAACTAAATGACTACGAAAACTATTTTAAAATCCCGACTATTATGTTAACTAACTAGGAGAAGACTTCTAAGACTTTAACTGAGACAACTACTAGTTTTATAAAATCGAAAGCTAAAACCGGACAAAACGGGAAATTGCTGAAATCCTAAGATGAATTTTTAAAACTATTGAATAAAATCTAACGACCTTAAAACGATTACTAAGCTACTAAATGAGACTCTAGGCAATTTCTAAAATACTAAAATCATCAAGAACACTACTTTATGAATTATGAGACTCTAATGCAAGCAATAAGAAGGCTAAATTCGAAATGCAAGAATTAAAAGAGCAAGGATTTAAAGATGGGGTAATTGAATAAGAGGATTAATATGGCTAACTTGATGTTCATACTCCAACAATTCTCATTTTTAGATATAGGAATCTCATTTAGACTTTTCCATCTTATGTGGTACTAATCTCATTTGCAAACCTAGATTTTCCCAACTTAGGTGGTACTAATTTAGTGTTAATCCTCAACCCAATGTCTAATTCTCATTAGTAAGGGGAAGAATTGCAAAGGTGAGAACCTAATCCTAAATGAATCAATAAACCCTTTAGACAACCAATATTTTGGTGTAAAAAGGTAAATCTCTTCATTAAGTGGGTTGGGCATTTCATCAAACACCTTGTGGGTGAGAAATGCCCTTGTGTTTAGATTGCATGATTTATGCAAATCTAACACTAGAACCACTAAATGAGAAAGGGTTTTATGAAATTAAGTCCTAAACACCAAACTTTCCACTTAAATCTCCCTAATCTATCCCATCTTCAAATCCAAGAAAGACTACTCCTTATTCATTTTCAAACCTCTCTTAATCATAAGAGAAGAGGTGTTAAACATGATTAAGGTAAACAAGAAGAAAGATTAAGGCTTAAAATGCAAGTACTTAATTAAAAATCAAAGGTTTACAAAACTAAAGCTTGAAAATAGATAAAGTGTTTCAATGGTGATCCACAAAACCCAAAAATGGGGAAGGAGGCTAAGAATTTCGTGGATAGCTCTAAAATTAGGTAAAACATGTTTATATAGGACCACACAAATGGTCCCCTCACTAAAAGACAAAGTGTGAGTTGGCAAAGCAAAAGAAGGGAAAAACAGATGGACGGATCGAGCTGTTTGGTCGATCTGTGACTCGATCCACGGCTGATCGACTGGGTTTGGTCGATCTGTGACTCGATCCACGGCTGATCGACTGGGTTTGGTCGATCTGTGACTCGATCCACGGCTGATCGACTGGGTTTGGTCGATCCGTGACTCGATCCACGGCTGATCGACTGGGTTTGGTCGATCTGTGACTCGATCCACGGCTGATTGACTGGGTTTGGTCGATCCGCTGCTCGATCTCATCTTCCTTTCCTTTGTCCAAGCTTTCCTTTGACTCCCATCAAATCCTAAGCTCTTCTTTAACCTTCTTGTCCATGCTCATCATCCAAGATAGCTTCAAGTACACCAAATAACCTGAAAATAATGCAAATATGCAAGAAATATACAAATGCTAATGCAACATGTCCTAAAACCTAAAATGGGACAAAAACTACAATAACTCTAAGTATGAGTGCAAAAGTGAGTGCAAAATTATCCTAAATGAGTGCTAAAATATGCTAAATTATGAGTCTATCAACTCCCCAAAACTTCCCTTTTTACTTGTCCTCAAGCAAACAAAGACAAACTAGGAGAAGAAGTTTGAAAATGGGGGTTCAAATCCAAAAGTGTTTTTCAAATGAATCAATTCAATGGTCCTTGTTCTTAATCCTATGATGCAGTTTACAAACTCTACTCCAAAGAACTTAGCCATATTCATCACATATTGAATTTCAAATCAAGACTTGTCTATTCCAAACAATCCAAGAATCCTAACCTTTAACATTCAATTAAGCTCAAACCGTGAATCACACTTATGCATTTAAAACCGAATACATTTGGCTAAGGGACAAGGTTATGAGATAAAAATGATCTCATTCAAGTGGGTACTCCAAGCTTTGGTTTATCTCAAAAAGGATTGAACTTATGCATAATGCTAAAGGTAAAAGGCAATGTATGCATACATGACTAGACTCTCATCTACCCAAATACACTAACAATTTACCTAATTCCCCTCTCATTCATTTTCTTTTTCAGCTCACTCACCCTCTAGGGACTACCCAAATCAAACAAGGCAACACGCCAAGCAATAAACCCACAAGATCTTTATCAAATTCATTTTAGGAAAAACTTCTCCAACTTTTCTTATAGCTAGTGGTATGATCATACATTTATTAGCTCTTTTCTTTTCCTTGGATAGCTCTCTTTCTCATATATATTTTTTTTCTTTTATGCACTTGGCCTCTAGGGCTCTTTTCTTTTCATTTTTTAAGAGAGCTATCACATATTCTTTTTAACTTGAGCTTTTTCACAATACAATTCAAGACCAACCACTTAAAACTATGTACCCCTTTTATTCACATCTTACACCAACTTCTTCTCAAAGCCTAATCAAGGTTTCGATTTTCAGTGACAACACCCATGAACCTAACCCAAATCAAGCCTAGAACTAGCTTCAAGATGCAAAGCTAGAATCATTATGAGAGCCTAAACATGTCGCCCTAAACCTAACACTTTATGCCAAGTTCAATCAAAAATAAGGCCTCACAAATTGCAATCACACAAGAATTTTGGCTTGAAAGGAGGGTAAGGGTTAAGGTGTGGATTTCTATTTAGGCTTACAAGAGAGTGGTGAAAGGAATAAGAAAGCCTAAATATGTATATGTATCCATGTATCCTTTTTCAAATGCACAAGTATGATAATTAAAAGTTCATGTTAAGGTTCCAATTTATAGGATTGGATTCAATTCATGTTTGTTTCAACTTTAAGCCAAGAAAATCAAGACAAATGGTCCAAAGATGGTTAGAACTTAATTTTCAAATTTGCACAAAGCATCAAAGGACTACTAACTAGGGCCTTGAACCAATTCATGAGCTTAAAACACTTTACAAGGAAAATTGCCCCCTATGCAAATGCAAGCAACCTAAATGATAAAAATTCTAGACTCAGTCCTAAAGAATTTACAAATGCAAATGCAAGCTACATGAATTTTTTCGAAATTTTTGAAAATTTCTGATTTTCTATGCAAATGTATATGCATGAAGACTCAAATATGCTTAAAGGGAAAATAAGAAAACAAAACACAAAATTAAATCTCTCAACCTCTCCCCCAAACTTAAATTACACAGTCCCTTGTGTAATAAAAGTTCAAGAGAGACCATCAACAAGAAATAAAATTCAAAAATCCAAAAATGCATGTTATTTACAAGGTTTTGGAATGGTGTACCTTGGAGCTTGTTGTGGTTAGGGCTGAGATCAAGCAGCTGGGCATTGTTTGGGATCTCCATCTCCCTTGTTCCTGCTCACACACACTTAAAGACATAATCTAGAAGAGAAATAAAAATTATAAACACAAGGATAGTCATGGGATTGCCTCCCAAGTGCGCTTTGTTTAAAGTCTCTTAGCTTGACTTTCCTTACTCTTCCCTAAGCTGGTTTTAGGGTGAAATGGGTGGCTGGGGACGTGGTTGAGTTTGCTCCTTGAGGTATATCCATGGTGTAGATAGTAGACAGCATCTCTTGCACCCTTGTTTCATCCTTCTCTAAACCGGGTGGAAGAAAGACTTTGGCGTTTATAAACGGTTTGGAGTGGCATGTTGTCTCAACCTTATACTCTAAAGACGCAGCTTTGAGTCTCAATGGGTGAAGACTCAAAGTGTTACTAGGCTGAGCAATGAGCTTGCCCACGTGCTTCTTCTTCTTTGGCCTCTTCCTTGCCTTCCTTGCCTTCCTTGGCAAGTTCACCAAAATCTCATCCAACTTGGGTTCATCAAACAAAACTTGAGTTGTGGAGATAGAAGCAGCTCCTTTACCATCCTCTAATTCCTTGATCTTGGAGGCTAATGTCTCAAGTTTGGATTTAGAGTCCTCTTGTATGCTACCCATGTTGGTATGGATATCATCCAACTCCTTATCCATTTGCATTGCGCCATCCTCTTGACCATGTAAGAGTTGTTGGAGCATACTTTGAATGGTCTCTTGAGAAAGAGAACTAGGGCCTTGTACTTGTTGCACAGAACGTGGGTCTTTCACCATGAAATTGGCTCTCTCATGGTGTTGCTCATGATCCAAATCAACTCCTCCTTGTTTCATTTGTATGAGTTTCTCCAAGCGCTCCAATTTATCTTGCAAGTCCTTCCATGTGGAATCTTCACATGATCTCTCTAGAGGTGTTGCAACATGCCCTTCATAGTAGCTTTCACTAGTCTTGGCCAAGTTCTCAACAAGTAGCTCTCCTTCTTCCATTGTGAGGTTTGCAAAACGCCCTTTGCTAGCCACATCCAATGTCCATTTGTGATCCTTAGCAACTCCACAATAGAAAATGCTAAGGATTGCTTCTTTCTTGAACCCATGATGTGGACAACCTCGAGTGTACCCTCTAAGCCTCTCCCATGCTTCATGAAAGGTCTCATGTATGCCTTGCTTGAAGCTCATGATGTCCCTCCTCACTTGGACTGTTTTTTGTGTTGGATAGAACCTTTGAAGGAAGACCCTTTGACAATCATCCCAAGATTTGACCAAATGAGATGGTTGAGCTCTCTCCCATTGATGCGCTTTTTCTCCAAGTGAGAAAGGAAAGAGAATGAGCTTGATGCTATCTTTGGGCACACCTCCAATGCTAAACGTGGTGCACAACCTTTCAAAGGACTCCACATGATCATAAGTATTTTCCATTCCATTCCCAAAGAACTTAGAGCATTGAATTAACCTCACAAGACTTGGCTTGATCTCATAGGCTGTGGCTTCTATTGGAGGAGGATGGATTCCAAATCTCAACTCATGATAATGAGGAGCATCAAAGCTCCCAATTGTTGGCTTGTTCCCTTGAGCTTGGGGAGAAATAGGTACACTTTCTTGAGGTTGTGGAGTTTGGAGAATGCTTCTTTGGTTGTTCTTCTCCAAAACCTCAAGTGATCTTGTCTTTCCATGTCTCTTCTCTTTAGTTTGGTACCTTTGAAAACATAAGAGAATCAAGGAAAACAAATTAGTACCAAAAAATAAGAAAAAATTCATCATCTTGAAAAGAGATGAGAAAACAAGGTAAAATAAAAACTTAGTCTCAAATAGATTCAAAATTCTATTGGTTAATGTTACACCTCCCCGGCAACGGCGCCAATTGATAACTAGCTTTTTAAGGGCTTTAATCAATCCTAAAGCTTAGCATTGTCATTGTAATACTTTAGGTATCAATCCAAAGGGGTAGAGATTAAAAACATTAGGAATGCATGAAACTATCTAATCTAAGTCATTTTCGGGTAAAATGAGGGAAACAAATTATAAAAACTACTTTCTGCAACTAAATGACTACGAAAACTATTTTAAAATCCCCACTAGGATGTTAACTAACTAGCAGAAGACTTCTAAGAATTTAAATAAGACAACTACTAGTTTTATAAAATCGAAAGCTAAAACCGGACAAAACGGGAAATTGCTGAAATCCTAAGATGAATTTTTAAAACTATTAAATAAAATCTAACGACCTTAAAACGATTACTAAGCTACTAAATGAGACTTTAGGCAATTTCTAAAATACTAAAATCATCAAGAACACTACTTTATGAATTATGAGACTCTAATGCAAGCAATAAGAAGGCTAAATTCGAAATGCAAGAATTAAAAGAGCAAGGATTTAAAGATGGGGTAATTGAATAAGAGGATTAATATGGCTAACTTGATGTTCATACTCCAACAATTCTCATTTTTAGATATAGGAATCTCATTTAGACTTTCCCATCTTAGGTGGTACTAATCTCATTTGCAAACCAAGATTTTTCCAACTTAGGTGGTACTAATCTAGTGTTAATCCTCAACCCAATGCCTAATTCTCATTAGCAAGGGGAAGAATTGCAAAGGTGAGAACCTAATCCTAAATGAATCAATAAACCCTTTAGACAACCAATATTTTGGTGTAAAAAGGTAAATCTCTTCATTAAGTGGGTTGGGCATTTCATCAAACACCTTGTGGGTGAGAAATGCCCTTGTGTTTAGATTGCATGATTTATGCAAATCTAACACTAGAACCACTAAATGAGAAAGGGTTTTATGAAATTAAGTGTTAAACACCAAGCTTTCCACTTAAATCTCCCTAATCTATCCCATCTTCAAATCCAAGAAAGACGACTCCTTATTCATGCTCAAACCCCTCTTAATCATAAGAGAAGAGGTGTTAAACATGATTAAGATAAACAAGAAGAAAGATTAAGGCTTAAAATGCAAGTACTTAATTAAAAATCAAAGGTTTACAAAACTAAAGCTTGAAAATAGATAAAGTGTTTCAATGGTGATCCACAAAACCCAAAAATGGGGAAGGAGGCTAAGAATTTCGTGTATAGCTCTAAAAATTAGGTAAAACATGTTTATATAGGACCACACAAATGGTCCCCTCACTAAAAGACAAAATGTGAGTTGGCAAAGCAAAAGAAGGGAAAAACAGATGGACGGATCGAGCTGGCTGGTCGATCTGTGACTCGATCCACGGCTGATCGACTGGGTTTGGTCGATCTGTGACTCGATCCACGGCTGATCGACTGGGTTTGGTCGATCTGTGACTCGATCCACGGCTGATCGACTGGGTTTGGTCGATCCGTGACTCGATCCACGGCTGATCGACTGGGTTTGGTCGATCCGTGACTCGATCCACGGCTGATCGACTGAGTTTGGTCTATCCGTGACTCGATCCACGGCTGATTGACTGGGTTTGGTCGATCCGCTCCTCGATCTCCGCTTCCTTTCCTTTGTCCAAGCTTTCCTTTGACTCCCATCAAATCCTAAGCTCTTCTTTAACCTTCTTGTCCATGCTCATCATCCAAGATAGCTCCAAGTACACCAAATAACCTGAAAATGATGCAAATATGCAAGAAATATACAAATGCTAATGCAACATGTCCTAAAACCTAAAATGGGACAAAAACTACAATAACTCTAAGTATGAGTGCAAAAGTGAGTGCAAAACTATCCTAAATGAGTGCTAAAATATGCTAAATTATGAGTCTATCAACTCCCCCAAACTTGCCTTTTTGCTTGTCCTCAAGCAAACAAAGACAAACTAGGAGAAGAAGTTTGAAAATGGGGGTTCAAATCCAAAAGTGTTTTTCAAATGAATCAATTCAATGGTCCTTGTTCTTAATCCTATGATGCAGTTTACAAACTCTACTCCAAAGAACTTAGCCATATTCAATCACATATTGAATTTCAAATCAAGACTTGTCTATTCCAAACAATCCAAGAATCCTAACCTTTAACATTCAATTAAGCTCAAACCGTGAATCACACTTATGCATTTAAAACCGAATACATTTGGCTAAGGGACAAGGTTATGAGATAAAAATGATCTCATTCAAGTGGGTACTCCAAGCTTTGGTTTATCTCAAAAAGGATTGAACTTATGCATAATGCTAAAGGTAAAAGGCAATGTATGCATACATGACTAGACTCTCATCTACCCAAATACACTAACAATTTACCTAATTCCCCTCTCATTCATTTTCTTTTTCAGCTCACTCACCCTCTAGAGACTACCCAAATCAAACAAGGCAACACGCCAAGCAATAA
>JAHZTW010000004.1:79294690-79323272 GCA_020283515.1 Alliaria petiolata | reverse complement strand
AGATCAGATTCTAGGTCGCGAAGCTAGAATAAGCATTAAACACAAATCCAGATGAAGAACTCTAATGATTTTATCCTAACAATTTAATTCGACCTAACAATTCATCAATCACCTTTGAAAAACCCTAAACCTAACAAGAAAACTACTCAGACATGATCAATGAAACAGAAATCATTATTTGAATAGAGAGCATAAAAGAAATCAATAGAAGAAAATAAAAGAGTTCCAAATCTGCTCTAAAGGAGTCAAATTCTTCTCTCCAAAAACCTAAACTTCTATGATTCTTAAAGTATGAGATTATGCCTAAACAATGGCTTTGACAACTATATTTATAGGCCTAGGTTCGCATCTTCAATTCCTTGGAAGATTAGAAAAAGTCTTGGAGATTTCATTTTCTTCAAAAATTGGAAACTTCTCGCTTCTGGAAATTGGAAATTCTGGTGTCGATCGACACTCATCGTGTTTCTTCAATCCGACTTCATTCCACTAAGCTCCAAAATGTATCCAAATCTCCAATTTATCTCCAATTATACCTGAACCTGTAAAGACTCTATATAGACTCGAAAATAGCTAAAAGACTCTATAAAAACACTTATATCATGGTCCAAAAATTGCTAAAAATCATGATATATAAATTGGCAGCAGGCAAAGGACTTCACAATGGCAAGGTCCCGAAATCGATCCCCGATATGGAGGTTACCCGAAGAACACAATGAGTTAGCATTTCGGCTTGCTTCCACGACATGAACCCGATACGCTACAGTCCAAAATAGTACCCATTTTTGGCAAGTGGTCCCAACACTTAGGGTTTTTCCTCTTTGATACACATTGTCCCCCACACTTATCTCTCTCTCGTTCCATTTTTATTTTCTGTCTTTTGTAACCGAAACTCTAGATTTTCTTTCACCATTAAAGCTTGTTCAAAAGCTTGAACCTTTTATGATATTTTGAAGTTATCAAGTCTTGTTTCATAGCATTTCTTGTTAAAGGTTCTTCCTTTTCTTGTTTTGACTATCTTGCAAGCCATGAGTAACCTTCTTATCCTTATGAATCTTGAGGTTTCTCTAATGACGCGTGAGTAGTCTTTTAAAGGATTTTGATGGGTTAAAAGAACCAAAGAATTCTCGGATTCACATTTCTTGCTTAGCTAGAACATAAAGTTTGATTCTTTCTTTTTTATTGTTCTCAATGCTTAGTCTAGTCTGATCATTTAGTCTAAAGACTATAGGCGGCTTGACATGACCACCACGTGCTTGCTTAGCCAAACCCATAAACAAGAGTTTGATCTTTCCTAGGCTAAGACAAACCATCTGTCTAGGAGATCTTACGGTTCAATAGGGACGAATTAGCATGCTTGTTTCTTCTATTGTACCAGTTTGCGAGAGTTAGTCTATGGTGATAGAGATTCAAAAAGGTTAGACCCAAACACCATGGGCTAAACGTCTTGTGGAACCCTTTACCTAAGAATCACCATCTTAAGACCAAGTCTTGATGTGATCCAAAAGCTTTAGCTTTAGATACTATTAAGAGCCCCAAATGACTATTTCTAGTCTAGTTACTCCATTTTGTTTCTATGACAAATTAAAAGTCCGTTTTAAGGATTTTCGGCTATAAACATCCGTTTCGAATCTTCATAGGACCCTTTTAAACTTATAATCCCCATTTGGACTTACGGATGAGTAGAGTTTTGATTTCCTCAACGGAATGAGTAACAAGTAATAGATGCTTCCCGTTCTACTATTAAGAGACCCAAATGACTATTTCTAGTCTAGTTACTCCATTTTGTTTATATGACTCATTAAAAGTCAGTTTTAAGCATTTTCGGCTATAAACATTTGTTTCGGATCTTGATAGGACCCTTTTAAACTTATAATCTACATTTGGACTTACTGATGAGTAGAGTTTTGATTTCCTCAAAGGAATGAGTAGCAAGTAATATATGCTTCTCGTTCTACTATTAAGAGCCTCAAATGACAATTTCTAGTCTAGTTACTCTATTTTGTTCCTATGGCTCATTAAAAGTCTGTTTTAAGCATTTTCGGCTATAAACATCTGTTTCGAATCTTCATAAGACCCTTTTAAACTTATAATCCCCATTTGGACTTACTGATGTGTAGAGTTTTGATTTCCTCAACGGAATGAGTAACAAGTAATAGATGATTCTCGCTCTACTATTAAGAGACGCAAATGACTATTTCTAGTCTAGTCACTGATTTATCATGGTTTTTACCGGTTTTTGGACCATGATATAAGTGTTTTTATAGAGTCTTTTGGTTGTTTTAGAGTCCTATTAGAGTCTTTACAGGTTGAACTACGTTTGGATTGGAGATTTTGGAGCATTCTAGAGCATTGTGGAAGAAGCTGTGAAGTGATGAAGTCAAGAGTATAAATTTACAAGAGGTGTCGATCGATACTACCCTTGGTGTCGATAGACACCAATCGTGGCCAAGACAAACCGCCTGATTTTACAAGTCTTGAAGTAAAAGGAAATTGCCCAGAAGTTTTCCTTATTTGCAAAAGTGCCCCAGCTCGTGTTTTAACCCTTATATATAGTTTTCAAAGCTATTGTTTAGGCATAATCTCATACTTTAAGAATCATAGAAGTTTAGGTTTTTGGAGAGAAAAATCAGACTCCTTTAAAGCAGATTTGGAACTCCTTTATTTTTTTCTATTGATTTCTTTCATTCTTTCTATACAAATAATGATTTCTTTTTCATTGATCATGTCTGAGTAGTTTGCTTGTTAGGTTTAGGGTTTTTCAAAGGTGATTGATGAATTGTTAGGTCGAATTAAATTGTTAGGATAAAATCATTAGAGTTCTTCATCTCGATTTGTGATTAATGCTTATTCTAGCTTCATGACCTAGAATCTGATCTTATGTTAATTAATAGATGCGAGAGTATTATTGATTGCCTGAACTAATGTTAGATGAGCAAAATACCTATTCGCAAAGAGATTTGGTTTAGGGTTTTGTGAACAATCGATCCTGAACTTTAATGCGTGTTTGAATTGTTAGAATTTGCAAAGAGATTTGGAATTCTAGGGTTTAGACATAGATAATCTTCGCAGCGAGAGTTGGTTGATTTTACATTAGTGTTTCGAGTTCAAGAACAGTTCCTCATATATCCTAACATTCTGTCTAGATCTACAATTAGGATTCACCTGAGAATTTCTCTGAACCTAGCGTTTCGTCTCCTGAATCTAAATCGTTTAATTGCTTTCTGTCTTTTACATTTAAATATTTATTCTTAGCATAATTCGAACCTAAAAAACCATAGTGTAGCTTTCACTTCCCATGGGATTCGATAACCCTTTATACTTCAACTACTTTGCTGTGCACTTGCGGTGTTGATTTATTTGGGTAAAACTTTGACCCTATCAAGTTTTTGGCGACGTTGCCGGGGAAGTAATAGCTGCCTACGGAATCTAGTATTAGAATTTTGACTAGGTTTTATTTTTGTTTTGGTTACTAACTTAGTTTCTTATTTTTGGTTTCAGGTGCATGCTTAATCGCAAGACCAGAAGCAACAAGGAAAAGAAGCTAATTGAACTCAACCAGGAGCTCGGTCGTCTGGAACGTACGAACCGAAAATTTGCACGAGTGTCGATCGACACCACATCGAGCATCGTTCGATACCCTGCGCAGGAAACGATGGCTGAGCATGTGGTTTTGATACGCGACGCAGAAGGTAACTTGTTCGACGGAGAAGGCAACAGAAGGAATGCCAAAGGACAGAGACTTGATGAGAATGGAGCTGTCATCATCGAGCAACCAATACAAATCGCCCCTGCAGAAGTTGGAGGCGGAAGAACACTTGGCGAATACAACAGACCTGACCAGTTCTACGCTAATAGAGCTGCGATCCGTCCTCCTGCATTCCAGAGGAATGATTTCGAGCTGAAGCCTGCTTACTACACACTTGTAGCTCATCATCCTTTCCATGGTCTTCCCAATGAACATCCTATGGACCACATTGAGAGATTTGAGGACTTGGCATCAAGCATTAAGGCCAATGGAGTGTCCAATGATTATCTCTTCTGCAAGCTTTTCCTCTACTCACTTGCTGGAGATGCGTCGTACTGGCTGAAGCAATTGGAACCATGATCCTTGACCACTTGGGAGGAAACAAAGAATACATTCTTATGCAACTTCTTTGATGATTGATAGGGCTCAAGTTTTATCCAAATAAAACTACTGCAAGTGCACAGCAAACGCAATCGAGATTAATGCGGTGTAAGTTCAGGAGACGAAGACGCTAGGCAAGGGTAATTATCAGGTTGAATCCAAGAATGCAGAATCTAAATTTATTAGAGATTTATTAAGAACCGTCTAGAACTCGAAACTCTAAGTTAAAACCAATCAACTCTCGTTGCAGAAGTTATCAATGCCTAAATTCCTAAATTCCAAATCTCTTTGCGAATTTAAACAACTAAGGCAAGCATTAAAGACATGTTCGATTTGTTCACAAAATACCTAAACCAAATCTCTTTGCGAATAGATATTTTGCTCACCTATGATTAGATCAAGTTACTAATAATGCTCTCGCATCTATTAAATAACCTAAGGTTTGATTTCTAAGTGATCAATTTTAGAAATCAAGTTAAGTTCAAATCAAGGTGAAGATCCTATTGATTTCCCTAAAAGTTCTAATGATTCTACAAACTCTTCATCAACCCTAAATCACCCTAACCTAACTAGCAAACTAGTGAGACATAATTATGAAGACACAAATCAAGACCGAAATAAATTGCATAAATAATGAAAAGAGAATGATACTAGGGTTCGAAATCTGGCTCAGATGAGTTAGAATTGTCTCCCCAAAAGCTCAGGATCAATCTCTCTTTAAGTCTCAAAAACATAAAATAATGATAAGGTGATTGGCTAAACAATGCCTGAAAACTATTTATAGATGAGGATTTTCGTCAGGGGCAGTCTTGTAATTTCTTCAAACTTGAGACAATTTTCTTTTTCTGATGGAAGTCTGCAAAACTTGGCGGTCTAGTTTGGTGTCGATCGACACCAAGGGTAGTGTCGATCGACACCAAGGGTAGTGTCGATCGACACCCTTCGTGTAAATCCAGCTTCGACTTCATCATTTCGGCTGCTTCCCCAAAATGCTCCAAAAAGTATCAGAATCTCCCATTTATCTCCAAATGCTCTCCATCCTGTAAAGACACTAATATGACTCTAAAACTAACAAAAGACTCTATAAAAACACTTATATCATGGTCCAAAAACGGATAAAAACCATGATATATCAACTCCCCAGACTTAGCTTTTGCTTGCCCTCAAGCAAAACAGAAACTTAGAATGAAGTAGAAGTTTGAAAACAGAAACTTTCGAGTACCTTTTCAGAACGCCACCTTGATTAACACTTCTTGAATCCACATGCTATAGAGCCAACCTTAGGTAATATTTCAGCATACTTACCACAAGCTTAGCAATCTCCCAGTTCAAATCCATATCCTTTCCTTGGTAAAATTTCGAACTCTAACAGTGGTATTGCCACAGAATTTTTCAGATTCTTTTTCCTTCCTTAGTGCGTGAACAAGACATTCTTCATACAGCTCTCCTGTTTTCTCTTCCCTTAGTCAACTGATGCCCATTTTCAGGGTGTTCTAAGATCTTTTTATTGACTCTTCTTATTCTTTTGAAGTCTCGGGAAATAGTACTACTCTCTACTTGTGTTCCTTGTGAGGAGACAGGTTCAAGAGCACTCACTAATATTGTTCCTTGTGAGGAGACAGGTTCATGAGGTTCTTTGCACTATTCCCAGACTTAGACTCCTTTTCTTTCTTTTCTTAAGGGAAGATCAAGGAGAGACTACAATTGCTTATCTGTTCCGACTGAAAGAGGAATCATGTTCTGCGCATACCTAGTTCTTATAAGGGGACCTGAACTTGCCCTGTTAGACTGATTCCACTTGCAGCTTCCTACTTAGTAAGACCTTCAATCAACTCTTATAACAATGGTTCTTCAAGTGTCAACTTCCTGTGGTTAGTTCCAAGAAAAACTGAAAGTTCCAACTGATTTTGACTCAATAAAACAAATTTTGAAAAGTTTTGACTCAAGACAGACTCAAATGTCTCTCAAAACAAAACATAATGTTAGCAACTACCTCCCCCAGACTTGAACAACACTGTCCCAGTGTTATTAAGAATGAGTTTGGTTAGAAAAAAGTAGTGTGAAACTGTTACAGAACCAAGAGAAAACGGAATACCTGACCTTGCGTGCAGCGTCGATCGACACCAGGTTGGATGTCGATCGTTGCTGTGTGATGGTGATGGTGTCGATCGACACACTAAGGAGTGTCGATCGACACACTAAGGAGTGTCGATCGACACTCTGTCCGTAATCAAAAACTCACGACTCGAACATGAATGTTTCCAAGTTATATTGTTGTTAGAGTCATCCAAGCTGTTAGAAAACTCAAACACACGGTTAAAAGCACAAGATAATCCAATAAACTCAAAGGTTGCTACAAGTTTCGAATCAAAGTACATAAGCAAATGGAAACAAAAACTGACTCAAGAAAAATAAAAAACTGACTCAAAGGAAAAGAAAGACTAAACTAGGAATGGAGATCCTACTCGTCATCATCAGAACGTGGTGGTGTGGGTGGTCGGACGCAGCCACAGTTTGACACAACTGTGATAGCGTTTCAAATGGCCTGGAAGCTCTGAACCACGTAGCGCTGGAAAATATCTGGCTCCATAGGAATCTATGGAGCAACGGGAAGGTGATGAGGACCAATAGGCTAAGGCGCGTATCTCGATGATGAAGCTCGTGGAAGATCCTCAGCTGGTCCATCCTCTGCATGTGAAGCTGCAGCTCGGGAGGAGGCACCTCTGCGTCTGGCGACGGGAGTAGTCCTCAGCTTGTTCGGACTGGGCTGAAAGGCGAGGCGGCCTAGATCGGTGGTGATGTGAGTGAGGTCTCTGTCTGGTAACTGCACCATAAACTGCGCCCTCTGCGTGTCAGTGAAAACCCATAACCTATCTGGCTTCACCCAATGAGTCCTCTTCAAGTACTCCATATCAACCAAGGCACGCGCAGTCACAATGGAGCATGTGGAAGTGTCAATCCTGAAGTGCTGGAAGAGAGGAGTGAGAAGGCTACCAATGGTCTCGGGCTTGATCTTGGATCCAGCAAAATGCTTCGTCTTCAATGAGACCAAGTGATGAGCAAATACCGCGCCAAGGTTGACGTTCTCTGTCAACCAAGACTCCTCATAAATCACAGACCAGATGGCGTAATACATCAGCACCAACTCAGAGACCCGCATCTTCCCTGGCTCATGCTTACACAAGAGTGTAGTAGTGAATAGAAGAGCAAGGTAGCGAAGAGTAGGGTGTCGAATGTCTGTTTGTGAAGAGATCTTAGAGTCATACCTCCCATTCCCAAAATATGCCCAGAAGTCCTGGCTATCGGAAAACTGCTGAGGAAGGTAGACACCTGTAGCATGCGGGTTCTCAAACCAAGGCACGCGCAGTCACAATGGAGCATGTGGAAGTGTCAATACTGAAGTGCTGGAAGATAGGAGTGAGAAGGCTACCAATGGTCTCGGGCTTGATCTTGGATCCAGCAAAATGCTTCGTCTTCAATGAGACCAAGTGATGAGCAAATACCACACCAAGGTTGACGTTCTCTGTCAACCAAGACTCCTCATGAATCACAGACCATATGGCGTAATATATCAGCACGAACTCAGAGACCCGCATCTTTCCTGGCTCATGCTTACACAAGAGTGTAGTAGCGAATAGACGAGCAAGGTAACGAAGAGTAGGGTGTCGAATGTCTGTCTGTGAAGAGGTCTTAGAGTCATACCTCCCATTCCCAAAATGTGCCCAGAAGTCCTGGCTATCGGGAAACTGCTTAGGAAGGTAGACACCTGTTGCATGCGGGTTCTCAAACCCATAGATCTCGTAGAGCTCTTGAAGTGAAAGCCTGTATCGAACCCCTCGAATTAGGAATGTCAATGTGCCTTCCAAAGCGCTCTTCACCACTTCATTCCTGTAATATACTCGAACGGTGGTTATTAACTGTCGGACTATGTCTGGGTATAGATCGTACTGTCTTGTTGCCATAGTCCCCATCCCTACTCTGCTCAGCAAGTGTAGGATATTGTCCTTGATGCCTAGCTCATGCATCGTCTTCTCACATGCAAATCTAGTTGGTGTGATTTCCATCTTGAGCCACGCTTTGTATAATATCGTGTCATATTCTTTCCAAGTTTCTCTGATGTCTCTGTAGACACACTCATCTTTCTCTACTTCTTCTGCAGGTGTTTCTTCCCTATTTCTTGTAATTCGAATTCTTGCTTTTTCATTCTTTGGCCATGGAGGAAGAGAGGGAATCGCCTCATCATTAGCAGTCCCAGAGGCGGACGCTTCAGTGCGGCGTGGTCTCTTAGTCACTGGTGGCATCTGCAATCAAAAGAATCCAAAATCAAATCCAACTTCTGATGAACAAAACGCTATGTGCGGATATTGGATGGGTGTCGATCGACACACTAAGGAGTATCGATCGACACTCTGCGTGTAATCACAATTGCAAATGCATCATCAACTTCCAAATTTTCGAAAATTTCAATTTATGCAAATTGAAGGATAAAAATCGGTTGGGTAATGATCTAAATCATGGTAGACGACCTAAATAAGCATCATTCAAGCAAGAAATCAAGCTAAAGAGGTCGAATTCGAGATTTTTCACCTTAGTGTCGAAAATGAAACTGGGATATTTGAAGAACATACCTTGGCAGATCGAATGAATGGTTAATGGACAAAGAAGGAGGGTGAAAATCTGCACATAATAGAGCTTAGAATCACTTAAATCCGTCGAAAAACGGAGAAGATAGGATTTGGGGGAAATTTTGTTCTAAGAGGCGTTTGAAAATTATGAAGAATAAGAAGAAAAATATCGGGTTTTAAAGAACTTACCTGCGTCATGCTTGGGTGTCGATCGACACTGACGGTGGTGTCGATCGACACTCGGTTTGGTCGTGCCCTCTTCATTTTTTATTTTTTATTTTATAAAAAGAAAATCAAAATTAGTAAAACCAAAACTAAAATAAATATGTACCAGTGGGTTGCCTCCCACTAAGCGCTCGTTTAACGTCAATAGCTTGACTGTTCACGCTTTTAGGCGGTTGGTGCATCATCCAGAGACACAATGTGTCCGTCTGGAATCTCAGCTTGAGGCCAATGGTGTTTCACCCTTTGCCCATTCACAATGAACTCTTCTCCTTTGGAGTTTGTCTGGACAATTGCTCCATACGGTCCGACCTCTTTGATGGTGAAGGGACCTAACCAACGTGAACGCAATTTACCTGGAAACAATTGTAAACGAGAGTTGTATAGAAGTACCTGGTCATTTGGTTCGAAGTGTCTGGAGACAATCTTTTTGTCATGATATGCTTTTGTCCTCTCCTTGTAGAGCTTCGAGTTCTCATAGGCGTGATGGCGAAGTTCGTCGAGCTCGTTGAGTTGCACTAGGCGTCTTTCTGCAGCTGGCTTCAAGTCAAAGTTCATCTTCTTGATAGCCCAATACGCCTTGTATTCCAATTCCACTGGAAGATGACAAGCTTTACCATAAAGTAGCTGGAATGGTGTAGTCCCAAGTGGCGTTTTGTAGGCAGTCCTGTATGTCCAAAGTGCATCATCTAACTTCGCAGCCCAATCTGTACTTGTTTTGCCGACTGTCTTCTCAACGATTTGCTTGATCTGTCTGTTGGAGACTTCGACTTGTCCACTCGTTTGGGGATGATAAGGAGTAGCCACACGATACTGAACACCATGCTTCTTCAGCAGCTTGTTGAATACCTTGTTAATGAAGTGAGAACAACCATCACTTATAACAATCCGAGGCACTCCGAATCTTGGAAAAATGATGGTTCGAAACATCTTAAGAACTACTGCAGCATCATTGGTCTTAGAAGCAATTGCTTCCACCCACTTAGAGACGTAATCCACAACAACCAAGATGTACTGCTTCCTAAAAGATGAAGGGAAAGGGCCCATGAAGTCAATACACCAGTAATTAAAGATCCCCACTTCAAGGATGAAGTTCTGTGGCAACTCATGTCTCTTGCTGATCTTTCCTCTCCTTTGACAAACATCACATTGAGTGATGAACAGCTGAGTATCTTTGAACATAGTAGGCTACCAAAAGCCTGCTTGAAGAACCTTGGACACTGTCTTGAAAGTAGCAAAGTGTCCAGCATACTCAGAACCATGACAATGGAACAGCACATCGCGAACCTCACTCTCTGCGAGGCATCTTCGATAAACATTGTCTGAACAATGCTTGTACAAATGAGGTTCATCCCAATAGTACCTCCTATGTTTCCTCATGAACTTCTTCTTCTTATAATCCTTGAGATGTGTATGCTCAATGTCAGCAGCAAGAAAGTTCACAATGTCAGCATACCATGGTCTATTCGATCATTTATGGCAAAGATTGGTTGTCGAAACACTTCGTCCAAGATCCTGCAAACTGATGTATGCGCCTGGTGTCGATCGACACTATAGACTGTGTCGATCGACACTCGTGATTTTCTTTGTTTGCTCGTATCGATCAGAAGTGAATCGCAAATTTCATCCAAGTCTGCATAGGGGGTGTCGATCGACACCCGCCTGGTGTCGATCGACACTAGGCTCGTATCTGCAGATTTTTTCAAGTTCTCCGAACTCATGTCTTGAAAACGAGTTGCAACCAAGTAGACATTCTCTTCAGGCAGAAAATCATCAATAGGAACGTCATCTTCGTTCCTAATCCTTGAAAGATGATCATCTACACCATTCTCAACTCCTTTCTTGTCCTTAACTTCTATGTCAAACTCTTGGAGAAGTAGAATCCATCTTAGCAGCCTTGGCTTGGCATTCTTCTTCTGCATCAAGTACTTCAATGCAGAATGATCGGTGTGAACAATCACCTTCGAGCCGACAAGGTATTGTCGAAATTTCTCAAAGGCAAAGACCACGGCTAGCAATTCCTTCTCCGTAGTTGCATAATTCTTTTGAGCATCATCCAGTGTTCTGCTGGCATAGTAAATGGCATGAAGCTTCTTGTCCTTCTTCTGTCCTAAAACTGCGTCTACTGCGAAGTCGCTGGCATCACACATTACCTCGAAAGGCAAATCCCAGTCTGGAGGTTGAACAATTGGAGCACTCACTAAGGCTTGCTTGATCTGTTCAAAGGTTGAATGACATTCTGCAGTGAACTCGAATTTCACGTCTTTGCAGAGAAGAGCGGTGAGTGGTCTTGCAATCTTGCTGAAATCCTTGATGAATCTTCTATAGAACCCAGCATGACCCAAAAAACTCCTCACTGATTTCACAGAATCAGGTGCCTGCAAAGTCGTCAACACTTCAATCTTGGCGCGATCCACTGCGATTCCTTCTGCTGAAACCTTGTGTCCAAGTACAATTCCATCTTGAACCATAAAGTTATACTTTTCCCAGTTCAGGACCAAGTGTTTCTCTTCACACCGCTGCAATACCGCGCACAAGTTGTCTAAGCAGTCTTTGAAAGATGACCCATCAACAGAAAAGTCATCCATAAAAACCTCCATAAACTTCTCAATTATGTCTGTGAAGATGGACATCATGCATCGCTGAAAGGTCGCAGGAGCATTAGAAAGTCCAAATGGCATTCTGCGATATACAAATGTACCATAAGGACATGTAAACGTGGTCTTCTCCTGATCATTTGGATGGATTGGAATCTGGAAGAATCCCGAATAGCCATCAAGGAAACAGTGTAGGGATGGTTTGCCAATCTCTCCAGCATCTGATCGATGAAAGGCAAAGGAAAATGATCCTTTCTGGTCGCGGCATTCAGCTTTCTGTAGTCTATGCACATCCTGTGTCTGGTCACAGTCCTTGTTGGAATCAGCTGGGTCTTCTCATTCTTCACCACTGTGACTCCTCCTTTCTTAGGAACCACATGAACTGGGCTGACCCAAGCACTGTCCGAAATGGGATAGATGATCCCAGCTTCCAAGAGCTTCATGATCTCCTTCTTGACTACTTCTTTCACGTTCGGATTCAGCCTCCTTTGGTGTTCAATGGATGACTTTGTCTCATCCTCAAGGTGAATCCGATGCATGCACAAGTATGGTTAGATACCTGAAATATCATCAAGAGAATAGCCAAGAGCTTTGCGATATTTGCGCAACTTGCTTAGCAATAAAGTGAGCTCTGCATTGTTTAAGGAAGCAATCACAATGACAGGATAAGTTGAGTTAGGACCAAGAAATGCGTACCTTAGCCCGGCAGAGAGCTGTTTAAGCTCAACTTTCAGAGCCTTAGCCTCGCTCCAATCTCCCAATGTGGCATCTTTCGTGGTTCTCGCAGAGTATCGATCGACAGTAGTGGTTGGTGTCGATCGACACAAGACATCTTGTGCGACTAACTGCAGCACTTGCTCACTAGCATCCAACATCTTTGTGTATCCAGCAGCGGCATCGTCCAAGTGTTCAATGTCCTTTGTAGAAGTCGTCAATGCTCGCTCCAAAGAGTCAGTAGGATAGTCTTCTTGGAAAATTTCTTTTGCAAGGTTGGTGAGTGAATCGACATAGAAGGTATGTCCATCAATCGTGGATCTCTTCATCAACTTCTGCATGTCGAAATTCACCAATGTTCAGCGCAATCCTCCCCTTTCTCATGTCAATGATGGCACCAGCTGTAGCCAAGAATGGTCTACCAAGTATGAGAGGGTCTTTGGGTTCCTCATCATAAGCTAATACCACAAAGTCTGTGGGAATCAAACAATCTCCCACTTTGATAGGAACATCTTCCAAGACACCTTCAGGGATCCTTACAGAACGATCAGCAAGGACTAAAGAGATTCTTGTTGGTTTGAAGTCTGTCATATCCATCCTGAGAGCAACTGAAAGAGGCATCAAGTTGACACTTGAGCCTAAGTCGCACAGAGATCTCCCAAACTTGTCTGAAAAGATGGAGCAATCGAGAACAAAGCTTCCCGGATCGGAGAGTTTTTCTGGAAGCCTGTTCTGAATATCATCACTGACTTGCTTTGATATCATCATCAATCCTTCCTCCATATCCATGTTCTTTGTCATCATCCACTTCAAATATCTCTTTATCACTGGAGTAGTTCTAATGGCATCCATCAAAGGGATTTCAACCACTAGTCTATCCATGATAGCCTTGCATCTAGCATCAAGTAGCTTCTTCTTAAACTTCTTTGGTATTAAGGGGAAAGGGATCTTTGGTTTGTAGACCTTTTCTGGTGCAGCTTGCGTCGTCTTGGGTTGATCTGGTGTTGTCTACGGTAAGCGTCGATCGATACCCTTCTGGTGTCGATCGACACTCTTCTTTGTAGTCGAGTCCTTCGCGTCGGGTTCGTCTGATTTTTCGTGTTTCTCCGTGGGTGTCGATCGACACTGGCTCTGCATCAACACTAAGCTCTCTTTTCTGCACAGGCTGAAGGTTCTTTCCATTGCTCAATGTGATGGCATTCACATGGCGTTTGGGATTGGTATCAGTCTTCCCTGGAAGAAATCCTTCTTGCCTGTTAACAGCTCATGCAGTTTGAGCAACTTGAACATCCAGCTTCTTCATGTGAGAGTTCAAGCTCTCAATCTTTCCATTCAGGTCTTGATACAGTGAATCAATCTTCCCATTGAAGTCCACTGTCATCTTCTTCTGTCCTTCCAAAAGTTGCTCTAGCATAGACTTCATCTCGTTATTTTGTGCATGAGGCTTTTGGTAAGAAGAATTGACATAGCTCTTTGTGTAATTGCTGTTGCTGTTTTGAAATGGGAGCTTTTGAGTAAAACCAGAAGAGTTCTGATTTCTTGTGAAGGAGCTCCTCTGATAATTCCCATTGAAACTCCTGTTTCCCTTGTTGTTCCCAAACCTTTGGCCTTGAAAGCCACCTCCGTTGATGTAGTTGACATCCTCCTCTTCGCATTCTTCACTCGGCTCGAACGTCTCCACTTCATTAACAAAGTGGATTTGCTTCTTCCCCATCAAGAGATCCAGCTTCCTGTTAACTTCAGCAATTTGGCTTCCTCCATTTGCACGAGCTTGTTGTCTCCTTTCAAATTCTGCGTTCTTGGTGCTATTACAAGAGGCCAAATTCTCTATAAGCACCACCGCGTCAGCTGGATATCTGGTGTTAAAGTTGCCATTGCTTGCAGCGTCTAAAGTCATCTGGTACCTCCAATCGATCCCTCGGTAAAAGATACTGATAAGTTGCGGCTCGCTGAAACCGTGATGTGGGCAATCCCTCTGGTACAATCTGAACCTCACCCAAGAAGCTTTGAATGCTTCAGTAGGTTCTTGAGCAAATGCAGTGATCTTTGTCCTCAGCTCTTCAGATCTTGCGCCATCAAAGAAATTGCATAAGAATGCATTCTTTGTTTCTTTCCAAGTGGTCAAAGATCCTGGATCAAGCTGTTTCAGCTAATATGATGCATCTCCAGCAAGCGAGTAAGGGAACAACTTGCAGAAGAGATAGTCATTGGACACTCCATTACCCTTGATGCTTGATGTGAGGTCCTAAAATCTCTCAATATGGTCCATGGGATACTCTTGAGGAAGACAATGAAACGGATGCTGAGCCACCAGTCTGAAGTAGGCAGGCTTCATCTCAAAGTCATTCCTCTGAAATGCAGGAGGACGGATCGCAGCTCTATTTGCATAGAACTGGTATGGGCGGTTGTACTTGCCAAGTGTTCTTCCATGTCCAGCTTCTGCAAGGGCGGCTTGTATTGGTTGCTCAATGATAACAGCTCCATTATCATCAAGTCTCTGTCCTTGGGCATTCCTTCTATTGCCTTGTAAGTCGAATAGGTTGCCTTATGCGTCGCGTACCACAACCACAGCCTCAGCCATTGTCGTCTGCGCAGGGTGTCGATCGATACTAGTGTTTGTGTCGATCAACACTGGTGCAGTCTTGCGGTTCGTACGTTCCAAACGACCGAGCTCTTGGTTTAACGCGACAAGTTCCTTCTCCTTGTTGCTTCTTGTACTGGGCATGCACCTGAAACCAAAGGTAAGAAACTAAATTAGTAACAAAAATAAAAACAAAACCTAGTCAAAATCCTAGTACTAGATTCCGTTAGGAAGCTATTACTTCCCCGGCAACGGCGCCAAAAACATGATAGGGCTCAGGTTTTACCCAAATAAAACTACTGCAAGTGCACATCAAACACAATTGAAGTATAAGGGGTATCGAATCCCAAGGGAAGTAGATGCTACAATAAGGTTTCCAAATTCAGATTATGCTAGGTCGAATAATGTAAAAGTAAACTAAGCAGCTAGGCGAAATAAGTAAACGAGATTAATGCGGTGTAAGTTCAGGAGACGAAGACGCTAGGCAAGGATAATTATCAGGTTGAGTCCAAGAATGCAGAATCTAAATTTATTAGGGATTTAATAAGAACAGTCTAGAACTCGAAACTCTAAGTTAAAACCAATCAACTCTCGATGCAGAAGTTATCTATGACTAAATTCCTAAATTCCAAATCTCTTTGCGAATTTAAACAACTAAGGCAAGCATTAAAGACATGTTCGATTTCTTCACAAAATACCTAAACCAAATCTCTTTGCGAATAGATATTTTGCTCACCTATGATTAGATCAAGTTACTAATAATGCTCTCGCATTTATTAAATAACCTAAGGTTTGATTTCTAAGTGATCAATTTCAGAAATCAAGTTAAATTCAAATCAAGGTGAAGATCCTATTGATTTCGCAAAAGTTCTAATGATTCTATAAACTCTTCATCAACCCTAAATCACCCTAACCTAACTAGCAAACTACTCAGACATAATTATGAAGACACAAATCATGACTGAAATAAATTGTATAAATAATGAAAAGAGAATGATACTAGGGTTCGAAATCTGGCTCGGATGAGTTAGAATTGTCTCCCCAAAAGCTCAGGATCAATCTCTCTCTAAGTCTCAAAAACAAAAAATAATGATAAGGTGATTGGCTAAACAATGCCTGAAAACTATTTATAGATGAGGATTTTCATCAGGGGCAGTCTTGTAATTTCTTCAAACTTGAGACAATTTCCTTTTTCTGATGGAAGTCGGCAAAACTTGGCAGTCTCGTTTGGTGTCGATCGACACCAAGGGTAGTGTCGATCGACACCTTTCGTGTAAATCCAGCTTCGACTTCATCACTTCGGCTGCTTCTCCAAAATGCTCCAAAAAGTACCATAATCTCCCATTTAGCTCCAAATGCTCTCAATCCTGTAAAGACTCTAATAGGACTCTAAAACTAACAAAAGACTCAATAAAAACACTGATATCATGGTCCAGAAACGGGTAAAAAGCATGATATATCAATGATGCAAGATCCGAAGAGCTGAGGACAAAGATCACTACATTCTCCCAAGGACCCACTGAAGCATTCAAGGCTTCTTGGGTGAGGTTCAGAGCTTACCAAAGAGACTGCCCACATCATGGTTTCAGCGAGCCGCAGCTTATCGGAATCTTCTACCGAGGGATCGATTGGAGGTACCAGATGGCTTTAGACGCTGCGAGCAATGGCAACTTNGAATGCATTCTTATGCAACTTCTTTGATGATGCAAGATCCGAGGAGCTGAGGACAAAGATCACCACATTCTCCCAAGGACCCACTGAAGCATTCAAGGCTTCTTGGGTGAGGTTCAGAGCTTACCAAAGAGACTGCCCACATCATGGTTTCAGCGAGCCGCAGCTTATCGGAATCTTCTACCGAGGGATCGATTGGAGGTACCAGATGGCTTTAGACGCTGCGAGCAATGGCAACTTTAACACCAGATATCTAGAAGATGCGATGGTACTTATAGAGAATTTGGCCTCTTGCAACAGCACCAAGAATGCAGACTTTGAGAGGAAACAACATGCTGGTGCAAATGGAGGAAACCAAATAGCTGAGGTTAACAGGAAGCTGGACATCTTGGTGGGGAAGAAGCAAGTTTACTTTGCTAATGAAGTAGAAACCTTTGAGCCTGAGCAAGAAGAAGTTAACTATGTCAATGATGCTGGTTTTCAAGGACAGAGGTTCAACAATCAGCAAGGCTATGGTTCCTCTTACCAAAAGCCATTTCAAAATAACAACTTCCAAAGAACCTATGGTTCTTCTTCTTACCAGAAGCCTCTTGCACAAGACAATGAGATGAAGTCTATGATTCAACAGATCTGGGAAGGTCAACAGAAGATGACTGTGGATTTTAATGGGAAGATTGATGCTTTGTACACAGATCTGAATGGGAAAATTGAGTCTCTAGGGACTCATGTCAAGCAATTGGATGTTCAAGTCGCTCAAACTGCGGGAGCTTTGAAGCGACAAGAGGGATTTCTTCCTGGAAAGATAGACGTGAATCCTCGACGTCATGTCAATGCCATCATAGTGAAGAAATCGTGGCACCTCAGGAAGTTGAGGAAGAAGAAGACGTAACAGTTGCAGAGGTGGTGTCGATCGACACCACTGCTGAGTGTCGATCGACACCAGTGGAAAATCCCGACGATTCGAGTTCTGGCGGACCGAATTCGACCAAAGCATCGACATCAGATACCAGTGTCGATCGACACCAGCAGGGTGTCAATCGACACCATGCCCATATTTCACGAATTCATTCTGAAGCTTCGAAAGGTGAAGAGGAAAAGGTGTATAAACCTAAAATACCCTATCTATGGCCTCCTAGAAAGTCTAAACAGGAGATAGAAGAAACCAGATGCAAGGAAATGATGGATAAGCTGATGGTTGAGCTACCCCTAGTTGATGCAGTCAGACTTTCACCTTCATTAAGAAGATATGTCAAGAGAATGGTTGTCAATGGTGTGAGTCCTGAGGAAGGAGCATTGCTTACAAGAGACATGAATGCAATTCTCTTGAACATAGTTCCAAGGAAGAAGAAGAAGGTGTGAGTTTTTGAACAAGTCAGTGCTGTGATTCAGAGGAGGATTCCAGAGAAGCTACCTGATCCAAGAAACTTTGTGCTAGATTGCTCAATCTCAACAGGAAGGTTTCCTTGTTCTCTCTGCGATCTAGGTTCAAGTATCAACTTGATACCATACTCCGTCGCTGTTCGACTTGGAATGACTGATTTTAAACCAACCAGAATCTCCCTTGTCCTAGTTGGTCGATCCAAAAGAATCCCAGAAGGTGTTCTAGAAGATGTTCCATTGAAGATTGAAGGATGCATGATTCCCACAGACTTTTTGGTGTTGAAATATGATGAAGAACCTACATATCCTCTTATTTTGGGAAGATCATTCCTGGCTTCAGCTGGTGCCATCATTGATATTAGAAAAGGGAAAATAGAGCTTGACTTGGGTGATGTTGTCATGAATTTTGACATGGACAAGTTAAGAGGACCATCCACCATAGATGGTCAATCTTTTTCAATAGAGATTTCCATGGATCAAGATCCAATCAGGGAGGATTCAGATGACATTACTGCTGGGAATGTCAAGGAGTTGGATTCTAAAGAGCAAGTGAACAAACTGGTTGTTCAAGAGGCATTGGATGGAAATGTTGAGAAAGCTGTGGAACTTGAAGATTGGAGTGGAAACATAGTTGCTGATCATCTCTTCAGTACTATGGGCAAGGATAAGAGTCTAATCAATGCCAAGTTGATAGGAGACGACGTTTTTGTGATGGAGGCAAGGATTGCAGAGCTGAATTGCAGAAAAATTGCCGAAATTCAAGCTGCAGAGTTGGTGTCGATCGACACCCTCCAAAGATCACGACACAAGCCGTCTCCAATGCTGCAACCCCATCATCTTTGGTCAAACAGACGCCTCCACATCCTACATCCCAGAAACCTCGAAGGAAGCAAAGGTACGCAGTTCCTGGAATCAATTCCAAACCTCCTGATCTTGTCAATAAGAACTTTAAAGGTTCAAAAGATGCTTCACACTTATGCAAGCCACGAGATTCTCGTAGGGGGCTTGGTGTTTTTTTTGATGATTCTGCAGGAAAACGAAGTGTCCCACCCGAACTCAAGTCCCAATTTCTTGGTCGCTTTCATGCACCTACTGCCTATACACCACCATGGATGAGAAGAAATTCATATGGGAAACATTCGATGCCACCCTCTGATCCACCAGACGTCTGAACCCCGACACAGTCAAGCTAATGACTAAAAACGAGCGCTGAGTGGGAGGCAACCCACTGTTAGGTACGTTTTTCTTTTTATTTTGTTTTGGTTTTACTAAAGTCCTAGTTTCAGTCAGTAAAAAAAAGGAGACATTGGGCTCGACACCACTATAGTGTCGATCGACACCACGCGCAGACGAAGGTAAGTCTTCTATCTGGTCTTTTATGTTGTTTCTAATCCTTCTTTTAGCCAACTTCGGGCTTGATAACACTGGGGACATTGTTGTTTAAGTCTGGGGGAGGTGATTACTGACTTTGTGTTTTGTTTTGAGAGTCAATTTGAGTCACTAAAAAACTTTGTTTTATTGAGTCAAAATCAGTGAAATTTTCAGGATTCAGAAGAACTAACCACGGAAGATTGACACTTGAAGGACCATTGCCATAGCAGTTGATTGAAGGTTTTACTAAGTAGAAAGCGGCAAGTGGATCAATCTAACAAAGAGAGTTCAGATTCCTGTTTAGAGCTTGGTATGCATTGGGCTTGATTCCTCTTTTAGCACTGACAAGATACGAAAACTACAGTCTCTCCTTGATCTTCCCTTGAGAAAAGAAAAAAATAGTTTAAGTCAAGGATTAGTGCAAAGATCCTCATGAGTCTGTCTCCTCACAAGGAACAATATTAGTGAGAGCTCATGAACCTGTCTCCTCACAAGGAACACAAGTAAAGAGCAGCACTATTCCAAGACTTCAAAAGAATAAGAAAAAGTCAATGAAAAGATCTGTAGAACACCATGAATATGGGCAGCACTTGACTAAGGGAAGAGAAAATAGGAGAGTTGTGCAAAGAATGTCTTGTTGAGGCGCTAAGGAAGGAAAAGAATCTGTAAGTCCTTTGGTCAATACCGTTTGTTTGAGTTCAAAATTTTGTGGAGAAAAGGATTCGAACTTGATTTGGGAGATTGCTAAACTTGTGGTAAGTAATGTAACGAACGTGACCCGGGCCCAGCGAAATTGGGAAAGGACCAACTAAGTAACCAGGCCCAAGTGAGGCCGTAGACGCGAGGAAGAGCCGACGCAAGGTTATTCCGAGCCGTCGACTTCTCGACTCCGCTGTGACAACTCTCCACCGCCGTCGTTCTGCAGCACCGAGTCGTCTCCTTCATCCGTGATTCATACCAGTGGTAAGAGATCCGAGATTCCTTCATTATCTCCTCCGTTACGTTTGTTTCCCGAGAGTGATCATGTGTGAAACCTCCATTGTTGTAGTTGCTTAAGCTCCAAGCTTCCTCCTCTCCACTTAGTGTTGTTGTTGTGTTGCTACATCGCCTCTCCGGGGTAAGCAGATCCGTATCCATTTCATCGCCTCTGTTATGTATTTCTGAGAGTTCATGTTCATGTATTATGACATATGGGATGTCTTCAGCTGTTGCTTGCGTTCTAAGTTACCTCTGGCCATCATAATTATTTTCAGATCCGTTTGATTATTGCAAGTCATCATTCAGCCTGTTCCATTTCCATTTCATTTTCCGCAAGGCTAAGGTGAGGGTGGGATCCGTGGATTCTTAACATTACTAGTTAATTAATATTCGTAAATGCTAGGTCTAGTTATTTGTTGTTGATTGCGGTGATGTGAGAGATTGATGATATTGATTGTTGATGTGTAATGATGAGAATCTGTTAAGTTAGTATATTACGTTGTTAGAAAGAATGTGATGTTTTCGGTGAAGTCAGACTGAGGACGAGGACAAGGCGATCCCATTAAAGCCTGTTAACTGGCTGACGAGCCAAAGGTGGTGGAAGACCTTTCGAGGTGCCCGACCAGTCTAGTGTCATGAGATATGTGTGTGGAATTGAGATATGTGTTGAGTCGTGATGTGAATAATATATTATTGATGCGTCTTGATTGTTGCTTGTACTAGAGTAGTGTTTGCTTGTATTGTTAAATAGTGGTATTGTGAATCATGTGAGCGGACATGATCTACCTCACTGAGTAATTCGTTGCTCATCCCCCTTTTCCCCTTTTCAGGTGAGAAAGTTATCGAGGAGTAAAGTTCGAGGCGTGAATGGTTCGGGTGCTAAATTTCGGGAAGGGTTATTTTTTACGTTATTCCGGATTTTCGGTTAAGACAAGTTTAGTTTTATTTAATAACTCTTTAAGTTGAGTGGAATTTTTGGTTAAGACGGTTTATGTTGGTTGCATTTAAAACGTGTGATTTAACTAATAAAAAGATGGATTTTAGAAAAGAAATATTTATTTATTTGTTTAAGTTTAAAAGTCATGTTTAAATTCGTAACTTGTCGTCTCGGTCAAGTTAAGAGACGGATATTACAAGTACACTGAAATATTATATGAGCTTGGCTCTACGGTATGTGGATTCAAGAGTGTTGGTTCAATGTGGCGTTCTGAAGGTTAGCTGGTTGTTTCTGTTTTCAAACCTCGACTCTGTACTTAGTTTCTATTTTGCTTGAGGGCAAGCAAAAGCTAAGTCTGGGGGAGTTGATATATCATGGTTTTTACCGGTTTTTGGACCATGATATAAATGCTTTTATAGAGTCTTTTGGTTGTTTTAAAAGTCCTATTAGAGTCTTTACAGGTTGAACTACGTTTGGAGCATAATTGGAGATTTTAGAGCATTCTGGAGCATTGTGGAAGAAGCTGCGAAGTGATGAAGTCAAGAGCAGAAATTTACAAGGTAGTGTCGATCGACACCAATCGTGGCTCAGAAGTTTTCTTTATTTGCAAAAGTGCCCCACCTCGTGTTTTAACCCTTATATATAGTTTTCAAAGCCATTGTTTAGGCATAATCTCATACTATAAGAATCATATAAGTTTACGTTTTTGGAGAGAAAAATCAGACTCCATTAAAGCAGATTTGTAACTCCTTTATTTTCTTCTATTGATTTCTTTTATGCTTTCTATAAACATCTGTTTCGGATCTTCATAAAACCCTTTTAAACTTATAATCCCCATTTGAACTTACTGATGAGTAGAGTTTTGATTTCCTCAACGGAATGAGTAACAAGTTATAGATGATTCTCGTTCTACTATTAAGAGACGCAAATGACTATTTCTAATCTAGTCACTCCATTTTTATTATATGACTCATTAAAAATCTCTTTTAAGCATTTTTGGCTATAAACATCTGCTTCGGATCTTCATAGGACCCTTTGAAACTTATAATTCCCATTTGGACTTAATCATGAGTAGAGTTTTGATTTCCTCAACGGAATGAGTAACAAGTTATAGATGTTTCTCGTTCTACTATTAAGAGACGCAAATGACTATTTCTAGTCTAGTCACTCCATTTTTATTATATGACTCATTAAAAATCTCTTTTAAGCATTTTCGGCTATAAACATTTGTTTCGGATCTTGATAGGACCCTTTTAAACTTATAATCCACATTTGGACTTACTGATGAGTAGAGTTTTGATTTCCTCAACGGAATGAGTAACAAGTAATAGATGCTTCTCGTTCTACTATTAAGAGCCCCAAATGACTATTTCTATTCTAGTTACTCCATTTTGTTTATGTGAATCATTAAAAGTCTGTTTTAAGCATTTTCAGCTATAAACATCTGTTTCGGATCTCATAGGACCCTATTAAACTTATAATCTCCATTTGAACTTACTGATGAGTAGAGATTTGATTTCCTCAACGGAATGAGTACCAAGTAATAGATGCTTCTCGTTCTACTATTAAGAGACCCAAATGACTATTTCTAGTCTAGTTACTCCATTTTGTTTATGTGACTCATTTAAAGTCTGTTTTAAGCATTTTCGGCTATAAACATCTGTTTCGGATCTTATATGACCCATTTGAACTTACTGATGAGTAGAGTTTTGATTTTCTCAACGGAATGAGTTACAAGTTATAGATGATTCTGGTTCTATAATTAAGAGACGCAAATGACTATTTCTAGTCTAGTCACTCCATTTTTATTATATGACTCATTAAAAGTCTGTTTTAAGCATTTTCGGCTATAAACATTTGTTTCGGATCTTGATAGGACCCTTTTAAAATTATAATCCACATTTGGACTTACTGATGAGTAGAGTTTTGATTTCCTCAACGGAATGAGTAACAAGTAATAGATGCTTCTCGTTCTACTATTAAGAGCCCCAAATGACTATTTCTAGTCTAGTTACTCCATTTTGTTTATGTGACTCATTAAAAGTCTGTTTTAAGCATTTTCGGATATAAACATCTGTTTCGGATCTCATAGGACCCTTTTAAACTTATAATCCCCATTTGGACTTACTAATGAGTAGAGTTTTGATTTCCTCAACGGAATGAGTAACAAGTAATAGATGCTTCTCGTTCTACTATTAAGAGCCCCAAATGACTATTTCTAGTCTAGTTACTCCATTTTGTTTATGTGACTCATTTAAAGTCTGTTTTAAGCATTTTCGGCTATAAACATCTTTTTCGGATCTTATATGACCCTTTTAAACTTATAATCCCCATTTAGACCTACTGTTGAGTAGAGTTTTGATTTTCTCAACAGAATGAATAACAAGTAATAGATGCTTCCCGTTCTACTATTAAGAGCATCTCCAACCACAAACCTCATTTTGAGAGTGGCATATCCTCAAAATAAGGATTTGAGTGTCCATTACTCCAATGGTAAAACCTCAAATCTATCTTTAAAAGAACTTAAATTTTACATTATAGTCCTCAATATTAATAATAATTAATTTTAAAGATAAAACTTTCATAAATAAATATAAAAACATACATTCAATAAAATATTACATAAGATACTTAAAAATATATATTACAAGATAATATTTTTAATTTAATTTTCATGTATAATATTTATTAGTGTAGTGTAATCTTACTTTTAATTTAAGAAATGTAATAATATTATTTTGTGAATTTTTAGTGTGTGTATAATATTTATTATATATTATTAGTTTATAAAAAATAGTGTATTTATTTGATTTAATTCGTGATAATTAAATTTCTAAAAATATATTAAAAATATTTATGAGATGTGTGATAATAGAATAAATTAATAAGATTATTTGTAAGATATACAAAATTAGAAGGACTAAAATGAAAAGTAAAAAGTGGTTTGAGGATGGGTTGGAAAACAAAAAACCTCAAAATTTGAGGATTTGAGAATGGGTTGGAGATACCCAAATGACTATTTCTAGTCTAGTTACTCCATTTTGTATATATGACTCATTAAAAGTTAGTTTAAGCAGTTTTGGCTATAAACAATTGTTTCGAATCATGATAGGACCCTTTTAAAATTATAATCCACATTTGGACTTACTGATGAGTAGAGTTTTGATTTCCTCAACGGAATGAGTAAGAAGTAATATATGCTTCTCGTTCTACTTTTAAGAGCCCCAAATGACTATTTCTCGTCTAGTTACTCTATTTTGTTCCTATGACTCATTAAAAGTCTGTTTTAAGCATTTTCGGCTATAAACATCTGCTTCGTATCTTCATAGGACCCTTTTAAACTTATAATCCCCATGTGAACTTACTGATGAGTAGAGTTTTGATTTTCTCAACGGAATGAGTAACAAGTAATAGATGCTTCTCGTTCTACTATTAAGAGCCCCAAAAGACTATTTTTAGTCTAGTCACTCCATTTTGTTTATATGACTCATTAAAAGTCTGCTTAAAGAATTTTCGGTTATAAACATTTTTTTCGGATCTTCATAGGACCCTTTAAAACTTATAATCCCCATTTGAACTTACTGATGAGTAGAGATTTGATTTCCTCAACGGAATGAGTAACAAGTAATAGATGCTTCTCGTTCTACTATTAAGAGCCCCACATGACTATTTTTAGTCTAGTTACTCCATTTTGTTTATGTGACTCATTCAAATTTCGTTTTAAGCATTTTCGGCTATAAACTTCTGTTTCGGATCTCATAGGACCCTTTTAAACTTATAATTCCCATTTGGACTTAATCATGAGTAGAGTTTTGATTCCCTCAATGGAATGAGTAACAAGTAATATATGCTTCTCATTTTACTATTAAGAGCCACAAATGACTATTTCTAGTCTAGTTACTCCATTTTGTTCCTATGACTCATTAGAAGTCCATTTTAAGCATTTTCGACTATATTCATCTGTTTCGGATCTTCATAGGACCCTTTTAAACTTATAATCCCCATTTGGACTTACTGATGAGTAGAGAACGGATTTCCTCAATGGAATGAGTAACAAGTAATAGATGCTTCTCGTTCTACTATTAAGAGCCCCAAATTATTATTTCTAGTCTAGTTACTCCATTTTGTTTCTATGAAACCGTGACACTTACCCTCAAACCCCAATTCTCTGCGTCTTTGGTTGTCCTGATTTTCAGGTTTTGCAGCTGACCTCCTCCCTGTGGATCGATACCTTAAGTACTACAACGCACGCTGTACACTTACAGCTTAGGGTACTACAAATTCAAAGCTCGACGAGTCCTTAATAACCATCCAATTTTTGGACGACGATTTAGACCCCATCAACAACCTCAAAATCGTGTCAAACAAACCCCTTTTCTTTTGCGTCATTGGTTGCTCTAACGCATCCTTTGTGTTGCGGTAGGTCTTCCCCGTGTATCGATCCCTAAGTACTCAACGCACAACTTTGCACTTTGCAGCTTAAGGTTATAAATTTAACCTCGATAGGTCCTTAGGAAGCGTTGAAATCGATCGCTCACTTTAGACCCATCAAAAGTTTGGCGCCGTTACCACCGGAGATAGGATTCCGCCGTTCAAACCAAAAAGTTAGAACCACAACTTAAAGACATCAGTTTCCTCTAACTCTACTTTCGTTTACATGAATTTTAGGAACTCGTGTGATAGGAGAACACAGGGATCAACCCTTGTATACCTCCAAACTCACGCCCACTTGGCGATTCTCGCCCACAGTATTTTTTTCCGGAGACCACCTCCGACGATGCTACCTCACGAGTGCTTCATTCCTCGACATGAAGAAGGATTTGCGCCACCACCACTTCATCAACAAAAGCCCCATCCTATCCACCATGATTCTCAAATCACGCTCCCTCCTCTCTTGCACCAACGAGTGTAGAATCTCATTGAGATGATAACGGCCATGACGGACTACCAATCGAAGTTCGAAAGATCTTTGAATGCTCGCATGGACTCGTTGCAAGCCGAACTCATTCAAAAACTTGAAGAAGTTTCCAATGGCGTGAAGATGCTGGAAAATCGCACCTTTGGTAACATCAACAAGTTATCAAGGTCCTCTGAAAACTTGGCGGATCACAAGTGTACTCTCAACAGCGGCTTGTGCGATATCGGAGCCTTGAAGTTCGAATTAGGAGAAAACAACGAAGATGTCTATGGTGTTACAAATCGTTTGGAGAAAGCCACGCAAGTTCTTGAGGAAGCCCAGCACAAGATTGAATCGCAAGTCAACTACATCAACAACTGATGTGAACATGGGAAGCAATCAGGACGATCAAGAAGAAGTAGAACTTGAACCATAGAAAGCTATGCAAATACCTGAAGGGCCAATGACGAGGGCAACAACTAAGGTGTTTCGAGAGACACTTATGGGTTCATTGGTGAAGTTCTGGACCAGCAGAGTCTGCACAATTCGTTTGGGAAATATAGCTACCAAGTCTAGCCTATTTTGAATCTAATTCAGGCCCAAGAAAGCCCAAAATAATCACTTTATTTTGTGGCCAAAGAAAAGTGACGATAATGGAGGTGAAGGGTCACTTTGGAGTTCAAGAGTTATTCAACTCTTGCTTTTATTTCTTTTATGTTTTCTAAAAAACTCTTTGACTTGACACTTCAAGTTTATTTGCTTTCTTTTATATTCTTATGTAATCTCATTTGAGGAAACAACCAATTTTTAATCAAATATTTTTCTTCATATTTGTGAGAGTGATTCTCATTTGTTTCTTGTGAACTTTTCGATTACTTGGTGTATTCATCCAAGCAATCAAACGGCTTATCAAGTGGTTTCCATCATCATTTGTGGCGTCAATCACTGCCGAGATTTGAGTTGTCGTTATAAAATATTACTTTTCTCAAATATAAGTTTTGTGGTAACTTCTCCCTTCAAATCTTAGTCGAGAAACGATCTCGTTAGCTTTGATTCAGTATTGTATCACGAACCTTTCACATCTCTTGTGGCACACTTCGAGCCATCCTTGTTACTTTTGTTCATGATTGGTCCTATTGAGTAGAGAAGCTCATGCAATAGTCCCACCCTTCTGATTGAGAAAGCTAAGACATTCACATCAAATTCCTACAAGTCGTTTGACAGGTGTGAGCTTGCATCATCTATGGATCAGTTTTTTTGTGTTAGGTTTTGGTTGGAATCGGGTTTCAATTCGGTTTCGGATTGGGTTTGGTTGCTTTATGTTGGGTTTGTACACTGTATCCGAAAATTTGTGTGGAAATACTAAATAGTTATAGAACAATTAAATGGTTTAGATCTAGATATATACCCAAACATCAGGTAGATATGCATTTATATGATAGTCATCGAAGGAGAATAACTCGTCGACCCATAACTCTATTATATAGATGTCTCTATACAATATCAATTTCCAAATATTTCTCGTTTGACGCACTTACGACAACGACATAATATTTTACTGTGTTCGTGAGCAATTGGTTGGCTTGTCATCTCGTACAAGAATGCATATATTTGGTGCTCCTTTGTCACTTACCACTCCCCGGATCTCTGTGATTATAAATCCATTGTCATGCACTGATGACATAAACTCTAATAAACAATATTTAATTTGTGTCTTGTAACGTCCTGACCGCCCCCTACCAGTTGGCCCCCACTTCTTCTCTCGGGTCCGTGGTCCCGCCCCTGTCCGACGGTGAGCCTTGAAAGTCATGAAATACTGATCCTGCAATCACCACGTGATCTTTTCCCGTGTTTTGGTCTCGCTCATACGATATCGAGAATCACATCCCGATAGGTCACCCATCGTAGTGCTACTCCAGCTCGATCACGCTTAACTTTTGAGTTCTCTCAGGAAAAAAGATCGAAAAGATAAGTGCACTTTGGTGACATATGTAGCCAAATCAATTCTCTTAAGCCTCTCCACATATACTTCCATATAAGTGAAATCGGGATGTTACAATTTACCTGCACTCACTGAGCGCAACGTCCTCGTTGCGCACCAGGACTGTCACTCCCAACGGTGTGAGCCTGATATGTCTATATTTTGCATGATTTCAGCAGCCATTTAGTATAGGTTTCTCATCATTTAGGAGCCTAATATAGCATCATTGTGTTGCATTGTATCATTTAGAGTCCTAGAGTGTTTTTGCATAGTCCTTGCATGTTTTGGTGCATTTAGAGTCTTGATCAGGTAACATGGATGCTGTGGAGGGAACAATGGAGTTGGAAAGGAATGGCACATCACTTGGAAGAGCAAGAAGTTGCCAAAAAGATGGAGAAGAAGAATCCTGAAGAAGTTTCGACGAGCAGGTTCGACGAAGCTCGTCGAAATTCTTCTCCAGGACGCCCGTTCGACGAAGGCGTTCGACGAGACTGGCCGAAAC
>JAHZTW010000004.1:79240929-79251639 GCA_020283515.1 Alliaria petiolata | reverse complement strand
GATTTCCTCAACGGAATGAGTAACAAGTAATAGATGCTTCTCGTTCTACTATTAAGAGCCCCAAATGACTATTTCTTGTCTAGTTACTCCATTTTGTTTCTATGACTCATTAAGTCCGTTTTAAGCATTTTCGATTATAAACATCTGTTACGGATCTTCATAGGACCCTTTTAAACTTATAATCCCCATTTGAACTTACTGATGAGTAGAGTAAGGATTTCCTGATATAAGCATGGAAGCTTATAGACGTGGAGACAACAAGAAGAGTAGCTGTGGAGCTAGCGGCGATGGAGCTAAGCTTGTAGCTGAGGAAGAAGGAGACCTTGTAGCTGATTCTGGAGGAGCTAAGGAGCTGAGGAGCACATGCCATCAGTCATTACACTCTGGAGACTCCCCTGAACGAGCTACACCAAGTCAGAAACAAGTCAGAACTGAAGAAGAAGTCATTAAACCAAAGAAGAGGCTAAAGGAGTTATTTAAGGAAACTTGGAGAGAGAGCACATTTTATTCGACCAACCCTCCTACTCTATATTCTCAGAAGATCTCTGAAGATATAAAACCCATTATACATGCTGGAAACCGAAGCCAAACCAAAGGAGAACCATCAATTCCCCCAAAACCACCAAACCGTCCAAATCAAGCCTCTACCGAACCAGATAAGGAAACCATGTATAAATGTCTATCCAAGACATTATATTCGACCTCCCCTCTGTCCACTAGAGTCCACACAAGCCTTAACACACCAGAACAAGTCCAGACCACACCCTCTTTAAAGCCAAACGGCTAGTAGCCTTTAAACCCAACGGCTAGAAGAGATTTTCCCAAATATTCTAGCTTGATCTTTGCTCTATTTTTAATGCTTGTTACCGTTTTATTTCTTTGTTTCTGAGCATTATATAAGCTCATTTCCTTTGTACTTTTTATTTACCAAGTTATTAATCAGAAAGTATTGTTTTTGTTTTAAAGAAATCTCTCTTTGCATACAAAGTGTTCCTGCGTTTTATTAAGTTCTTCTTGAGAGAATCAGAGAGCTTATAAGCGTGTAGAGTCTACTTGCTCTTGTGAGGATTAGCCCTTGAGCATTTAGGATCTAACTCTGGTGTTTGGAGTTCAAACACAATCGGTTTTTCAATCATATAAACCCCTCCTCCATCATCTCGGCTTAAGTGAAGATCTCAAAGGCAAACAATATTTGGATCATTTTTCCAGTCTTGTGTCACTTCTCGTTCTACTGTTAAAAGCCCCAAATGACTATTTCAAGTCTGAATACTCCATTTTGTTCCTATGACTCATTAAAAGTCTATTTTTAGCATTTTCGGCTATAATGATATGTTTCGGATATTTATAGGACCTTTTTATACTTATAATCCCCATTTGGGCTTACTTTTGAGTAGAGTTTTGATTTCCTAAACGGAATGAGTAACAAGTAATAGATGCTTCTCATTCTACTATTAAGAGCCCCAAATGACTCTTTCAAGTCTAGTTACTCCATTTTGTTCCTATGACTCATTAAAAGTCCGTTTTAAACATTTTCAGCTATAAACATATGTTTCGGATCTTCATAGGACCCTTTTAAACTTATAATCCTCATTTGGACTTACTGATGTGTAGAGTTTTGATTTCTTCAACGGAATTAGTAACAAGTAATAGATGCTTCTCGTTCTACTATTAAGAGCCCCAAATGACTATTTCTAGTGTAGTTACTCCATTTTTTTTCTATGACTCATTAAAAGTCCGTTTTAAACATTTTCGGCTATAAAGATTTGTTCCGAATCTTCATAGGACCCTTTTAACCGTGCGTAGGTGTTGGAGGTGTTGAGTGACATTGATACATTTTTGAACTACCCATAGGGAAGGGAGTCATTCGTTCTAACCGTGCGTAGTTCCAAAACGAAGAGTCTTCCACAATACACCCAAGAGACAATGGCAATTCATGGGTTTGCACATGCGATTGTGCTTGTCACAATATGTTGTTGTCCGGCTATAATATGGCGCGTAGGAGGGGCCGATCGCGTTATGGAGGGAATGTGCATTGAGGATATAGTGCAGAACATCGTGGAGCGTAGTCTGGTCATTAACCTGCCACCAACAAGGAATCTAGATCAGAAAGGACAGGTACTATACTATAATTTTTCTGTACACGGGTTATACTATATGATTCGTTACGTAATGAAAAATTATAGTACTTGTTAAATTTTGGTTCAGGTCGAAGTGCGGTCTATTCTACTCGAGAAAGATGAATTCAATGGGGCAGATATTTCTTATGCAGAAGAAAAAGATGACGCTGCAGTTGATCACATGATTTCGCAGATTGAGGATGACTATCCGTTTGAGCAGAACACATGGCGCAGGGGGATCAAGGCTTCTGATGCGAAAGAGCTTAAGCGGCGGGTTGTCATTGAGGAAGATGATGAAGATATTGAGTCTGATATGGGCAGTGACAATGAAAAATATGACAATGAAGGGAGGGTTAAACCTAGAGGAAGTCATACTACATACAAGGATGGTAGGAAAGGGATTAGAGGAATACTACGGCATATGAGAGCCGTGTATGAGGAAAAAATGAATGTTGCATTAGCTGCGAACACTGCAGAGTTGAAAACCCTTTTCCACACAGCAATTGGTGACCTAATGGTAGAGATCTCTGCTTTGACGGGTGAAATGAGTGACAAGGACGCTGTAAAGGCTGACACTCGTACTCACCCGGAGGTCAGCAATGACGGTGAACAGATGGATAGAATGGTTGTCACACCTACGCGAACCAAGCTCGCCGAAAGCGAAGGTAATTACATCTTCCTATCCTCTGTGTGGTTGTTATACCTCATTGAAAAAGATCTAACTCGAACTGTGTACAGGCGGGAATGAAATAATAGATCGTGGTGCTGGTACAGGGATTGGCAGCATCTCACCTGGAACCTTAATAGATAATGTCTGCAAGGACATTAATGCCACCAATGTTGAAAGCAGAATAGGCGAATCTGAGGTTGGAACTTCAGCTTGATAGGAGAAAGCCCTGTAAAGTGTATACTACTGTTTTAGCCTAATTATTTGTTGATTTGGAGAATTAAAATTTGCAGGGAAGTTCTAAAGTGGTGAGTGATGAGCGGAAGAGAGAGATAATTAGGCTTGCTGAAGCTGATCCTCCTCCATTTATGGAGTCCACACATGTGGTTACCCAGAAGACGGTATGTACTTTGTTGTCCTATCTGTCTCATTTTGTGTACTTGGCACCGTAAATTGACATTTTATGTATGTGCAGGTAGCGGAGGATGGAAGGGGAACTATTGAAAGTGTGCGAACAATGAAAAATTTTGTGGTACATGTATGGATACTTATATGCATTTTTGGCGATTCATACTCTAGTGCATATTTTGACAATTTAGAATGTTTTGGTAGGCCATAGGAACGGCTGGTAGCAGGGTCGATGGAGGCGGTGGTGGTGCAGTCAATAATATCGACACACGAGCCCGTAGTAAACAGGGAGCTATTGTAGGAAATGTAAGGCGTGCCATAATAATGAATTTAGAAATCCATGTGTTATTCTACTTACTATGTTATATAATTTTAAATTATTTAACAACACTATCGTGTGACATAGTATGGAGGGTATAAGTTGATTTGTTATTCTATTAATGCGACATCTAGTATTCTACTAGGTCTAGGAATTATTGATGGGCACAGAGGTAATGCATTGTCCTTGTTTCGATTCTTATAGATTGGTGCAGCAACAGATGCTGCATCACTTGTTAACCCCGGGCGAACACTTCATGGGAGGCTTGCGATTGTTAAACCTTCGAGTTTTAAGCTCGGCTTCACTAAAATGACAGAAGAAACGAAGGTCACGTCCCCTCTGCATGTTCATGTAAAACTAAATTGTGTGTAGTAGTTCTTCTATCAATTGATCGTATAACCTCAAATCGTTTAAAAACAGGTGCCTCGAGGTGAGGATGTAAGTGATGAGGAATCCCTGTTTGTAAGGTATAGCAAACGACCCCGCACTGCATCTAAGAAATACACACCCCCTGTACAGAAGAAAAAACATGTGAATACGAAAAGCGGAGTGGGAACTACACCGGCTGTCACCATTGGTGTTGGTGAAAGAAAACCACATCAACAGAAAGTGGAGACCATTTCCATCGTACTAGTGGGAGGATTGCAGCCATTCGTACCATATCCAACCGAGTCTGGGCGTGAATTTGTGGATGTTGTATCGAAAAGCGAGTACGTTTTTTTTAGTCAATACTAGATGTATATATCAAATATAGTATGAACTTTCTATTTTGAACAGAAACCATAGACTGCTCGATGGAGCTGATATTGAGTGCAAATGTTTCACTGACATCTACAACGCACAGTCTCCCCTGCCTGTGATGGTAGTCTCATTTTCATGGTCAATTATTTAATATTTTAACCTCAAACCATACCAACAAATGATTCACTTTAATTTTTCAGTATATGGATGTGCTATTGAAGTTTGCCCAGCAAAGAAAGGACGCTGAAGAGAGATGTTCGTATGACTTTATTCCAGCAGCCTTTCTAACGGAACTCACACGAGACTACACAAAATTCAAGGCTACTGAGGCGAGAGATACGTTCTCGTTCTCTTCGAAGGCCCATCTTCTATTAACCAACCGACCAAAATGGTGTGGAGCAGTAACACGTCTATACTGTCCACTACAAATAGGTGCACAACACTGGGTTGGACTTGTGATAGAGCTGAATGACTGGACGATATATGTCCTTGACTGCAATATGTCTTGCATCTCAGAAGGGAGAAAGGAAAGACAGTTGACGCCCATAGCAGAGTTGTTACCCCATTTTATCTGCAACCATGGCGGGACAAATGCTTCAAACGAAGTTCCTTTTGCACCAATGCATGTCACAAGAATGGACTTCCCTATGTTATGCGAGAAGACAGGTTGGCACACTAGTTTAATAGCACTGTGGCACATGTAATGCATTCACAATCCAACTTAGCTAACTAATGTTACGGTTGTAGGTCTTGCGGGCGTTGCGACAATGGTACTCATAGAACTACATGCAACTGGCCAGCTTCTCAAATGTGGGATTGTTGATGAAGCGGCTCTCTCTTATGCGGCTGGAAACTATGCATTGAAGTGTTTCTCCTCCCTCACCGCGAATGCATCCACCGGCCCGAAATAATAGGAACTAAATGTCTCCACGTTTGAATTATGTTCCTTTGACAGCTCTTCCATGCATTTTTCGTTTCAATTACATACAGTACTCCGTGACACTGAATTGTGTTATTATATTCCCGCGTCGAGTAGTAAAATTCCAAGGAATTTGCATTCCATTCGTCTGACTTTGTATGTGACGTCCATACCAGAATTTGTTAGGAATAAAACTGTACTGTTTATAACTAGTTTAAACTGCAATTCATAAGTGGTTTTCTATACGAAAAAAATTCTGGGGCAAAGGCATTGAATTTCTATGTTTTCTGTACTTAAAGTAGATTATCTATGTTATTTTACGTGAAGTCCATACTAGAATAGCGTACTATGAAAACAATAGTGTATAATAGGATTACAAATTGCAGCTTAGCAGTGGATTTGTATACGACAATAATGCTGTGGAAATTGAAATGGTTTTCAATGTTATTGGTTTTAAAAGTAGAATAAATATAGTTCGTCATGGTGGACCGAATTATATATCTGTTGCCTATCCACCTTGATAATACAACTAGTATGAAAAATTGAGAAGATAATAATATAACACAAAGGGCATTTTAAATTTATACATCGAACTGTAGGTGTTGAAGGGCTACGAAGCTTTAGTACATATCTTGTCTTTTATTACATACGTTACATCCGTGGCCGGAGTACCAAAACTAAATAACTTGGTATACGAAAGCATTCAATATCCCATTCTATTTAGACCCTTCGACGATCACAAACTTATCATACGTCCATTGCATCCACATCATAGGTGGGAAACTTTATTCCGCCCGTTCCAAAAGAGATTACCTTGAACCACCTACTTATACCCTTCATTTGTAACCGTCGCCTATATAGCGTTACGGCAAGAGGCCTTGTTGTGGCCTAGGCGTCGACACCTTGTACACCTTCGGCCTGAAGATTTATTTTTCCGCTACACAGAAGGACGATGTGCAATGTAAATGTAAGAACTATGGTCGTACTATGGATTAAACGGAAAGTATCTTCTTAACTGAGTGTGTGTAATGGGATTACCTTAAACTCTCCCCGAGATTTAATACGGAGCTTCCTTGGACGTCCAGGTGGGCTCTTCACAGCAGGTGGGAGAAGATCAGTTGTGAAACCACCTCCCAGCTCAACTCCTCCCACCGATGGCACTGGTAAATCTTTTCATCGAACCCCCTAGTCCAAGTGTCAACATAGTACGCCGAAGCTACCATTGTATCAGTGTGGAGCCCAATACGCCCAGCGGCAGCAATAGCATGTGCACATGGGAGTCGAAGTTGTTGGTACTCCATACACGTGCATGTTCCTTCGGCGAAGTTGACGGTGAAACATTCCCCTTCCCTCTGTTGGACCTGGTATTCAAACGGACTAATTGACCTTACAGCAAGGCCGCTTGAGCTGACAAAGTTCTTCTCAATTAGTTTGCTGACGTGTGGTGTAATTGTCCCCTTCTCGCGCATGGCTTTTACGCGGCGAATGGCGAACCAGCACATCACAGTGGTGCGAATGTACTCGAACATGCATATCAAGGGGAATTCTCTAGCTTCTTTCAAGACTGCATTCCACGACTCAGCCACATTGGAGTCAATTAAATTGTACCGGTCACCTTTGAAATGAGCCCTTGCCCAATGTTCAAAACCTGATCAAACAACATTCAATAATTTACTATAAAACAATCCATAGGCAGATAATGGGTTAGATTATCCTTATAAAGTTTAAATTTTCCCGTATGGAATAGTCAGTTACCTATGTCTACCAAGTAGGCAGCACACCCCGGATTGAGTCTTTGAATCTGAAGGAACTGGCGATTGAATTCAGTGACAGTGAATGCTCTGGCTGCAGCAGACATCATCGAAGCAATCCTTTTTGGTTTGTACAAAGATCTCACATTGCGCCAGAGGTGAACTATACATGCAGCATGATGAGCAGATGGGAAAACCTGCAGGAAGATGACTCCACATCCACTTATTTCTTTACCAATATAGAATCGGAAATATATAAAAATTTAATCCCAGAGCCGGTGACTTTAACATATACGAAACTATTCCACGAACTGATAAAAGTATAGTAAATCCATAGACCCTTTCTATATAGTACTCGATACTTGTAAAATACATGGAACGATTGAGAAAAAAAATTAGAAAATTACCCGACTTAGGCCTGTGTAAATGCTTGCATGTCTGTTAGATATGAAGAACAGGTCAGTGGAGTCCGGTACAAAGTCGTTCAGCTTCTTGAGAAACCATTCCCACGAATCGTCGTTCTCACTATCAACAACACCATAAGCAAGTGAAAATATCTGGAAATTTCCGTCCTGTGCGCATGCGGAAACCAAGCAACCGCCGTACTTCCCTTTAAGACTGGTTCCATCGACAATTATTACCTTTCGCATGTAGCTAAATCCTTTCACAGAAGCTCCAAATGCGACGAAACAGTACTTGAATCGCCGGCCCCCAGTTGGATCCTCAATGTGTTCGAGATGGCAAATGCTCCCTGGGTTAGAAGTTTGCAACAGAGCAAGGTAAGAAGGGAGTAGAGCGTAACTCCCTTCCATTGACCGCAACGATTTTTCCATCGCAATTTCTCGAGCTCTCCACCCTTTCCAGTAGGAGACATTGACATGAAAGTCATCCAATAGAAGCTTGCGGATGGACGCAGCGTTTGGTCCCTTCTTAACTCCAACAAATTTGGACTGCATAATCTCACCAATTACTTGCGTTGTCGCAAGTCTATGATAATTGCGTCTGTCCTCGATAGTACAAGTATGCTGAAGTGGTTCTTGTCTGATTTGGAAGTTCCCACTCTCGTCTAGAATGACAGCATATATCCGCCATGGACATGTATCAAACACACAGTTCATCACCATGAATTTTGGGGTTGACCTAGTAGTCTTGAAATGGAATTTGCGATTAATGGCATGAATCGCAATTTTGATCTTGCAGTCACTCTTCGATTTGAAAACACGGCCAACAAACAAAGTGTCACCCTCGTATGGCACATCCGCCAGAGCAGCATCTACATCTGCGTCAGTGAAAGTAACATGTTTTGAGACCTATATGACCTAATTTATATATTCCTATACTATGATGTTAACTTCTGTAATTGTGTTGTACTATGTCAAACAGATCCCCCAAGTCTATAATGGGAAACATATATAAAGTAGTATGTACTGTGTGTACGTCATTTCCATATCAAATAAGACTCATTTGAGTTACAGGGGCAACTAACCATCATCGGTGTCGTTGTTGAACACAGGAGGCGCATCACGGCAGAAAAGAGCAGGGTCGGTGCTTAAATCACTTAGCATGTGGTGGAGTGCCTCCTGGAACCGACCCCAGTAGGTGTACTTGTCCAATGGTCTACCATCGGAGTCAACATCTACGAGCTCATCACCTGCAGATTGAGAGGACGTATCCGCTTCCACTGACACACAAGCGTTGTCAAACAGACGTCGCCGCACCAGCGGTGGGTGCCTCCGACCACCAATTCCGTCAACTGTGGTGGATTTCCCTGGGGCTTGACGTCCGACTTCGTCTTCGGAGTCGTTATCACTGTCAGTGTCCTCTGTCACAGCTTTGCCCTTCCCTTTCTCGAGTGGCCCGCATCTGGGTGAGGCGAGGCGAATGGTGTCCTCTGGATCACGAATAGTAATTCCATGAGATCGGTTTGATATTCTACGGTTCATACCAACATTCGCAGCGGCAGTTGTGTGTTCTGTTATCGGCGGAGCCGTCAGTGGTGTCTCGGACATGGCAAACTCATGCCATTCGTTATCCGTATTATCTACACTCTCATCTCCACTCTCATCTCCGAACCCATCCTCCTCTGTTCTTCCGCCAGGGGGGTCATGAAGGAATGCAGTTTGGACGCCGTGTACCATTTTTGTCACCGAGACAAAAAGGTTGACCTCTTCGATTTGTCTTCTCATCTGGATGAAGACCTCGACCTCCTGGTCGTCAGTTACGTGCTGGGGTGTGCATCCTTTTTCATCGCCTATCCCCATCCACTGTGGGTATTGGTACGACAGTTTCGTAACAATGTTCCCGCCACAAAATCGGAGCTTATCCTTCACCCTTCCAAGCAACACCTGGTATGTCATGCCGGAAAATAGCCATATGTAATCTTTCCCTTCCACCGTTTCTGGATCGAAGACCCACTTCTCAATTTCATCACGGACCCATGAACCAACAACGAGGACCACCTTATCTTGGGGTTGCATCTGTGGGACATTCAAAAGCTATGAATGTTAGATTATTATATATTTAAGAAAGAAGTGGTATAGACTTCTGGAGTTTTAGTTTGTCGGTTTTATATTTCTTTTGAAGTGATACACTGTCTATAAATGTCCGACCACGACTACAAATACCATTCTATGATTATGTAGTACGCATAAGGAAAAAGTCTATTTGATTTTACCTTTGAATTCCTGCCGTTCGCATTTAGAGCTCCATTATCTCCATCTTCATTCATTGTTTATACTTTAGAGTATAAAAGAGCAGATCTGGAAAAAAGCTAATGGAAGGGTCATGTTATAAGAAAAAAAACTTTTAATCTCGTCCACATAATTTAACAGTAGAGTAGGTGTTAGTTCAAATTAATGGACTTCCCATTGTTATGATATCGATTAGACTGGGTAGTGTGGCGAAGCGAAAAGGCTACTACTATAGGATGATGACATTAGCTTCTCTCTCCACTCTAAATTCCCGCCAAAGATTTCAGGGGCATGATAGACAATATTTAGGGTATATGGTTATTGGGTCTAATACCTCATATCCATAGCTATATTCTCCGATTGTTAGCCCAATATGGGTATTACACAAATTGACCCTTCTTATTTCAGTACGGTCCCAATTGCTATTTCATTTCCATACCTTGCATTATTGTTTTTAAACTTGTCATTACCATCATTTCATTTTCATTGTTACGTTACTGTTTATTCAATACATAGCACAGTCTGGTCATATTGTCTAATACTTGGTATTGTATTGGCTTAAACCTTTCTATACCACACTATTACACTTGATCTATATGTTGTTTTTGTTTGAATACAGGGAGCCATGGGAGAAGTTGCTGGCCAACCCAACCTTGCCCAGGCCCTAGCCAACATACAAGCTACACTCAATGGAATGATCAACACTCAAGCTATATTGGGAAAACATCTTACACAACTTGAACAACAGAGAGAAGCAAAACGATTTGGAGATGCACCAGGAGCTGAATATGTTGAACCAAAACCACCAGATTATTCAAGGAAGCAAGCCAACAAAAGGAGTGGTTACAAATTTAATTCTCTAATATTTTCAGGTTCAAGTAAAGACCCTAATGTGTATCTAAGTTGGGAAAGCACTATGGAAACGTGGCTACAAAGCAACAACATTCTCAAGGAAAAGAAGTTATCACAAGCTGTCCAAGGATTTACAAAAAGAGCTTATGAATGGTGGTTAAAGGAAAATATTCCAACTGTCCACAAGAAGCCAGTTCTAGATTGGAGAGATCTCAAGGCAAGAATGCATAAAGAATTTGTAGAAAA
>JAHZTW010000004.1:79204365-79234568 GCA_020283515.1 Alliaria petiolata | reverse complement strand
TACTATTAAGCGCCCCAAATGACTATTTCTAGTCTAGTTACTCCATTTTGTTTCTATGACTCATCAAAAGTCCGTTTTAAGCATTTTCGGCTATAAATAGCTGTTTCGGATCTTCATAGGACCCTTTTAAACATATTATCCCCATTTGGACTTACTGATAAGTGAGTTTTGATTTCCTCAACGGAATGAGTAACAAGTAATAAATGCTTCTCGTTCTACTATTAAGAGCCCCAAATGACTATTTCTAGTCTAGTTACTCCATTTTGTTTCTACGACTCATACTACGATTGCATTTGCTGTGCACTTGCAGTAGTTTTATTAGGGTAAAACATGAGCCCTATCACGTACAATCAGTTGGAGGCCGAGTTCTTGTACTTGCGCCAAGGGACCAAGACGGTTCGGCAGTAAGAGACTGAGTTTAACCTGTTACACAAGTATGTGGGACGTGACCATGATACCGAGGAGAAGCTGATCCGAAGGTTCATGAGTGGACTAAGGGTCGAGCTGCGTAACGGGTGTTTGGTGTGTGACTTTGCGACGGTCACGGAGCTGGTTGAGAAAGCAGCATTGTTGGAGTCTGAACAGGCAGAGGAGGCTTTGGCTAGGGCTGGAACTGTGGTGGCTACGACCAAGGGTTGTCAAGCGTCCGGGGGACAGAACCGCAAGTTTGGAAAGAATATTCCAGCCAAGTCAAGTGGGAACCGCATCGTGTGTGGTACTTGTAGCAAGATGCATATGGGCGTGTGTAAGCGTACGTATGACTCGTGTTTTCGTTGTGGTAGTCCGGACCACAAGATTGCTGAGTGTTCTGAGCCAGAAACGAGGATGGTGAGAGTGTCGAATGGAGGAAGCGCGGGTGTGGTGTGCTTCGGTTGTGGAGAGCCACGACACTACAAGCGTGATGGCCCAAAGACAGGAGCGGCTGGGCAAGCGGTTAATCAGCTTAAGCGTGCAGGAGAGGTGCTGGCGCCACCAGCTAAGAGGCCGGCCGTTACGCCGAGGGTGTATACCACGACCGCGGAAGGGACTGGAGATCCGACCACTTCTCGACCGATCACCGGTAAGTTTTAGTACTTACGGTTTTATTGAATTTTGTGTGTTGCGTGTTTGTATAAGTGTCTTAGCATTCTAAGGATTGAATGTAGGGACCTTATTAATGGGTGAGGTGGAAACCCATGTTCTATTCGACTCCGGAGCGAGTCATTGTTTTGTTAACACAGGGATGATTGGAAAAGGGGGATTCCAGAAGGAACCCGGAGAAGAATTCGGACTAGTGAGAGCGGCTGGAGGCCAAGTGATGTTCTCACTAGGGACGGTTCAAAATATTTCGGTCTGGATTGGCGAAGTCGATTGGCGAGGTCAAGTCTTACGATGTCATCCTAGGAATGGATTTGCTCGGCTAGCACAAGGCTCATTTGGACTGTCACCGAGGAAGGGTGAAGTTCGAAAGAGATGGAGAAGTCCTGGTTTACCAAGGGATTAGACCAACTTCGGGCATCTTGGTTGTGTCGGCAATACAAGCGGAAAGGATGTTAGAGAAAGGGTGTGAAGCATATCTGGCGACGATATCTACGGTTGAGATTGGACCAGACGTGGAGTTAGGAGACATTCCTGTGGACAAGAGCTTGAGGACGTTTTTCAAGCTTTGTCCGGGATGCCACCAGCTCGTTCAGATTCGTTCATGATTGAACTTGAGCCGGGAACTGCTCCAGTGTCTAAGGCACCTTACCGTATGGCTCCGGCCGAGATGGCTGAACTGAAGAAGCAACTGGCTGATCTTTTGGACAAGGGATTTGTAAGGCCAAGCAGTTCACCATGGGGCGCACCAGTTCTGTTCGTAAAGAAGAAGGATGGGAGCTTCAGGCTTTGCATCGATTACCGAGGGTTGAACCGTGTTACGGTAAAGAACAAGTATCCACTTCCAAGGATAGACGAGTTGTTGGACCAGCTCAGGGGTGCTACTTGGTTCTCGAAGATTGATTTGGCTTCTGGGTACCATCAGATACCAATAGACGAACCAGACGTGAGGAAGACTGCCTTTCGGACAAGGTATGGTCATTACGAGTTTATGGTCATGCCGTTTGGTTTGACGAATGCGCCAGCTGCATTCATGAAGTTGATGAATGGCGTGTTCCGAGAATATTTGGATGAGTTTGTGATAATTTTCATAGACGATATCTTAGTATACTCGAAGAATCCAGAAGAGCATGAGAAGCATTTGAGGATTGTTATAGGAAAGTTGCGTGAGCAGAAGTTGTTTGCCAAGTTGCCAAGTTAAACATATGGCGATCTTACTTGTATGGAGGGAAGGTCCAAGTGTTTACGGATCATAATAGTTTAAAGTATATCTTCACTCAACCTGAGTTGAATTTGAGGCAACATAGATGGATGGAGTTAGTCGTGGACTATGACCTAGAGATAGCTTATCATCCGGGAAAGGCTAATCTCGTTGCTGATGCATTAAGCCGGAGAAGGGCTCGTGTATCATCTGCTAAGGACGTGGAAGGAGTTGTGAATCTCCTAAGAACGTTAAGGTTGAACGTTCTGACCGAAGATACAGAACCGTTGGGTTTGGGAGCTGCGGATCACGTTGACTTATTAACAAGGATCCGGTTAGCTCAAGAAGAGGACGAGAATTTGATTAAGTTGTCACAAGCTGACAAGATCGAGTATCAGATTTCTTACAATGGGAGGATTGTGTTGAATGGTCGAGTATGTGTTCCAAACGTGAAAGAGGTAAAGGAAGAGATCCTAAGGGAAACACATCAGTCAATGTTTTCTGTTCATCCGGGAATGACCAAGATGTACGGCGATTTGAAAAGGTACTATCATTGGGTCGGGATGAAGCAGGACGTGGCCAAGTGGGTGGCTAGTTGGCCGACGTGCAAGTTGATTAAGGCAGAGAATCAGTTTCCGAGTGGCTTGTTGCAAACATTACCAATGCTGGAATGGAAATGGGATATGATCACAATGGACTTTGTGATGGGTTTACCGAAGACTAAGAATAAGCATGACGCGATTTGGGTCATCGTGAATCGATTGACCAAGTCTGCTCATTTCTTACCTATGAGAAAGACGGATGGAGTGCCTAAGCTAGTAGAGCTATACGTGGATGAGATTGTGAAACTTCATGGTGTGCCAGTGAGTATTGTGTCCGATCGTGATCCGAAGTTCTCTTCACGATTCTGGAAAGAGTTTCAGAAAGATTTTGGGACGAAGGTACACATGAGTACTGTGTATCATCCGCAAACGGATGATCAGTCCGAGAGGACCATCAGGACGTTAGAGGACATGTTGAGAGCGTGTGTTTTGGATTGGGGTGGTAACTGGGATAGCTATCTACCGTTGGCTGAGTTAGCGTATAACAACAGTTATCAAAGGAGCATTGATATGTCCCCGTATGAAGTATTGTACGGACGGCCGTGCATGACACCGTTATGTTGGACCCAAGTGGGGGAGCGGAGTGAGTTAGGACCTGCTATAGTCGAGGAGACTACGGAAAAGATTCGGTTTCTGAAAGTTAAGCTGAAAGAGGCTCAAGACCGGCATAAGAGTTATGCAGATAAGCGCCGTAAGCACTTAGAGTTCACTGTGGGTGATATGGTTTATTTGAAGGCTATGACTTATAAAGGGAAAAGCTGAGCAATGTTTGCTGCTAAGTTAAGTCCGAGGTACATGGGACCGTACCGAATTTTGGAAAGAATTGGACCGGTGGTGTATAAGTTGGACTTACCACCGGAGATGAGTGCGTACCATGATGTGTTTCACGTGTCACAGCTGAGAAAGCACATGACCGAACGTGAGAACATTATGTCCGAACCACCGCAGGATTTGCAAGAGGATCTGACCTTGGAAGGTAGACTGATCCGTGTGGTTGGCCGGAAGGAAAAAATCAAGCGTGGTAAAGTGGTCAAGATGATCAAGGTCGTTTGTGTAAGTCACCAACCCCAATAGTTCTCCCTTGTCTATGCGCATGCAAGGGGTTTCCATTGCCCCTTGGTGCTTGCGCCATGTTTGGTGGTGCAACACCTTGAGGAGCTTGATACCTTTGTTTCTCTTCCATTCTCAACCTCTCTAACCTTTCAGCTTCCCTTCTTGCAATCCTAGCAACCCTTTCCAACTGATCAATCTCTTGAAAGCCTTGGAAGTTGTTGTCTCCTTGTGATCTCAAATGCGTTGAAGGTCAACTGAAATCTAGAAAAAGAGATGGTCAATAAACTTAAAAGAAGAGCTTAGTCTCAAACTAAACATAAATCCTAGTGACCAAACAATCCCAATATGGCAACGGCGCCAAATTGAAACAAGAGTTTTTATCTCTTGAAGTAATTTCTCAATTGCTCATATCATTGCACTACTTGAGATATCAATCCATCTTGGGAGTTTGACGCAAAAGGAATACAAAGTTTGGTCTAAGCTAAGCCAAATTCGAAATTAAGTGACAAGGGACAATTAAAAGCAAGCTACTAGCTAAAGGAAACACTACAAGACTAAGAATATGACTTAAAACCTTAATTAACACTAATCAAGCACTAATTAAGCGATTAACTACTAAGTAAGATTACCAAATTACTAAAAACGAAACCTAGAGATGGAATCATTGATTTAGGTTTTCTAATGGTTCAATCTTGCAATCTAGGATAGGTTATGTAGCATCCGTGACCAGGAATTGTAATTACGGTCGAGTGGGTCATGGGATGGCCGATGTAAGTATGTACTGAGTCGAGTGAGGTTCGACCGTGTCTGTGAATAGTCGTCGGTTTTGTGACTATGTACGTGAGATATGGACGGTGCAGTGACTATAGTCGAGAGAAAATGGCTAAGTCCGAGAGAAAATGTGAAATTGTGGAAATAACGACTATGTGTTGAGAGAAAAAGGGCTAGGCCCGTGGGCTTTGAGTTTGGCCGAAGAAAAGTTAGAGTTTTTTAGTCGGAATATGATTTCTTGCGTGTTGGTCGAGCGGTTTGGGAAACTGCAGAGAGAAAAGGAAAGTTTGGTCGGTTAGGCGAGAGAAAGTTAAAACGAACCGATTCTAACCGAGAGAAAAGGGAAAACACGCATAGTTAGGCGGTTTATCTCTAAGGTTTCGCGGATATAAGGAGTTTTATGCGTTTTATCTCGAGCGGTCGTGCATTATTCAAGAGAAGAGATATTTTTCCCGAGAGAATTGAGAGATCATCGAGAGATCGAGTTTTCCGTGCGAGTTCTGCGAGTTTTGATCGAGAGATTCGATTGAGGATATGCGATTTTCCGAGGAAGGATCGAGTTATCGAAGGTTTTCGGGTTGGATCGGGAGATACTCAAGAGCACTTGATTCCGGCCGATAGTTTCGGTAAGTGCTCGGATATCTTCGTTTGTGCGGTGAATTTGTCGAGAGTTGTTCGACTAATCCGTTTGTTTTGGTCTGTTTCCGAGGGGATTCAGAGTTTGGTTCGAGGAAAAGTGTTCGGCTCGTGAGTTAGCCGATAGGAGATTGGATATCGCGGTACGAGTCGTAGCGATAGCCGAGGGAGCAAGTTTGTTTCCGACTATCTTCGTTTTTGTTCGAGTTATCACCGAGTTTCCTTCGACAAAACCGTTCGTTTGATTGTCTAAGGTGAGTGCGTGACTGTGGCTAGCATCTATGGATTGAAAGATTGCTAGGGATTTTGATATATGTATTGATCGCTTGTGTAAGTAGGGTTTTATGCTTAACATGGTCAATGGTTATGTGATTGTGATGCGGTTGGTGACCGTGAGATTATGTGATATGTCTAGCTAGCTCGTGATCGAGGCAGGATCGTTTCTTTGGCTTAGGTGATGTGTTATTCACGCTAGTGCGGAACCGAGTCCGTAAGACTAGATGGTCAGAGTTAGGTTAGATGATCATGCGTGTGTTTGATTGCTTGCTTGCTAAGTGTTTTGATATCATGTTAGAATTGTTAGCATGAATGCGTGATTAGTTGCTGGCTAAGGTGTTACGGGATGACCGTATCCACTAAGCATTTATGGTAATGCTTATGCCTCTCTTTTGTGTTGAGTGTGCAGGTAAAGATGTTGTCCAGGACCGTTAGTTCTGAAGGCGGACTTGAGGGCAGTGAAGAAAGGAGTGGATTTAGGATTGGGTTTTTGGGGTTTTATCGTTTAAGCATTGTTCTGGTTATTGGCTTTGGTGTTATTGATAACTTAATCGAATTTAGGGTTTTATCGTTTAAGCATTGTTCTGGTTATTGGCTTTGGTGTTATTGATAACTTAATCGAATTTGGCTAAGTGAGTTTAAGATTTATTTTATGGACCTCGTTTGTACGTTTGGAATTGAATTAATTATGCAATGAGAATGGCTGTTTTGAGAATCGAATTGTTATTAAGTTAATGAGAAAAGTTTAAAAATTCCGCATAATTGTAAGTTGGCCGAAGGTTGTTTAGGAACGGTCTGGCCGCGGTATGATTATCGGGTCGGGTCGCCTCAGGTTCTTTCATCACTCTTCTTATTAAGGAGTTCTTAATACTAAATAGCTAATCTTTTGCTATTTGGATCTTAAGCATTTCATACACCCACCAAGTATTGGATGAAATGCTTGAACCACATTTCTAAGAGATTTACATTCCTAGCCTAAGATATTAGTTGCCTATGGTGTTTATAATGTCAGTTAGATTTGTGTTTAATGCTTGCTAATCATTTTAATGCTAAAACATCATTAGTTCATTAGGGTGATTAGGAAAGGGATTAGTGCCACACATCATGGATTAGTCTTTATTAAGTGTTCTAGGCATAGAGATGGTTTTATTAGTTGCTTAAATGAATGCAAGGTTGTCCATTTAGATGCCCAAATCAATGATTCCATCCCTAGGTTTCGTTTGTAGTAATTTGGTAATCTTGCTTAGTAGTTAATCGCTTAATTAGTGCTTGATTAGTGTTAATTAAGGTTTTAAGTCATATTCTTAGTCTTGTAATGTTTCCTTTATCTAGTAGCTTGCTTTTAATTGTCCCTTGTCACTTAATTTCGAATTTCGCTTAGCTTAGACCAAACTTTGTATTCCTTTTGCATCAAACTCCCAAGATGGATTGATATCTCAAGTATTGGAATGATATGAGCACTTGAGAAATTGCTTCAAGAGATAAAAACTCTTGTTTCAGCGTGGCGCGGCCACTGGTCTTCTGAGGATCTATGGCGCGACCGTCCTTCTTCTGGGGATAAGTCTGACGGACCTTCTTGCTTTCTTCTTGCTTTGAGATCCAACTGTGGGATTGAAATCAAACCACCTTGGGATGGAAGACAGCTGAAAGGGCTATCTCGTCTCCAAATATGAGCTTGATCTTGTGGTGGGAAGGTCGTCATCTGATGCTGAACTTATGGCTCCGAGCACATGTCCTTGAAGTTCTCGTTTTGCTCCAAAATGTGTTCTTTTGTCCAATTTCCCTGAAATGACTCTTAGGAATAGGAAACGTGGTAATCACTTTAAAACCGTTGAAAAACGGGTTAAAACACATGTAAATGATCTTAAAATAATAAATTTTAGGAGTAAAATATGAGTGTTATCAATGGCCTCTTCCCTGACATTTGAAACAGATTATTTCACGAGTTCTAGTTGTACTAGGGAACTTACCTTGTTATGGCCATGTGGTTTTGGGAGGTTCAGGGGCTTTGCTTTTGAAGCCTCCTCAGACCCTTCTTCTTCGTCTTCGTCTTCCAGCTCCTCGGGTTGCATATCGGCTTCAAGCCGTGACGAGGTTGTCGATCCCTTGAACTTGGCCGAGAGAGACTTGATTTGGCCTTTCAGACCTCTCATGTGCCCCTTAATTCCCTCTACCGAGGAGATGAGCCTGCGAATAGACCGGTCTTGCCATTTTCAGTAGAGCTGGAGCACGTTGATGCGGTCGTGGGTTGTTTTGAGGGATCGGTGCGTACCACTCGTGATTGGGTCGAAGTGGTAACGCTCTGCTCCATAGGGTGGGAAGCCATAGTCATATGTAGGCTCCTCGTAGCCTTCCTCTTCCTCTTCTTCGGCTCCAGCAACGTTATCGGCTTCCTCCCGGTATTCGTCCTCGAAATCCCCATGGAAGCCAGCTCCATATGGGAACAAGTGCTCTTCTTGAGGTTCAAAGTCCAGGTGAAGAGACTCTTGAAATGTGGTCAGGTACGTGCTCGATAGGAACAAGACGGCTGCTTTTTTTGGACACGAGGGTGAACTGATATCGGTATCCTTGCCGACATGGCTTCCCGAGAAACTGACACTTTTTCAAATATGGGATGTCGATCCACCGAATCACATGTGTTGACTCCTCCTGATCGACTCCAACTCCTCTCAAGATTGCAGTCACAACTCCTACTTGAGGCATGTCGCTTGGCGTGGAAGTCATCCACGACTTGTAGTGGATAAGCTCCTTGAGCAATATCGTGATCTAGCCGGTGCTCCTCCTACTTCCTCTAAGCTATGTCCTGTTTCGGGTTTCTTTGATGATTTCCACCGGACAGTCATCCATGATCTCCAGCTCCTTAGTCAACACAGCTCCACACTCCTTTCTCGCGAAAAACGTATGTGTAATAGCTCTTTGCACATACCTTAAGGTTGGGTGCCTAATCTTGATGCTATTGTTCACCCATGGCTTGTACGAGCCTACTCCAATATGACACCACAATGTTTCTAGCTCCTCCCTCTCGATGCTCAGTGACATCTCGCACATATCGTCCTAGCTGAACCCGAATATCGACTCTAGATCCCGGAATGATATTTGGTGTGTCTCGCTTCCGTACTTGAAGCAGATGTAGCCATCTCCATCTTCATCTGGTGCCCCCTCTCAAAAGGCGTAGAAAGTCATTTCGAGGGACGCCAAGAATTGGAAGGTAGCCTCGTCGTGCAATGCATAGGCATTCTTTATGAAGCGTCTTAGACCCATGGCGTTGAAGAGGATTTGGCAATCCTCGTAGATTCCAAGCTTAACCATTGTCTCCTGGTGGGGGGGGGGGGGGGGTAACTAGTGGCTTTGAACTCCATTCGCTTGAAAGCATCTCTCATTTCGGCCAAGGAAGGCTTGGAATTTGCACTCCTTCTCCCCGATGTGCGTGTGGGTGAGCGAACCGTGAAGGCTCGGCTAGAACACCCCACAGGCTTCTTTCCATCTCTGTTCTCATTCTGGTAGTCCCTCGATCTCCCAAAAACATCACCTCTTCTTGTTGCTCCCACCATTGTACCTATAAAAAAAAAACACAAAGGTGTGTAAGTACAAAGTAGAAATAACAAACACAGTATATCTCTTGCATGCGTGTTTAAACTTGAGAATTTCTATTCATGACTAGAGAAACTCAAGCAAGCAGGATTATTTCCACATTAAATCGAGATGAGCTTGAATCGTGAGAGTAAAGATTTTTCCTTTAAGCAATTTTTCACGGATTCAAGAACTTCAACAAATTCTGAATAATCAACAAGGATGAACAAAGAAAGTTCCAAAGTTTTGACACTTCAAAACAGTTTAACCATGAAATTATTCTCACAAAAAGAAGTGTCAAAATCTAGAAAATCCCACAAAAAAAAACCTAATTGTCTATGCAAAATCAGTCTACCAAAAACCTTTTCCAGATACTCTCAAAGCCGAGACAGTGAATCTAAACAATTCTAAGTAACAATCAAACAATTCACGATTCATGAAAACAATCAATATCGATCAAATATGAAAATTTACCTAGCACGATTTTCACTAAATCGGTCGAAGAAAGGTGTAGAGATTCACGTCTCACGAATTAAAACTAAAAGCGAGAGTGTTTACTGGGTTTGAGAGCGATGAGAAAGTAAAAAGGAAAGAAGTGATAACGATGACTCTTTTAAAGAGAAGACAAGGAGTGGAGTGGTTTGACTAGGGTTTCTTGGTTTGGGTGATAGCTGTCGACTAACCCCAGTCAAGCATTCTTGCCTTATCCAGAAAAGTGGGCCATGAATTAAGCACTTTTCTCAGATTGGCCAAGTCAAAACCCCAATTACCTGGTTGACCATATCGGCTTGGTCCCGATATGGTTGACTGTCATTTTGGATTTTGGCTTGTCTGTCCGATATTGAAACCCGATAAAGACTGTTTGGCTTGAACTTCGTTCCATATCGGCTACACACCATTGTGCCTGCTCGATATGGAATGTCCTGCGGTGTTATAACGGTGTTAAGCCCTTTTTATCACCCCGATGATGTGCCATACAACCTTTAAAGTGGTTTCCCTCCTTCTTGTGCACAAGTGACCCATCTTATTCTCTATTAGGTACATGAAAGCATTAAACTAGATTAGAAAAAGCATTAATATGTACAAAGATAAGCTTGGGGTGCCTCCCAAGAGCGCTTTGTTTTGAGTCACTTAGCTTGACTTTTTTTGTTTTTTTTTCAATGAGGAAGGGGGAAATGTACACCCCTTGATCCAGTGGGAGGATCCTTACTTTCCTTGAGCTCGAGGGAGTATGCATGCTCTTTTTCCTTGATCCTCTTTCCCTTAGTATCGAAGTGCATCACCAGGCTCCCGGTTAGTTTCAACTCTACCTTGCCGCTCTTGAAATCAAAAATGCAACCGGCTGAAGCTAGAAAAGGTCTCTCCAACAGAAGTGTTTCCTTGACATGTTGGTCCATTTCTATAACTAGGAAGTCACTTGGGAGTATCACATTGCCAATCATGAGAGGCAAGTCTATGAGCTTCCCAACCGTCTTCCTTTCACTTCCATCGGCTAGGGCTAACGACTTCTTTCAGTCGGTATAGTCGTTATACTCGAGACGTTGTGTCATGGATAGACTCATCACATTGATGCTTGCCCCGAGATTACACAGGCAGTTGTCAAAAGTGATCCCACCGAGCGTGCTTGGGAGAGTGAGTAATCTTGGATCCTCTAGTTTCTTAACTGCCAAGGGTTCTTCCTTGGTTTTCTCCTCACGAGCTTCTGCATTCCTTTATATGGTTGCCATTGCTTCAGCACAGAGCTTGTCCTTCAGAGCCATGAGAAAGGCTGGAACAGGCTTGGTCTCGTCGATGTTGTGGAATTGCTCTTCAACCTTCCTCAAGGTTTCAACCAACTAGGCTTCTTTTTCTTCTATAAGACGCTTCTTATGTTTATGTGGGTATGACATTGCTGGTTTGTAGACTCGCATGAACGGTGATTTTGGTATATTCATCACTTGTTGCTCTTCATGAACTGCCAATTTTGAAAACTCCCTCCCCCTCTTAGGATATCGATGTCCTCATCGTGTGGAGCCCGTTTTGGAGAAGCAGTTTTGGCATGATCCCATTTTTCCTAATTGATAGTGGTGATCATTTGGCAATACTCCTTTGGATTCATGACGGTTTTTCCAGGAAGGTTGCTTGTTTTTGTTGTTTTCAAGCGTTATGACTCGTAGTGTCAATGCCTCGATCTTCCCGGATAGCTCGTTGTTTAAACCGTCTATCTTGTTATGCACCTCGGCAAAGCATTTATGCATATCCGTCTGAATGTGTGTTTGACCTTGGAGAAGTTGCTTGAGAGTACCTTCCAGATCAAATCCAGCTTAAATCCAGCTTGAGCAAGTGGATTTCCCTATTGTTGTTGAAAACCAGGAGGTGCAACGACTTGTTGCCGTGGCGGATAGCCACCTTGCTGTTGGTTTCGTGGTATGAAACCTTCCTGAGTTGTGTAAGTCACAAACTGCTGTGCTCCTCCTGCTTGTTGTTGTGGATAAATCTGGTCTTGTAGGTTGGCGACGTTTGTGCTTCGGTAAGAGAGGTTGTTGTTTTGTCTCCAAGTAGTGTAACTTCCCTGAGCGTTGATGTAGTGAACATCTTCGGACTGAACGTCCTCCCCCTCTTGAACCGGAGTGAATTCATCCACGAAATGGACCTCCTTTTGTGCTTGGACAAGTAGCAACTTGTCTAGTTTCTCATTGAACTCCTTGATCACCTTTCGGCTTCCTTCAAATTCTTCTTTGGAGCCTCGGTTGAATATATCATAGTCTGCGTGGTAGGAAGAGTCACTCTGAGCTACGTTCTTAACAAGCTCAAGACCATATTCCACGTCTTTGGAGAGAAAGTTGCCATTACTTGCCGTATCGAGCAACATTCGGATCTTGGGGAATACTCCTCAATCGGGCTGTCATCGATGTGGAGAATAATCTGGTCAAGAAAGCCTTCTTGCAGTCTGCCCACGAGGTAATGAATCCCTGTGGCAGACTCTTCTCCAGAGCGTATGCTTTGTCTCCCAATGAGAAATGCAGCTTGAAGCCATCTTCGCTTATACCGTTGTTTTTCGTCATGGCGCACATCCGGTCAAATTGGTCGAGATGGTCAAGTGGATCTTCCAAGGGCAGCCCGAAGAAACGGTTGTTCTGCACCATGGAGATGAGACCACTCTTGATCTCAAACTTGTTGTTCGCCACGGGTGGAGGCTGATTGCCGGGTCAGCTTGTAGTCGATATTGGTGCATAACACGCATCGATTTGCCGTACAGCTCGCTGTGGACCTCCGTGTGGACCTTGGGGTCCTTGTTCGCCTTGCTGGCCTTGTGCACTGATAAGAGGATTTTTCCTTGTTCTTAAACAATTACTCAAACCCCACTCATGTCATTGTAGTGTTTGAGGATCAATCCATATGTTGTGATTGTGACAATAGGAATGAATAAAACTCCTTAATCTAAGCTAGCATTATAGTTTACAAGTTTAACAAACCAAACAGAAGTAACTAACACATTAATTAAGCAATCAAAGCACTAAATAAGTAAATTAAAGAATAATTAACTACTAAGCAAGATTATCAAATGACTAAAATGAATCCAAGGATGGGGTTATCAATCTAAGGTGTTCTAAGAACTAATCTCCGATGCCAATCAACCACAATATAAGCTAATCCCTAAGCTTAGAACTCAAAAGCAAGACTAATCCACTTTCATGGCACTAATCCCTTCATTAATCTTTCTAATCATGAACAAACTCTCATTTGTGAAAAGGAAGCTAACAAACATTATGAAACAGTTTTAAATTGCTAATGAACACCCTAGACAATCACTCTCATGAGCTAGGAATGTAAATACCTTGTTTAGTTGGTTGGGGAATTTCAACAAACACGACAAAACACATTATTAACCTCCTCAATCCAAACCTGTCATCAACAAACACTACAAAACACATTATTAAAATAAAGAGTGCAAATATATACAAAGATAGACATGTGAGTGCCTCCCAAATGCGCTAGTTTTAAGTCTCTAAGCTTGACTTTCAAACCCTTAGACAAGTGGAGGATCTTAAAGAGGAATGGATGTTGCCTCTTCAACTTTACCATCACCCAAGTAAGGTTTCAGCCTGTGGCCATTCACAGTAAACTCATCTCTTTCCTGGCCATAAAGAGTTACAGCACCATAGGTCGAGACCTCCTTGATTGTGAAAGGACCGGACCATCTTGATTTGAGCTTGCCCAGGATTAGTTTCTACCTAGAGTTGTATATCAATGCTCTATCTCCAGCCTAGAACTCCTTTGGCTTAAGCTTCTTGTCATTGAAAACCTTAGTCCTTTCCTTGTAGATTTTCGAGCTCTCATAGGCATCCAAGCGGATCTCATCAAGTTATTGGAGATTGATTAATCTCTTCTCTTGGGCTGTCTTGATGTCAAAGTTTAGGAGTTTGACTGCCCATAATGCCTTGTATTCAAGTTCCACAGGAAAGTAAAAAGATTTCCCATAGAGAAGAGAGAATGGTAACCTCCCAATAGGTGTTTTGAAAGCTTTCCTATAGGCATTAAGTGCATCATCTTGCTTGGATGTCCAATCTTTCCTTGTAACTTCAACTGTCTTCTCTAGGATGGCCTTGATTTCTCTATTGGAAATTTCGACTTGGCCACTTGTTTGAGGGTGGTAAGGTGTAGCAACCTTATGCTTAACTTCATGCTTCTTGAGGAGATTCTCAAAGACCTTGTTGATGAAATGATTTCCACCATCTCTTATCACAACTCTTCGAATTCTAAATCTTGAGAAGATTATGGACTTAAAAAGCTTCACAACAACTTTAGCATCATTCGTGGGGCTTGCCACTGCTTCCACCCAAACATCAAACAAATCCACTTCCAAGATTGGGTTTTGTAGCATCTCATCTCTCTTGCTTATATTACCATTTCTTTGGCATACTTCACATGTGGAGATGTATGCATGAGCATCCTTAAACTAACTTGGCCACCAAAACCCTTCTTGGAGCACCTTTGTTGCTGTTTTAAACGTGGAAAAATGTCCATCATAAACTGACCCATGACAATGGTATAGGATGTTGTTTTTCTCCTCTTGCGCTATGCATCTTCAATAGAGACCATTTGAGCATCTTTTGAAAAGGTAGGGGTCATCCCAATAGTAGCGAGACACATCCCTAAAGAATTTCTTCTTGGAGTAAGCATCTAGGTTGGGAGGCACATCACCACACACCAAATAGTTTACAAAATCTGCATACCAAGGGAGACCTCCTTCCTTCAAGCTCTTGGCTTCTTCTAGCTTCCTCCCCAAGTGGTATCCTTCTTCCAAGACCTTAATTAAAATGAGTTGCTCTTCGAGAAGGGAATCATTAATAGGAATAAGCTGTTCAATCTTCATCCTTGATAGGTGATCAGCCACGCCATTTTCAATGCCCTTTTATCAACTATTTCCATGTCAAACTCTTGTAGAAGAAGTATCCATCTAAGGAGCCTTGGTTTTGTGTCCTTTTTAGCATAGATGTACCTCAAAGCTGCATGATCTGTGTAGACCACAATCTTAGACCCAACTAGATAGCTCCTAAACTTTTCAAAGGCAAACACCACGGCCAAGAGCTCCTTTTCAGTTGTTGCATACTTCACTTGGGTGTCATCCAAAGTTGTACTTGCATAGTATATGACATGAAGTTTAATGTCCTTCCTTTGGCCAAGAACTGTTCGTACAGCATAATCACTTGCATCACCCATGATCTCAAAAGGAAGATCCCAATCCGGTGCTTGCACAATTTGAGCACTCACAAGGGCTTCCTTGATCTTCAAAAATGCTTCAAGGCACTCATCATCAAACCCAAACTCCACCTCCTTACAAAGTAGTCTTGTGAGTGGTCTTGCTATCTTGGAGAAGTCCTTAATGAACCTTCTATAGAACCCAGCATGATCCAAAAAAACTCCTTATGCCTTTCACATTGCTTGGAGGCGCCAAAGCTCATCATAACTTCTATCTTGGCTTTGTCAACCTCAATACCATTTTCTGAGATCTTGTGACCAAGAACTATCCTTTCTCTAACCATGAAGTGGCATTTCTCCCAATTAAGCACAAGATTTGTCTCTTCACATCTTTCCAAGACCCTGCACAAATTATACAAGCAAATACAAAAGGAGGAGCCATAGACCGAGAAATCATTCATTAAGACCTCCACCATCTCCTCAATCAAATCAGAAAATATTAACATCATACATCTTTGAAAAGTGGCAAGAGCATTACAAAGTCCAAAAGGCATTCTCATATAAGCAAATGTTCCATATGGGCAAGTGATGGTGGTTTTTTCTTGATCATTTGGATGGATTGGGATTTGGAAGAAACCACTATATCCATCTAGGAAAAAATAGAATGGGTGGTTTGCCAAGATTTCTAACATTTGGTCAATGAAAGGGAGAGGGAAATGATCTTTTCTTGTGCCAAATTAAGTTTTCTATAATCAATGCACATCCTATGACCAGTTATGGTTCTAGTGGGTATTAGTTTATCTCTTTCATTCTTAACCACAGTGATTCCTCCATTTTTAGGCACACAATGAACAGGTGAAACCCAAGTGCTATCCAAAATTGGATAGATAACACCTGCATCTAGAAGCTTAAGAATCTCTTTCTTTACAATTTCTTTCAAATTAGGATTTAACCTTCTTTGATGTTCTATAGAAGTCATAGATTCATCATCTAGATGTATTCTATGTGTGCAAAGGAACGATATATGCCTTTGATGTCATTCAAAGAATAACCAATGGCTCTCATAAACTTCCTCAATTCGCACAAAAGAAGGATAATTCATCTTCACTCAAGTTTTCATTGCCAATGACCGGGTAAGATGAATTAGGGCCTAAGAAAGCGTACCTTAGCCCTTGTGGAAGAGGTTTGAGCTCCACCTTTGGTGCCTTGAGCTCACACCAATCCCCTTAAATGCTAGGCTTGTTCTTGCTAGCCATCACTTCATCCTCATGCTCAATGTCCAAGGAGCTAATCTCTTCAATCACGCATCCTCCTTTGTGCTTGTACCTTAGTTCCAAGAAGGAGTCTTCTTCTTCTAGAGGCTTGTGTGAATCAAGTAACTTCAAGTACCCCAAGCTTGCTCCATGTAGATACCCATTCTCGCCATGCTCCTTTGTCAAGGCCACTTGTAGATGGTCTTCCATAGCTAGCTCTTCAAGGTATTCATCAGCTAGTTGATCCATTGTTTCAACCCAAAAAGATTGACCCTCAATAGTTGACTTCTTCAAAGCATCATTGATGTCATACTTGAGCACAAAGTTCTTTCTCAAATGCAAGTCAATCTTGCCCTTCCTAACATCAATGATTGCTCCCGCTGTGGCTAAGAAAGGCCTCCCAAATATCAATGGTTCTCTTGGTTCTTCATCCATTTCTAGGACTACCAAATCTGTGGGCACCTCAATACTTCCAATCATAACTGGTAGATCTTCAAGCAAACTAATAGGGAACCTAATGGATCGATCCGCCAACACAAGTGAGATCCTACACTCCTTATAGCGATTGAAACCAAGTCTCTTGGCAACTGAAAGTGGCATAAAACTCACACTAGCTCCAAGATCACAAAAGCAATTGTTGAAAACCAAAGGTCCCAAAGCACAAGGAAGAGTAAAACTACCGGGGTCACTAAGCTTCTTGGGTACACTTGTCCTTTGTATGATGGCACTACACTCATGAGTGAGCACAACCATTCCTTGTAGCTCCTTGGTCCTTTCCATAACATCATTCTTAAGAAACTTTGCATATTGAGGAACCAACATAAAAGAATCTATCAAAGGCATGGTCACTTGAATCTCACTCATTTGCTTGTCAAACATAGCTCTATACTTTTCCACTAGTTGCTTCTTGAAGCGCCGAAATGGTAGCTTGCGCTTGTAAGGTGGTGGAACAAAAGGAGATTCCTTATAACTTATAGGCGCCGCCTTTTCCTTTGCTTCAGCCTTGTCCTTGCCCACTTTTTGAGATACATCACCATCAACAATTACTTCCTCGGCATTTTGAATGATCCCCCCCCATCTTGGATCTCAATGTCCTCATTGGCTTTGTATGGAGGTGCTCTAGATGGTTGTGCTTTGCCACTTCTCAAAGTAATGACATTGATATGCTCTTGAGTTCCAAAAGGTGGAGAAGTTCCATTGTTCTCCATGTATTTGATTTTAGAACTCAATGTTGCAAACTTTGAGTTGAGATCATTGTAAGAGCAAACTACTTTATGGCCCATGTCCTCTATCTTCTTGTTCATTTCCTTTGTCCCATTGGTTTGGCCTTGAAGGATTTGTTGTAGCATGCTCCTCATACTTTATTGGTCGAATGAGTTGCTTGCTTCTCCTTTAGATGCAAAACCCATTGGAGAACCTTGTTGTTGGTGGAGATATCTTTGAGGCCCTTGATAGTAAGTCGTAGGAACAAAGCCTTGTTGTTCTCGTCGACCTTGGTTGGGTGTGTTCCAATAGTTATTGTTGAAACGACTTTGATAACCTTTGCTTCCTACATAGTTGATATCTTCTTGTGTTCCATCATCCCTCTCTTGGTGATACCCAAAATTATCCTCATAACTACCAACATAATGAACAGGCTTTGTAGATGCATGGATTAGCTTATCCATCTTCTCATTGAGGGATCTCATCTCCTTCCTCTTTTGGTCCTCATATTCGAAACCATCTCTTGAAGGTCTATCATAGTGATCACCATAATTTCTATCACTTTGGGTTAAGTTTTCCACAAGCTCTAGACCATCTTCAACCTCCTTTCCCAAGAAGTTCCCATTTCTAGCTGTGTCTAGGAGCATCCTAAACTTAGGAAGAACACCTCAATATAGGTTGCTAAGTAGAGATTCTTCTGAAAATCCATGGTGTGGACATTGAGTAGTATACCCCTTGAATCTTTCCCAAGCTTCACAAAAAACTCTCCTTTGGCGTTTGGGTGAAACTAGAGATCTCATTCTTTAACCTTGTCGTCCTTGTGTTGGAGAAAAACTTGGCCAAGAAAGCTTTTTTGCATTGATCCAAAGAAGTGATTGAACTTTGTGGAAGATTCTTTTCCCAAATGTGCGCTCTATCTCCAAGAGAGAAGGGAAATAATCTAAACTTGAACCCATCTTCAGAGATACCATTGTGTTGGTCAAGCTGCATATTCTTTCAAACTCATCCAAATGGTCCAATGGGTCCTCCATATCCAACCCATGAAACTTGTTTCGTTGGACCATTGAAATCAGCCCACTCTTGATCTCAAAGCTGTTTTGCTCAACCGGGGGAGGGATAATACCTTGGCGAGTAGTATAAGTGCGAGGAGAATCACCAACCCCAACCCCAATGTGTCTAGGGCGCCTTGGTGGTTGTCTATTACAACCCAATCTTGTGCATTATCCATACCCAAAACGTGCAAAGCAAAGTCTTCTTGGTGTTGGAGCAACTATAGCTCAAGTGTATGTACCTATAGAGAGAAAGAGTGGTCCAAGTAAGATAGATTAGTAATCAAAGAAAAATAAAGCTTAGTCTCAAGTAGAATTAAAATCCTAATGCACAAATCAAAACCCAAATGGCAATGGCGCTAAATTGATAAGATGATTTTTCCATGTTCTTAAACAATTACTCAAACCCCACTCATGTCATTGTAGTGTTTGAGGATCAATCCATATGGGCGTGATTGTGACAATAGGAATGCATAAAACTCCTTAATCTAAGCTAGCATTATAGTTTAGAAGTTTAATAACCAAACAAAAGTAACTAAAACCTTAATTAAGCATTCGAAGCACTAAATAAGCAAATTAAAGACTAATTAATGCAAGATTATCAAATGACTAAAACGAATCCAAGGATGGGGTTATCAATCTAAGGTGTTCCAAAAACTAATCTTTGATTCCAATCAACCACAATATAAGCTAATCCCTAAGCTTAAAACTCAAAAGCAAGACTAATCCACTTTCGTGGCACTAATCCCTTCATTAATCTTCCTAATCAAGAACAAACTTCATTTGTGAATAAAAAGAAGCTAACAAGCATTATGAAACAGTTCTAAATTGCTAATGAACACCCTAGACAATCACTCTCATGTGCTAGGAATGTAAATCTCTTGTTTAGTTGGTTGGAGAATTTCAACAAACACCTTGTGGGTGGAGAATTCCATAAGGCCTAGTTTTATCTTGATCATGGCTAAATTACCATTTAGAACACTAAACAAAGAGGAAAATGAAAGAATCTAATCTTAGGCAAGATAAATCCATGAAACATCATAAATCTAATCCATCCCTAGATCCTAAGGAAACTACTCACTAAGCATGATTAGACCCTCAAATCCTATGAAAGAGATGAAGATAAGCATGATTAGAGAGATAGATATTAAAGATAAAGAAAGATAAGTACTAAATTGCATAAACTCAAATAAATGTCTTTCAAAATCACTTAGAAATCAAAGAGGAAGGTTTTCTAAGCAAGAACAAAATATTAAAAGATAATTACGAAAATTTAGGTCATTTAGTATTTATAGTGAACAGTGGACGAACTGGGTCAACCTGGAACAAGCAGGGTATTGACACGGTTAAGCTTGCTAGGTCGATATGCAGCTCGATACGCTGCTAAATATCATCTTCGAGGGTCGTTTCAAGCTTGGTAGCTCGACATAGATGCTCGATACGCCATGTCTTGTTCTTCGGCCGGTACTCGTATCGAGCTTGCTAGTTCGATCCAAACGCTCGATACGGTCGCTCCAAAACACCAGGTCGGCTTGTATCGACCTTAGTAGGTCGATAAAAATGGTCGATACGCTCTTCCCATTCTCTCTGCCAGACTGTATCGACCTTGGTAGGTCGATATGCAGGTCGATACGCTTCGAAAAGAAATCTTCTCGTTGTTTGGCTACTCCTCTTCCTCCTCTTTGTCATCCATCACTCCATAAGGCCCTCCAAGCCTCCAAGGTACCTAATAAGGACTCAATATGCACAAACATGCAACATCCGAAGCTAAATCTCACTAAACTCTAATATGGATGCAAATGAGACTAAAAGTGACTAAATGAATGCATATGTGAGTGCAAAACTATCCTAAATGAGCGCTAAAACATGATGAATTATGAGTCTATCATGCACCAGCTGCGCCTGCAGCTCCTTGACCGCCTTGTTGATTCTCCATCGCCTCACGGTCTGCGATAACGGCTTATTCCCGATGTCGTCTAGCTGATCTCTCCAGAAGGTGTATATCGTCGATTGGGGGAACAAGATTTGTTGTACCGTGTGACCATAGGTTCATATACCTATCAAAACAAAGGGACCAAAGTAAAAGAGTTAAATAACAAGAAAATAAAAACTTGTCCTTGTAACGACCAAGAACCAAAATGACTAAACTCTAACTCCAAATGGCAACAGCACCAATTGATAACACGTTTTTACGCTGTTAGGTAGTTTAATGACCCACCACTAGACCGTTGTATTATAGTGTATGGGGTATCAATCCATTTGAGGTTGTTTAGTTGACATATCGGCTATTTCGGTGTTAAAAGTCAAGTTTAGAATGATTAAAGGTTGGGACTTTACTACTGAAAACACCTAAAGAATAGATCTTGTGTCACTCAAGACCATAAAAATAAGAAATTTAGACTACATGAGCAAGAAGTAATGATTTAAACGTTGAAAGAGATAAGCTTTATAGATAAAAGAAGGATCAAGATGGGTTTTTATGAACTAAGTAACTCTTGGATTGTCTAACAAGCTAAGTTTTGGATCACATCAAGACTTGGTCTTTAATTGTGATTCTTAGGTAAAGGGATCCACAAGACGTTTAGCCCATGTTGTTTGGGTCTAACCTCTTTAAATCTCTATCACCTTAGAGTAGTTCTTGCATAGCGGTACAATAGAAGAAACAAGCATGCTAAATCGTCCCTGTTGAACCGTAAGATCTCCTAGACAGCTAATGTCTTAGGCTAGGAAAGATCAAACTCTTGTTTATGGGTTTAGCTAAGCTAGCATGTGGTGTTCATGTCAAGCCGCCTATAGTCTTTAGACTAGATGATCAGATTAGACTAAGCATTGAGAACAATAAACAAGAAAGAATCAAACTTTATGCTCTAGCTAAGCAAGTAATGTAAATCTGAGGGTCCCTTGGTTCTTTTAACCCATCAAAACTTTTAAAACGACTACACACGCGCCATTAGAGAAACCTCAAGATCCATAAGGATGAGAAGGTTACTCATAGCTCGCAAGATAGTCCAAAACAAGAAAAGAAAGAAGTTTTAACAAGAAATGCTACGAAACAAAACTTGATTACTTCAGAATAACATAAAAGATTCAAGCTTTTGGACAAAGCTTTAATGGTGACAACAAAGAATTTCAGTTACAAAGAAAGCTGAAAATGTAAAAGTGGAACGAGAGAGATAGATAAGCGTGGGGGACAATGTGTATTTATACACGAAAGAGGAAAAACCCTACATGTTGAGACCACTTGCTCGAAATGGGTACTTTCTTGGACTGTAGCGTATTGGCTTCATGTCATGAAAGCAAGCCGAAATGCTAAGTCTTGTTGGGCTTCTGGTGCGTCCATATCGGGGACTGATTTCGGGGTCCATTGCCTGCTGCTCGTATCGGGCTAATCCCGATGCCTTGCTCTGATATCCGTTCTCGAGGAATATATTGTGGGATCTTCACTTCGGGATGCCTTCGTCGTGATCAAGTCGCTGCTACACATCGAGGTTCGCCCATTCTCTTGCCAGTATCAGCTAAGGAGCCGTAATCTGTTTGTGTGGGAATGTGTCTATCTCCTCCTTCTTGATCTCTCTTTGGACATTCTTCTTTAGATAACCTCCATACACCTGAGAAAACACTCCAAACATGCAATAATATGCAAAGTTCTGATATGTCTATATTTTGCATCATATTTCCCTCCATTTAGTGTAAGTTTCACCTCATTTAGGAACTCATTTAGGCATCTTTGCATCACATATCATTCATCTTGTAGTCTAGGGTGTCTTTGCATATTTTGGCACTTTTGGAGTCTTTATCAGGTAATATGGATGCTATGGAGGCATGATTGAAGTTAGAGAAGGATGGCATTGTAAAAGGAAGGCAAGAGGTCACTTGAAGAGAAGGAAAATACTAGAATAAGAAGCCTCGAAGCGTATCGGCGAGCCATATCGACCGGACAAGTCGATACACCATTCCAGGGAGTCATATCGGCGAGCCATATCGACCGGCCAAGTCGATACACCATTCCAGGGAGTCATATCGACCAGCCATATCGACGAGGCACATCGAGACAACCACGAGGAGCCGAGACGGGTTTCCAGAATTTCATACCGACCAAGTTTATCGACGAGCCACGCCGAGACGGATTGCCAGAGGTTCGTATCGACATGCTGTATCGACCTGGCACGTCGATACGAACACAAACAAATTTCTCTCTTTTGCCCTTTTTCTGGGTCCCCCTATAAATACTCAAAAGACCTAATTTCTGAAACAACTTTTATTCCCTATTGTTCTTAGCTTAAACTTTAGCCTCTTTGGGATAAAACTTGATATTTGCTTGGATCTTTTATGTTTAATACAAAAACTCTCTTGGATTTCTTATTATCTATTCTCTAATCATGTTTTGCTTATCTCTTATCATGGATTTGATGGGCTTAATGATGATTAGTGAGTGTTTATCATGCTATTTAGACTTGTGCTTATTGCTTGTTAATCATTAGTTGCCTAGGGTGTTTATCATGCTATTTAGACTTGTGCTTATTGCTTGTTAATCATTTTAATGCTAAGACATCATTAGTTCATTAAGGTGATTAGGAAAGGGATTAATACTACACATCATGGATTAGTCTTTATTAGTGATCTAGGCATAGAGTTAGCTTGTTTAGTTGCTTAAATGATTGCAAGGTTTGCCATTTGAATGCCCAAATCAATGATTCCATCCCTAGGTTTCGTTTTTAATCAATTAGTAATCTTAATTAGCAGTTAATTGCTTGATTAGTGCACAATTAGTTAAGACTAAGGTTTTAAATCATATAATTAGTCTTGTAGTGTCTCTTCTAGCTTGTAGTTTGCTTTTATTAGTCGCTTGTTTCCTAAATTTTGAATTTGGCTTAGATTAAGCCAAACTTTGTATTCCTTTTGCATTTGATTCTCAAGATTCTCAAGATGGATTGATATCTCAAGTATTGAAATGATATGAGCAATTGAGAAATTGCTACAAGAGATAAAAAAACTCTTGTTTCAATTTGGCGCCGTTGCCATATTGGGATTGTTTGATCACTAGGATTAAAGTTTAGTTTGAGACTAAGTTCTTCTTTTGTGATTATTGACCAACTACTTTTCTAGATTTCAGTTCACCTTGAATGCATTTGAGATCACAAGGAGACAACAACTTTCAAGGCTTTCAAGAGATTGATCAGTTGGAAAGGGTTGTTAGGATTGCAAGAAGGGAAGCTGAAAGGTTAGAGAGATTGAGAATGGAAGAGCAACAAAGGGATCAACCTCCTCCAGCTGCTGTACCACCACACATGGCGCAAGCACAAAGGGCCAATGGAAACCCCTTGCATGCGCCAAGACAAGGAAGAACTATTGGGGCTGGTGATGCTCCAAATATTCATCAAAATAGATATGGTATTCAGCCAGCCTTCATCTCCATGGTTCAACAAGACAAGTTTCATGGTTTGCCAATGGAGGATCCACTTGATCACTGGGATAACTTTGATAGAGTTTGTGGATTGTTCAAGATGAATGGTGTGAGTGAGGATGCTTTCAAACTAAGAATTTTTCCCTTCTCTCTTGGGGACAAAGCAAGGCAATGGGAGAAAAACTTGCCTCAAGGTACCATCACCTCTTGGGATGAATGGAAGAAGGCATTCCTATCTAAGTTCTTCTCCAACTCAAGGACTGCCAAGTTAAGGAATGAAATCTCAAGTTTCACTCAAAAGAATAATGAGTCTTTTAATAAAGCATGGGAGAGGTTCAAGGGCTACACAATGCAATGCCCTCATCATGGCTTCACACAAGAATCTCTACTAAGCACCATCTATAGAGGGCTCCTCCCAAAGATTCGAATGCTACTTGATACAACAAGTAATGGAAACTTCTTAGGAAAAGAAGTAGAAGATGGTTTGGAGCTTATAGAGAATCTTGCATTGAGTGATGGTAATTACAGTGAAGACTTTGATAGAGCTCCAAGGGGAAGTGAATATGAATCTCACAAGAAAGAAATGAAGTCTCTACATGACAAGATGGACAAGCTCATGTCTTCTTCACAAAGGCATGTACATTTTGTTGTTGAGAATCAAGAAGATTGTGAGGATAAAGTTGTGTCTCAAGAGTGTGAAGAAGAAGTGAATTTTGTGGGTGGCCAAGTAGGATACAACAACAACTACAACAACAACTACAAGGGGAATAACAACCTCTCTTATAGGAGTACTAATGTGGCCAACCCCGAAGACCAAGTCTACCCTACTTAAACCACTCAAGGCAAACCTTTTGTAAATTACAACAACCAACAAAAGGGTTATGTACCAAGGTCTAACTACCATGGAGGAAACCAAGGCAACTATGGTGGTCAAAAGTACAATGCTCCACCGGGTTTTACTCAACCTTCACAAGGTCCTCCACAAGTCACCATTCAACTAATGCTTCAACAAATACTTCAAGGTCAAGCTCATAGTGATGCTAATGTGGGAAAGAAGATTGCTGAGATTAACACAAGGATGGATTCTTCACTCAACGAGCTTGCCACTCAAATAGGAGGTCTTCAACAAAAGTTCAAGCAACTTGAGAACAAAGGCAAGGCTTCTAGCTCCACTTCTCAAGGTACTTTACCGGGCAAATGTGAGGCAAACCCCAAAGAATACATCAATGTCATCACTTTAAGAAGTGGAAAGGAGTTGCCTACAAGAGAGAGTCCTCCAATCAATGGGGACATTGAAGTTCAAGATGGGGAGGATAGCTTTACAAAAACTCAAGAAGTTGTAACCTTTGATGATATATACGTTGCAAAGAGAAGTAAGGAAGTGGTAAAGGAGAAGACAAAAGAGGATGTGCACCAAAAGGAGTCAACCTTTGTTCCCCCACCTTACAAACCTAAACTTCCCTTCCCCGGGAGGTTTAAAAAACAGTTGGTGGAGAAATACAAGGCCTTGTTTGATAAACAAATTAAAGACATTGAGCTCAAGATGCCTTTGATGGATGCCTTCATGTTGATTCTTCAATATGCCAAGTTTTTGAAAGATGTTGTGGCACAAAGAGCTAAGGATGTCCAAGGAGTCATGCTACTTTCTCAAGAATGTAGTGCAATAATTCAAAGCGATGTGATACCAAAGAAGCTTGGAGACCTTGGTTCCTTCGCTATACCATGCGCCCTTGGTCCTCTTGATTTTGAAAATTGCTTGTGTGATCTTGGAGCTAGTATGAACCTCATGCCCTATTCAATAGCTAAGAATCTTGGTTTCACCAAAAACAAGGAATGTAGAATCTCTCTAATTCTTGACGATAGAAGTGTGAGGATGCCAATTGGGGTTCTAGAAGACTTACCTCTAAAGGTTAGCAACTTCATCATACCAACTGATTTTATGGTGCTTAAGATGGATGAAGAGGCAAAGGATCCTTTGATCTTGGGAAGACCCTTCCTAGCCACAGCTGGTGCCATCATTGATGTGAAGCATGGGAAAATCAGTTTGCAACTAGGAAAAGGGATTGAGATGAAGTTTGATATAAAGGAGACCTTAAGGAAGCCAACCATTGATGGACAAGTGTTTTACATTGAAACTATGGATGAGTTAGCTGATGAGTTGCTTGAAGAGCTAGCTCAAGAAGACCATCTTAGTGTGGCTCTCACCAAACCACATGGAGAAAATGGCTACTTGCATGAGGAAACACAAGCATACATGCTTATGCTCGATTCACGCAAGGCACAAGGTGGGGAGGACAGATTTTTGAGCTTGATAGCTTCATGTGAGGGTGAATTGGACCATGCTCAAGATAAAGAGTCCTTGAAGGTTGAGGTTTCAAGTCAAGAACAAGAAAATGGTCTAGAGGAGTTTGAGCAAGGCGAATTGGCAAGGGATCTTGATGAGGATTGGAGTGAACTCAAGGCTCCAAAGGTGGAACTCAAGCCACTTTCCATTGGACTAAGGTATGCTTTCTTAAGCCCTAACTCTTTTTACCCCGTCATTGTCAATGAATGCTTAAGTGATGATGAGCTCAACTCTCACCTTAATGAGTTGAGAAAGTATATGAGAGCTATTGGTTACTCTTTGAGTGACATCAAGGTCATATCTCCTATACTTTGCACTCATAGGATTCACCTTGAAAATGAAAACACTTCCTCAATTGAACATCAAAGAAGATTAAACCCAAACCTTAAGGAAGTAGTGAAAAAGGAAATCTTGAAACTTTTAGAAGCAAATGTGATCTATCTTGAAAACTCCCTCCCCCTCTTAGGATCGATGTCCTCATCGACTGGAGACCGTTTTGGAGATGCAGTTCCGGCATTATCCCGTTTTTCCTCATTGATAGTGGTGATCATTTGGCAATACTCCTTTGGATACATGACGGATTTTTTCTTGTTCTTAAACAATTACTCAAACCCCACTCATGTCATTGTAGTGTTTGAGGATCAATCCATATGGGTGTGATTGTGACAATAGAAATGCATAAAACTCCTTAATCTAAGCTAGCATTACAGTTTATAAGTTTGACAAACCAAACAAAAGTAACTAACACCTTAATTAAGCAATCAAAGCACTAAATAAGCAAATTAAAGACTAATTTACTATAAGCAAGATTATCAACTGACTAAAATGAATCCAAGGATGGGGTTATCAATCTAAGGTGTTCTAAGAACTAATCTTCGATGCCAATAACCACAATATAAGCTAATACCTAAGCTTATAACTCAAAAGCAAGACGAATCCACTTTCATGGCACAAATCTATTCATTAATCTTTCTAATCAAGAACAAACTCTCATTTGTGAAAAGGAAGCTAACAAGCATTATGAAACAGTTCTAAATTGCTAATGAACACCCTAGACAATCACTCTCATGAGCTAGGAATGTAAATCTCTTGTTTAGTTGGTTGGAGAATTTCAACAAACAGTACAAAACACATTATTAACCTCCTCAATCCAAACTTGTCATCCACAAACACTACAAAACACATTATTAAAATAAAGAGTGCAAATATATACAAAGATATACATGGGAGTGCCTTTCAAGTGCGCTTGTTTAAAGTCCCTAAGCTTGACTTTTATAACCCTTAGACAAGTGGATGATCTTGAAGAGGAATGGATGTTGCCTCTTCAACTTTTCCATCACTGATAAGAAGACTTTTCAGTGTAATCCTATCAATCCTAAAGCCTCTTAGTGTTGTTGTAGTACTTTAGGTATTAATCCAGGTTAGGTGTGAAAGATACTAGGAATACAAAAGCAAAGTAAATCTAAGTCAAAATTCGGATTAAATGGGGGAAACAAATACTAAAAAAATACTTGTGACAATCTAATAAACACGAAAACAATTTTAAAATCCCTACTGAAGGGTTAGCTAACTACTAGACGACTCCTACTAATTTAAATGAGCAAGCTATTGATTAATAAAATTCGGAAACTAAAAGGAGACAAATAAGGCTATTTCTAGGAAATGAAAGGAACAAACTTTGAATCTAAAAATGAAAGCTTTTGAAACTTCTTAATTGATAAAAACAGATTCAAGGTTGAAGCTCATGCTTAGAGAGGTTCAAGATTCGAACTTGGGGTTTTAAAAACATAGATCTACACATTTTAGTGCTATCTCTAGGCCTTAAGAAGCTTGAAACTAGATTTATCCATGGTGTGTGGTATAAATATTTTCTTCAACCTTTCCTCCTAACCCATGCTGTGTGGTGGAAAGATAGGTTGAAGAACATGAAGCAAATATCTTAAAAATGGCCTAACTAGCTCCCTAAGCATCCATGACGTTTGGGAAAGGATGAGCTAGTCTCTTGGGTTTGGGTTTAGGGGATTTCCTAAGTCTTTTTAAGATAAGGAAATCCCTAGAATCAAAGAGATCTTTCTCAAGAGTCTCTAGGATTTGAACCCTCCAAATCCAAGAAGAGATAAGATGAAGAACAAGAAGAAAACCCAAGATCCAAGCTTTAAACCTCCCTAATCACCCCAACCTTAAACCTTAAAAACCTACTACTCCTTAATCATATTCAAACCCCTCAAAATCATAGGATAAGAGGTGTTAGACATGATTAAGATAGCAAGAAAGAAAGATCAAAGCTTAAAGAGAAGTACTTGAACAAAGCTTAAGGTTTTTCTCTCCAAAAATGGAGGCTAGATCTAAAAATTGGGAGAGACAATCCCCAAAATTTCGTGTCTAGGTCTGAAAATTAGGTAAAACATGTTTATTTAGGATCACACAAATGGTCCCCTCACTAAAAGACAAAGTGTGAGTTGGCAAAGCAAAAGAAGGGAAAAACAGATGGACGGAGTGCGCACACAAATGTAAGTCTTCTATCTAGTCTTTTAAGTTGTTTATAATCTTTCTTTTAGCCAACTTCGGGCTTGATAACACTGGGGACAGTGTTGTTTAACACAAGTAGAGAGTAGCACTATTTCCCAATATTTCAAAAGAAAAGAAGATTCAATAAAAAGATCTTAGAACACCCTGAAAATGGGTAGCAGTTGACTAAGGGAAGAGAAAATAGGAGAGCTGTATGAAGAATGTCTTGTTCAGGCACTAAGGAAGGGCAAAGAATCTGTAAAGTTCTGTGGCAATACCACTGTCAGAGTTCGAAATTTTACCAAGGAAAGGATCTGGATTCAAACTGGGAGATTGCTAAGCTTGGGGTAAGTACACTGAACTTTCCTAAGGTTGGCTCTATATCATGTGGATTCAAGAAGTGTTAACGAGTTGTGCCGTTCTGAAGGATAGCTGGAAGTTTCTGTTTTCAAACTTCTACTTCATTCTATGTTTTTGTTTTGCTTGAGGGCAAGCAAAAGCTAAGTATGGGAGAGTTGATATATCATGGTTTTTACCCGTTTTTGGACCATGATATAAGTCTTTTTATAGAGTCTTTTGGTATTTTTAGAGTCCTATTAGAGTCTTTACAGGTTGGACTACGTTTGGAGCTAAATGGAATAATCTGGAACCTTTTGGAGCATTTTGGAGAAGCAGCCGAAGTGATGAAGTTGAGAGAGTGGATTTACGCAAGGTGTCGATCCACACTCTCAGTGTCGATCGAGACCAGGATTTCCAATTTCCAGAAGCGTGAAGTTTCCAGTTTTTGAAGAAAAGGAAATCTCCAAGACTTTTCCCAATCTTCCAAGGAATTGAAGATGCGAACATAGGCCTATAAATATAGTTTTTCAACCATTGTTTAGGCATAACACACACATTATTTTAGAGAGAGATTTTTAGAGAGACTGTAGAGAGAAGAATTTGACTCCTTCAGAGCAAATTTGGAACTCCTTTGATTCTATTGATTTCTCTTATGCTTTCTATTCAAATTATGATTTCTGTTTCATTGATCATGTATGATTAGTTTGCTTGTTAGGTTTAGGGTTTTTCAAAGGTGATTGATGAATTGTTAGGACGAATTAAATTGTTAGGATAAAATCATTAGAGTTCTTCATCTGGATTTGTGTTTAATGCTTATTCTAGCTTCGCGACCAAAAATCATCATCTGAGTAGATGTAAGCCTCGTTGTTAGGTTCATACCATGATGGATTCATGTCATCAAGAGTGGTGGTCATCTCCTCAAGATCTTGGATAGCTTGACAATACTCTTTAGGATTTGTTTCGCATTGGCCGGGTAGTGTAGCTTGACCGCTTGTACTCGCCTTTCCTTTCTCTAACTGCCGAATTCTGTTGTTGATGTTGTTGATCTGTGTAGATACGTCAGTAAGGGAGGAGTCAAGCCGGTTGTTCATATCCGCAATATTTTTATTTGTTGAAGCTTGGCCTTGTATAAGCTGTTGAAGCATTGCATGTGTTGGATCCTGAGGTGGCGCTTGATGTTGTTGCTGTGGCGTGAAACCAGGAGGGTAAGCTTTGTTTCCAGGCAGTTGGTTCCC
>JAHZTW010000004.1:79172630-79192263 GCA_020283515.1 Alliaria petiolata | reverse complement strand
AATTAAACAAGAAGCAACTATAAAAACTAAGAATACTTAAGAACACTCAAGAACAAGAGAAAGCTTACAAGAACACTAAGAAGACTTTAAAAGAGAGAATAAGAAGACTTGATTAAAAACTGAATGATTATTACAAGCACACACACACTCCTTATATAGAGTTTTAAACATGGCTCTTGGCCTTAAAATAAGGGTCAAGGGGCAAGGGACAAGGGACAAGGAACAAGGTACCTATCTAATCCCACTTTTACCAAAGCATAAACACTTTTTTGGAGCAACTTGCAAATGGTATCTTTTGGTTCGGTAACATGGATTGATCGATCTGTATCTTTTGCACTACTGCACCGTTTGACTTTAAATTACCACCAAATGAAAGCTAACACAATTTCCTAAGACTTTCATGAAGAACGTCGAGGCTAAATCGCAATCAAAACCCTTCATACGAGCTGATTTTCAGTTAACGAAATTGGTCGTCAAACTTCCAGACGGACATGTTGTCACTTAAATAGCCGTATCTTCTGAACCACTGACCATAATGGAATGAAACAACCTCTGAAGGAAAGGTGACTCAATTTTCTATGAGTTTTATGAATATTTCGGAGGCTGAATCAGAATGGAAAGTAATTTGTAGGGTCTGATCTTTAAATCGCTTTAGGTGGCATGGACTTGAATCGGTTTCAACATCTCAGTACAGCAAGTCAGATGACATCAGTTTGCTTCTTACTCTTCTCTACATGTTCCTAGCTCATCATCTTATGTTTTCTGCTTCCACATTGTCGCCAAATCCATAGAATAACTTGAAATGATGCATATATACAAAAGAAAATGCAAATGCTAATGCAAATGTTCTAAATCCTATAAATGATTAAATACTATGATTATACTTAGTTATAAATGAAATATGGATGAAAACTTATTATAAATGTATGATAAATATATAGAAAATATGAGTATATCAGCTTCACAAGTGGAGATGTATGCATGAGCGTCCTTTAACAAACTTGGCCACCAAAACCCTGCTTGGAGCACCTTTGTTGCTGTTTTAAACGTGGAAAAATGTCCATCATAAACTGACCCATGACAATGGTATATGATGCTGTTTTTCTCCTCTTGCGCTATGCATCTTCTATAGAGACCATCTGAGCATCTCTTGAAAAGGTAGGGTTCATCCCAATAGTAGTGAGACACATCCCTAAAGAATTTCTTTTTGGAGTAAGCATCTAGGTTGGGAGGCACATCACCACACACCAAATTGTTTACGAAATCTGCATACCAAGGAAACCTCCTTCCTTCAAGCTCTTGGCTTCTTCTAGCTTCCTCCCCATGTGGTATCCTTCTTCCAAGACCTTAATCAACATGAGTTGCTCTTCAGGAAGGGAATTATTAATAGGAACAAGCTCTTTAATCCTCATCTTTGATAAGTGGTCAGCCACGCCATTTTCAGTGCCCTTATCAACTATTTCCATGTCAAACTCTTATAGAAGAAGTATCCATCTAAGGAGTCTTTGTTTTGTTGTTTTTAGCATAGAGGTACCTCAAAGATGCATGATCTGTGTAAACCATAACCTTAGACCCAACTTGATGCAGCGTGATATTTGGAATATTTCCAAATATCTTTATTATTGTTTATTTGTATATTTAGATAATTTCCATATTTATTTATATTTCTATTTTAATGTTTATCTAGAGTTTTCTAGAATATTCTAGGGTTTTTATGATCTATTATAAATAAGCCGTTTAGGCCTCATATTGTATTCAGACTTTGATGAATTAATAAAAAGGAGATTCCCTAAAAGAGGTTTTGATAAACCACTGTGAAGAGTATTCACAAACCCTAGTTTCCGGGTATTCTTAGAATCAACGGATCTAGTTCTATCCGTAGTAGCTTCCGCTCCATTAGTTGGTATCAGAGCCGCGTCTCTTTGATTGCTTAATCGAAGAACGATTCTGGATCATGGTGAGTAGTTGCATCTACACTTTCGAGGACGAAAGTCCTTTTGTCGAGAGAGAAGAGAGCCAAGAGATCTACAGAGAGATCTACGGCGATCCAATCTACGACGTCTATGAAGATGATGTTGATGTTATCAGCTTTGTCTTCAAAGAAGATTCTTTTGAGAATATGATGCGTGCAAAATCCGTGCGTAGTCAGATTGGTTTAGATTTCGGTTCCGTGCAAAATTCGGTTTGTGCGAAACCCGTGCAGAATCGATGGTCTTCAAGGGCCGAAGAGAACCAGATCTGTGACGAGTTCGGTTCGTGCAAAAACGGTGCAGATTTCGTGCAAGATTCGGTTCGTGCAAAAACAGGGTACCATCACCCAGAAGAAACAAAACCGATGTGGAAAAACCGGTTGAAGATTCGAGGACGAATCTTTCTTGGCCGGCGAGGCCTGATGCAGCGTGATATTTGGAATATTTCCAAATATCTTTATTATTGTTTATTTGTATATTTAGATAATTTCCATATTTATTTATATTTCTATTTTAATGTTTATCTAGAGTTTTCTAGAATATTCTAGGGTTTTTATGATCTATTATAAATAAGCCGTTTAGGCCTCATATTGTATTCAGACTTTGATGAATTAATAAAAAGGAGATTCCCTAAAAGAGGTTTTGATAAACCACTGTGAAGAGTATTCACAAACCCTAGTTTCCGGGTATTCTTAGAATCAACGGATCTAGTTCTATCCGTAGTAGCTTCCGCTCCATCAGTTGGTATTAGAGCCGCGTCTCTTTGATTGCTTAATCGAAGAACGATTCTGGATCATGGTGAGTAGTTGCATCTACACTTTCGAGGACGAAAGTCCTTTTGTCGAGAGAGAAGAGAGCCAAGAGATCTATAGAGAGATCTACGGCGATCCGATCTACGATGTCTATGAAGATGATGTTGATGTTATCAGCTTTGTCTTCAAAGAAGATTCTTTTGAGAATCTGATGCGTGCAAAATCTGTGCGTAGTCAGATTGGTTTAGATTTCGGTTCCGTGCAAAATTTGGTTTGTGCGAAACCCGTGCAGAATCGATGGTCTTCAAGGGCTGAAGAGAAGCAGATCTGTGACGAGTTCGGTTCGTGCAAAATCGGTGCAGATTTCGTGCAAGATTCGGTTCGTGCAAAAACAGGGTACCATCACCCAGAAGAAACAAAACCGATGTGGAAAAACCGGTTGAAGATTCGAGGACGAATCTTTCTTGGCCGGCGAGACCTGATGCAGCGTGATATTTGGAATATTTCCAAATATCTTTATTATTGTTTATTTGTATATTTAGATAATTTCCATATTTATTTATATTTCTATTTTAATGTTTATCTAGAGTTTTCTAGAATATTCTAGGGTTTTTATGATCTATTATAAATAAGCCGTTTAGGCCTCATATTGTATTCAGACTTTGATGAATTAATAAAAAGGAGATTTCCTAAAAGAGGTTTTGATAAACCACTGTGAAGAGTATTCACAAACCCTAGTTTCCGGATATTCTTAGAATCAACGGATCTAGTTCTATCCGTAGTAGCTTCCGCTCCATCACAACTAGATAACTTCTAAACTTTTCAAAGGCAAACACCACGGCCAAGATCTCATTTTCACTTGTTGCATACTTCACTTGGGTGTCATCCAAAGTTCTACTTGCATAATATATGACATGAAGTTTCTTGTCCTTCATGTGGCCAAGAACAGCTCCTACAGCATAATCACTCGCATCACACATGATCTCAAAAGGAAGATCCCAATCTCGTGCTTACACAATTGGAGCACTCACAAGGGCTTTCTTGATCTTCAAAAATGCTTCAAGGCACTCATCATCAAACCCAAACTCCACCTCCTTGCAAAGTAGTCTTATGAGTGGTCTTCCTATCTTGGAGAAATCCTTAATGAACCTTCTACAGAACCCAGCATGACCCAAAAAAACACCTTATGTTTTTCACATTGCTTGGAGGCGTCAAGCTCATCATAACTTCTATCTTGGCTTTGTCAACCTCAATGCCATTTTCTGAGATCTTGTGACAAAAAAGTATCCATTCTCTAACCATGAAGTGGCATTTCTCCCAATTAAGCACAAGATTTGTCTCTTCACATTTTTCCAAGACCCTGCACAAATTAGACAAGCAAATACCAAAGGAGGAGCCATAGAAGATTTGTCTCTTCACATTCTATTTGTTTGGCCACTCCTCTTCCTCCTCTTTGTCATCCATCACTCCATAAGGCCCTCCAAGCTTCCAAGGTACCTAATAAGGACTCAATATGCACAAACATGCAACATCCTAAGCTAAATCTCACTAAACTCTAATATGGATGCAAATGGGACTAAAAGTGACTAAATGAATGCATATGTGAATGCAAAACTATCCTAAATGAGCGCTAAAACATGATGAATTATGAGCCTATCATGCACCAGCTGCGCCTGCATCTCCTTGACCGCCTTGTTGATTCTCCATCGCCTCATGGTCTGCGATAATGGCTTTTTCCCGATGTCGTCTAGCTGATTTCTCCAGCAGGTGTATATCGTCGATTGGGGGAACAAGATTTGTTGTACCGTGTGACCATAGGTTCATATACCTATCAAAACAAAAGGACCAAAGTAAAAGAGTTAAATAACAAGAAAATAAAAACTTTTCCTTGTAACGACCAAGAACCAAAATGACTAAACTTTAACTTCAAATGGCAACGACGCCAATTTATAACACGTTTTTACTCTGTTAGTGAGTTCAATGACCCACCACTAGACCGTTGCAGTATAATGTATGGGGTATCAATCCATTTGAGGTTGTTTAGTTGACAGATCGGCTATTTTGGTGTTAAAAGTCAAGTTTATAATGATTAAAGGTTGGGACTTTACTACTGAAAACACCTAAAGAATAGATCTTGTGTCACTCAAGACCATAAAAATAAGAAATTTAGACTACTTGAGCAAGAAGTAATGATTCAAACGTTGAAAGAGATAAGCTTTATAGATAAAAGAAGGATCAAGATGGGTTTTATGAACTAAGTAACTCTTGGATTGTCTAACAAGCTAAGCTTTTGGATCACATCAAGAATTGGTCTTTGATGGTGATTCTTAGGTAAAGGGATCCACAAGACATTTAGCCCATGTAGTTTGGGTCTAACCTCTTTGAATCTCTGTCACCTTAAAGTAGCTCTCGCATAGCGGTACAATAGAAGAAACAAGCATGGTAAATCGTCTCTACTGAACCGTAAGATCTCCTAGACAGCTAATGTCTTAAGCTAGGAAAGATCAAACTCTTATTTATGGGTTTGGCTAAGCTAGCATGTGGTGTTCATGTCAAGCTGCCTATAGTCTTTAGACTAGATGATCAGATTACACTAAGCATTGAGAACAATAAACAAGAAAGAATCAAATTTTATGTTCTAGCAAAGCAAGTAATGTAAATCTGAGGGTCCCTTGGTTCTTTTAACCAATCAAAACCCTTAAAACGACTACACACGCGCCATTAGAGAAACCTCAAGATCCATAAGGATGAGAAGGTTACTCATAGCTCGCAAGATAGTCCAAAGCAAGAAAAGAAAGAAGCTTTAACAAGAAATGCTACGAAACAAGACTTGATAACTTCAGAATAACATAAAAGATTCAAGCTTTTGAACAAAGCTTTAATGGTAACAACAAAGAGTTTCAGTTACAAAGAAAGCTGAAAATGTAAAAGTGGAACGAGAGAGATAGATAAGCGTGGGGGACAATGTGTATTTATACACGAAAGAGGAAAAACCCTACATGTTGGGACCACTTGCTCGAAATAGGTACTTTCTTGGACTGTAGCGTATCGACTTCATGTCATGAAAGCAAGTCGAAATGCTAAGTCTTGTTGGGCTTCTGGTGCGTCCATATCGGGGACTGGTTTCGGGGTCCATTGCCTGCTGCTCGTATCGGGCTAATCCTGATGCCATGCTCTGATATCCATTCTCGAGGAACACATTGTGGGATCTTCACTTCGGGATGCCTTCGTCGGGATCAAGTCACTGCTACACATCGAGGTTCGCCCATGGGCTTGCCAGTATCGGCTAAGGAGCTATCCGTTCCCGATATCGTGTGGGAATGTGTCTATCTCCTCCTTCTTGATCTCTCTTTTGACCTTCTTCTTTAGATAACCTCCATACACCTGAGAAAACACTCCAAACATGCAAGAATGTGCAAAATCATAACCTAATGCATCCTAGACCTAACATGAATGGAAATGATACAAAAAGTAAGACAAAAGTACATGAATGAGATCCTAACTAGCATGAAATGCATGTGAAAAAGGTGTAAATTGTAGGGATATCAATCACCCAAAGTCCATAACCTCATCCTTGGATTCACCTTTTTAGCATTGTTAATCTTATTTAGTATCTTGCTTAGTTTCTTGTCTTGCTTTAGTTCTTATTTTCATATGCTTAAGGTGTTAGTTACCTTTTGAGTTTGTTTGTTTTCTTTCATTTCACTTAGATTGTTAGATAAAAACCTCATTTTATTGATTTTTCTTAGTTTATATAGTTTCATGTATTTATAGTGTTGTTATTCTTAATCTTTATATATATTAATATTTATTTTAATAATATAATTTTTTATAATTTTTTTTTTATAAATTAGTTTATACCTCGGGTAAAATATGTTTCTAGATCTATCATTGCCTGTGTCCACCAGATATTGACTTTAAATTTAATTTGTTTGCCTAATTTTGTCGTTCAGCTAGAGCTGGTGAGCTCGCTCTTTACTTCACCATTTTTTTGTTTTTCTTCTCTCTTATTTTATTGGACCAAAAAAATTATGACAACAAAATATTTTATAGCAAATTTGTGTGTCAATTCAAAAACATGCCCATAGACTTCAACAATTTTTTTTTTTTTTTTTTTTTTTAAATAAGCAAAAAAATAAATAGTATTTATTATAGCGGAAAGGGAAAGAGTTTTTATTACAAGAGTGATGAGAAACAGGAAAACCTAGATTAGATATGAAAACTCTGTACAAGAACAAGGATTTGGTCATTTCATCATCATACGACAAGAACGTAGATAGCGTAGATGATCCCAGGGATGTAACCCAGCACAGTCAACAACAAACATATCCAGAACTCTATCCCACAACCATATCGGAGGAAAACGCCGACGGGAGGCAGAAAAATCAACGTATCCCATTGATAAGGCTGAAGCATAGCTAGGATAATATCTTGTTAACATACATATTTCTAAACGTTTGTATCATACTTTTATGTTCGAAAACACAAAACAATGGAAAAAGGTTAGAACACCATGAGCTACTTTTGGTCAAGAATAACAAAAACGCATCTCTTCCCAGATCTACTTCTTTGATCTCGTTAAGCCGATGATGTTGACTCCGGTAGCTCTCACAGCACCGGAGTCAAGTCCTTTAATTTGTATTTCTCCCCTGTTTTTTGCTCTTTGTTTCCATGGTGAGGTTTTTTTCGGGTGTGAGAGTTGTGAGGGTTTGTTTTTAAAGAATGGATCAGAGTGATGTTGGAAGCGCGGGTTCGATTTGGACTACGGAGCGGTCATGTCTGCAAACGCTTTTGACTTCGCTTCTCTTGGATCTGTTCTAGCTTTCTTTTGTAAGGTGTAGAGGCGGTTTCTTATGGTTATTTGGGTCAGATTGGAACGGATCTGAGATGCTATGAAGATTGAGTTGCCGGATCTGCTTGTTCTACGGTGCGGAGTTTCGAGTGGACGTGTTTTGCTTCTTAGTCATAGGGATTTTGAAGGTATTAACAGTCAGGATTTTTGCTATTTGTTAAGCTTGGTATGGGTTTAACAAAGCATGCAAAATCATAGAGTTTTATGAGTGTTATTTGGATCAGAGTCGAAGCTCTTTGTGGTGGGTGTGAATCGTAGCGTTGGTTCTTCAGTTTCGGTGAGTTTTCCGTCACGGAGGTAGTGCGGCGGCTCAGGTGAAGCTTCAACGGCGGTATCCTTTCTCTTCTAGGGTTTTTTGTTTGTACCATGTGTTTTGATTTATTAGATTTGGGCCTCTTTATTGTAATTCTATCATCCTTGGCCTTTTGCGCTTTAATTAATCAGATGACAAAAAAAAAAAAAAACTTCAACAAATTTTGTCTCTGTACGCACGACCAAAGGGTAATTAACAAAATTTAAGGTCACTCTCTTAATTATAAATTTCTAAAGTTATTATTCATTTATAATTTGACCATCTTCGAAATTTCGGAATATTCTATTACCTAAAGGTAAAAGCTGGCATAGGATTTTATTGTTCAAACATTTAACTTTAAAGATAACAAAGGATAGTGGTGGTGTCAGCTTGGCGGAGCATGCCTGACATGTGCATCTCATCAATACTCCTTTTTCCTTTATCTTTGTATCCGCACTTGGATCTATATTGTTTATCTTCACGCATGGTTTTATCTTTATGACTATACATTAAAACTGAATAAAAATAAATAAATAAACAAAAAGACAAAAAAAAAAAGGGTTTAGGGGGAGAATATTGATAAATAGTGAAGACAAGACAGTTTTCTTACCCATGAAATGTCTCCAATGGCAAACTCAACTAAGTTTTACAAAGACAATGAGTCCGATTACGAGAGCTCGACAGCTGGACCAGACTCGAGCTGCCGTACAAGCTGGCTAAGCAGCTCTTTCACGGCCAGCCTCAGCTGTAGTAGCTCCATATCACATCTAAGTAATCTTGGCCTCAACAGCTACAACCAATCAAAGCCTCACAAAGCCAACCAAGTTGCATGGGAAGCTATGGCCAGGCTCCGCCGGTGCTGCGGGCGTGCGGTTGGGTTAGAACATTTCCGGCTCTTAAAGAGGTTAGGCAGTGGCGACATCGGAAATGTGTACCTTTGCCAAATACGTGGAATCCCGGAGGTGGTGCTTTACGCGATGAAAGTCGTGGATAAGGAGGCTGTGGCGGTGAAGAAAAAGCTTGGAAGAGCGGAGATGGAGAAGAAGATTTTAGGGATGCTTGATCACCCATTTTGCCCTACTTTGTACGCAGCTTTTGAGGCTTCTCATTACTCTTTTCTTGTCATGGAGTATTGTCCCGGTGGTGATCTCTACGCCGCACTCCTCCGCCAGCCATCTAAGCGTTTCACTATCTCCTCCACTAGGTCTCCTTCTCTAAACCATAGTTAATCGTTTAGAACATTACTACGGTGAATAAAGGTTTCAATTGTTATTTTGCTTTTGTGTTTGTGTGAACCACAATTTCTTTCAATTATGTTTTAATCTAAACTTATTTATTTCCTAAAAGCTTTCCGCATTTGTAAAATAATTTTATGGAAAAAAAAATATATTTTTAATAATGTGAATTGTTAGGTAGACTTGTCAACATTTTTGTTTTCCAACTTTTGTGTTAGTTGAACGATTTACAATTCTTTCTTGTGTCCATTACTTAAATTACTAATCATCAAATGCTAAATAAAACCAGGTTTTACGCAGCAGAAACACTGGTGGCGTTAGAGTATCTCCACATGATGGGAATTGTTTACAGAGACCTGAAGCCGGAGAACGTACTAATCAGAGACGATGGTCATGTAATGCTCTCAGATTTCGACCTCTCCTTCAAATGCGACGTCGTTCTGCAGCTCCTCAACCACAACGACCGTGACCATCAAGTCCTTGAGGACGACGAGGATGATGTCAACATCCGCCGTAAATGCTCCACACCTTCCTGTACGTCGACTCCTTTAAACCCCGTCATCTCCTGCTTCTCTCCCAGGTCGAGTAGAAGAAGAAGCAAGAACGTTATTACCACAACAATACACGAGAACGCCACCGGCATTTCCGTAAAGAGCAACAAAGTTTCTAGAACGTTCTCTCGACAACCTTCTTCTTCTTGTTCTCGGGTTTCAAGTGGACCTCGGGACCTCTCTGGTGGATATCCATCAATTTTCGCCGAACCAATCAATGCTCGCTCTAAGTCGTTCGTGGGAACACATGAGTACTTGGCACCGGAGGTAATCTCAGGTATACCTCATCAGTTTTTGTGCTCATCTAGTAATAACTGATTTTATTTTGACTTATTAAGTGCTTAATAGCGCCGAGTTCGATTCCACTGTATGCAAACACTCTGCATGATATTTAAAAAAAAAAAAAAAAAACACTCAGCATGGACCACTTGGTCTCTTGGACTAATTATATTTGTCAATGTCCTTGCGTCGTATAGATTTATGTAGGTAATAGGTTTAGGTGGTGGATAGCCACTTTGTTTCCAGTAAAACTAATTTCGAATGCTGATTTATATCGTCCATTAGTATTTCACTATGGATTCAGACCCATAGCAACATATTTTTATCAATTTTTATAAAAAAATAACTTGGAGAGCAAGATGTGTGTATTGCGAACCAAGTAAAATAGGCCATCAAAGCCTGTCCATGAAGTGAAACTGTGAAAGTGTCCGTCTTGCTCTCCAAGTTATCTCCTATAATTTTTTTATATTTGACTTATTACATTTGGTGAAAATAATGTGTTCATGTTCGGTTATCGCCAAACACATATACAATTTTGCTAACTAGTAAAAAAAAAAAAAAATTGTCAGGGCAAGGGCATGGGAGTGCAGTTGATTGGTGGGCTTTCGGGATATTTCTGTACGAGATGATATTTGGGACGACACCGTTTAAAGGCGAGAACAACGAGAGAACGATCGTAAACATTCTAAAAACACCCTTGACATTCCCAAAGGTTTTAGTTAATAGCCCGAAAGAGTACGATGACATGGTGACCGCTCAAGATCTTATTATTAAATTACTGGTGAAGAATCCTAAGAAGAGGTTAGGGAGTCTCAAAGGCTCTATTGAGATCAAAAGACATGAGTTCTTCGATTGTGTTAATTGGGCACTAATCAGGTCAATAAAGCCACCTTGGGTCCCTAAAGAAGAGACAAATCANAGCTATTATGATGAGAATGAACTGAATGTTAGTTGGCTAACTACTACAAGGTCAGGTTTGTCTATTAGTGATGCTAAAATTTTAAATAAGACGAGCTACTTTGAAGTGGAAAAGGTTTTGTGAACAAAATGCAATGAGACTGGTATCAACACAAATAAAATAAAATGCTGATACATGATAAAGACTGGTATTAATGTGGTACATTTTAAAATAAAAGGTTTTATGAATCTGATCGATATTCATGTACAACAAGTAAAATGCAAACTACAAGTTCTCTCGAACTTGAGAGAATGATGGGTTCAAGTCTTCTCATTCCATTCTTTAATGACAATACATGAGAGTTGAGACACGATGAGGCCTCCATTGGTTCTGAGATCAGGTAATTGGGACTATGCACCTCTTCTATCTCATTTTCTGTTAAACCGATATAACATGAGATATATGTCAAATTTATGTGCAGGTAAAGTAGATTATACTAAGAAAGGATTTTTCTCCGCGTTTTTCTACTTGAATTAGAGAAAAGACTTTTGATAAAGATGAAATAATTGTGATAACTCCTTGGACTAGAGGAAAAAAGTTTGTATGACAAATTAGACTTCTTTCTTAGAATTGGGTTTCTCGCTTTTACCCATTTTTGTATGTATCGTCCTAACTCTTAATCGTTAAAATCTCATGGGTGTCTGAGAATGTTTATATGTTAAGCTAATTCAAAAGTTGATGGGTGTCCGAAGTTGATATTTTAAGCTAATTTAAATGAACTAATTTTTGGTTTAAACTATTTGCTTCTGATGTGTTACAAATATTACCCTCTCCACAATGGAAGTCAAGAAATCATATTTGATTAAACCAAACTACATTCGTTACTTTACCCTTTTTACAATGATTCAATAATCTAGCAATTGTACCGTTATTGAAACTTAGTATTATTTTAAAAGTAAAAAACTTTGATTGCATTAGCGTATTATTGTTTTAAATCATTAAAGAGAAATTAAAAATTCTACCAAAACATTAGTTTTGGTTTAACCAAAATAAATAAATAATAACATTATAACAACACAAAAAAAAACAAAAAAAAACCGCATTAAGTTTTGGTATAACCATATATCAAAAAAAAAAACTAAGTGAAACATGAAACCTGCGCGTAGCGCGGGTACTCATCTAGTGTAATATAATGTTGTCAAAAGATCCTAATTTCATCTAAAATATGTTGAAACCGGTGATGCCGCAGCGATTGCACCATCGCATTCAAGATAAACACATAGAAGGAAAATATGATCTGCTATTGGTTGAGGTAATTGCATGGTACTTCAAAGGAGGAGGATGATGTTCTGTTCTTGGTTTTTAAAGGAAGCACAAAACCTTTGAGACATACGACATAAACCAAAAGAAAGAAGTTAGCCTTGTGAAATCCAGAAACAGAAAATTGAGGATGTAATTAAACAACTTACTTCTCTTGAATACCATTAAACTATAACAAATCATAAGGCACAACCACAATCACAAGCCAAAGACACCTAAGAGTAAGAATCAACAATCACAAGAAAGAAAGAAAAAAAAGTAGCTAATGACATATGCATGAATCAACCAAAGATGGAAAGCTCCTAAAATCTCATCCCCATTGAAACAAGAAAATCATGTAGAAGACTTGAAACTTTCAAGATTTGCATCATCGAAATGTGAGAATATGTACACTAGAAGTTAAAAAAAAGCCACATCTCTTTCAAACAAACCACATGTTGATATATACTTAGATCAAAACATAAAACAAGAGGTTACAAAAAAAAACATATTTTGTTTCTGAAGAAACTTAAATTTCATTACCAATATACTATTGATACACATAAAGACGAGATGGTAAAGTAACAAAAACAAGAAAGAAGAGAAGAAACCAAAGATGTAACAGAGAATACTGTAGATCAATTCATAAAACATATATCCGTTTCCAAAAAATCCCTAATTTCATCATTACCACTAAATGATTGATACAAGAATTCTACTTTAACATTGATAAAGACAGAGATGATTTTTATGTGATTCAAATTTGTAAATGTTTCAAGAGAAACTCTACTTTCGCTACTTTGGCTCTAGCTCTCCTTGCTTTGGCTTTAGCTACCTTTGCTTCAATCTTAGTTCCAAACCTCTCATTCCTCTCGTTCCAGTCTCTGGCTGACATCCTCCTCTTAAAAATCTGAGGCCGACTTCTCACGAAATCTTCGTGCCGAAACTCAAATCGCCCGATTCGTTTAAAGCCATGAAAGCGAAGCTCGGAGACAAACTGCGAGAAGTTCCTGCCAAATTCTACAGATTTCGGAAGAATCCTCCTGCGAAGCTCGTCGAGATTCCAAACTATGAAACTGTTGTTGCTGTTTTTGCCCCAAGAGATGATTGGATCGAAGGAAGGATCATCCAAAATCTTATATAATGTCAGGTAGAATGACGGCGACCCCGTTGGAAAACTGTGAACCATCCTTAAACCCTAATTAGATCGTGAATTTGTTTGAAGATTTCTAAAGTTTCAAGTAATCTTTTGATTGCCTACACAAGCTTGATTCGCCTAAAACCCCGATCCGATTGGTTTGATTTCTCGCTTGTCGTCGAGGTATGTCTCTGGGAGTTTCTATGTTTCGTGTAAATTGTTGTTTTTATGTTGTTCTGTTGGCGATTTTGATCTCATGTTTTCAGTTTCTCCAATCGTTCTCCAGATTATTTTTTACAGCGATCTTGGTTAGGGTTTCTTTTTATCCTCTCTCTTTTTGAAATCGTACTCCGCATGAAACCGTCGTCGAGGTATGTGTTTCGTTGACGATTTTAGAATTAATCGCACTTTTTACATATGCAATGGAATTTTGGCCTAGTCTTTACCAAACCGTAGCGACCTCTCAATACATCCCGTTAGTAATTCTGTATGATTTCGAAAGTATCGATCTTGTATTTCTGCTAATTCAATGGAATTGTCTGGGCTTTTGTTCTTGTATTTCTTAGTGTTTATCGTTTTTTTTTTCCAGGTGTTTCTCACTATATGCACTCTTTTCACAATCTATTTTGCTAAAAGAGAATCCTTTGACCTTTTGTTCAAGTATCGATCAGGATTTCTTTTAACTGGTTTTGTTTTTGATTCAACAACAAAATTCCCTCTGTTTACAAGATTTCAAAGCCTTTTGTTTTTTTTTGGTTTTATCAAACCCAAGAGATTAGGTAGACATTCCTCTAATGTTCTACCAATTCTTGTTCTTGTTTTGGGATATTGTTTTGGTTATGTTTGATGTTTTTGTTTTTCACTTCAAACCCAAAAAAGATCATAAGGAGACACTAATCTAATAGTGTTCTGTCAGATTCTTTTTTGGGAACATTGTCCCGCTGCTGCCTCTAAAAGAAACGTATACCATCACCCTAGCAAGATTGATAATTGGACCGATAGTTTGGGTTGGTAGTGCATGTCTAAGGAAGGATGATAGGGGATGGCAAATAAGACCACACAGCTTAAAAGTCTTAAGACAAAAGACTAAGAATGGAACACAGATACCTTACTTACCCACGGCTTGAGAAAGTCTGTTTTTGATTATTTGGATGGAATGGAGTATAACGACCAAAGGCTTAAGAAAGTCTTAAGACAAAGGCTACAAATTGAAAGCAGATCCTCCACTTTACTACCAACGGCTTACAAAAGTCTCTAGACAAAGACAATGTATTGGTTATAAGACTTGCTGGATGGATAAAAAACTACCAACGGCTTAGAAAAATACTTAAAGAAAGACAAAACTGTTGGTTTTAGACATGCTGGATGGGGAAAAAATGACCAGCGGCTTAGAACAAGTCCTTAGACAAAGACTATGAACCGAGAACCATTTGGATGGGGAAAAAATGACCAAACGGCTTAAAGAAGTTGGATGGATGGTTTCAGCTTGTTGAATGGATATAGCGACCAATGGCTGAAAAAAAGTCTTTAAGACAAAGACTGTGAACTATTTCTTTGCAGTAACCACATAAAGCTTAGAAAAGTCATTAGATAAAGATTGTGGGTTTGGTTTCAGCTTGTTGGATGGATATAGCGACCAATGGCTATGAACCGAGAGCTGTTTCTGTAGGATAAGACTGATTACCACAAGGCTTATAAAGTAGAAAAAGACTATGGGTTTGGTTTCAGCTTGTTGGATGGATATAGCGACCAATGGCTGAAAAAAAAACTCTTACAAAGACTATGAACTATTTCTTTGCAATAAACACTTAAAGCTTAGAAAAGTCATTAGATAAAGACAATGGGGGTTTGGTTTCAGATTGCTAGATGGATATAGCGACCAATGGCTATGAACCGAGAGCTGTTTCTGTCTTTAGACAGAGACTATCTTTTGATTCGTTGGATGGAAAATACAATCAATAGCTTCAAAGACTACGAATCAAAAACCGGTTGTTCACATTTCCTCAAAGCATCTACGTGAAGGAAAAGACTAATTAATTATGTTTTTTTTTTTGCAGGTATGTGCTTCAGAAGTTGCTCTTAGGAGATTTCAAATGTAGCTGATTTTTGTGACAGGTATATGCTTTTCAAACTTGCTTGTAATTAGTTTATGAAATTCACGTGTGAGAAATATATGTTAAATAAAGACTAATTTTGATTTCTATAGGACATGTGCTTGAATAAGCATCCAAAATCTTTGGAGATTTATAAATGTTAGCACGCGCGCGCGCACACACACATACTTGCTTACTACATTCATATTTACATCCTTCATTGTTTACTTGCTTTTGTGATTTTTTTGTTTTATTTTCTTGCAAACTTACTAGCTTCCTTGCTACTTGTTTTACTTTCGTTTTGTTTGCTTCTTTAATTCTTTGCTTTCTTGATTTCGTGGTTTTCTATTTGCTTTCTTGATTTGTTTTATAATTCTTTGGCTCTTTGTGTGCTTTCTTCCTTATTTTCGTTATTATTTACTTGCTTTTGTGACTTTTTGCTTACTTACTCGTTTACATTCATATTTTCTTACTTACTCGTTTACATTCATATTTGCTTACAGCCTTCATTGTTTACTTGTTTTTGTGATTTTTTGTTTTATTTTCTTGCAAACTTACTAGCTTCCTTCCTACTTGTTTTAGTTTCGTTTTGTTTGCTTCCTTAATTCTTTGCTTTCTTGATTTCTTGGTTCTCTACTTGCTTTCTTGATTTGTTGTTTACTTCCTTGGCTCTTTGTGTGCTTTCTTCCTTATTTTCATCATTGTTTACTTGCTTTTGTGATTTTATGTTTGCTTACTCGTTTACATTCATTTTTGCTTACATCCTTCATTGTTTACTTGCTTTTGTGATTTTTTTTGTTTTATTTTCTTGCAAACTTACTAGCTTCCTTGCTACTTGTTTTAATTTCGATTTGTTTGTTTTTTTAATTATTTGCTTTCTTGATTTTGTGATTCTCTATTTGCTTTCTTGATTTGATTTTTACTTCCTTGCCTCTTTGTGTGCTTTCTTCCTTAATTTCGTCATTGTTTACTTGCTTTTTATGATTTTTTGCTTACTTACTCGTTTCCATTCATATTTGCTTACATTCTTCATTGTTTACTTGCTTTTGTGATTTTTTTTGTTTTATTTTCTTGCAAACTTACTAGCTTCCTTGCTACTTGTTTTACTTTCGTTTTGTTAGCTTCTTTAATTCTTTTCTTTCTTGATTTTTTGGTTCTCTATTTGTGCTTTCTTCCTTATTTTCTTTCTTGATTTTTTTACTTCTTTGACTCTTTTTGTGCTTTCTTCCTTATTTTCTTTCTTGTTTACTTGCTTTTGTGATTTTATGTTAGCTTACTCGTTTATATTCATATTTGCTTACATCCTTCATTGTTTACTTGCTTTTGTGATTTTGTGTTTTATTTTCTTGCAAACTTACTAGCTTCCTTTCTACTTGTTTTAGTTTCGTTTTGTTTGCTTCCTTAATTCTTTGCTTTCGTGGTTCTCTACTTCCTTTCTTGATTTGTTGTTTACTTCTTTGGCTCTTTGTGTACTTTCTTCCTTATTTTCGTCATTGTTTACTTGCTTTTATGATTTTTTGCTTACTTACTCATTTACATTCATATTTGCTTACATCTTTTATTGTTTACTTGCTTTTGTGATTTTTTTTTTTATTTTCTTGCAAACTTACTAGCTTCCTTGCTACTTGTTTTACTTTCGTTTTGTTTGCTTATTTAATTCTTTGCTTTCTTGATTTCGTGGTTCTCTATTTGCTTTCTTGATTTGTTTTTTACTTCTTTGGCTCTTTGTGTGCTTTCTTCCTTATTTTATTCCTTGTTTACTTGCTTTTGTGATTTTATGTTTGCTTACTCGTTTACATTCATATTTTCTTATATCCTTCATTGTTTACTTTCTTTTGTGATTTTTTTGTTTTATTTTGTTGCAAACTTACTAGCTTCCTTCCTACTTGTTTTAGTATCGTTTTGTTTGCTTCCTTAATTCTTTGCTTTCTTGATTTTGTGGTTCTCTACTTGCTTTCTTGATTTTGTTTATATGACTCATTAATGTGTAGAGTTTTGATTTCCTCAATGGAATGAGGAAAAAGTAATAGATGCTTCTCGTTCTACTATTAATTTTTCCAAATTACTATTTCTAGTCTAGTTACTCCATTATGTTTCTATGACTAATTAAAAGTCTGTTTTATGCCTGTTCGGCTATAAACATCTGTTACGGATCTTTATAAAACCCTTTAAAACTTATAATCCCCATTTGGACTTACTGATGAGTATAGTTTTGATTTCCTCAACGAAATTAGTAACAAGTAATAGATGCTTCTCGTTCTACTATTAAGAGCCCCAAATGACTATTTCTAGTCTAGTTACTCCATTATATTTCTGTGACTCATTAAAAGTCCGTTTTAAGCATTTTCGACTTTAAACATCTGTTTCGGATTTTCGTAGGACCCTTTTAAACTTATAATCCCCATTTGGACTTACTAATGAGTAGAGTTTTGATTTCCTCAACGGAATGAGTAACAAGTAATAGATGCTTTTCGTTCTACTATTAATTGCCCCAAATTACTATTTCTAGTCTAGTTACTCCATTATGTTTCTATGACTCATTAAAAGTCTGTTTTAAGCATGTTCGGCTATAAACATATGTTACAGATCTTTATAAAACCCTTTAAAACTTATAATCCCCATTTGGACTTACTGATGAGTATAGTTTTGATTTCCTCAACGGATTGAGTAACAAGTAATAGATGCTTCTCGTTCTACTATCAAGTGCCCCAAATGACTATTTATGGTCTAGTTACTCCATTTTGTTTATATGACTCACTAAAAGTCCGTTTTAAGCAATTTCGGCTATAAACATCTGTTACGGATCTTCATAGGAGCCTTTTCAACTTATAACGGATTTTTTGGTTTCAAACTCATTAACCAAATGGAGTAACTAGACCATAAATAGTAGACATGCACTATTTATGGTTTTGTGATTTTACCAAAGAGCATGTTTTCGTAATAAGTAGGAAGGAAGCTAGTAAACAATGAAGGATGTAAGAAAATAAGAAAGAAAGCACACAAAGAGGCAAGGAAGTAAAAACCAAATCAAGAAAGCAAATAGAGAACCACGAAATCAAGAAAGCAAAGAATTAAAGAAGCAAACAAAACGAAAGTAAAACAAGTAGCAAGGAAGCTAGTAAGTTTGCAAGAAATAAAACAAAAAAATCACAAAAGCAAGTAAACAATGAAGGATGTAAGCAAATATGAATGTAAACGAGTAAGTAAGCAAAAAATCACAAAAACAAGTAAACAATGACGAAAATAAGGAAGAAATCACACAAAGAGTCAAAGAAGTAAACAACAAATCAAGAAAGCAAGTAGAGAACCACGAAATCAAGAAAGCAAAGAATTAAGGAAGCAAACAAAACAAAACTAAAACAAGTAGGAAGGAAGCTAGTAACTTTGCAAGAAAATAAAACAAAAAATCACAAAAGAAAGTAAACAATGAAGGATGTAAGCAAATATGAATGTAAACGAGTAAGCAAACATAAAATCACAAAAGCAAGTAAACAAGGAAGAAAATAAGGAAGAAATCACACAAAGAGCCAAAGAAGTAAAAAACAAATCAAGAAAGCAAATTGAGAACCATGAAATCAAGAAAGCAAATAATTAAAGAAGCAAACAGAATGAAAGTAAAACAAGTAGGAAGGAAGCTAGTAAGTTTGCAAGAAAATAAAACAAAAAAAATCACAAAAGCAAGTAAACAATGAAGGACGTAAGCAAATATGAATGTAAACGAGTAAGTAAGCAAAAAATCACAAAAAGCAAGTAAACAATGACGAAAATAAGGAAGAAAGCACACAAAGAGGCAAGGAAGTAAAAATCAAATCAAGAAAGCAAATCGAGAACCATGAAATCAAGAAAGCAAATAATTAAAGAAACAAACAAAACGAAAGTAAAACAAGTAGCAAGGAAGCTGATAAGTTTCAAGAAAATAAAACAAAAAAATCACAAAAGCAAGTAAACAATGAAGGATGTAAGCAAATATGAATGTAAACGAGTAAGCAAACATAAAATCACAAAAGCAAGTAAACAATGACGAAAATAAGGAAGAAAGCACACAAGGAGCCAAGAAAGTAAACAACAAATCAAGAAAGCAAGTAGAGAACCACGAAATCAAGAAAGCAAAGAATTAAGGAAGCAAGCAAAACGAAACTAAAAAAAGTAGGAAGGAAGCTAGTAAGTTTGCAAGAAAATAAAACAAAAAATCATAAAAACAAGTAAACAATGAAGGATGTAAGCAAATATGAATGTAAACGAGTAAGTAAGCAAAAAGTCACAAAAGCAAGTAA
>JAHZTW010000004.1:79055148-79169256 GCA_020283515.1 Alliaria petiolata | reverse complement strand
ATTACCACAAGGCTTATAAAGTAGAAAAAGACTATGGGTTTGGTTTCAGCTTGTTGGATGGATATAGCGACCAATGGCTGAAAAAAAAACTCTTACAAAGACTATGAACTATTTCTTTGCAATAAACACTTAAAGCTTAGAAAAGTCATTAGATAAAGACAATGGGGGTTTGGTTTCAGATTGCTAGATGGATATAGCGACCAATGGCTATGAACCGAGAGCTGTTTCTGTCTTTAGACAGAGACTATCTTTTGATTCGTTGGATGGAAAATACAATCAATAGCTTCAAAGACTACGAATCAAAAACCGGTTGTTCACATTTCCTCAAAGCATCTACGTGAAGGAAAAGACTAATTAATTATGTTTTTTTTTTTGCAGGTATGTGCTTCAGAAGTTGCTCTTAGGAGATTTCAAATGTAGCTGATTTTTGTGACAGGTATATGCTTTTCAAACTTGCTTGTAATTAGTTTATGAAATTCACGTGTGAGAAATATATGTTAAATAAAGACTAATTTTGATTTCTATAGGACGTGTGCTTGAATAAGCATCCAAAATCTTTGGAGATTTATAAATGTTAGCACGCGCGCGCGCACACACACATACTTGCTTACTACATTCATATTTACATCCTTCATTGTTTACTTGCTTTTGTGATTTTTTTGTTTTATTTTCTTGCAAACTTACTAGCTTCCTTGCTACTTGTTTTACTTTCGTTTTGTTTGCTTCTTTAATTCTTTGCTTTCTTGATTTCGTGGTTTTCTATTTGCTTTCTTGATTTGTTTTATAATTCTTTGGCTCTTTGTGTGCTTTCTTCCTTATTTTCGTTATTATTTACTTGCTTTTGTGACTTTTTGCTTACTTACTCGTTTACATTCATATTTTCTTACTTACTCGTTTACATTCATATTTGCTTACAGCCTTCATTGTTTACTTGTTTTTGTGATTTTTTGTTTTATTTTCTTGCAAACTTACTAGCTTCCTTCCTACTTGTTTTAGTTTCGTTTTGTTTGCTTCCTTAATTCTTTGCTTTCTTGATTTCTTGGTTCTCTACTTGCTTTCTTGATTTGTTGTTTACTTCCTTGGCTCTTTGTGTGCTTTCTTCCTTATTTTCATCATTGTTTACTTGCTTTTGTGATTTTATGTTTGCTTACTCGTTTACATTCATTTTTGCTTACATCCTTCATTGTTTACTTGCTTTTGTGATTTTTTTTGTTTTATTTTCTTGCAAACTTACTAGCTTCCTTGCTACTTGTTTTAATTTCGATTTGTTTGTTTTTTTAATTATTTGCTTTCTTGATTTTGTGATTCTCTATTTGCTTTCTTGATTTGATTTTTACTTCCTTGCCTCTTTGTGTGCTTTCTTCCTTAATTTCGTCATTGTTTACTTGCTTTTTATGATTTTTTGCTTACTTACTCGTTTCCATTCATATTTGCTTACATTCTTCATTGTTTACTTGCTTTTGTGATTTTTTTTGTTTTATTTTCTTGCAAACTTACTAGCTTCCTTGCTACTTGTTTTACTTTCGTTTTGTTAGCTTCTTTAATTCTTTTCTTTCTTGATTTTTTGGTTCTCTATTTGTGCTTTCTTCCTTATTTTCTTTCTTGATTTTTTTACTTCTTTGACTCTTTTTGTGCTTTCTTCCTTATTTTCTTTCTTGTTTACTTGCTTTTGTGATTTTATGTTAGCTTACTCGTTTATATTCATATTTGCTTACATCCTTCATTGTTTACTTGCTTTTGTGATTTTGTGTTTTATTTTCTTGCAAACTTACTAGCTTCCTTTCTACTTGTTTTAGTTTCGTTTTGTTTCCTTCCTTAATTCTTTGCTTTCGTGGTTCTCTACTTGCTTTCTTGATTTGTTGTTTACTTCTTTGGCTCTTTGTGTACTTTCTTCCTTATTTTCGTCATTGTTTACTTGCTTTTATGATTTTTTGCTTACTTACTCATTTACATTCATATTTGCTTACATCTTTTATTGTTTACTTGCTTTTGTGATTTTTTTTTTTTATTTTCTTGCAAACTTACTAGCTTCCTTGCTACTTGTTTTACTTTCGTTTTGTTTGCTTCTTTAATTCTTTGCTTTCTTGATTTCGTGGTTCTCTATTTGCTTTCTTGATTTGTTTTTTACTTTCTTGCCTCTTTGTGTGCTTTCTTCCTTATTTTCGTCATTGTTTAGTTGCTTTTGTGATTTTTTGCTTACTTACTCGTTTACATTCATATTTGCTTACCTCTTTCATTGTTTACTTACTTTTGTGACTTTTTTGTTTTATTTTCTTGCAAACTTACTAGCTTCCTTGCTACTTGTTTTACTTTCGATTTGTTTGCTTCTTTAATTCTTTGCTTTCTTGATTTCGTGGTTCTCTATTTGCTTTCTTGATTTGTTTTTTACTTCTTTGGCTCTTTGTGATTTCTTCCTTATTTTCTTCCTTGTTTACTTGCTTTTGTGATTTTATGTTTGCTTACTCGTTTACATTCATATTTGCTTACATTCTTCATTGTTTACTTGCTTTTGTGATTTTTTTTTGTTTATTTTCTTGCAAACTTACTAGCTTCCTTGCTCCTTGTTTTACTTTCGTTTTGTTTGCTTTCTTAATTCTTTGCTTTTTTGATTTCGTGCTTCTTTACTTGCTTTCTTGATTTGTTGTTTACTTCCTTGGTTCCTTGTGTGCTTTCTTCCTTATTTTCTTCCTTGATTACTTAGTTGCATGTTTCCTTGATTCATGTTCCAACTTCTTTTCCAAACCTCGGCGATTATTCCAAACATACATAATGAAATCCTCACGATCTTATAGTTAAATTTGGTTGTTATTTGAGAAATTCTAGCATTTTAGCACGATAAAATTCATTTAAATTAACATAATTGTAAGATTAATTAAAAATAAAAAGAAAACTAAGTTTCTCTTTCGATTACAAATACTAAAACGAAAACAAAAAAAAATTCAAAAATTAATTGTAAAAATAACGATAAGATAATAACTATAAAATTCATTTAAATTAAGGTAATTGTAAGATTAATTAAAAATAAAAAAAATAAAATAAGTTTCTTTTCCGATTACAAATACTAAAACAAAAAAAAAAATTTCAAAAAGGTAAATAAAAAATTAAGAAAAACAAAAATAAGTTTCTTTTATGTTTTTCATTTAAATTAAGGTAATTATATGATTAATTACTAATAATAAAAGGAAAACCAAAAAATCAAAAAGGTAAATAAGAAAAAGGAAAATAGATATAATTTAAACTATAATATAATAAAATTTTGCATAAAAAAATACGCTATTTTCATTATGAATAAATATATTATTAAATAATACTTTAGATTAAAATTATATAATCAAATAATAATCCTAAAAAAAAAATGATTAAAATAAAAGAAAAAAGAAAATAATTTTTTTTATGTTTTTCATTTAAATTAAGGTAATTGTAAGATTAATTAAAAATAAAAAGGAAAATAAGTTTCTTTTTCGTTTACAAATACTAAAATGAAAACAAAAACAAATTCAAAAAAGTAAATAAGAAAATTAAGAAAAACAAAAATAAGTTTTTTTATGTTTTTCAGTTAAATTAAGGTAATTGTATGATTAATTACTAATAATAAAAGGAAAACCAAAACATCAAAAATGTAAATAAGAAAAAGGAAAATAGATATAATTTGAACAATAACATGATAAAATTGTGCATAAAAAATATGTTATTTTCATAATGAATAAAATATATTAGTAAATATAACTTTAGATTAAAAATTATATAGTCAAATAATAATCTTAAAAAGAAAATAATTAAAATAAAAGGAAAAAGAAAATAAGTTTCTTTTATGTTTTTAATTTAAATTAAGGTAATTGTAAGATTAATTAAAATAAAAAGGAAAATAAGTTTCTTTTTCGATTACAAATACTAAAACGAAAATAAAAAAAATTCAAAAAGGTAAATAAGAAAATTAAGAACAAGAAAAACAAGTTTCTTTTATGTTTTTCATTTAAATTAAGGTAATTGTATGATCAATAACTAATAATAAAAGAAAAACCAAAAAAATCAAAAAGGTATATAAGAAAAAGGAAAATAGATATAATTTAAACAATAATATAATAAAATTGTGCATGAAAAAATATGTTATTTACATTATGAATAAAACATATTGTCGACAAAAAAAACAAAAAAAGAATAAAACATATTAATAAATAATACTTTAGATAAAAAAAATATATAATCAAATAATAATCATAAAAAGAAAATGACTAATAAAAAGGAAAAAATAAAAAAAATATATATTATTCAATTGAAACCTAAAATAAAAACAAAAGTAAATAAAATTAACTTCAATTTAGGAAAATAATTTTATTATATAATGTTTGATGTTTCAGATTTGCTAATTAACATGATCACGATACATGTTAATATCTATCGATCAAATTTTGACATTATCGACTAGATTTTGTTTGTGAAATGTAAAATTTGTATTTTTTCACAACAAAATAAATATTTATTTTATTATATCAAAATCATATATGGAAATACTAATAAAATTTAATTACAAAAAATATAAATATAAATAAATAAATTTTATATTCCTTTTTTAATTTTACTTTTCTTCACAAGTGTTCGGAATTTATTTTTATCGGTTTAAAATATTTTATTCAAAACACCCATATATCATGTCAAGTTAATCGATTAGATTTTGAAATGTGTTAAAAAATCCAACCAATTAGATTTTAACATAATGTTTACATAAATCTAAAAATTAGTTTAAAAAAAATAAGTTTTCTTTTATGTTTTCCCATTAGATTAAGAAAATTATATAATCGATTACTAATGCTAAAAAAATCAAAAAATCAAAAAGGTAAATAAGAAAATTAAGAAAAAGAAAAATAAGTTTCTTTGATATTTTTCATTTAGATTAAGGAACTAATAGTAAAAGGAAAATAAAAAAAAATCAAAAAGATAAAAAAAAAAAATTAAGAAAAAAGAAAAAATTATTTTTTAATGAATTTCATTGATAGAATAGAGTTAACCATTTTGGTCTTCCGTTTGTTTCGCTACGGTTCATACTTTTTATATTCAAAAAATGATCTAATTTGTTTTCTACTTTTTCATGTTTTTTTTAATGAGTTATGTAATATTTAATTATAAACCAGTGTATATGCAGATCACATTTGAAGTTAAAATGATTGAAATGCATATGAGCCAATCGATCAAATTTTGACAAGTGTAATAATTTATATTAATTAAAAATTCAATTATGGTTAAAAATAAATATAATTAAAAAAATATGATAATCAATTCGTCAATGTTTTAGGATAAATATATAAAAGTACTAAAATCATTGGAAATAAATATAATTCACATAAGAATATAAAATTCTCAAAATTTAGAAATATTTAATAAAATTTAATTGGAAACAAATATAAATGAAAATAAAATTAAATTTTCAAAAGTAATTCGATTTTTTTTTCTTAAAATTTATTTTTACGGGTTTTAAAATATATAACTAAAAACCCGCGTATACGCGGATCCTATCTAGTTATATATAATAAGATATACGTTCAGTCCATGTCCGGCTAGTGAGCGGATTTTATAAAACTTATCTAAATGTGGGAATTAACAAAACTTTGAAGTTAAAGCCAAGGAGAAAAATTACACGCTTTAGCTAAGTTCTACCAAAAAAATCTAATTAATGTCATGATATTTTATCTGATCCAATTGGATCTCTCCAATAAGCCATGCATGTACATATCCAAAGGCAATATAGGCTAGAGGCTTTGCACGTTATAGCTCTTTTTGAAGAAATAGAGCAAACCCTAGAAAAGAATTTACATTACATTAAACTAAACGGAAACCACAAACAACACTTTATAGATGGACTATTTGGTTTTCATTTCTACAAAATCCAAAGTCATAAACGGCAAACAACTGATCCGTTTGCAAAATTGCTCCAAAGAACCTGAGCATCAATAATTGATTTCACATCTCCAAAGAATTTGTAGATTAAAGTAAACAAATTGGATTGGTTTGTTATTGAGGATATGTGCGACACTTCCAGAAACAAAAAAAAAAACAAAAAACTTCTCTAATAGTCTAATTGGTCGTTCATGAAAGTAGAGAGGGGTCCCCAAAAAAAACCAAAAAAACGTTTGTGAAAAATCCCAAATTTACAAGATCAGATTCGTAAATTTTCCAAGAGATCCTCTACTTTGAACCTAGCTTTGATTGCCTTGGCACAAGCTCTATTTGATTTAGGTCTAGCTTTCGTCACTTCAAGCTTAGGAGCCGTTCTCTTTATCCTTGCTTTGTATCTAGCTGGAGCAATAATCTCCATCCTCTCAGTGAAAGCTTGTAACATCATCTTCTTCAGAAGATGAGGTTGACCTCTAACGAAATCTTCATGTCCATACTCATCCAAATGCCCATTCCAAATGACTCTTTTAAAGCCATGACACTCAAGCTATATAATAAAGAGTGTGTAATTCATGCCCAATCATACTGATTTCGAGAGAATCTCTGTGCAAAGCCCTTTTACATCCCAAACGATGAAAGTGTTGTTGCTTTCGCTCCAAGAGATGATTGGATCCAACGAAGGATCATCCACAATCTTATATACTTTGGTGTAGAACGAAGGCAGTTCTTTTGGGATACTGGGAACCATCCTCCTTATTGGTGGTCATAAAACCATAGATTCCTGTGTATTTAATTTAAACCGTGCTAAAAAGGAAGACGAAGATATATGGAGAAGAAGCAGAAATCTAAACTGATCAAACCTATAAGATCTTCGATTAAGGTTTTGTTTCGACGACTCCAATGAAATTAGCTTTTGGCTTGGAGGGGAAGAAAAGTGTATTTTATATAGAGAGACTAGGTTGGATGAAAAAATCTATAAATAATGTATTCAGTTATATATATATATATATGAATAATATAATTTAATATTTCAACTTTTTGACATAATATTTTTAACTTGTTTTCAAGTTTAAATATTTATATTATTTGGTTAATTTATATGGTTCTATTAACAAACCATATAAACAAAAAAAAAATTATAAATATAAATATCTATTAAAATCACACATATCGAAGTATTTTTTATTGTAACATAAATTATATTTTTAATTTGTTATAATTTTTTTTTATTAAAATCACACATATCGAAGTCTTTTTTATTGTAAACATATTTTCTGGTTAATCAAAAAAAAGTATTGTGTATATCATAAATTGTGTATAAATTATATTTCATTAAATAATACTTTTAAAACTATTGTTTTATTCATTTTTAAAAAATATATTGTGTAATATGATGTATATAATAAATCATCACATAACCTAAAATTCGATTTTAAATAATTCAAAAATTAAAACATAATTTTTTGGTTATATTAAAAGTAATAAATTGATAAAGGCATATAATGTAATTAATCTAATAAAAAAGGATATTTGTATTAAAATAATGAGAGAATAAGTGTGGTGATGACACATCAGCAAAATGACAACATTGTAAATATTTCAAAAAATAAGCCTACTCTCTAAAAATGTTTCTCAATTAATATATAGAGGATGACCGTGGAGGTTAACCCTACGTTTATTTCTTCATTAGTTGGGATTAACTTAAGCCCATCATTAAGCGGGCCGAAATTAACGTGGTGTTTCATAATTTATTAATCACAAGCCCGTATGTTTTTTTTTTGATGTTTAATATTTTTTTTACAGCAAATTTAAATCATTGAGTTCCAACAACCAATATCTCGTTAATGTAATATAATGTTGTCAAAAGATCCTAGTTTCATCTAAAATATGTTGAAACCGGTGATGCCGCAGCGAATGCACCATCGCATTCAAGATAAACACATAGAAGGAAAATAGGATCTGCTATTGGTTGAGGTAATTGCATGGTACTTCAAAGGAGGAGGATGATGTTCTGTTCTTGGTTTTTTAAGGAAGCACAAAACCTTTGAGACATACGACATAAACCCAAAGAAAGAAGTTAGCCTTGTGAAATCCAGAAACAGAAAATTGAGGATGTAATTAAACAACTTACTTCTCTTGAATACCATTAAACTATAACAAATCATAAGGCACAACCACAATCACAAGCCAAAGACACCTAAGAGTAAGAATCAACAATCACAAGAAAGAAAGAAAAAAAAGTAGCTAATGACATCTGCATGAATCAACCAAAGATGGAAAGCTCCTAAAATCTCATCCCCATTGAAACAAGAAAATCATGTAGAAGACTTGAAACTTTCAAGATTTGCATCATCGAAATGTGAGAATATGTACACTAGAAGTTAAAAAAAAAGCCACATCTCTTTCAAACAAACCACATGTTGATATATACTTAGATCAAAACATAAAACAAGAGGTTACAAAAAAAACATATTTTGTTTCTGAAGAAACTTAAATTTCATTACCAATATACTATTGATACACATAAAGACGAGATGGTAAAGTAACAAAAACAAAAAAGAAGAGAAGAAACCAAAGATGTAACAGAGAATACTGTAGATCAATTCATAAAACATATATCAGTTTCCAAAAAATCCCTAATTTCATCATTACCACTAAATGATTGATACAAGAATTCTACTTTAACATTGATAAAGACAGAGTGATAGTCTCTCATTTTAGCATGTTTTTAAAACTCAAATAGGATAGTTTTGCATCCATACATGCATTCATTAGATAGTATTAGGCTAGATTGCATTCATTTTAGAGTTTAGTGAGTCTTAACTTTGGATATTGTATATATGTTGCATTTGAAGTATTTTTCAGGTATTCTAGAGCTTGAAGAGGCTATTGGGAGGTTGATGAATGAGCAAGAAAGCCAAGAAGGGGAAGAACAGAAGGAAAGCATGTAGCAAAACTCGCAAAGGACATAAATGAACCAGTATCGGTGTGATGTATCAGTGTGATCACACCGATACTCATATCGGTCTGCTGTATCGGTGTGATCACACCGATATGGAGCTCCCGGTTTTGTTTACTTAAGACGAAAATATACTGTTGATCATCATTATGCAGTTGACTTTTTATTTCCAAACTTTTCCAGAAACTCTCTCTGTATTGGATGATTTTATTTGTAAGAGCTTTGGATCAAAAACTTCAATTCAAGAGTTCTTCCTCCCTAATCTCTTCTCTCTACTCTTTCTAATGCTTATTATTAAGTTTTTACAAGTTTTCATCGGTTTGATTATGAGTTGTGAGTAGTTTTTCAGAATCTAAGGTTGGTTAGATCTAGGGTGTTTAAGGTGTTAATCTTGATGTCTATAAGTTAATTCTTCCATATCCCCTCTTGCTTAGTATTCTTAATGCTAATTTCAGCCTTGATCATGTTGAATTAGATTTCTAGGAAATTTTCTTATCCAAAAGTTTAGTAAAATTTCTGGATCATTTAAGCAAGAGATTTTCATACTTAGCTCATGAAAGTGAATGTCTAAGGTGTTTATTAGCAGATTAGAACTGAATCTTTATGCTTGTTGCATCTTTGATCACAAATGAAAGTTTGTTCTTGATTAAAAATGTGATGAAAAGATTAAGCCCATGAAAGTGGTTTAATCTACACCATAAGTTCTAAGCTTGGGGATTAGCATTTACATGAGTAGAATGACATCTTGATTACACTTTTAAATACCTGAAAATCAATACCATAACCTTGGATTCATCTTTCCAAAATTTACAAAAACCTTTTAGAAACTCTGTTTTGTGTTTTACTTATCTTAAAGATAGTTTGTCATTCACCTTGTTTAATGTCAGTAATTACATACCAAAACCATCCCTAAACTTGCTTAGATTAAGAAGTTTTATGAATTCCTTTTGTCACAACAAACCCATATGGATTGATCCTCAAATTCTACAATGACATGTGTAGTAGGATTGAGTAATTGGTAGGCAAAATCATGTTATCAATTTGGCGCCGTTGCCATTTGGGTTCTGTTTTGTGCATTAGGATTTTAATTCCTCTTGAGACTAAGTTTTATTTTTCAGTTCATTACTAATCTCTTTTGCATGCTCTGTTTTTCCTCTCTATAGGTGCATCAACTTGAGGTCTGGAGGACAAGAAGATCTTGTTGAACCAATAGACAACATTCATAGACTGAGTAGAAGAGCATTTGCAAGAAGAGAGCAAGAAAGAGCAGCCCATATAGCACGATTGGGCATGGAAAATCTAGAAGAAGCAGGTGGTCAACCACCACCTCATTATCTTGAACAGCAACAAAGAGCTCAAGGAGCAAGAGGGCCACAGCACCCACCTAGACAGCCACGTCATATTGGAGCTGGAGATGCGCCTAACACTCATGGCAATCGCCAAGGCATCATCCCCCCTCCAGTTGAGAACAACAATTTCGAAATCAAGAGTGGGTTGATCTCTATGGTGCAGAACAACAAGTTCCGTGGGCTACCAATGGAAGACCCTTTGGACCACTTGGATGAGTTTGATCGAATATGCAGCATGACAAAGATCAATGGGATTTCAGAGGATGGTTTCAAGCTGAGATTGTTCCCATTTTCTCTCGGGGACAAAGCACACTTATGGGAGAAGACACTTCCACAAGGTTCCATCACTTCTTGGGATCAATGCAAAAAGTTCTTCTTGGCCAAATTTTTCTCCAACTTAAGAACAGCAAAGCTGAGAAATGACATCTCTAGCTTCACTCAAAGTAGCAATGAAAGTTTTTGTGAAGCATGTGAAAGGTTCAAGAGCTATACAATGCAATGTCCACACCATGGATTTTCTGAAGAATCTCTACTAAGCACTCTCTACAGAGGTGTACTTCCTAAATTTCGCATGCTTCTAGACATTGCAAGCAATGGAAAATTCCTGGGGAAAGAGGTAGAAGATGGTCTTCAGCTGGTGGAGAACCTAGCTCAAAGTGATGGGAATTATAGTGAGGACTATGATAGATCATCAAGAGGTGGAGGAGATACCGAAGACCAAAGAAGAAGGGAAATGAAAGCCCTCAATGACAAGATGGATAGGCTGCTGCAGGCTTCGCAAAAATCAGTACATTATGTGGGTGATTATCAAGACAGCCATGGACCTCATCAAGAACCAAATGAGGATTTCAGAGAAGAAGTCAACTATGTTAGTGGCCAAGGATTTCAAAGGGGCTACAACAACTATAGGAACAACAACAACAACAATCTATCCTACCGAAGCAACAATGTGGAAAACCCACAAGATCAGGTTTACCCACAACAAGGTCATAACCAAGTGCCTTCACAAAATCCTTTTGTGCCATACCACAAACACCAAGGGTTTGTTCCCAAGAACAACTACCAAGGGAACCAAGGAAATTTTCTCAAAAACCAAGGAGGTCCGAGCAACTTTCAGCCACGACCACAACATCCACCTGGTTTTGTGCAGCAAGGGCAACAACAAGCTTCACCCCCACAAGATATGGACATGAAGAATATGCTCCATCAACTTCTACAAGGCCAAGCACAGGGAGCAATGGACTTAAGCAAAAAATGGCAGAAATACACAATAAGGTGGACTCAACATACAACGAGCTGAACTCAAAGATAGAAACCCTCAATTCCAAATTTCAGCAAATGGAAAACAAGGGCAATGCATCAACATCAAGGCAGCAAGGTACTCTCCCTGGAAATTCAGAGACTAATCCTAGAGAGTACATCAACGCAGTAACATTGAGAAGTGGAAGAGCATTACAACCACCAGCCACACATTCCAAACTCAATGAGGACATTGAGAGACTAGATGGGGAGGTTAACTTTCAAAATGATGAAAGTGTGATTGCTGAAGATTTTGTTGTTCAAAGAGAATGCAAGGAAAAAGTTGGGGAGAAACCAAGAGAGGAAACTGTTGTTTACAAGAAGACTCCCTTTATTCCACCACCATACAAACCAAAACTCCCATTTCTTGGGCGCTTTAAGAAGCAATTGGTGGAGAAGTATAGAGCTCTCTTTGACAAGCAAATGAGTGAGATTCAACTAACCATGGCTTTGATGGATGCATTCATGTTGGTTCCTCAATACGCCAAGTTTCTCAAAGATGCAGTAATGGAGATGACTAAAGAGCTGCAAGGTATGGTGGTTCTTACTCATGAATGTAGCACCATTATTCAAAAGACCATCATCCCAAAAAAGCTTGGTGATCCTGGTAGTTTTACTCTGCCATGTGCTTTGGGACCTTTGTCATTCAACCATTGCTTGTGTGACCTTGGAGCTAGTGTAAGTCTGATGCCACTTTCGGTAGATAAAAGACTGGGCTTTAATCGCTACAAGGAGTGTAGAATCTCCCTCGTGTTAGATGATAGATCAATTCGACTTCATGTGGGTTTGCTTGAAGACCTGCCAGTCATGATTGGGAATGTTGAAGTACCCACAGACTTTGTGGTATTGAGGATGGATGAAGAACCAAAAGATCCACTCATCTTTGGGAGACCTTTCTTAGCAACAGCCGGGGCTATTATTGATGTCAAGAAAGGGAAGATCGATTTGCACTTGGGAAAGGACTTTGTTCTCAAGTATGACATCAATGACACATTGAAGAAGCCTACCATTGAAGGTCAAGTTTTCTGGATTGAAACCATGGACCAATTAGCTGATGAATATCTTGAATAGTTAGCCATGGAAGATCATCTCCAAGTGGCTTTAACCAAAGAGCATGGTGAAAATGGGTTTCTACATGAAGAAAGCGTGGGATATTCGAAGCTGCTGGATTCACACAAACCATTACAAGGAGAAAGTACTTTCATAGAGCTGCAGCACAACAACAATGGAGGTTCTATGTTTGAAGATGTTGGTTCCGTAGACACTACAAAAGATGACAAGAAGGAGGCTAGCAATGGTAAGTCTAGCATTGAAGATGATTGGTGTGAGCTCAAAGCACCAAAGGTGGATCTCAAACCTCTTCCACAAGGGCTAAGGTATGCTTTCCTAGGTCCAAATTCGTCCTACCCTGTCATAGTAAATGAAAATCTGAATGAGGAAGAGTTAACCTCACTTTTAAATGAACTGAAAAAGTTTAGGAGAGCCATTGGTTATTCTTTGGATGACATCAAAGGAATCTCTCCTTCTCTTTGCACACATATAATTCATCTAGAAAATGAATCTTTAACTTTAATTGAACACCAAAGAAGATTAAACCAAAACTTGAAAGAAGTAGTGAAAAAAGAGATCATTAAACTTCTAGATGCAGGAGTTATTTATCCCATTTCGGATAGCACTTGGGTTTCACCTGTTCATGTTGTGCCAAAAAAGGGAGGAATAACTGTGGTAAAAAATGAAAAAGATGAATTGATACCAACTAGAACCATAACCGGCCATAGGATGTGTATTGATTATCGAAAACTGAACTCAGCCTCAAGGAAAGATCATTTTCCTCTCCCATTCATTGATCAAATGCTGGAAAGACTTGCAAACCATCCATTTTATTGCTTCTTAGATGGGTATAGTGGGTTCTTTCAAATACCCATTCACCCCAATGATCAGGAGAAAACAACTTTCACATGCCCCTATGGTACCTTTGCATATCGAAGGATGCCATTTGGGTTATGTAATGCACCAGCAACCTTTCAAAGGTGTATGATGTCAATATTCTCTGATCTTATAGAAGATATGGTAGAGGTCTTCATGGATGATTTTTCTGTATATGGCCTCTCTTTTGCTGGGTGTTTGTCAAATCTTTGCAGGGTGCTTAAAAGGTGTGAGGATGCAAACTTGGTGCTGAACTGGGAGAAATGTCATTTCATGGTGAGAGAAGGCATTGTGCTTGGGCACAAAATTTCTGAAAATGGGATTGAAGTGGACAAGGCAAAGATTGAAGTGATGGTGAGTCTAGAGCCTCCACGAAATGTGAGAGGAATAAGGAGCTTCCTAGGCCATGCTGGGTTCTATAGAAGGTTCATTAAAGACTTCTCCAAGATTGCAAGACCACTCACTAGACTGCTGTGCAAAGAAGCTGAATTTCTGTTTGATGAAGAGTGTCATAGTGCATTCTTGAAGATCAAAGAAGCTCTTGTGAGTGCCCCTATAGTGCAAGCACCAGATTGGGATCTCCCTTTTGAGATCATGTGTGATGCAAGTGATTATGCAGTGGGTGCAGTTTTGGGGCAGAAGAAGGACAAGAAACTTCATGTCATCTACTATGCAAGTAGGACCTTGGATGACACTCAAGTGAAGTATGCAACAACTGAGAAGGAGCTTCTAGCTGTTGTCTTCGCCTTTGAGAAGTTTAGAAGCTACCTAGTAGGATCTAAGGTAGTGGTGTACACTGATCATGCAGCATTAAGGTACATTTATGCTAAGAAGGACACCAAACCAAGACTTCTTAGATGGATACTTCTTCTCCAAGAATTTGACATGGAGATTGTGGACAAGAAAGGCATTGAAAATGGAGTTGCTGACCACTTGTCAAGGATGAAAATAGAAGAGATCATCCCCATTGATGACTCTCTTCCTGAAGAGCAGCTAATGTTAATCAAAATCCTAGAAAAAAGATACCAAATGGGAAGAAAGCTTGAAGAAGCCAAAGGCCTGAAAGAAGGAGAGTTACCTTGGTATGCAGACCTTGTGAACTACTTGGTGGGAGGTGATGTGCCTTTAAATCTGGATGCATACAACAAGAAGAAGTTCTTCAAGGATGTTTCCCATTACTTTTGGGATGAGCCTTATCTATTCAAGAGGTGTTCTGATGGCCTCTTCAGAAGATGTGTTGCACAATCAGAAGTGAATGGCATTTTATATCATTGCCATGGATCAGCTTATGGAGGGAACTTTGTCACATTCAAAACAGCAATAAAAGTGCAACAATCTGGGTTTTGGTGGCCAAACCTCTTCAAAGACACTCATGCTTACATTTCTACATGTGAGGCATGTCAAAAGAAGGGCAATATAAGCAGAAGAGATGAAATGCCACATAACCCAATCCTTGAGGTGGAGGTGTTTGATGTTTGGAGAATAGATTTCATGGGTCCTTTTCCATCTTCCTACAACAACAAATACATTCTAGTGGCAGTGGACTATGTCTCCAAGTGGGTAGAAGCTATTGCAAGTCCCACAAATGATGCTAAGGTGGTGATCAAGCTTTTCAAATCCATCATATTCCCAAGGTTTGGAGTGCCAAGAGTGGTCATAAGTGATGGAGGAAGCCATTTTATTAACAAGGTTTTTGAGAGCCTCCTCAAGAAGCATGGAGTTAAGCATAAGGTGGCAACACCTTACCATCCTCAAACAAGTGGCCAGGTCGAAATTTCAAACAGAGAAATCAAAGCCATTCTAGAGAAGACAGTTGGGGCTACAAGAAAAGATTGGGCAGCCAAGCTCGATGATGCACTATGGGCCTATAGAACTGCTTTCAAAACACCCATTGGGAGATCACTATTCTCTCTTCTTTATGGGAAATCATGCCACCTACCTGTGGAGCTTGAGTACAAAGCGTTATTGATAGTCAAACTCCTGAACTTTGACATCAAAACCGCCAAAGAGAAGAGGTTGATTAATCTTCAAGAGCTTGACGAGATTCGCTTGGAAGCTTTTGAAAGCTCCAAAATCTACAAGGAGAGAACCAAAGCCTTTCATGACAAGCAGATTAAGCCGAAAGAGTTCTTGGCTGGACACATGGTACTGCTGTACAATTCCCGGTTGAAGCTATTCCCGGGAAAGCTCAAATCAAGATGGTCCGGTCCTTTCAAGATCAAGGAGGTTCTACCTTATGGAGCTGTCACTCTTTATGGTGTCAAGGGAGAAGAATTCACTGTGAATGGGCATAGGTTGAAGCCTTACTTGGCAAGTGAAATAATAGAAGAGGCAACCTCAGTTCCTCTTCATGATCTTACCAACGCCTAAGGGGTTTGAAAAGTCAAGCTAAGAGACTTTAAAGAAGCGCACTTGGGAGGCAATCTCATGTTTATCATTGTATATATTCTTGTTTATATGTTTATAATGTGTTTTTGAGTGTTTTTGATCAACAGATTCATGTCAAGAAGGGAAAGACTAAAGTGCCAAAAGTTTGCAGCAAAAAATTTTCAGGGCATATCGGTGAACGATATTGGTGAGACCACACCGATATCAATATCGGGCAAAGTATCGGTCTGCTCACACCGATACCTATATCGGCCTGGTGTATCGGTTTGCTCCGACCGATATGGTCTAAAAAAAAAAAAAAAAAAAAAAAAAAAAAAAGATGTTAGTACTTATGCGACCCGAGCTCCTTCTTCCCCATTAACATCACTTAACACCATTTCCTTCATAACTCTCTCAAAACTCAAGCAAATTTCGTGATTCAAAGTGCTATTACTTCGAAATCTTGTGCTCATTCAGATTCATTAATCAATTTCGTCCTAAATCACTCAACAACAAGGTATGACTCTCAATCTCCCAAGCTTTTCATTTGTGCTTCAATGGTGAAATTTTTGTGAAATGCTATAGGGTGTTCGAATTGAGTTTTTATGGATTGGGCTTTTATAGATATTGATAAATAAGAGGATTTCGAGTGCTATAACACAATTTCCATGGATGAATTTCTAAAAATTGACAATTAGGGTTCATTGTGCGAAAATTCAAATTACTCCCTAGAAACTTGTCAAAATTTGGGGCTTTCACTTGCAATAGCTTGCATCCTTCATGGGTAATGGTCCTCAATTGCTAAAACACGAAATTAGCCACTTTGAAATTTTGTCAAAATTTTTCTATGTATAGAAATGAGAAATTTTGGAATTTTTGGCCATTGTTTCTTGCTTGCTGAGTTGTTTGATAGAATTGTTTTTGTTTCTTATATAGGAACAATGCCAAGAACTAAAGCGGAAGCATCAAGAAGTCTTCAATCAAAGAGTGAGGGAAAGAAGAAAGTCGTTTCCGATGACGACGGAACTGAGAGCAGCGATTATCAGATTGAGCTTGGGGAAAAGAAGAAAGGCTCACGGAAAGCTGCAAAGGATGCTCCAAAAAGAAAGCTAACAATTCCAGAGCTTTTTCAGGCATTCGGAAAAGTGGGTTTCAAGGGAACGCGATACCCGCACCAGCAGTCTCTGCAAGCTCTAGGAATTTTGGAAGATGTAGAAATGATCTTCGAAAGGATGGGATTGGGACATTTCTTCACCATGTCTCATCTGGCATACAAAACAGAGACATGCCAATTCCTAGCATCATTAGAGGTGGACTTCTACTACGAAGGCGAAGAAACACCTGAAGAAGATGGACATGGGTATATCAAATTCAAGATTGAGAAGATGGCCTACACATTATCATTCAGAGAACTTGAGGAGATCTTCGGTTTTACAGAAGGTGCGCGCAGGACCAAGAACCTTGCCACTGGTGAAGAGGAATTAGTTGCGTTGTGGGATGTCATTGCCTCGGGTACTTTCGAGCCGGGAAGAAGCAAGGGATCGCTGATCAGACATCCAGTCATACGGTATGCGCACAAGGCGCTATCACATACATTCTTTGCCAGACGAGAGTGCGGGAATGTATAGCTGGAAGAGTTGCAGTTTCTGGACAAGGGTTTAGCGAGGATCCCGAGATTTAGGCCGAGAGACAGAGGTATTTTTCGAGGAGACACCGCAGGTACGGGTTTGGTCTCAATGCTGCTGCGACTGTTCCTTTCGTATAAGGACTGGGTGATGACGATGAGGGACAAGACCCCTCAGCTTAGTATCGGTGGGCTGATTACACCGATACTCGAGGCAGTTGGGCATCCGTTGGGTGAAAACGGTTTAGAGCCACAGTGGATGGACATTTTCTACCTCAGCAAGACTCATTTCTTAAAGGGGAAGAGTGGTAACTTGTTCGCATACAGCTTCTCAATTACACAAGAAAGAGAAGCCAAGATACTTCTTCCGCAACAAACCGTCACTTCATTACAAACCCAGAGGAGCTTTGACTTTGTGCCACCGCCTACGCAGCTATATAACACGACGAGTCAGAGGCATCTAGAGACTATCACCAAGAAGAACATGTTTTCACTTCACCCAGTCGCAGAACCTGAGGAAGGAGGAGAAGAGCAAGAGCAGCAAGACCTGAGGCAAGGCACCGAGAGGTACCATTTCTCCTCCTATGGTGGGGCAATATCAAACCCGGCATTGCGGGAGGCTCACGACCACATTGACCAGTTCCAGCAATGGAGCAAGCACCAGGATAAAACCATCAACAAACTGCTAAAGGGGTACAAGAAGCTGAAGGCAAAGTACAAGAGCCTCAAGGCAAAGATCTCGTGTTCATCGGCCTCTACACATGTGGAGAAACCAAGGAAGAGAAAGCCGAGTCACTCACCTCCACAAACATCCTCCACCGGCGAATCCGTATCTATCGGATCACCATCCTCATCTTTCCAGACCTAGAAGTAACACTTCACACTTCATTATATATATCATTTAGTTTTTATTTACTCTTATTTGTTCTTGTCTTTTGGATTGAGGTCTCTCTTGAACTTTTATTACACAGGAGACTGTGTAATTTAAGTTTGGAGGAGAGGTTGTGAGATTTGATACTTTGTGTTAGATATTTGTGATTTATGCATTTGTGTTTCATGCAATCATCTAAAAAAAAAAGAAATTTTTTTTTTTTTGAATTTAGCATTTAGACATTGCATTTGCATTTAAGGATTGTGTCTAGTTGTATTTCATATAGGATTGCATTCATATTGCATAGGGAGCAATGATGAAATTTCCTTTGAAAAACGTTAATTTTTTATATCAATTCATTGCCCACGTTCACAATTGTCTGATGCATTCGAGTAAGTTTCGTGTTAAGACCGCACCACATTTGGAATTCATGTCTTGGCATTCATTTTTAGTTAAAACTTGCTGTGAATTGATTTCATTCCTATCTATTATAACCACTAAAACTGACGCTAATTATCATACATTGTTTTGCCAAGTCGAACTCATAGATACCATATACATATTTGGGATATTTTCTCCATTTTTACCATTCTCTTGCTATCCCAAGTAGTTACCACGCCCATAACCGAACCTTCTTTCAAGCCTAAATCTTGTGTGTGATTGTGAGGCCTATTTTCAAAAAATTTGAATCACCTAGGCAAAAAGTGTTGAGTTTAGGCCGACAAGGAGAAGTTTTCATGTAGACACTAGCTTGCATTTTAAGCTAGTAATGGGTTAGGGTGTTTGATGGGTAGACTAGTAAGAAATTCTTCTATTTAAAAGTTGATATCATTTAGAGAAGAAAAAGAAGCAAAGAGCGTGTTACAAGGAGATGAAATGAGGAGACAAATGATGAGATGGTGGCAACAAAGAAAGCTTTAAATAAAAGAAGAAAAAGGTGTTCTCAACAACAAAGAAGGCCATACAACAAGAACAAAATCCGGCCAGCAAGCATCCAAAGAGGTGACACAAAGAGACATCACATACAACAAGAGAGCCATTAAAAAGAAGCCAAACTCCCAAGTTCAACAAGGAAAGTGAATCACTGTGTAAGTTTTAAAGGCAACAAAAACCTTTGGAAAAAGGTAGCTTAAGTGGTTGATCTTTGGGTATAGTCTAGGATAGAAATCTTTAGACATTTGGGTAGATGAAAGTCATCCTTGTATGCATCTATTGGTTTTTACTCTTAGCATTTTGCCATAGGCTGATTCTTTTCATTGAGAGCTCCCTCTTGAACCTAAAACAAACCATTGCTTTGAGATCATTTTTATCTCAAGACCTTATCCCTTAACCAAATGAGTTCTCTTGGCATTTCAAAGCATGATCCATAGTTAAGAATAAAATGAATGTTAAAGGAATGAATGATATGAATGCTTGGCTAGGCTAGACTTGATCCATTTCGTGTTTGTGATGAATGTGGCTAAAGTTTTAAAACAGAGAAAACTCGACTTGCATCCTAGAATTGTGAACTTGGACAATGACTTGATCTCTTTAGTTGGCATTTTTGGATTTGAGCTCCCATTTTCACACTTCTCTCTCTCGTTTGTGTTAATTGTTTGCTTGAGGGCAAGCAAAATGCAAGTTTGGGGGAGTTGATAGTCTCTCATTTTAGCATGTTTTTAACACTCATATAGGATAGTTTTGCATCCATACATGCATTCATTATATAGTATTAGGCTAGATTGCATTCATTTTAGAGTTTAGTGAGTCTTAACTTAGGATATTGTATATATGTTGCATTTGAAGTATTTCTCAGGTATTCTAGAGCTTGAAGAGGCTATTGGGAGGTTGATGAATGAGCAAGAAAGCCAAGAAGGGGAAGAACAGAAGGAAAGCATGCAGCAAAACTCGCAAAGGACATAAATGAACCAGTATCGGTGTGATGTATTGGTGTGATCACACCGATACTCATATCGGTTTGCTGTATCGGTGTGATCACACCGATATGGAGCTCGCGATTTTGTTTACTTAAGACGAAAATATATTGTTGATCATCATTATGCAGTTGACTTTTTATTTCCAAACTTTTCCAGAAACTCTCTCTGTATTGGGTGATTTTATTTGTAAGAGCTTTGGATCAAAAACTTCAATTCAAGAGTTCTTCCTCCCTAATCTCTTCTCTCTACTCTTTCTAATGCTTATTATTAAGTTTTTACAAGTTTTCATCGGTTTGATTATGAGTTGTGAGTAGTTTTTCAGAATCTAAGGTTGGTTAGATCTAGGGTGTTTAAGGTGTTAATCTTGATGTCTATAAGTTAATTCTTCCATATCCCCTCTTGCTTAGTATTCTTAATGCTAATTTCAGCCTTGGTCATGTTGAATTAGATTTCTAGGAAATTTTCTGATCCAAAAGTTTAGTAAAATTTCTGGATCATTTAAGCAAGAGATTTTCATACTTAGCTCATGAAAGTGAATGTCTAAGGTGTTTATTAGCATATTAGAACTGAATCTTTATGCTTGTTGCATCTTTGATCACAAATGAAAGTTTGTNAAAAAAAAAGCCACATCTCTTTCAAACAAACCACATGTTGATATATACTTAGATCAAAACATAAAACAAGAGGTTACAAAAAAAAACATATTTTGTTTCTGAAGAAACTTAAATTTCATTACCAATATACTATTGATACACATAAAGACGAGATGGTAAAGTAACAAAAACAAGAAAGAAGAGAAGAAACCAAAGATGTAACAGAGAATACTGTAGATCAATTCATAAAACATATATCCGTTTCCAAAAAATCCCTAATTTCATCATTACCACTAAATGATTGATACAAGAATTCTACTTTAACATTGATAAAGACAGAGATGATTTTTATGTGATTCAAATTTGTAAATGTTTCAAGAGAAACTCTACTTTCGCTACTTTGGCTCTAGCTCTCCTTGCTTTGGCTTTAGCTACCTTTGCTTCAATCTTAGTTCCAAACCTCTCATTCCTCTCGTTCCAGTCTCTGGCTGACATCCTCCTCTTAAAAATCTGAGGCCGACTTCTCACGAAATCTTCGTGCCGAAACTCAAATCGCCCGATTCGTTTAAAGCCATGAAAGCGAAGCTCGGAGACAAACTGCGAGGAGTTCCTGCGAAATTCTACAGATTTCGGAAGAATCCTCCTGCGAAGCTCGTCGAGATTCCAAACTATGAAACTGTTGTTGCTGTTTATGCCCCAAGAGATGATTGGATCCAACGAAGGATCATCCACAATCTTATATAATCTCAGGTAGAATGACGGCGACCCGTTGGAAAATTGTGAACCATCCTTAAACCCTAATTAGCACTTTCGAATCAGGAAAACCAAAATCTCAATTAAGCAGAGCGAACGAAGAACACAAAAAATTTTCCGACTTGTTCACTAATTCGGCAAGAGTGGATGTGAATGGGTTGTCTTCATCCGTCATGGGCTTGAGGCCCAAGTGTCTTCAATCGCGGCATCAGTTGAGTCATGCGTGGTCAGGCCCATATCCGAGAGTTAACTTCGTCGTCACCTGCAAAACAGAAGATGACAAATTATGTTACGTGTGTGGAAGAACAGAGAAAAGAAGAGAGCAGAGAGAAGTTGAGAGAGAAAGAGGAAAGAAGAGAGAAGACTCATGTTGATCGTCTTCTTCTTCAGGAGTTGATTTTTTCTTGTTTATCTTCTTCTAGCTTTCGAGATGACTGAACCGAACCGAATCGAGATTTTTGGTTTTCGGTTATGGTTCGGTTTGTGACGTAGAACCGATCGGCCATAATTGAAAACTGGTTCGGTTATCGGTTTGGTTCTGGTGGACCGAACGATTACTTGTTTTTTTAATTTAAACCGAAATTATATCAAACTATACCGAACTATATCAAATTTTACCGAATCAAAAAACCGAACTACCAGAAACTATCCGAATTTATCGAATTTACCCGAATTTTAACAGAATTTAAACAAAAAATCTAGAAATTTGGTTAGTTTTGGATAAAAAAATTAATACCCGATATCCGAACTGAACCGAACCGAATGAGCTCATGTGGTTTATGTTCCGTTTCCGGATGATATTGACCTACTTGATTGAGTTGATTCGCGTAAAATGTTCGATTGGAATCATAGCAAAAAAATGAGTTCTTGCAAAATTATAAACGAAAATAGGTAATGTCCCTATTAAAAAACAAAAAAAAACACACATGCTAATGTATGCCACTGCCATTTTATTCTTCATTGCGTCGTCAGAAAAGGGAAATAAAAAAACTTTATTTTTGTTTTCAAGAAGAGAGAGACACATACAACGACCTAAAGACCAGTTTGGTTAAGCTGGTTTTCTAAGAATGCATAACCGGTTCAATTATAAAATAAATTGACTTAAATTTGAAAAATAACCGTTACATTTTCTCTCAATTTTTCTTTCACATTTCTTCACAAAAAACTTTTGGTATTTTCTCTCAAATCTAAAACCGTTAGAAAATTATTTTTGTCAAACGCAATAGTCGTATTAAACACTTTCTTTCAAACTTTATTTCCACAAATTTTCTCCTAAATGTTTTTCTCTTTTCTTTTTCTTTTTTCTCTTGAAGAATTCTCAATTCTCTCTGGGAGTTTCTATGTTTCGTGTAAATTGTTGTTTTTAAGTTGTTCTGTTGGCGATTTTGATCTCACGTTTTCAGTTTCTCCAATCTTTCTCCAGATTATTTTTTACAGCGATCTTGGTTAGGGCTTCTTTTTATCCTCTCTCTTTTTGAAATCGTACTCCGCATTAAACACATCTGATGTCTTGGGATTTTGAAATCAGGATTTCTTTTAACAGGTTTTGTTTTTGATTCAACAACAAAATTCCCTCTGTTAACAAGATTTCAAAGCCTTTTGTTTTTTTGGTTTTATCAAACCCAAGAGATTAGGTAGACATTCCTCTAATGTTCTACCAATTCTTGTTCTTGTTTTGGGATATTTTTTTGGTTATGTTTCATGTTTTTGTTTTTCAGTTCAAACCCAAAAAAGATCATAAGGAGACACTAATCTAATAGTGTTCTGTCAGATTCTTTTTTGGGAACATTGTCCCGTTGCTGCCTCTAAAAGAAACGTATACCATCACCCTAGCAAGATTGATAATTGGACCAATAGTTTGGGTTGGTAGTGCATGTCTAAGGAAGGATGATAGGGGATGGCAAATAAGACCACACGGCTTAAAAGTCTTAAGACAAAAGACTAAGAATGGAACACAAATACCTTACTTACCCACGGCTTGAGAAAGTCTGTTTTTGATTATTTGAATGGAATGGAGTATAACGACCAAAGGCTTAAGAAAGTCTTAAGACAAAGGCTACAAATTGAAAGAAGATCCTTCACTTTACTACCAACGGCTTACAAAAGTCTCTAGACAAAGACAATGTATTGGTTATAAGACTTGCTGGATGGAAAAAAAACTACCAACGGCTTAGAAAAATACTTAAAGTCTCTAGACAAAGACAATGTATTGGTTATAAGACTTGCTGGATGGAAAAAAAACTACCAACGGCTTAGAAAAATACTTAAAGAAAGACAAAACTGTTGGTTTTAGACATACTGGATGGGGAAAAAAATGACCAGCGACTTAGAACAAGTCCTTAGACAAAGACTATGAACCGAGAACCATTTGGATGGGAAAAAAACGACCAAACGGCTTAAAGAAGTCTCAAGACAAAGGCTATGGAAAGAGAACTATTTATGTTCGATAATTACAAATCTTAAAAACTAGAAAAAGGTTCTTGGATGGATATCGCTTGTTGGATGGATGGTTTCAGCTTGTTCAATGGATATAGCGACCAATGGCTGAAAAAAAGTTTTTAAGACACAGACTGTGAACTATTTCTTTGCAGTAACCACATAAAGCTTAGAAAAGTCATTAGATAAAGATTGTGGGTTTGGTTTCAGCTTAATGGATGGATATAGCGACCAATGTCTATGAACCGAGAGCTGTTTCTGTTGGATAATACTGATTATCACAAGGCTTATAAAGTAGAAAAAGACTATGGGTTTGGTTTCAGCTTGTTGGATGGATATAGCGACCAATGGCTGAAAAAAAAAGTCTTATAAAGACTATGAACTATTTTTTTGCAATAAACACTTAAAGCTTAGAAAAGTCATTAGATAAAGACAATGGGGGTTTGATTTCAGCTTGCTAGATGGATATAGCGACCAATGACTATGAACCGAGAGCTGTTTCTGTTTGATGAGACTGATTACCACAAGGCTTATAAAGTAGAAAAAGACTGGGTTTGGTTTCCACTTGCTGGATGGAATTAACGACCAAGGACTGGAAAAAAACTCCTTAAAGACAAGGGCTGAAACGAAGATTGTGTGGGGTTGGTTTCCGGCTTGTTGGATGGAATTAACGACTAATGGTTGGAATAGGTCTTAAGAGAAAGGCTAAGAATCAAAGATAAAAATAACCACAAGGCGGCTTAGAAATCTAGTCTTCACACAAAGGCTACGGGTCCGTTTTCGATTTGCTGGGTGGAAAAAAAAGGTCTTTAAAGACCGAAACTATGGGTTGCCTTTTGATTTGTTGGATGGATAGAACGACCAATGGCTGAAAAATGTCTAAAGACAAAAGACTGAAACGAAAACATGCTCTTTTATTACGAGTGTACGACCAACGGCTTAACGAAGTCTTAAGACAAAGACTATAAATCATAGAAACAAAATATTTACTTTACCACAAGGCTTTAAAAGTCATGTCCTTAAGACAATGGACTATGACTAGAAAAAACGACCACTAACGGCTTACAAAGGTACAGATTCGTCACTTTACAACCCACGATTTAAGAAAGAAAGTATGTTTTTGATTATTTGGATGGAATGGAGTATAACGACCAGAGGCTTAAGAAAGTCTTAAGACAAAGACTACAAATTGAAAACAGATTCCTTACTTTGCTACCAACGGCTTACAAAAAGAAAATGGATCGGTTATAAGACTTGTTGGATGGAAACGGGTTCGCTGGAACCATTCCAACGGAGCTTGGTCAGCTCATGAATCTTCAAGAACTGATTCTCTCAGGAAACAGTCTCTTTGGGGAAATCCCTAAATCGTTTCTTGGATGCGGAAACCTCAACAAGCTTGATCTAAGCAACAACAGACTCAACGGCACTATCCCTAAGGAACTCTGCAGCATGACGAGGCTTCAGTATCTGCTTCTTGATCAGAACTCCATAAGAGAAGACATACCAAATGAGATTGGAAACTGTGTGAAGCTGTGTGAGCTCCAATTGGGTCGAAATTACTTGACGGGAACCATTCCTCCGGAGATTGGTCGCATGAGGAATTTGCAGAAAAAATGAAAGACAAAGTTTGTGTGGGGTTGGATTGAAAAAAAAAACGACCAACGGCTTAAAAGGTCGCACTCAAAAAAAAGATTATGGCTGTAAATTAGATTTCCTTACTTCAACTCTCTCTCTCTCTGCTTAAATGTCTTTAGACAAAGACTATAGATGGAAAAACGACCCAAGGCTTAAATAAGTCTCATGACTTAGACCACAAGGCTTAAAAGTAGAAAAAGTCTTTCGATTTGTTGGATGGATAGAACGAGCAAAGGCTGAATAAGGTTTTAAGACAAAGGCTGTATTGCGACCAACGGCTTACAAAGGTCAAGACAAAGACTATGACTCGAAAACAGATTTCCTTACTTTAACTCTCTCGGCTTAAAAATGTCTTTAGACAGAGACTATCTTTTGATTTGTTGGATGGAAAATACAATCAATAGCTTCCAAAATCTTAGGAGATTTATAAATGTTAGCACGCGCACGCACACACACATACTTGCTTACTACATTCATATTTACATTCTTCATTGTTTACTTGCTTTTGTGATTTTTTTTGTTTTATTTTCTTGCAAACTTACTAGCTTCCTTGCTACTTGTTTTACTTTCGTTTTGTTTGCTTCTTTAATTCTTTGCTTTCTTGATTTCGTGGTTCTCTATTTGCTTTCTTGATTTGTTTTATACTTCTTTGGCTCTTTGTGTGCTTTCTTCCTTATTTTCGTTATTATTTACTTGCTTTTGTGACTTTTTGCTTACTTACTCGTTTACTTTCATATTTTCTTACTTACTCGTTCACATTCATATTTGCTTACATCCTTCATTGTTTACTTGTTTTTGTGATTTTTTGTTTTATTTTCTTGCAAACTTACTAGCTTCCTTGCTACTTGTTTTACTTTCGTTTTGTTTGCTTCTTTAATTCTTTGCTTTCTTGATTTCGTGGTTCTCTATTTGCTTTCTTGATTTGTTTTTTACTTCTTTGGCTCTTTGTGTGCTTTCTTCCTTATTTTCTTCCTTGTTTACTTGTTTTTGTGATTTTATGTTTGCTTACTCGTTTACATTCATATTTGCTTACATCCTTCATTGTTTACTTGCTTTTGTGATTTTTTTGTTTTATTTTCTTGCAAACTTACTAGCTTCCTTCCTACTTGTTTTACTTTCGTTTTGTTTGCTTCTTTAATTCTTTGCTTTCTTGATTTCGTGGTTCTCTATTTGCTTTCTTGATTTGTTTTTTACTTCCTTGGCTCTTTGTGTGCTTTCTTCCTTATTTTCGTTATTATTTACTTGCTTTTGTGACTTTTTGCTTACTTGCTTTTGTGACTTTTTGCTTACTTACTCGTTTACATTCATATTTGCTTACATCCTTCATTGTTTACTTGTTTTTATGATTTTTTGTTTTATTTTCTTGCAAACTTACTAGCTTCCTTCCTACTTGTTTTAGTTTCGTTTTGTTTGCTTCCTTAATTCTTTGCTTTCTTGATTTCGTGGTTCTCTACTTGCTTTCTTGATTTGTTGTTTACTTCCTTGGCTCTTTGTGTGCTTTCTTCCTTATTTTCGTCATTGTTTACTTGCTTTTGTGATTTTATGTTTGCTTACTCGTTTACATTCATATTTGCTTACATCCTTCATTGTTTACTTGCTTTTGTGATTTTTTTGTTTTATTTTCTTGAAACTTATCAGCTTCCTTGCTACTTGTTTTACTTTCGTTTTGTTTGTTTCTTTAATTATTTGCTTTCTTGATTTCATGGTTCTCGATTTGCTTTCTTGATTTGATTTTTACTTCCTTGCCTCTTTGTGTGCTTTCTTCCTTATTTTCGTCATTGTTTACTTGCTTTTTGTGATTTTTTGCTTACTTACTCGTTTACATTCATATTTGCTTACGTCCTTCATTGTTTACTTGCTTTTGTGATTTTTTTTGTTTTATTTTCTTGCAAACTTACTAGCTTCCTTGCTACTTGTTTTACTTTCGTTTTGTTTGCTTCTTTAATTCTTTGCTTTCTTGATTTCGTGGTTCTCTATTTGCTTTCTTGATTTGTTTTTTACTTCTTTGGCTCTTTGTGCTTTCTTCCTTATTTTCTTGATTGTTTACTTGCTTTTGTGATTTTATGTTTGCTTACTCGTTTACATTCATATTTGCTTACATTCTTCATTGTTTACTTGCTTTTGTGATTTTTTTTGTTTATTTTCTTGCAAACTTACTAGCTTCCTTGCTACTTGTTTTACTTTCGTTTTGTTTGCTTTCTTAATTCTTTGCTTTCTTGATTTCGTGCTTCTTTACTTGCTTTCTTGATTTGTTGTTTACTTCCTTGGTTCCTTGTGTGCTTTCTTCCTTATTTTCTTCCTTGATTACTTAGTTAGTTGCATGTTTCCTTGATTCATGTTCCAACTTTTTTTCCAAACCTCGGCGATTATTCCAAACATACATAATGAAATCCTCACGATCTTATAGTTAAATTTGGTTGTTATTTGAGAAATTCTAGCATTCTAGCACGATAAAATTCATTTAAATTAAGATAATTGTAAGATTAATTAAAAATAAAAAGGAAAATAAGTTTCTCTTTCGATTACAAATACTAAAACGAAAACAAAAAAAAATTCAAAAATTAATTGTAAAAATAACGATAAGATAATAACTATAAAATTCATTTAAATTAAGGTAACTGTAAGATTAGTTAAAAATAAAAAAGAAAATAAGTTTCTTTTCCGATTACAAATACTAAAACAAAAACAAAAAAAATTTCAAAAAGGTAAATAAAAAATTAAGAAAAACAAAAATAAGTTTCTTTTATGTTTTTCATTTAAATTAAGGTAATTGTATGATTAATTACTAATAATAAAAGGAAAACCAAAAAATAAAAAAGGTAAATAAGAAAAAGGAAAATAGATATAATTTAAACTATAATATAATAAAATTTTGCATAAAAAATACGTTATTTTCATTATGAATAAATATATTAGTAAATAATACTTTATATTAAAATTATATAATCAAATAATAATCCTAAAAAGAAAATGATTAAAATAAAAGGAAAAAGAAAATAATTTTTTTTTTATGTTTTTCATTTAAATTAAGGTAATTGTAAGATTAATTAAAAATAAAAAGGAAAATAAGTTTCTTTTTCGTTTACAAATACTAAAACGAAAACAAAAACAAATTCAAAAAAGTAAATAAGAAAATTAATAAAAACAAAAATAAGTTTTTTTATGTTTTTCAGTTAAATTAAGGTAATTGGATGATTAATTACTAATAATAAAAGGAAAACCAAAACATCAAAAATGTAAATAAGAAAAAGGAAAATAGATATAATTTGAACAATAACATGATAAAATTGTGCATAAAAAATATGTTATTTTCATAAAGAATAAAATATATTAGTAAATATTACTTTAGATTAAAAATTATATTCTGTAGTCAGCTGGGGTGCGTCTGTGTTCGAGCTGCTTGCCTTGAAAGATTAGCGTCTGCTTGTCTATCTTAAGATATGCTTTTTGGGGGGAGGTGACAAAAGAATATGCTTTTTTATTATTATTGTACTTTTCTTGAACAAAGAGATCTAACTTTGGACGATGCTTTGGAAAAATAGTGTACATTAGACTAAAAATAGTTTCTAATATGTGGCTCTCATTTTAAATTTTTTTTTTTTTTTGTATTGGGATTATATGATGGTTAGGGATCTGGAAATTAAATTATGTGTCTCGATTGTCTATTGATTTGCTTATAAGAGAGGAAAATCTTTTAAGCTAACAAGATCGAACATTGTAGATAAATGTAATGAAACTTAAAGTCTATGATCAAAGATAACACTGACAGTGAATTTGGGGGGAGATGATTAGTTTCCAAATTTGATCGACCTACGTAGTTATGCAGCAGTACGTAAAAACAAGGGGTTTGTACAAAGGATATATATAGTCAGAACTGTATAAGACTCTTAAGCAAAGAAAACTATGTATTGTGATGATGGCCAAGAAAATATTTCTGATTGTTTTGATGTAATTTTTGTAACAATGATAATACGATTATACCACTTAAATACTTTGGCAGTTCTTATTTTATTATTAAAACTTCTACATATGACCCAAACACATCTTTGGCAGTTTTATGAATAATAAAGTAATTGTTATTTGTTGCTATTTTGTCTACTATTCTAAGCGAAAAAATATAATGAGAAGATTACAATTATCTTGAAAGGTTAACCGTTTTGCCATCATGAAAAAGCCCGATGATTATTTATAACATTATATTCGGCTATTAGCCGCAGCCTATGCAGCCCGTCTTGAAATTTCAAGAGTTTAGGGCGAAATACAAAATATGGACCTTTTCTATATTATATTAAAAAAATATGATAAAACTTTAATAATTTTTATTAATCAAAATAAATCAAACCATGAATTTCTGATAAATTAAAATATAAAATAAGTGGCTGCTAGTTTGTTGAGAAAAAAAATTACATAACTAGTTTGTATAAAAAAAAATTGGTATTATACTTCACTCTTCGTGATGTCCATCATTCCTGTAAATTGCATCAAAAGATTCACCTGAAAAAAACAAGAGAATATCAACTCTTTTAAAGAAAGAAAAAGATCATATGAAACGTTTCTTTCTAGCTTTTGTTGATGCAAAATCATTGATAATTGTTTCAAAATCCATAGTTTCCAAAATTCTTTTTCAATGCATAAAAGTGCAAGACCATTCAACCTTTGTTGAGACATTGATGATCTCAAATAATTCTTCAGCAACTTCAACTTAGAAAAACTCCGTTCAGCTGATGCCACTGTCACTGGAGTGGTTAGTAAAATCCGGTAAGCAATAACAATATTTGGATAACAATCCACATCTTTTATAAACTCAAGAACCTCAATAGGAGTCATTGGTTCATCCGATAAAGTAGCCTGCAATATTCTTAACTCAGAGAAAATATCATCCAAATCAACATCTGATGAGCCACCATGAGAAAATGTATTATGAAAATTAGCGCATCTTTCTCTTAGTTCAATAGAATCAAGTGATTTTAACTTCACTGTACTAAACAAGAATCCAAAAGCATCTTTCTCTTAGTTCAATAGAATCAAGTGATTTTAACTTCACTGTACTAAACAAGAATCCAAAAGCATCTTTCTCTTAGTTCAATAGAATCAAGTGATTTTAACTTCACTGTACTAAACAAGAATCCAAAAGCGGTTTCAAATATTCTCATCTGCTCAAATCTATCCTTCAGAGAAGCAATTGCCATATCTACAACAACCAAAAAATAATTAATTTTAAAAGCATCCTCGGCAGTTTGAATTACTTCATCATGATCATTTTCATCAAACTGTTTTTTTCTAAAACTTAGACGCTTAGTTGGAAAGATAGCATCCACATCCATATCATGAGCAAGATTTTTAGCTATATCCATACTAGAGCTAAATCCTTCATTTCGGTATTTCTCAAAAAAAGACATCACACCTTCTACTTGCTTCATAGCATTGTCAATACACATGGATTTAGCCTGTAATTTCTTACTTACCATATTAATAGCAAATAAAATGTCATGCCAAATAACCATACCAAGTAAAAACTCAAAATTCTCAAGTGCTGCAACCAAACTTTCTGTTTCACTCTTTGATAGAGCATCATCACACAAACTATATAATTCTAGTAAAGCTGATCTTATTTGAGGAGCTTGATACCTTATAGCCTTAACACTTTTGATTCGACTTTCCCATCTAGCAACAAATAATAAGATTGTCTAGAATTGGGCAAACAATAATTGATTAAAACTTACCTCAAATATAAGAAGAAAATTGGAATAGGTTAATCAATAAATACAAATAGAAGGTTTTTTGATATGATCGTGAAGCTCTTTGTGATTTTTAATAATTGAGAATTTGAGATCGTTGTCGTTGAGTCGGAAGTCTCTAAAAAGAAGAAAACAAACAACAACGCCACTTTTTAATTTTTTTGTAAGAGTAGTTTAGGTTTAATCTTTTTTGTGTAACCAGATCATGGGCCCTTATTTTTAATTAAACAGATCATGGGCCTTTTCATTTATTGAGAACTAGTTATATATTATTAAATGGGTTAAAAACACATTTTAATCACATTTTCTAATATATAAAAAAAAAATTGGGCCCTTAAAATCTGGGCCCATGGCCACCGCCCCTCCCGCCATGCCACAAAGCCGAGACTGAGCCTGTGGATTGTTCAAAACAAGAGAGACCGCTTATACAGATCCATAAGACCATCTCCATCCATGTCTCTTAAGAAAGTTTCTAAAAACTCTACAAATCTATTAAAATAATAAATAATAATATAATATTGTATTGGGTTCCTTAATTTAAGAAATTACTCTTCCAAAGTTTCNATGTCTCTTAAGAAAGTTTCTAAAAACTCTACAAATCTATTAAAATAATAAATAATAATATAATATTGTATTGGGTTCCTTAATTTAAGAAATTACTCTTCCAAAGTTTCTTACTAAGATACTTTAGACCATCTCCATTGGTTGATACCATATGGGTATCTTAAACATTTTTTTAATATAAAGTTTACTTCTTCCTTCTTTTAAGAACTCTTAAATTTGATTTTCATTTTTGGATGTTCCATTGGTAGAACCTATTAGAGGTTTCTTAAAAAAAAAATTATGTTTTGTAGAAGAAGAAGTAGTATATAAACAATATGGTAAGAAGGAGAATATCACAGTTTTGGTCCCTATATCACAGTTATGGAAGCTTTCTTATTCTTCTCTTTCTTCTCTAAAACCGGTACTTCACGGCGAATGAGTTCCGCAATCGCCTTCCAGTTGTTTTTCTCGGCTTCAACGTAAAACTTTTCTTGGCTCTCCAAAAACATCTAGCAACGTAAAAAGAAAGTTTGAGAATTCACAAACTCTAAAAACAACAAATCTTGAATGAAAACTCAATTTTACATTAGGAACTCGCTTAGCCTCCCACCTAAAAAATGCATAAACAAATTTAAGCATATATGCCTAAAACGCATATACACAGAAAGATGGAAAACAGAGAGAAAATATACATGACTCGTCTTAAGTATTCAAACCCATCTTCTGGTGGTCCAGATTCAAAATCAGGTTCTCCATCCAACGCAAACGCAGGTCTCAAAATGCTATTGTAATCGTCATTATCTTCAGTGTACTCCTCTTCTTCTTCTTCCAGAGTTAAGTCATCCATTCCTTCTTTGGTGCCTAAATTTTCTCAAGAAGAAAATAAGTCAAAATTTGGAATTTCAGTGTGATTGGGTAAGTAACAAGAAACAAACTTGCGTTGAAACAGATAAGAGCTAAGGCCAGAGATAGAATTAGCTTTCAAAAGTTTTGATTTTATTGAAGATGTATGAACATGTACAATTTTAATCAAAGAATCATGACCATACACACTTTGAACCAAAGAATCTCTCTATTCCCCTATTACAATCTGAACCAAAGAATCTATATACAGTTTGGGTTTTCTGCTATTTGAGACATCCATGGTGTATCATAATAACTAATAAGTACATAATCGATTCAGATATAAGATGTCCATGATGAGCAATTGAGAAGAATAAACAGCACCTCAAAGATACAGGAGAGCTCTCATCACTCTTCTTGAAAATTTGACGGAGTGTAAGTGGAACAATTCCAGGATCCTCCGGAGTTACAAAGACCGTGTGAGTCTTCCCCGAGCCGCTAGGCCCCAATGCTGCCAACATTCCGCTTTTCCCTTTCATGAAATCCTCCAACAAAGGCTGAACCATTTTACCATACACATCGTTCTACAAACAGAAAACAAAAAAACTCGTCGTTGGTAAGAACCATCTAAAAATTCGACCCAAAATGAAGTGAAATTGTTACTAAGATTTGGTCGAACCTGGGAACAATCGGCCGGAAAAACATGAGAAAACCCTTCGTATACCTCGGTCTTGCTTCGTTTCAGCTCTTGCAGCGCTTGAGGCGGGGTTAGTGTGACTGAATAAGGATCATTGAGAGTAATACAAGCCTCTTTGCTCTTCTTGTTCTTCTTCGCGTTCTCCGGATTCCTGCTCTCCTTCGCGATGTTCTCCTTCGCGATGTTCTTCTTCGAAGGATTCTGGGGCCAGAAATTTCTAGGTCTGCTCTTCGTGGTGGTGGTAGCCTTGGCGAAGGTTTTTAAGGGTTTGATTCTCAGGATTTCGGTTCGGGTTGTGGGATTTGGATGGAGAGAATCAAAGGGGAGTGTCGAATCTCCTAAATGGAACACAGAAGAAGATCGATCGGAGGAGACGAGCAAAATTTGTAAGTTTTAATTATATATATTTTTTTAATTAACTGACCAATCACAAACTGACACAGCTGAGTTTCTTAACAATTGTTAAATCTCTTTACCAAGATACGATTCTTAGACTATTTACACATTCATGAATTTTTTATTATTTTTTTTCCTTGAGAAACTTGTTAAGAAACTCCTAACATCCCCGATGGAGATGCTCTTACAACCTTCTCTCTCCATTTTAAGAAACCCTATAATTATTTATTAATATTTCTTCTACTAAGAAACCCATTTTAACAACTCACAATTACACCAATGGAGATGCTCTAACACGATACACCTGACATACTTTCACATGCAAACATATTACTCCCTCCGTTCCTGATAATTTGATTTTTTAGGTTTTATTTTTGTTCCCCGAAGATTGATTTTCTAGATTAGATTTAATATATTCCTTTTTTCAAGACAATAAACAAACAAAAAGTAATAGAAAAAGTAAATTTAAATTCAAAAGCAAACAAAAAGTAATAGAAAAAAGTAAGCAATGATTGATTCTTAATATGTGTGAAAAATCTAAAAAATCAAACTATGTGGAATGGAGGAAGCATTATTTAGCCTCATATATTCATTTCTCACCAATTACCACGTAAATCCTTGAAGTAGTCTTTTGGATTGTCTTCAAAATCTTTCCTTGGAATATAACCATCTTTTCCAGGAGCCTTCATCATCTTCTCTTGTGGACCTTTCTCTTCCGAGCCCGAGCCCATCCACCAGAGTAGACCCGCGACTGCACCAACGACTCCAACGATGGCTATGATTTTGGTTGCTGTATCATTAAAATTCGACTTCTCATCTTTGTTATCCTTTGTCTCGCTGCTGTTCATTTTTATATGACAAAAAAAGCTTTAACTTCTTCTTTTTCTTTTTGTTTTTAGTTTGTTGAATTTAAAGGAGGGGATTCATGTGATTACGTACATATATAGTTACTATTTGGAAATGGGAGTCTATATATATAATCGGAATTCAATTTCCATATCAAAAAGGGTCTCTAAAAGTAAGCAATGTAATTGCACTGGGAATTAAGTATGATATCGGGACTTTAAACAATTTAAAGCACTTGTTCAATCGTTATTTTCCAATATATGACATTTAGTTTTACTAATAACATGCATTGGTGGACGATAAAGGTGCACTAGTAACATGCATTGGTGGACAAAAGAAAAAAAAACAAACAAAGAAGCACCGGATTCTTCTTCTTGCACCGTAACCGACACCGTTTCGTTGTCGCAAATCAGTTCACGTGATCAAACCCTAATCAAATATGTTTGGGCATTAAGGAGAAGCGAAATGATCTTTTTTTCCTATGAGAACCCTTTGCGAAAATCTTTCTTATTATCATTGTAAATCAAATTCATACTCGAATTTCCTAATTCTCGATCCTTTGTCTTTAATGACAAACCCTATCACGATAATCCACTAGATTATTTTTATATGTCAAGCTTAGCCGTGGATTAATCACCAAATTAACTGTGAATTATTCACCAAATTTATGATGAGAATTGACTATTTGACCTTTAACCTTTGACTATTCAAAATTAAACATGTCTTCTTGGATTTATAGAAACGATGGGATTTTGAGAAGACAATCCAGATCCAAGATCTGACACCAACACCCACAACGATAATGTCTTTCGTCACAGTATATTAAAATGTCTAATTCTCATATTTCATATTATTAGTATTTGTTATGTTTTTCTCGGTGTTCATATTTATATGATCACAAAGCTTTCACTTCTTTTTTTTTTTTCACTTGAAAGATATTTCATTGATATACGAAACCCATTACAGGGGAAAAACAACCAGAAAGATCAAAAGCAATCACAACCATAACATCACAGGAAATTTACAACCCTTACAAACAACAATCGGCGGCCACAAAAAGATGTCTTAACCAATTGGGGGCACCAGACGCAACATATGATTGTCAACGATCCTATCTAGTCAAGCTGATAGCAATTCGGGATGCTCCCTCATTTGCCGCTTTTGCATCAAAGACAAAAGTCCAATCCAAAAAAAATTACAAAGCTAAGAGTAAAACCTGAGAGTGGTACCTGAAGGAAGGCTAAGCTTGCGGTCGCGTAACCGCACCTAATAAGTTTTTATCCTCCACCGCAAAAGTCACGAACTCTTTTCAAAGGCTTTTCATACTCTCTATTGCCCAAATCCAACTTTCAAAAGTAGCCTCCATGTACGAGGGCACTCGGGCGAAAGACCTTCGACCATGGGAGAGCACTACTACCCTGTTGTCTTCTTCTTCTTCTTCTCATTTTTATTTTATTTAACATTTTTTTTTTTGATTTTCTTTTTTTTAGTTAAAAAGAGGGCAATGGTGGGTGTTGAAAATGTGACAACAATTCAACCTATTTATTCAGTATATCTTTCGATTAATGTAGATCGAAATGTGACAACAGTTCAACCTATTCTCAATAGGCAGTGGGAACTGGGAACTGGGAACCGTAGAATAGTGCGGTAACATGATAAGGGTCGAATCCTTCTTGATTCTGTAGTAAGTTAGGGTGCGTCGGTTTTCGATTGTATTATTTGAATTGTATTTGTACTGTGCTTAATTTTTTATTTTGCATTGTATTATTTGATGGGAAAATCAAGTCGAGTTTTTCGTTTGATTGTGTATCAGTGTATGGATTTGGTGAAAACGTAAGTTGAATTTCCTGCTTACAAAGATAAAAAAAACAAATCTTTAAAGGCAACAAGTAACAAAGCCTCTTGAGTCTTGTGCAACACTCTTGATATTGTAACACTACTCATCTTCTTTCTTTTTTTTTTCTCTATAAAATTGCTCTGTTTTGTAAGCTAAACATGTGTACAATTTATTTTCAGTAACATTAACTTGAAATCCATAGAAAAAAAAGATTGAACCTAATTTCAATGAGGTACTCAAAGATCCAGACACTCAAACCAATATATATATATATATATATATATATATATATATATATATACTTTATCCGATTTTAAAATATAACATGTTTTAACTAATTAAAAGCACAAATATAATAAAAGTATCATATAATATTTAATTAAAAATAGATTAATCAATAATGAAAAGATTGCAAAATTCAAATGATCATAAATTATCAGATAAATTTTAACATTTATACAAAAAATTGAAAACATCTAATAAAATGAAAAACAATTCTGTAAAAGATCCTATAGAATGAAACGGAGCAGAGTATATACGAGAGGTGGTTAATTTCAAAGTTTAATCGATCCATGTAGTTATGCAATATATTTTTTTTGTTCAAATAGTTATGCAATAATAAGAAGGGAATTTGTATATATATATATAAGATATAGAGAGGAACTGCCCCTTAAAAAGAGAAACTATGTATTGTGATGATGGTCAATATCACATTTCTCACTATTTAAGTGAAGATCGAGGAGGAGAAAATCAACTTGCATTGAATTTGTGTAACATAGATGAATATATATTGGTGAACCAGTTGTCCAAGATGTATAGAAATTAATTTCAGGTGAGGCCGTACGATTGAATCTTGTTTATGTGATGGCAATAGTGATAAAGATTGGATGAAGCAATCTAGCTATACTAAATGAAAGAAGAAGTTTGGGGCTCCTTAAGCCATCCACTTCAGTCAAAAAAAACTCTCTATAATCATGCCACATTATCACATTTCTAATAAAAATAATTCTTTAATATATTTATAACATGCTTAAAATAATATACTATTATTAACCTTTAAAAAATAAAAAATCTTTACAATAATAATAATATTTGAATATTGATTAAATTATATGCACTACAATAACAAAACGTATGACATATAACTTGATTTTAACAAAAATAAAAATATATGATATGTATAATATTTTAAATTATTACAACTCAAATTGATGATAATCATGCGTTTAAATTAAAAATCGATAAAACATAAATAATATTATGGGGTAAGGGGTTTGTCCACACAATATATAAAAGCATATAAATACGTACGATTATGTACATACTATTACTTTTTTTTTTGACAGCATACATACTATTACTTTTGTATTTAGCTTAATACTTTTAGGAATAAACTAAATTAATTAGAATAGTATGAATCATCGTCTTTAAAACATGCATTGCTCCCTCTTGGTTTGCTATTTTCTTCTTGCTCCCTTGCTTTCTTTCTTGCTGGTTCTTTATATGCTTCTTTATTAATTGCTGATAAAATGATCAGCAGTAGATTCACTCTAAAAAACTAGGGAAGATGTCGCTGAGTAAGGACAAAAGAGAAATTCATGTCTCCAAATGACGATGAAAGATCAGAAAAAAATAAAAGACATTGTTTAGCCGTGGGCAAATTATTCAGAACTGAACGAATCGAAGTGAATTAGAAGTTACCGAACTGAACCGGAACCGATCTATTTTTCAGTTCTGTTCTGAATGGGTATTATAATTTTATACCTGAAGAATCAAAACCGAACTGGAACCGAACTGTGAATCGAAAGGGTACCCGAAATATCCAAAATATAATTATATACCCAAAAGTATTTGTTGTATTTACACATTTTAAATAACTTAAATATCCAAAATTAAAATTATAATCCGAATATATTTGTTATGTTTAAACCGAAGTAACTAAAATTCTCGAAATATTTGAAAATCTTTAGTTATATTTGTCAAAACTAAATATTTTTTGTAAAATTTAACTAAATTACGGAAATATATATTTTTAAAGTATTTTAGATAAATTTTAAATAATTCAGGTATCCGGAACCAACCTGAACCCGGACGGAACTGAAAGAAAAAAAAATACCCGAATGAGTCCTATTCTCTAGAAGCGAAATATATGAATCTGAAAAGAACGGGTCCAGGCCAAACGGGTATCCGAATTCCAAAGGCTAGCGTAGTTGATGGTGACTTGTGAGAAATGAGAGGAGACTGAAAGATATAAGACTAAATCTCATTAGGCATTGGATGGTTTAGAGGAATGAAAGTTTATCAAGTCATGCAAGCTATATAAATTAATTTTCACATATAAAGTTTTTTGTTTTGGTTCACATCAATTGCAATAGTTGGGGCTTAACACACTCTCCAACAATAAATTTCTTTAAGTGTTAATATTGTTTAATTATCCTGCCAACTTTTATAGTTTTTGCGCCGTGCCAACCTACATACAGAGTTGTGCCAAAAAAAAACTCTTATCATAAAAAATGCTTTACAATAATAAATATGTAACATAGTAAAAACAATAAAATGGAACCAACAAGATAAATAGTTGTTTTAAAACGTAATTTTAATTTCTTTCTTTTCTACTAAATTGTTGACCAAACTTTCAAAATTAATATTCCTTAGCATTTCTCTTTCGATAAATAAAATACCCAAATCACTCAATATATTTTTTTCTAAAATAGTCAAGAGAATATAAGATTTTACCAGCTTCAGCTTTGAAAAATTCATTTCAAAATGCAACTTCAAATATTCATAATGCACGAACACATAGGAATATAAAAACAACATTAAATAGAACAATCCGGTGTTTAGGATATGTTTAAAAATTAATTTATTTCTATTTAAAATGTAAAATTGTTTTTGATTAAAAAAATATATAGCTAAGTTCAATCATATTCCGAATTCAATTTTTTTAGGTCAACTATTCCAAATTCAATTAAAACAAAATAATTTCAATAAAATTTTTAAAGCTGATCATAAATAACAATGATTTTCAATGCGTGTTTTAAGTTTTAGTTTAAAAGTTATTTGTGACATATCCCGTTAGAATTTTTTTAAGTTAAGATACATTTTCTGACATATAATAGTCTTTAAGATGTATAAACTCACATCAAAAATATATAGTAAATCAAATATAATTTTTGAACTAACAAATTAAAATTAAAAATCAATCTAACTTAAATAAAAACTAATACAAGAATATATGAAGGAAACCCATATCATACAAAGACTGTTTTTTGTTGCCTATAGTGGAGATAATTGATGCAATTGGGAAGTATGGCTAAAGTTTGTTGTCGGGAATCGAGGGATAGGGTAAGAACTTTTCAGAATTCGACATCTTGGGTTCGTTCATGAGGCTATTGTACAGCGGAATCTAGTAAAAGTGTGCAAAGAGACTGGAAAAAGTAAAATATTTGCCATTATAGGTCAAAAGTAAGAACTACATCAGAGACAGTGGAAACAAACCATATATATATAGACCGAATGTCGATAGATCAAACGTAAAACAAGAGGTTACAAAAGCATATTTCGTTTGTGAAAAAAATCCTAAATTTTCATTACAGGAAGAGATGACTATGTTCGATCAGATTCGTAAATCTTGTAGGAGATTCTCTACTTTGACCTTATCTTTCCTTTGTTTTGGCTCCAGCCATTTTTACTTTGGTTTGAGCAATCTTTGCTTCAAGATTAGCTCCAATTTTTACTTTGGTTTGAGCAATCTTTCCTTCAACATCTTCAGGAGATGAGCGTGCAGNTTTTGGCTCGAGCCATTTTTACTTTGGTTTGAGCAATCTTTGCTTCAAGATTAGCTCCAATTTTTACTTTGGTTTGAGCAATCTTTCCTTCAACATCTTCAGGAGATGGGCGTGCAGCCGTGCAGGGTTACGCTACGTCCATTGCTTCATCTTTTTAAGCCTGCCTGGAGGAACCCCTCCAAAACCGAAAAGACAGGGTGCTGGGCTTAACTTAGGCCCATCATTAACTGGGTCGAAATAAATTATTGGCTATTTTATTTCTATGTCAAAGGTGAGAAGAAGGCAAGTGGTTGGATCATGACGGAGTACTATCTCGTTGGTGACTCTTTCCAAGACCAAGTTCGATGGTGACTCTTTCCAACATAATTTATTTATGTATTTTACTTTTGCAAATACTATCAATTTGCCTTATTGTAAAATTTGTGTTATTACATAAGTATCTCTTGAAAATTGTGTTAGAGCTTTATTAAAATTGTTTCTTCAAAGATAGGAAGCTAGTGGAACAAGTCTACGACTTCTACGGTTTTGGCATGCGCGATCAAAACAGGAAACTCAAGGATCTCAACTTTACCTTCTAGGTCAAGAAACCAAGAAAAAGTTAAATTTTTGTTGCCTAGGATAAACAGAACACTTAAAAATTCCTTAACTTTTCTATTCAAAAAATGGAAAATAAAATACTCCCTTTTAACTGAATGGCAAAAGCAGCTTCACGGATCTCCTTAGGCTCAGGTAGGGCAATCAGCTAAGTAACTAAGTTCCCAAAAAAACAATGAGAAAACCAGCGAACCAAAACATGGCATGAGCTAGAGAGTCTTGGGATGCCAAGGACATATACATGAACATCAACTAAGTTCCCAAAAACAATGAGACAAATTTTTGTCGTGTTCCACATGTGCGACAAATTTTATTATTTCCAAGAAGCATATGTAAGTTATACAATATTGATAAAAAAACCCAAAAACCCTTATCATATATCATTGATGCTACCGATCTATATATATGGACATTAGAAGAAGAAGAAATGCAAAGAAGCAAAAATGGTTCCTTCTTCTTCTTTATCGGAAGTAAAGATTATATCGCAATGCTTCGTCAAACCCAAAACTCACCCTGAAAAATCAAAAGAGCCATACCATCTTTCACCATTGGATCATGTGATGCTCTCACTCCAATACATCCAAAAAGGTCTTCTCTTTCTCAAACCATCATCAATAATAGCATCTGAATCTGATGATGCAATCAAACCAAAAGACTTAGTGGAGAGTTTGCTGGAAAAGCTTAAAGACTCTCTAGCCACAACACTTGTCCATTTCTATCCGCTCGCGGGTCGCCTCTCGACTTTGAAAACCGACAATCCGAGATCTCAATCGGTGTTTGTGGACTGTAATAACAGTCCTGGAGCTGGATTTATCCATGCCAAATCGGATCTAAGTGTATCAGACATTGTTGGGTCCAAATAAGTTCCTTTGGTTGTTCAATCTTTCTTTGATCATCACAAAGCAATGAATCTCGATGGTCAAACCATGAGTCTCTTATCAGTCAAGGTACATTTATTCATTCTTGTGTATATATATATATATGTATACGTCAAATTGACGAAACAAAAAGAAAGACTGAATTTTTTTGGGGTTTGTGTAGGTAACAGAATTGGTAGATGGAGTTTTCATAGGAATGTCTATGAATCATTCGATTGGAGATGGAAGCTCCTTCTGGCATTTCTTCAACTATTTATCGGAGATCTTCAATTCACATGAAGAAACTTTTGATAATAACAACAGTACACTGTTGTGTCTCAAGAATCCTCCAATCTTTCGTGAAGTGTGCGGTCCTATTTGCAGGCTTCCCTTCAATCCACTTGATGGGTCCATTAAACGATCCGAATCTCCGGTTATGAAAGAGAGAATGTTCCATTTCTCATCAGAGACAGTGAGATCACTGAAATCAAAGGCGAATCAAGACTGCGGAACAACAAAGATCTCTTCTTTACAGTCATTATCAGCATTTATATGGAGAAGCATTACAAGAGCAAGAAAACTGCCAAATGATCAAGAAACTACTTGCAGGCTTGCTGCTGGAAACAGATCAAGAATGAGCCCGCCATTGCCGACGAATTACTTTGGGGTTTACGTCTCTCTTGCGAGAACGACTATGAAAATAGGTAATCTATTGGAGAGTGAGTTTGGATGGGCTGCTTTACAACTGCATCAAGCTGTAACCGAACACAGAGGCGAAAAGATCGCTTCCGAAATGGATCGATGGTTGAAGTCTCCTTTTGTTTTGCAATCAGTGGGATTTTCCGACCCAAACTTTGTTCAAATGGGAAGCTCACCGAGGTTTAACAAGTACGGATGCGAGTTTGGGATGGGGAAAACGGTTGCGGCTAGAAGCGGTTACAACGGTAAGTGCGACGGGAAGGTATCAGCTTATCCTGGAAGAGAAGGAGGAGGAAGCATAGATTTGGAAGTATGTCTTCTTCCAGAGTTTATGGAAGCTTTGGAGTCAAATCAAGAGTTCATGTCTCTTGTCTCTTCTTCTTCTTGATCTGATTCTGTTACACACTCCTTGTTACGCAAAACCGCGTGGTAAAGCTGATCTAAAGGCGTCATGTGATGACTCGAAGCTCTCTTCCTCTGGCTTATAGTACTGAAAACTCTTCAGGCAGTGAGTTCATGAACAAAGCGTTGTAACTCCCAAGCTTAAGCGTTTCTTCAGCCGTTAATCCTTCTCTCCCTAATAATTAAAAACCACTTAAATCTGTGTTTGGTTATTATACTGTTTAAGATATGAAAAGAGGAAAAGGAGGAGGAAAAGAGAAGGAGCTAGTATCTTTTGGTTTTAATGTCTGGTTTTCTCCTGATCTTGTGTTCCAATTTGATTTTGTTTCAGTGAAAAATTGATTCTTTTTGTATGTTTTACCATTCTCTGTCTGTGATTTAAACTTGGACTTGATCATATTGGGAGTGGTGTGAATACTGTTACAATGAGTGACCGTTCGGTACATACTTCTACTTTATGAACCCAATTTGTCTCTTTTATAATTATGTTGTTTTCTTTTCCTAGCCAGTTGAATCGTGTTATGTTCCAACAGGAGTTAATAGTTGGTCGACCTGAAGCTTTTTATTTCTATGAAGTTGATGGACGTGGTCCTTGTTACGATTTTGAAAGGAGAGAAAAAGTTCATGGTGTGGTTCCGTGGCTACCTTCTATGTGTCATCGCTGACCCGAAAACCAGGACGAACGTTTTCAATGTCTACGACCTCAGGAACCGGCTCATAGCATATAACTTAGTCGTTGATAAAGTCTCCAACATGCTTTGTGAATGGGGAAACATAATACTTATAACGCCTGACAAATCATTGTTGTGCGTTACCGAGAAGGATATGGAAAGCAAGTTAGATAGGCTATTCAAGAAAAACCTCTACACAGTGGCGATTAATCTTGTACAGAGTCACCATGCTGCTGCTACTGCCGATGTGATGAGCAGCCTGGTGATGAGGAAGTATGGAGATCATTTATATGGGAAACAGGACTATGATGAAGCTATGTCTCATGTACATCAACACGAATGGTCATCTTGAACCCTCGTTTGTGATACAAAAGTTTCTTGATGCACAGAGGATCTACAATCTTACTAATTAACTGGAGAAGCTGCATGAGAAGGGTCTAGCATCCAAAAACCACACAACTCTTTTGCTAAACTGTTACACTAAACACGTTCATTAGAAAAGAAGATGGTATCGGCGAGCTCATGTTTGATGTGGAAACAGAGCCATTAGGGTGTGCCGTGCAGCTAATTACCACGAGCACGCGATGTATGTTGCCAAAAAGGCAGGGAAATTACGACGAAGCCCTGCAGTATATTTCGAGTCTTGAGCCCAGTCAAACTGGAGTAACAATAAAAGAGTATGGTTAGATTCTTATAGAGCACATGCCAAAAGAGGCAATTGATATACTCATGCGACTTTGCTCTGAGCAAGGAACATCAAATGGTGTGTACCTGTCCATGTTGCCTTCACCTGTAGACTTCCTCAATGTGTTTGTTCAGCATCCACATTCGCTAATGGAGTTTCTCGAGAGATATACTGAAATAGTGAAAGATTCATCTGCTCAAGAAAAAATCAATAACACACTCGTGGAGTTATACTTGTCCGGGGACTTGAATTTTCCATCAATTTCTCTATCAGATAATGGTTCAGATCAATCACTAGTAGCTGCGTTGTCTAAATCCGATTCCGAAAAGAGGAAAATCAAGATGGAGAAGGATTGTGTGGAAAGACAACAAAAGGGACTTCAGTTGCTTAAAATGGCTTGGCCTTCAGACCAAGAGAAACCGCTCTAGATGGTGACCTTGCTATAATCCTTTGTGAGATTAATTCGTTCAAAGAATGGCTTCTGTATCTATACGAAAAGGTGAATCTTTACAAAGAGGTTATTGCTTGCTACATGCAAAATCATGATCACGAGGGATTGATTGCTTGCTGCAAAAGATTAGGTGATTCTGGCAACGGAGGTGATCCATCTCTTTGGGCAGATCTTCTCAAGTATTTCGGTGAAATTGGAGAAGACTGCAATAAAGAAGTGAAGGAGGTTCTTACTTATATTGAACGAGATGATATCTTACCTCCTATCATTGTTCTTCAGACCTTAGCTTAGCACCCATGCCTCACAGTCTCTGTCATCGAAGACTATATCGCACGGAAACTCGAACAAGAATCTAAGATAATCGAAGAAGACCGAAGAGCTGTTGCAGAGTATCAGGTTAGTAGTTTCCTCATCAATACCTTAACCTTGCAAGTCAACTAGAAAAAACTTGTTCTTATCACAATCCTCTTAGAACAAACGCAAGAATATTTCAACTAAGCAAGTGTATATTGCTTGCACTGCTACATTAGAGTCGCTAACTAAGTTTTTAAGTTAATATATACCCTATATATGTGTATTTTTTTCATATCATAGTGAGTCACATTAATCCGCTAATCTAGTGCAGGAGGATTCTTCATTGTTTGGTGACCTTTCCCCAATAAACGAGTCATATCTTCTTAGCTCACCTTCCATGTTTTCAGACAAAAGGTAATTTGTTTGATTGACAGAGATAAATATTCGTTGTTGTTTTATATAACACTGGTGTATTTGGGTTGGTGGTTTTGTTTCTTCTGTAGGGATCGTTCGCCTGAGCAAGCTTCTAAAAACACTCCATTTAAGAGGCAGATGATTCCTTGTGATGCTTAAACTGGAATAGGAAGAGTCGGATCCATAATGCAATCTGATGAACTTGATGCTGATTCAGATTCAGATTGGATACTTCCAACTGAACAAATGCTAGCTGAAAAAGAGATTCCAAAGACATGTAAGAAGTGTAAATATCTTTCATTCTCTGCCCCCTATGAGTTCCAAATTTATATTCTTATGCACATTTTGAACATGTATTGTGGCTGCTTTGCTTCTAGCATCTACTGTGGAGCCCTTTGTTGGTGCCATGACTGTCACAACCAACTATGCCATGAAGCCTTGGTTGTGGAAAGTCATAAAAAGAACCTCAAGACTCTTGCCATAGGATGCAACTGCAAAAAGTCAAGCTGCTAGATCTATCATGCTTTCCAATCTAACCTTCGTTTCCGGTATCTAAATCTGTCAGGTCCTGAGGTTCTCCTACCATCGCAGAAATCGAGACAAAGAGATCGAGACACTGAGATCGAGACACCGAGATCGAGACACTGATAGAGAGAGAGATAGAGAGAGAGGATTTAGCTTTTTATCGCTTTTTAAAGATTTTACTCCTTACCTATTTATTTTAACTTCGAATTTCAAGTTTTGAATTTTTTTGAAATTTTGCTTTCGCAGTTCTTTAATTTTATGTTAAAGACCGCCTGTTTTTTCCTTTTCATTTTGAAATCTAAGCGCGTATAATCCAATTTCAAATATTTTATTTAATTTAACATAAAATAAGTTTTTATTTTTTTAATTGTAATTAAAAATTAATTTTCCGATTTTCCTTCCCATCGCATTTAGATTAATAACCCCATTTTCTAAAAAATATTTTATTTTTAAATACATGTAATTTTTAACAATTACATAACTTTTAGCCTTTAATTTCATATTTAATAATTCTATTTAACTTTTAGCCATTTAAAAGTTAATGGTTTTGATTGTGTTGATGTTTTTGATGGTTTCAAATCAATTTAAAGATAAACAGTTGTATCCTGAGATTTTTGAATGTATTCAAACTAACACACTACGAGAGTTTTTAAAGAATTAAAAATAGAGATCATCATCTCGACTCTACTTCATTTAGTTTCCAATCCGGTACTGCTGTGTTCATATTTTAATTCTAATCGTTTGTAGTTTTGCTTTACATATCAGATTTATCTATTGTTTAAATTTGCTGTCGACAATCTGCATAGTCTAATCATTTGAATTTCAAAGAAATACCCAAAGTGAAAAACAAATTTGCATATTTTGCAAATTCTCCCCCAAGAAAAAGGGTCAAAATGCAAACATAAAAATAAGGTAAGAGACCCAAAATAATACAATTGTAAGATACAAATTACACGTGAACGAGAAACTTACCATTACGATCTATGTTTGAACAATACCACCTCCTTAGAAAAGGCGTTTAGACTAGAGGTTGAAATTAAGAGAATGAAAATTGAGATTCATCTTCTTGTGGCTTCTTCTTGAATCCTCTACTCCAAAATACTGAGACCTTTGGCCACAGCCTCTTTCATTGACTCCGGTCCACATACCAAAACTCCTATACTCGACCATCCTCTCAAGCTCTTCTCAAACTCCGACAATATCTTTGTGTTAGAAAAAAATTACCACAAAAACCTTAAGAGACATTATATTCAGAAAATATTGATTTTTTTAATAAACCAATACCTTCGAATCTCGGCCTTTCTCCGATATGTATATCATGTTCTTCAATAGGAGCAACTGATATTAACTCGGTGAAGTTTCTTTCCTGTGGTTTTACTTCTTCTTTAGACATTCTTGGTGCCTTTCTGTTTTGTCGCCTCCACTGTAGAATAGTTGCAGCTAAACCTCCGGTTATTATAGCTATAAAGTAAGAGACAATGATAACCAAATCTGGAACCCACGAAGGAACTTTTTCTTTAGCTGTCTTCATTGCTCCTGAAGCAACTAGTTTCATAGAATGTGGATGCTTCTTGTGTTCAGAAAGTATAAAGAAATGGCCTAAACCGATAAGCAAGCCGAGAAACGTGAGCACGGTTATAAGGACTAATGTGGCGAGCCATCTGAAGCTTTCAGGGCCAATAATTGGGAATCTTGAATAGTCCTCTTCAGTTCCGAAGTGAATTGACTGAACTTGTGATTGAGCCAACAAATCTTGCAATGATGTTGTTCCATTGGAATGATTTTTCTCTTGGGTGACAAAAACTTTTAACTTGAGATTTAAGTTGTGGATTGAGTTAAAGAGTATAGAGGATATTGGAATCAACAAGTTAATCTCTTGGAATGTCCTCACCGCGAACACGAGGTGCACTCTCTTGGGAGCTTTGAGTCGGTTGTCGCACGCGAGTTCTTGCAAAATGCTTAGAAACGGCGTAATTCCAATTCCCCCCGCCACAAGAAACAGAGTATCATACCTGCCAAACAAACCAATACTTTTAAGATTTAATTTTTTTTATTGAAATTGAACTAATGTAGAGAGTTTTTTAGCAACCTGAGGAAATCTGCCGAGGCAGGTCCATAAGGACCCTCTACTCGTATGGTCATGCTTTTAATCTCCTTATCCAAAATTGCAGCTTCTTCTATTTTGTTATAAACATAATTTGTCCATTTCCCTTCACATTTCATTATAACAGACATTGTGTGTTTGTCTACACTCGAGCTCGTTGTAATACTAAATGGATGCCATTGAAACTGCGAGATCAGCCGAATGTTCACGAATATAAAGCTCGATGGGGCGTCGTTAAGCCCTGAAAAAAACCAAAACAAATCACCAAAATCAAGAAACTTATTTCTATATGTGTAATCTTAAAATACAGAAAGAAATGTACTATTTTACTTGGATCCTTTGGCAAGACAAGCTACATATACCCGACCCGTTCTCTGCCATTGCCAAATCTGTCTTTTTTTTACCACAAGAAAGAGTCATGAACATTAATTCAAGATTGTTACAAGGAATTTATTAAAACCATCGATTTTCATGTTTTGTTTCTTTGCGAATTATTTTTAGTAAATAAAAAAAGATTGTTATAAGGAATTGGATTTATTATTTTTACCTCTCCTTCAATGCGATGAAGCCTTGGGCATTCGGGGGTATTAGGATCGGTTCCGGGTAGGATCCAAACGGTTTCAGGTAGGATTCAAACCGTTCCGAGTAGGATTCAAACGGTTCCGGGTAGGATCCGATGGGTTCCGATTCATTCGGATAAGGAGATTTTATATCCGGTACCGAAGTGATTTCGAGGTCGGATCCGGTTCGGTTCCTACTGATATACTCATATATTTCGCATATTTACCATGCATTTAGAATAAGTTTTCATCCATATTTCATTTATAGGTAAGTATAATCATAGTATTTGATCATTTATAGGATTTAGAACATTTGCATTAGCATTAGCATTTTCTTTTGTATATATGCATCATTTCAGGTTATTCTATGGATTTGACGACAATGTGGAAGCTGAAAACATAAGATGATGAGCTAGAAACAAGTAGAGAGCAAATTGATGTCATATGACTTGCTGTACCGAGATGTTGCAACCAATTCAAATACATGCCACCTAAAGCGACTTAAAGATCAAACTTTATAAAGACTTTCCATTCCGATTAAGCCTCCGAAATCTTCATAAAACTCATAGCCAATTGAGTTACCTTTCGTTCAGAGGTTATTTCAAGTCATTATGGTCAGTGGTTCAGAAGATACGGCTATTTAAGTAACAACATGTCCGTCTGGAAGTTTGGCGACCAATTTCGTTAACTGAACGATCAGCTCGGATGAAGGGTTTTTCATTGCGATTTAGCCTCGACAGTCTTCATGAGAGTTTTATGAAATTGAGTTAGCTTTAATTTGGTGGTGATTTCAAGTCAAACGGTGCAGTATTGCAAAAGATACAGATCGATCAATCCATGTACCCGAACCAAATGATACCACTTGCAAAGTGCTCCAAAAAAAGTGTTTATGCTTTAGTAAAAGTGGGATTAGAGAGGTCCCTCCCTTGCCCCTTGTCTCTTGCCCCTTGACCCCTCTTTTAAGGCCAAAAGCCATATTTAAAACTCTATATAAGGAGTGTGTGTGTGCTTGTAATAATCATTCAGTTTTCATTCAAGTTTTTAATCAAGTCTTATATTCTCTCTTTCAAAAGTCTTCTTAGTGTTCTTGTAAGTTTTCTTAGTGTTCTTAAAGTGTTCTTGAGTTCTATAGTTCTTACTATTTAGTTTCTTAAAAACTCTTATTTTTATTATATATATATCTTATTTAAGTTATTCTAATGTCAAGTCTTTCTTCTAAATTCTTGATTAACTCTTTGTGAAAAATCTTTTGTGTTTTTAATTAATATTCAATTTTATTTCTAATTCTAATGTCAGGTCTTTCTTCTTAATACTTATTGTTTTCTTTGTAAAAATCTCTTGTGTTTTTATTATAGCAAGTATTTAAATATTTCTAATTTCAAGTTTTTCTTCTCAACCCCATAGATCATGTTCCTTAACTCTAAACTTATGTTTAAAAGAGGTAAGAACATGATTTGTGAGTAAACCGCTTAAGGTTTGAGGTTGGGATGATTAAGGAGGTTGGAAACTAAAATCTTGGTTTGTGTTTATCTTGTGCTTTATTTTAAATCTCTTCTTGGATTTGGGGGTTTTAAGGTCTAGAGATTCTCCTTGGAGATCTCTTTAATCTAGGGATTTCCTTATCCTAACAAGACTTAGGAAATCCCTTAAAACCAAATCCAAGAGACTAGCTCATCCTTTCCCACACATCATGGATGCTTAGGGAGCTAGTTAAACCATTTCTTTTAAGATCCATTCTTAATGTTCTTCACCTTTTCTTTCCACCAAACATCATGGGTTAGGAGGAAAGGGTGAAGAAAGGAATTATACCACACATCATGGATAATTCTATTTTGGTTTCTTAAGGTTTAGAGAATTAACTAAAAAGAGTAAAAATATGTTTTCAAACCCCAAGATCGAATTTTCAACCTTCTTAAGAATGATTCCCAACCTTGAATCTGTTTTTAACATTTTAAAACCAAAAACTATTTTCCTCTAGCTTGTGTTTATTTATCTCTATTCAAATTGTTTATTAAATAGTTTATTTATGCAATATAGTTTCATAAATTTGTAGAATTGTGTTCTTGCTCTTTTTAATATTTTAGAAATTGCTTAGAGCCTTATTTTACTGTGTGGAGTTGAGTTTGTAGTTGTTTTATTTTTATAAATAGTTTTTAAATTATTTAGCTGCTCACCATCAAATCTTTTTTATAAATCCGGTTTTACCTTTTGAATTTATTAAATTATTAGATCGGTTGTTATATCGTTTAATTGTCATCTTGTAGCTGTATAACTCTTCTATAGGGATTTTAAAATTGTTTTCATTTCTATCTAGCAATCGTAAGTATTTTATTTTGATTTGTTCCCCAAATTAACCGAATTTTGCTTAGCTTTATAAATCTCTTGTAATCTTAGTAGCTTTCACCCCAAGGTTGGTTTAACACCTAAAGTACTACAACTGCAAAAAGACCTTTAGGTTTTGATTATCAAACTGGTTAAAAACCTGTCTATCACCTACCGATTTCGGGTCGGTTCGGTTCCAAACTTTCAGAATCGGTTTTGCTTTGGTTGAGAATTGGTTTGGTTTTTTTTACCCATTTAGACTAAAATGTAACCATAATACCCGATGAAATTCAATTTTAAACATTGTACCCAGAAATGAAAAAGCTGCAAAATCAGTTTTGAAACTGAACCGAGAACACGAACGCTTCACGACACACCGGAAAGAAAACTAAACACTTAATTTGAAATCTAACCTTGCAAAATTAAGCTCGAAGAAGATGGAGACGTTCTATTCCAAATTAACAAACGACAAATGAAGAGCAATAACAATGTAATCAGATTTTAGAATCCCAAATTTCGTGGACTCACAGCTCCGAGATCGAGTGTGGTGTTTGTTGGAGCTGGATTTAGCACCTAAATACGGCCCACCGTGAAGCCCATCAAGGAATCACTTCAAGCCCATCTATGACGATCCATCAGAAATATGGCCCATCTTTGCATCTTCAACAGACCCTCGAGCTACCGCACACGGATAAGGATCGAGACTAAGTCAGCAGTTAGACGAGTATCCCGCAAGATCCGGAGCTCGGTGCAACAGAAACCCCCGAGATATCCGGAGCACGTGCAACAGTCCCCGATATTCGCGCAGCAGCTCGATATTCGCGCAGCAGCTCGATATTTGCGCAGCAGCTGGAGATCGAGAGAGGCTATATAAGGAGCACCAGTTGTCATAGATAGGCTAATTTTTACCTAATTCTCAACTTGTATTTACTGCGAGCTCTCGTATTCTCATACTCTTGTACTCAAATACTCGTTTTGATCAATACAATCCACTTATTCATTCTAAGCATTATATTCTTCGATTCATAAAGAGATTCTTACCCATCCTTTCTCCAATCTATTCAATCACTCTACAAATATCTGAGTGTGAGTTTTAGTGTCCACATTTTGGCGCCGTCAGTGGGGATAGATAAAATCAATCTCTAACACAGTTAGCCAGATCTAAGACTCGTTAGAACGATAATGGATCCAAAAATCATTGAGTCCAACAGATCGACCATGCACGTCATGGTCAACACCGAGGGAGCTAATCCCTCAAGCCAAAACGTAACTCTCGGCTCGAACGTCACAACGGCTCGAACCGAACCAGTGATCGTTGATCTCGTCCGTCCAGCTGCCGCAGCCGGTTCTAGGATAAATCTCTTGAACCAAAACACCACCGCGCCTGGAAGGACAAACATGCGAGAAACAGTTGGGGACGAGGGATGGATACTCGGATCTACAGATCCAATCCGACCTCCTCCTCTGCGTACTCCCGATAATAATCGGGATGCCGCAGCTCGCAGCCCGAATGCTACAGCATCTCGGACCGAAACGGTAACCCCAAGCCCGGTTATTCAAGCACCCGCAGCTCGTTCAGGGACACTTCCCTCGAATCAACACTCAAATCTCTCCGGATGCGAAAATCCCTACGTCTGGATCCGAAACGAGGAGTACTCTCCTAGATTCATCGATCCGACTCGACCTCCCGCACCCGGCATCGAATCGAATGACACGAATATCATGATAATGTTGCGACAGTTGGCCCAAAACATGGTCCAAATCCAACGACAGCTCGAAGCGCGATTGAATCAGCAGGCTAACGCCCTGAATGAATATCAGGCATAAGTTTCGCGATCTATTGCTCGAGAAACCACCCACGGTTCTCAACGCTAGCAGCAGATCGGCCTCTAGCAAAGCCCGTTACCTAGAACTCACCTTGACTTTTCTCAAGCGTTCGCAACCCCACGTCACGAATCTCAACGATTCAAGCCCACGAGGAACGCTAAACGCTCACGTTAGCGAACTGCCACCTCCACCGCCTCGCGGATCCCCAAGAGGGATCGACACTTCCTCTTTCGCTTTTGCCTCGCATGCCCAGGAGCATGCTCCAGCGGCAACCGCAAGCCACTCGGCTCAATTACCACCGGCCGAATACGTGCCCCACGCTGACGCTCGAGTAAACGATACCCCCACAACTCGAACAGCCCGGCAACAGTTCGCCGAAAATCTCAATTTCCAACAATACGTTGACGCTGAACTCAGGCAAATAAGACATGCCATGCACACTGCCAACAGCTCGTCACCCGACATCGATTGCGTGATCGAGGAAACACGTCGAACACCCTTCACCAATCGAATAGCAAATGCTAAACTCCGAGACGCTAGGAAAATCAAATTCCCAGAATACGTTGGAACAACATATCCAAAGGCACACATCAGAACATTCTGATCCACGATAGCCCGAGTTCACCTCCACGAAGATGAACTCGAAGCGGGCTATTGCAGGTTTTTCGCGGAAAACCTCGTAGGCCCAACACTAGAGTGGTTCGGAAGCCTAGAAAGCGGCTCGATCGATAACTTCGATCAACTCGTAACCGTCTTCCTAAAACAGTACTCGGTCTTCATCCAAACTCGAGTAACGTTAGCCGATCTATGGAAGATCAAACAACAAGAGCACGAACCATTGCGAGGCTACCTAACACGGTACAAAAAATGCAAATCTAAAGTCGCTAACCTCAACGAAGAGGTCGCAATGGAAGCCCTAAGGCAAGGATTGTGGTTCGAATCTGAATTCTTACAAGAACTCAAAGTGCGACGCACTACCTCGACGCTGAACGACGCGCTACACCAAGCTCTTCTGTTCGCCCAATCCGAGGAAGAAAAAGCCTATGCAAAAAGGCAGCATGAACTGCAAGCTCAGACGTCGAACCCGCAAACGAAAGGTTTCAAAAGAGAGCGATCTTGGGAAGAGTAAAACTCCCCTCCTCCCGCAAACAAACATCGAATCGACGTAATTGTCAAAAACTTCGAAAATTGCGGGAGCTCGATGAAATCATAAGTCGCCCCCCCCACCCACTCCTAGAAAGATATTTTGCCAACGCCTTCAAAAGCTTAGCCTTTGTCGGAGGGGGGGTGGGGGGGGGGTGGTGTAGAGACCTCCGTCCCAACGATAGAACCCAACGAAGGCTTTCCAACGAAAGTTCGAAACAGACTCTAGAGCACAAACACCTCTACAAAGTCTAGATCACGAGATAACATTTCTCGAAAACGAAACACTGGACCTAGAAAAACTTCACGACAACACACTCGTATCACGACTCGATGAAGTCGAATTCGAGCTGTCGAAGATAATTACAGACACTGGGAGCTCGTAGATCTCTACGAAGCTTTCAAAACGAATCAAACTCCCTGCTTTAGACAAGCTGCGAGCTCTTCTGCATAGAAATTACACCAAGAGNTTTTATGCATTAGATGATGCATGAAGACTCAAATATGTAAAATAGAAAATAAGAAACACAAAACATAAAGTCAAATTTCTCAACCTCTCCCCCAAACTTAAATTACACAGTCCCTAGTGTAATAAAAGTTCAAGAGAGACTCAATCAATATGACAAAAATTATGAAACACAAAGCTAAATGATATGTACAATGGAGGTTGAAGTGTTACCTCTAGAATGGTATGGAGGAGGAGGAGGACGAACCTGGTGACTACAAACACTCAAAACACACATTATTGAAATAAAAGCAAGAATATATACAAGGATAAACATGGGAATGCCTCCCAAGAGCGCTTGTTTAACGTCACTAAGCTTGACTTTCCTTACAAATCTTTTTAGTCTGGCTTAATGGTGAAGTGGATGGCTGGAGATGTGAATGAGTATGAACTTTGTTGCATGTCCATGGTGTAGATAGTGGACAGCATCTCTTGCACCCTTGCTTTGTTCTTCTCTAAACCCGGTGGAAGAATGAACCTTGCCTTTGAGAATGGTGTTGAGCGTCCTTTGCTCTTGACTTTGTACTCAATGGAGCCATACTTGAGTTCAAATGGATGTAAACTCAAATAGGTCCTTGGCCCAGCACGTCCATTTCTTGACCCATCTCTAGCTTTTTCGGTTAAACTCATCAAAGAGCACTTTTTCTTCCATTTCCCCTTAGGTAGCTTCTTCTTGAGAGGTTTTTCTTCTACACCACCTAACAATGTCAGGAGGGACTCACCATCAGGTTCTTCTTCAGCCTTGGAGTCGATCCTAGGCTCAACTTTGTCCATCCTAGCTCCATCCTTAGGATTTTTGGTTAAACTCATGAAAGACCTCTTTTTCTTGCCTTTCTCTTTTGGTGGTTTCTTCTTGATAGGTATTTCGTCTTTACAACCAAATAAAGTCAGTAGCGACTCACCATCAGGCTCTTCTTCAGCAGTAGATCTAAGCCTAGGCTCGGCCTTATCCTTGCTTGTACTGGAGACGCAACCAATCTTAGCCTTTCCCGCGGGCTTGTCTTGCAAGCTTTTGTCTAGTTGCTTGGTTCTAAAGGCTTGGACTTCCAAAAGCTTTTTCAACTCAGCCTCATCTCTGATCTTCTTACAGACACGTTCTTCTTGATCAAAAGTGTCTTCTTCAGCTTCCATCATTCCACAAAACTTTGTCAAAGGAGGTGTAATCGGGTATGAAACCAAGTGACTCACATTCTTTAGGATGACCTCTTCCTTGGCAAAATCAATTGTTGCACCAACAGTGCTGAGGAATGGCGTGCCTAGGAGCATAGGAAGGTGCTTGGAATTGTCTATATCCATGACCACAAAATCAGTTGGTACCAAGCAATTCCCAATTTTCACCGGATAGTTTTTGATCAAACCAAGAGGTTTCTTTGTAGACCCATCTCCAAATGTGATTTCAGTAGGATGCCAATCCATACTCCTTATTCCAAGTCTCTTGACCATGTCAAGTGCCATAACACTCACTGTGGAACCTGAATCACACATAGCGTCTTGAACTTCTCCATTGCCTAGGTTGCACACAATTGAGAATTTTCCCTGATTTTTGTGCTTGGTCAAGGTCTTGAGCTCATCAATTGCTGCAATGTGCTCTCTTGTAGGCTCCTGGATCTGCTCTTGCTCCTCATCACACGGTTCTTGCATCATCAAAACATCCTCAACCGGTTTCTTCAAGATGTTTTTAGCTTCAACATGGTTGATCTTTGTGAAAACCACCTCCCCACTTAGGTTCTCAATGACCTCATTGAGACTAGAATCATCATCGGAGTAGATGTAGGCCTCATGTTCAGGTTCATGCCATGATGGATACAAGTCATCAAGAGTGGTGGTCCTCTCTTCAAGATCTTGGATAGCTTGACAATACTCCATAGGGTTTACGTCACTTTCCCCCGGTGGACTTCCTTGGCTACTTGAGCTAGCTTGTTCTTCCTCAGGCTGGTAAAGCGTGGTGTTGATGTTGTTGATTTGTGTGTCAAGGGCAGTGTAGGAAGCGTACATCCCAGTGTTTGAATCATTCAATATCGTGTCCATGTATACCTTGCTAGCGTTTTGTGCTAGCAAAAGCTGTTGGAGCATGTCAATGATGGAGTCTTGGGTGTGAACGTGAGCTTGTTGCTGAGGTATAAAACCAGGAGCTCCATATGGCTCATTCCATTGTGGTTGGCTTTGAAAGTTTCCTTGATAGTGGTTGAATCCCATGTAATAGCCTCCTTGGTTGGCTAGATAGTTAGCTTCCGGATTTTGACTAACAAAATGCATATTGTGAAACGGTTTAAGCGAGTTGTTCAAGCAAGTTGTAGTCTCTTCCTGTGCCTATGTTCATGTACCTGAGAAGACAACTACTGAAACAGAGAGATTAGTAACCAAAATAAAAATAAAAACTTAGTCTCAAGAGGATTTAAAATCCTAATGCACAAAAAGAACCCAAATGGCAACGGCGCCAAATTGATAACAGGATTTTGCTAACAATTACTCAATCCTACTACACATGTCATTGTAGTATTTGAGGATCAATCCATATGGGTTTGTTGTAACAAAAGGAATTCATAAAACTTCTTAATCTAAGCAAGTCTAGTGAAGGTTTTGATATGTGACTAGTAGCATTAAACAAGGTGAAAGATAAGCTATCTTCAAGATAAGTTAAAACAAACAAAAACAAGTGAAAGCAAAAACAGAGTTTTTAAAAGCTTTTTGTAAATTATGGAAAGATGAATCCAAGGGCATGGTATTGATTTTCAAGTGCTTAAAAGTGTAATCAATGATGTCAATCTACTCATATAAATGCTAATCCCCAAGCTTAGAACTTCAAGAATAGATTAAACCATTTTCATAGACTTAATCCTTTTATCACATTTCTAATAAAGAACAAACTTTCATTTGTGATTAAAGATGCAACAAGCATAAAGATTCAGTTCTAATCTGCTAATAAACACCTTAGACAATAACTTTCATGAGCTAAGTATGTAAATCTCTTGCTTAAATAAACCAGAAATTTTACTAATCTTTTGGATGAGAAAATTCCCTAAAAATCTAATTCAACATGATCAAGGTTGAAATTTAGCATTAAGAACATCAAGCAAGAGGGGATATGAAAGAATTTACTTATAGACATCAAGATTAACACACTAAACACCCTAAATCTAACCAACCTTAGATTCTAAAGAACTACTCACAACTCATAATCAAACCGATAAAAACTTGTAAAAGCTTGATAATAAGCATTAGAAAGAGTAAAGGAAAGATATTATAGAAGAAGAACTCTTGAATTGAAGTTTTTGATCCAAAGGTCTTGCAAATAAAATCACCTAAAACAGAGAGAGTTTTCTGGAAAAGTTCAGAAAATAAAAGTCAACTGCATTATGATGATAAACAGTGTATTTTCGTCTTAGGAAAGGAAATCTCGGGTACCATATCGGTATGATTACACCGGTATGACAGACCGATATGCGTATCGGTGTGAACCCACCGATATGTCAGACAGATATGCGTATCGGTGTGATCACACCGATACATCATACCGATACGTAGTAAAATGACCATATCTCTTGAACGGCTTCACTGTTTGACTTGAAACTACCACCAAACGAAAGCTAACTCAAATATCTATGACTTTCATGAAGATCGCCGAGGCTAAATCGGAGTTGAAATTCTTCATCCGGCTCGATCTTTACTCATGTAGTGGTTTTGTACTTCAAGTCCATTTTGCTCAACTTCTTTTGGTACACTTTAGTTCCATGCCATCCTCCAAGCAATGCTTAACCTCCATAATCTGAAAAGTCCTCCAATGTACCTAAAAACACTCCAAAATGCAACAAATATGCAATAACCTAGTCTAAGACTCAATAACTCTAAAATAGATGCAAACTAGACTATATGGACAAGTTATATACATGAAACAATGCAAATGCTTTACTAAATGAATGTTAAAATGATGTAAATATGCTAACTATCAGTTCACATCTACGTGAAACTTGTGCAATACAAGTCGAGCTCTCGCTCATACTTAACCGAGTTTTCACTCATCTCAAAATCATAATCTTTTAAACTTTGTCTTCCGCCCATTAAGCTCGCACCTCACTTAACGGGCTGGGGGGGCAACTGTTGGAGCTGGATTTATCACCTAAATTCGGCCCACCGTGAAGCCCATCAAGGAATCACCTCAAGCCCATCTATGACGATCCATCAGAAATATGGCCCATCTTTGCATCTTCAGCAGACCCTCGAGCTACCGCACACGGATAAGGATCGAGACTAAGTCAGCAGTTAGGCGAGTATCCCGCAAGATCCGGAGCTCAGTGCAACAGCAACCCCCGAGATATCCGGAGCACGTGCAATAGTCCCCGATATTCGTGCAGCAGCTCGATATTCGCGCAGCAGCTGAAGATCGAGAGAGACTATATAAGGAGCACAAGTCGTCATAGATAGGCTAATTTTTACCTAATTCTCAACTTGTATTTACTGTGAGCTCTCGTATTCTCATACTCTTGTACTCAAACACTCGTTTTGATCAATACAATCCACTTATTCATTCTAAGCCTTATACTCTTCGGTTCATAAAGAGATTCTTACACATCCTTTCTTCAATCTATTCAATCACTCTACAAATATCTGAGTGTGGGTTTTAGTGCCCACAGTGTTACACAGTGCATGTGTTGTTCTTGCAGAACGTATCAGGACCAAAGTTTTGACCGAGGAAGAACGGCGAGTTTTGTTTGACCCTCGCATCACCACAAAGCTTTGTTCGAGAAAACGCTAGGCGTTAATCGGGCGGTCGGGGCCTAGCGCGTAACTAATTAAATGAATTTAAATTGGGGAGGGGATTTTATTTTTGTGTTTCTATATTTATGTAAGTATATTTATATGATATGCAGTATGAGAGTAAATGTAGCATAGTCTGGTGTCGTGAGTGTAGCTGAGCTGGCCTTCTATCCCGAGTTCGAACCTAAGCAAGTGCATTTTAGTCTATTTTTGGTAATTTCGTTTAATGAGTTGCGAAAAAACGATTGTGCCCCCGTCTTCTTCCTCTTATTGTCGATCCTGTAACCCAATTTGCGCCGCCATATGTTGGAGCTGGATTTAGCACCAAATCCGGCTCATCGTGAAGCCCATTAAGGAGTCACCTCAAGCCCATCTGCGACGACCCATCAGACATATGGCCCCCTTTGTATCTCCAACAACCTGTCGAGCTCTCGCCGTGTCGAGCTCCCGCTATGTCGAGCTCCCGTATTAAGGATATTCTTCAAGACTAAGTCGAGCATGTTAGGCGAGATCCCGAGATATTCGGCTCGAGCAGCGACCTCCGAGATATCCGGCTCGAGCAACAACCGCCGAGATTTCCGAAGGACGTGCAACGAGCTCCGAGATTCGCGCATCAGTTGGAGTTCAAGGGAGGCTATAAAAGGTGCATGAGTCGCAGAGAAAGCTCAACTTTTACCTAATTCTCAACCTGTATTCATTACGAGCTCTCGCACTTCATTCATCTTGTAATCGAATACTTGTTCTTATCAATAAAATCCACTTATTCATTCTAAGTCTTATATTCTTCGGTTCATAAAGAGATTTTTACCCATCTTTTCTCCAATCTATTCAATCACTCTACAAATATCTGAGTGTGGGTTTTAGTGCCCACATTTTGGCGCCATCTGTGGGGATAGATAAAAGCAATCTCTAACACAGTTAGCCAGATCTAAGACTCGTTAGAACGATAATTGATCCAAAAATCATTGAGTCCAACAGATCGACCATGCACGTCATGGTCAACACCGAGGGAGCTAATCCCTCATGGCAAAACGTAACTCTCGGCTCGAACGTCACAACAGCTCTAACCGAACCAGTGATCGTTGATCTCGTCCGTCCAGCTGCCGCAGTCTGTTCAGGGATAAATCTCTTGAACCAAAACACCACCGCGGCTGGAAGGACAAACCAGCGAGAAACAGTTGGGGACGAGGGATGGAAACTAGGATCTACAGATCCAATCCGACCTCCTCCTCTGCGTACTCCCGATAATAATCGGGATGACGCAGCTCGCAGCCCGAATGCTACAGCATCTCGGACCGAAACGGTAACCCCAAGCCCGGTTATCCAAGCACCCGCAGCTCGTTCAGGGACACTTCCCTCGAATCAACACTCAAATCTCTCCGGATAGAAAAATCCCTACGTATGGATCCGAAACGAGGAGTACTCTCCTAGATTCATCGATCCGACTCGACCTTCCGCACCCGGCATCGAATCGAATGACACATATGTCATGATAATGCTGTGACAGTTGGCCCAAAACATGGTCCAAAGCCAACGACAGCTCGAAGCCCGATTGAATCAGCAGGCTAACGCCCTGAATGAATATCGGGCAGAAGTTTCGCGATCTATTGCTCGAGAAACCACCCACGGTTCTCAACGCGAGCAGCAGATCGGCCTCGAGCAAAGTCCGTTACCCAGAACACACCTTGACTTTTCTCAATCGTTCGCAACCCCAGAGCCCACAAGGCAGCAAAACGCTCCTTCGAGCTCTAGGGGACCGCAACCCCACGTCACGAATCTCAACGATTCAAGCCCAGGAGGAACGGTAAACGCTCACGTTAGCGAACTGCCACCTCCACCGCCTCGCGGATCCCCAAGAGGGATCGACACTTCCTCTTTCGCTTTTGCCTCGCATGCTCAGGAGCATGCTCCAGCGGCAACCGCAAGCCACTCGGCTCAATTACCACCGGTCGAATACGCGCCCCACGCTGACGCTCGAGTAAACGATACCCCTGCAACTCGAACAGCCCGGCAACAGTACGCCGAAAATCTCAATTTCCAACAATACGTTGACGCTGAATTCAGGAAAATAAAACATGCCATGCACGTTGCCACGAGCTCAGCACCCGACATCGATCGCCTGATCGAGGAAACACGTCGAACACCCTTCACCAACCGAATAGCAAACGCCAGACTCCGCGACGCAGGGAAAATCAAATTCCAAGAATACGCTGGAACAACAGATCCAAAGGCACACATCAGGACATTCCGATCCACGATAGCCCGAGTTCACCTCCACGAAGATGAACTCGAAGCGGGCTATTGCAGGTTTTTCGCGAAAAACCTTGTGGGCCCAACGCTAAAGTGGTTCGGAAGCCTAGAAAGCGGCTCGATTGATAATTTCGATCAACTCGTAACCGTCTTCCTAAAACAATACTCGGTCTTCATCCAGACCCGAGTAACATTAGCCGATCTATGGAAGATCAAGCAGCAAGAACACGAACCATTGCGAAGCTACCTGACACGGTACAAAGAATGCAAATCCAAAGTCGCTAACCTCAACGAAGAGGTCGCAATAGAAGCCCTAAGGCAAGGACTATGATTCGAATCTGAATTCTTACAAGAGATCTTACACACACGATCTCTTAAAGCACGACTCGACGAAGCCGGATTCGAACTGTCAAGAGTAATCACAGACACTGGAGCTCGTAGATCTCTACGAAGCTTTCAAAACGAATCAAACCTCCTGCTTTAAACAAGCTGCGAGCTCTTCTGCATAGCTATTACAGCGAGAGCTCGCTAAACATCGAAAAAACCTTGTCACTCAGGTACGCATCAGTGATGCTCATCCTGAAAGATGTGTAAGCACGCGAATCGAGCTCCCGAGCTTAATTCAAAAAGAAATGCGTCCATGGAACCCCATGAACCTCAAACGCTACTATTTCTAAATAGTAATACAATCGAACTACGTTAAGGCTTGATCCCCCAAGCAAGGTACGTAGGCAGCTCACCCCTCGAGTCCAGCCACCATACTCATAAACTTCTTGCAGTCTCAACGGCTCAAAATCTTTTCGAGTTTCACTCACGATCTCTTAAAACGATCTGTGACACACACGATCTCTTGAAATGATCTGTGATACACTTAGACGCAATTGAGCACACGAGATCAAAAACAAATTTGATCCGCTAAACAACGTCTGGCCAGACAACACATTGGGAGCTCAACCCACTCGCGTCACGATCGAACTCTCGATCAATCAAATCTTGCATAAAACAACAACAGCCTAAACAAACTCTAGTCAGGCAAACGTCGAGCTCTCGCTCGCAAGCAAGTTAACAAAACCGAACCCTCTTTCGTACTTCCACGAGATTTAAACAACTTAGTTCGAGCTCTCGCTCAAAACTAAACAAATTTTCGTCAGTCACCAAAACCGAACTCTTGTTCGTACTCGTGAGAATTCAAAACAATTTGGTTCGAGCTCCTGCTCGTAATTAAACGAATTCTCGCTAACATAAAATTTAAACAGTTAAGTACGAACTCTCACTCGTACTTAAGAGAATTTTTACTTACACTTAAGCCGAACTCTAGTTCGCACTTACGGAAAAATCCAAGGCGCTTAATGTCGAGCTCTCGCTCGCACTTAAGCAAAACGTCGCTCATTGAACTCTCGTTCACATCTACGTGAAACTTGTGCAATACAAGTCGAGCTCTCGCTCATACTTAACCAAATTCTCACTCATCTCAAAATCATAATCTTTTAAACTTTGTCTTCCGCCCATTAAGCTCGCACCTCACTTAACGTGTTGGGGGGCAACTGTTGGAGCTGGATTTAGCACCAAATCCGGCCCATCGTGAAGCCCATTAAGGAGTCACCTCAAGCCCATCTGCGACGACCCATTAGACATATGGCCCCCTTTGTATCTTCAACAACCTGTCGAGCTCTCGCCGTGTCGAGCTCCCGCTATGTCGAGCTCCCGTATTAAGGATATTTTTAAAGACTAAGTCGATCATGTTAGGCGAGATCCCGAGATATTCGGCTCGAGCAGCGACCTCCGAGATATCCGGCTCGAGTAACAACCGCCGAGATTTCCGGAGGACGTGCAACGAGCTCCGAGATTCGCGCAGCAGTTGGAGTTCAAGGGAGGCTATAAAAGGAGCATGAGTCGAAGAGAAAGCTCAACTTTTACCTAATTCTTAACCTGTATTCATTACGAGCTCTCGCACTTCATTCATCTTGTAATCGAGTACTTGTTCTTATCAATAAAATCCACTTATTCATTCTAAGTCTTATATTCTTCGGTTCATAAAGAGATTCTTACCCATCCTTTCTCCAATCTATTCAATCACTCTACAAATATCTGAATGTGGTTTTAGTGCCCACACCATATAATTTTTTTTTTGCATTTTTCTCAGTTTGTGGCCAACTATTCTTGTGTTTTCGTCAAAATATAACAGATTTACAACAAAACCTCAGATTTCGAACTTATAAACGCAAAAAAAACAAAATATTTTAGAATTTCCGATTTTTTAACTGCATAAGGTGAAATCGCCACGGTGCTTGGCCACTGAGCATATAAACGGCGATTAAGCGGTCACCGCGGGCGCGTTTTCGAACATGGCCACAAAGTATAGATTGGGCCTTTTGTAATTAAGTATAGGGTACGTTTTGGTCTCGTCCCATATGACTTAATTCTCTTAACCGATAATTATTATCATGATTATCTTCTTATTATATAAAGTAGGATGCATCAAAGTTAGTTTTTAACATGATCGTGACATGTGTCAAGTTAATTGATTAGATTTTGACATGTGTTAAAAAAAATTCAACCAATTAGATTTTAACATTATGATTACATTAATCTAAAAGTTAGTTTTAAAAATAAAAAGGGAAAATAATTATCTTTTTCAATTACTAATACAAAAAAAAATCGAAAAGGTAAATAAGAAAATTAAGAAGAAGGAAATTAAGATTTTTAATGTTTTTCATTTAAATTGAGGAAATTGTATGATCAATTACTAATAGTAAAACAAATCAAAAAATTAGTAAAATAAGTTTTTTTCAATTGCTAATACCAAAAGAAAAATAAAAAGGTGAAAAGATATATAAGAAATTTAAGAAAAAAATTGAAAAGGTAAATAAGAAATTTAAGAAAAAAAGTTTCTTTTATGTTTTTCATTTAAATTAAAAAAATTGTATGATCAATTACTAATACTAAAAGGAAATCAAAAACGTAAATAATAAGTTTCTTATATCAAAAAATCTAAAAGGTAAAGAATAAGTTTCTTTTATGTTATTCATTTAAGTTTTTTTTATGTTTTTAATTGTTAGAAAAGATTTAACCATTTTGGTTATTCGGTTGTTTAGTTAGGGTTTAAAAAATAAAAACGTCAAATTTGTTAATTTAGATTACAATAGTAAAATAAAAGCAACTAGGATATATTACAATTCAGAAAAAGAATATAAAATAGGGTTAATATTATAATTTAAGAAAAAGAATATAAAACGATAGTTGATAAAGTGTGTGAACTATATGACAAGTAGGGTTAATGTTGCTTACGATCCGCAACAGATTCTATGTTTTGAATATTTTAATTGAAAATAAATGAGAATTAAAATAAATAAATAACTTTTAGGTTTTGATTTTGTGTTTTTCATATATTTTTTTAGTAATGATCAGTTTTACTTTCTATTTTCCTAAAAAAAATATTTTAACGGGTTTTAAAATTTATTATTATAATACGCGGATCCTAATCTAGATTTTAATTATGATATATATAATTATAATAAAAGTAGGATAATTAATTCGTCAAAAGTTTGGAATAAATATATATATATATATATATATATATATATATATATATATATAAATATGATCGTGACACGTATTAATCAATAACTAAATTATTTTAGAATAAATATATATATATCTTATTATATAAAGTAGTCTGCGTCAAAGTTACTAATTCACATAATCGCGACACGTGTCAAGTTAATTGATTAGATTTCGACACGTGCCATAGTTAAAAAATAAAATAAAATAAAAGGATATATCTGAAAAAGGAAAATAAAACAAAAAGATGTATTTCAATTTAAGAAAATGAAAATATAAAATAAGGAAATAAGATTGTTAATTAACATGATCGTGACACGTGGCGATTCATATTTGATTCATTCGATTCAGATTCTGACACGTGTCCCGGTAAAATATTATTTTATAAACAAAATAAGATTTCCAAACACAGAAAACCTAAAAAATAAAAATGTTAAATTTATCGATTTAGATTAAAAAGGAAAAATATTATTTAATAAAATATATTTCAATTGAAAAAAGAAAAATAAAACAAAAGAATCTATTACAATTTAAGAACAGTAAAAAAAGTAAATAAGACAACTATGATATGTTTAAATTAAGAAAATGAAATCCTATATGCTAATGATACATTAGACAATGATGAGCTCAACGAGAAGGAAGATCATGTAAAGAGGCTTTTGACGCGAGTCTTGAGAAGTATAACTTTTCTAGAGAGCAGAGAGATCATATATGGGAGATGACTATGAAGAGAAAGAAAGACTTTGTTTGCTTGGAGAGTGTTAATGGGGAGATCGTTAACATACTTGTATCGCTCGAATAGCATACCGAAGTTTTTAACGCAACAGAACAAAAAAATATAGTTGATAAAGTGTGTGAACTACAAAAGAAGTAGGGTTAGTGTTGCTTAGGATCCGAAACAGATTTTGTGTTTTGAATATTTTAATTGAAAACATATGAGAATTAAAATAAATAAATATATAACTCTTAGGTTTTGAAAATTGAAAACATATGAGAATTAAAATAAATAAATAACTCTTAGGTTTCAATTTTGTGTTTTTAATATATATATATATTTTAAGTAGTCATCCGATTTGTTTTCTATTTAAAAAATAATAATTTTAACGAGTTTAAAATTTTGTTAATATAAAACAAAATGATCTATTAGAATTTAAGAAAAGGAAAAAAAAAGTAAATAAGATTAACTATTATATATTTCAATTAAGAAAATGAAATTCTATATGCTAATGATATGACATTGGACGATAATAAGTTCAATGAGCAGAAAGATTATGTAGAGAGATTTTTGATGCGTATCTTGAGAAGCATAACTTCGATAGAGAGCAGAAATATTATATACTAGAGATGAATATGAGGAGAAAGAAAAGACTTTGTTTGCTTAGAGAGAATTAATGGAGAGATCGTTAACATACTCGAATGACTCGATTTGCATACCCATGTTTTTAAGCAGCAGATAAAAAAAAAGATAGTTGATAAAATGTATGAACTACAAAAGAAGTAGGGTTAATATTACTAAGGATCCACAACAACAGATTCTGTGTTTTGAATATTTTAATTGAAAACATATGAGGATTAAAATAAATAAATAACTCTTAGGTTTCAATTTTGTGTTTTTAATATATATATTTTTTTTAAATAGCGATCCGATTTTTTTTTTTTTTAAATCATTGTAACGGGTTTAAAATTTTGTTATTATAAACCTGCATAAACGCGGGTCCTAATCTAGTTATTATAATAAAGTAGAACCTCTATAAATTAATAATCACTATAAATTAATAAATTTTGCTGGTCTCGAGTTGGCCAGTGTAAAAATTAGCAAAATTCGATAATATAATAAGATAATAATTTTTTGAAAGTCTAGGTAAATATATGGTCCAAACAATAAGTTAAATTAATAATTATACATCTAAGCATATATATTTACATATATAACTAAAGTAATATAGTAAAATATGATTAAATTATTGTTTTGAGTTTATAAACATTGTTGATTTATCTTTAAATTCTTTGATATGAAATTTTCTAAATGAATTTAATAATTTTGAAAACATTTTGTATTGTTTCTTGATGAACGTTAAAAGTTCAAATCGAAAATATCTCTATAAATTAATAAATTATTAATTTATCGATAAATTAATAATTATTAATTTATAGTATAGATAAATTAATAAATTTATAAGATAATAAAATCTTAAAGTCCCAACATTATTAATTTATAGAGGTTTTACTGTAGAAGAAATGAAGAGAATTGACCAACTGGGTAAACATATCAAAATAATCGATCTATCATTTCGGTTAACCGGTCGGTTCTGGGTAGGAACCGAAATCGAACTGCTACCCACGGTTCTGAAGCTCAAAACTCATTGAGTAAATAACTACTAACCGAACCCGATCCAAACCGGTTATTTCGAGTCGGTTCCAATTCGGGTTTTCAGGTCCGGCTTTTATGCCCATATAAACATAGTGATTCTACCATGAACCAAAGCAAATAAGATTAAACCGGTCCCAAGCCATACATGATATCTTACCGAAACTGCATATATATCATAGACGTAGCATATATAGAAACGAAACAAAATTCACTGAAAAAATACGAAGAAGAAATAGTCTCTTTCGACGGCTTCGTGTTTGGCAAGAGGAATCGTTCTTTGAAGATTTGGCAGCATTGTCTTTGTTTAGAGTGGTTTGGACTTTGGAGTTGTATGGCTTGTTTTGGGGAATGTTATGAAAATCTTTTTATTCTTATTGCTTTGTTCTTTTTTTTTTTTTGAAACTTTTTTTTTGAAACATGGGAGGCATAACAGCATGGTAAAGTACAAAATAAACTACAATAATAAGAAAGGCAAGATCAACAACAATTGAAAGCTAAGGATTCTGAAGGATACACACCGCACATGAAGCAACACGCAAACTCGAGGAGATAGCAATAGAGCAAGCAAAAATTTAACATTATGAATAATGTAAAATTTGTGAAATTATAGTAATTATTATTTTCTGTTAATTTAAATTTGTTAATTTTAGTATTATAATCTAGTGTATTTTTGTTATGATTTCACAGTTTTTTTATTTCAAATTCTAATAATTTTAACTCAGCTAATTAAAATATTATTTTTTTACTTTAAGAAAATTGACATATCATATTTTTATGTCATATTTGAATTACACTAACTTTGTTTCTAAATATGACCTTTTTCTAATTACAAATGATAGCAAGGATACGGCCAACTTTTCAAACAAATGGAAAACTTTGTGGCCCAAAATACGTGTGCGACAAAAGACTGTGACACAGCGTTAGTTCATGTGGAAGTTTTGGTGCAGTTACGTGACTTACGTCAAACAAAATCAATAGCCGCCTTGAAATTCAACTATTCTGAAAGAGTAGATTTATATATAGTCAGTCCTATAAACTCCAATCGTTACTGGCAATGTATAGAGTCCCGTATTGGGTTTGGCATATCGTAATTATCATTTGTATCTTATATCAATTAATTATGTAAAAACTGCAATTAGATGCAAAATATCTCTATTCCAATGTATGTTAAACAAACTCATTATTTTATATGACACTATGGTATTTTATACAATAATGCAAAACCCATTAATTTATTGGCGATTTTGCCATTATGCTATATTTGTACATAAGTGCTAAAATTAGATTATCTACCTATTAACCCTAAATTTTATGATTACGCAATATAATGAAAAGAAAATAAATTTTTCAAATCACCAAAATTAAAATATTAAGTACTTTCGTCAAAGAAACAAGTCACAACAATTCACACACTTTTTTTTTTGTTGAACAAACACAATTCACACACTTCAATGATTAAAACCACAATCTTTGAGTAAAACTTCATTGTTTAGACCGAAACATTGTTTTATTCCAATCAGAAGATCTTATAACAAGATAAAGCGTGACTCATGGCTCAAATTCTAATACCTCTTTTATGCCGATTACCCAAAGATGCTCTTTCTCACATCTGAAAAACTCTGAAAACTGCTTGAGAATCGTGTTCCACAAAATCAATTAAGGTGATGAATGTTTGTCTTGTTTTTAGATTTTGGTTTTTGGTTTTTGGATTTTGGTTTTTGTTTTTAGATTTTAGTTTTTGGATTTTGATTTTTTGATAATACTTGGAGAAAAACTCCAAAAATGTAGATTTTGGTTTTTGCTTACAAATTAGAAGTTATTTTAAAAAACTAGTTTCTCTAAATTTTAGGGAATCTATTTATCAAAAAACTTGATTGGCAAATAAAGTAGTTCTTGAAAAACAAAAACGGTTATGCTAAATATTCAACAACCAAACGCAAAAGTTAAAGAAAAAAAAATAAAAAACATAAGAAATTTTAAATGCAGTAAAAAAAAGGTTTAAATTACGGACTAATCAACAAATTAATTTTGTTGTTTTTCTATGTTAAGGATAAGTATGTTTTTCGTAAATATAGTGCAAATAATAATTCCTGGGATTTCAATTGGTGACATGTTTTTAAAGTTGAGTTACAGTTGATGTTGTAATTCGATGTAGTTTGCAGTAAAAAATATGTGGTAAAAACTGAATATTTATTTGGTGAGTTAACAGTAAAAATATAAATGATCATTTTTGTTAAAATAACTGGCTGATAGCTTTTTGATGTATATGTTGCAGTATGTGTTATTAAAAATAAAATAAATTTTAATTATTAATAATGATAACATTTATTACAAATTAATATAAAAAGATTAAAGAAATTAATTAATACCAACATAAACATATTAACTAAAAATAGTACTTTTTGTAACACAATAATAAAAAAACTTAATTCAAATGTATTTGTCAATGAACATTAACCAAAAACACTCATATTTACATATAACATTATGTAAGTAATTTTTTAAAACTAGTAAATGATAGTAAATTTTTTTTTTATAAATAATATAAACAATTTTATTAGAATCATTAAAAAGGAAACAAGAAAGTTTACAAAAATATTTAACCAAGATGATTTGTTACTAACAAATGAATTGGTAATTGTTTAAAATGAAATTAAAAAACAAAAAACAAAAGAATGAAAGACGTTGCCTAGTGGAAGCTATACAATTATTAAAATACTAACTCAACTTGTAATACATGATATTTTTCATGATGTTAAGTTAACTTTTGAGTTATCAATTTTACGAATATCGTAACTTAAAATTATAATTCAACCATTACACATTATAACTCAAAATCAAATACAAAAAATTTAAAAATACTGCATAATTGATAACATTTTTAAGTTATAGAATCTAAATCATGTCTAAATCATGTCACCAATCTATAGACTGAAGGTATAAGTTCATACTTATAAAGATTTTGTCTGTAAAAACAATGATTATTAATTTAAATATTTAAACAATCTGTCTGGCGTATAATTATATAAAACATGATTGTTATATTAAATATTATTAAATTTTTGTCAAAAAAATAAATTATAATGGATTTGAATACAAGTGGCGATATATTAATGAAACTTGCACATATTATTATGCTACATGTTATGATCAAAAGTTTTTATTGATTATAAAATTTAAAAATTTAATTATCAGCATAAATAATTAATACAAAATCTATAGTAAAATTACAAAAGCTCAGAATTAGATTGATAGATAAATATTCTCAACAATTAAATTTTATCTATATTTATTTCTTAATGTATTGATTTAATAACCCATAAAATGGGATTTTCTAAAAAAAATATACAGAAGTATTAAGAAATAATATTTTAATAACATACTAAGAAATAAAATATTAAGAAATGTTAATAATATTTAAAATATTATGTGGGATTTTCTAAAAATATTGTACAAAAATTATTAAGAAGTGGGATTTTACTTGTTCTATTCATAACTTTTTGCGATCCTCTTTAAAAAGTTTTCCATTTTTATATTTTATGTTTTTTTTTGTCGTAAATATATTTATTTATTTTGAATTATTATAATCATAGTACACAGTTTTTGTAAGCCATGGAGGGGATACACACATCCAGAAAATAAAATTCTATTTTGCAAACCATTACAAGATAGAATATGAGCTGCAATATTACAGTCCCTGTTAATAAACTTAGTTTGAAAAAAAAAAATTTGGACAACCAATTTTTAATATCATCTAATAAATTGGAAACACCAATTTTTATATTTTATGTTTACTGTTTTCTAATTGTACGAAAGATTTGTTTTTTATCAATTTAACCAAAACAAAAACAAAAATTAAAGAAAAAAAAAAGAAACATAAAATGCCTAAATTACTGACCAACAAAAATCGCCGAATGTGTGTAAATCTCAGAAACCGACCCATAATCCCAAATCCCAATCATCACTTTCCGTGTCACTCTCTTCCTCTCCCACGTTTTATCTCCCTTTATGGGTTTTAACTTCCCTTTCTCTTCTTCTTCTTCTTCCATTTTCTCATTTCAAACCTCTCTCAAGTTTTCGGTTTCTCTGATCGACGACGATGAGGCTTTACGTCTACGTCTTGCAAGCGAAGGATTTACCGGTGAAAGAGGCGTTCGTGAAGCTTCACGTCGGGAAACACAAGTCGGAGACGAGAATCGCGAGAGATGCTTCGAATCCGATCTGGAATGAGGAATTCGTTTTCCGAGTTAGTGGCGTTGAGGAAGGTGACGATGTTGTTGTATCGGTTCTTCATCATGACTCAGTGCAGTCGAATGCCTCCACGGTGTTAATTGGTAAAGTTCGTATACCTTTTTGTTCCGTCGCCGGTGAAGAGAATCAGACTCTGTTGCCGACGTGGTTCGCTATCGAAAAGCCCAGTGATGGCAAGTTCGTTAACATCGAATGTGGTTAGTATCTGATTCCCTTAGTATCGATGTTGTTAATATTCGTGGATTCTGGTATTGGATTGATTCTGGAATCACTTGCGCGACCATTTTGAGTATGAAATGGCATATTCGTGTCTACTTTGTTGATCATGATGGAGTTTTCTGGGATTAGGTGAGAATTTTAGTCTCTAATTAGCCATTAGTGATATTAGCTTGAGATCATATATGAAGAGAATGTCACTGTGAATACATGAGAATGTGGTTGAATTCTGTATTGCCTTCTTTATGAGGATGGTGAAACTATCTAAAATGTCTCTATTAAACAATAAGCTTTCTCTGCTTTTACTCAAGACAGATTGAGATACTAGAATTATCAAAATCTATTGAGTTTGATATCTTCCCTTGTAGGCATTGGGTTATGTGTTTAAGCGTTGATTAAACGACTTAGAGATTCATTTTGAAATGATGTTTTCTGGTATTTGGTGAGAATTTGAGTTCTTACTTAGTGTGAAATGGCGTACCATTAGTGTTTATAGCTTGAGTTCATACATGAGATTGTGTTTCGTAGTTATTTGATTTTGAGATTTCTCTGATTGCCAGTGTGAATGCATGAGAATGTTCTGTGTTTCCCTTCTTTTTTTGGATGAATCTATCTTAGTTGTCTCGCTCTTTTTAACAATAAGCTTTCTCTGCTACTACTCTAGACAGCTGGTATCTCAACATCTTTGTGTTTGATATCTTTCCTTATAGGCTTTGTATCTGTGTGTGTACATGCATGTCTAGTAGCAGAGAAAGCTTATTGTTAAGACATTTAACAATAAGCTTTCTCTGCTACTACTCTAGACAACTGGTATCTCAACATCTTTGTGTTTGATATCTTTCCTTATAGGCGTTGGGCTTTGTATCTGTGTGTGTACATGCATGTCTTGGTTTATCTCTGGGTTTAAATTTTACCTTTGTTTTCAGGGGAAATCCTTCTCAGTCTGTCTTTGCAAGGGAAGTGGGAAAGTATATCTGGTGACAAAGTCCTCCATGATAAGCAGGATATCAACTTGGAGGGCGTAAAAGAGCTTGAAGGGTCGCCTAAAGATCTTGGTTCCGCCAAAGATGGGAAACGGCGTAAACACCATGATGGGAAGCACATAATGAAGAATTTCGTCAACCAGATTGACAAGCTTTTTCATAAGAAAGAGGAAATCTCTAAAAGACTCAACGACGAGTCAGCAGGAGAAAGTGTAACCTCAAATTATGAGGATGCCACAGACAAATCATCTTCCTCTGCTACTTGTACTAGCTTTGAGGAAGGCCTTGATCTGATGCAGTCTAGCGACAGCGAAAAAGAAGAAATGCCTGAGAATCTTCTTGGGGGAATTCTTCTTGATCAGAAATATTTAGTCTCACCTTCTGATCTTAACAAATTTCTTTTCTCGCCAAATTCGCAATTTAGGAAAGAGTTGGCTGAACTTCAAGGCTTATCAGATGTACAGGAAGGGCCTTGGACAATGATACAGGAAGATAATCCTCGTCTAACACGGGTTGTCACATACATTAGACCTGCAACAAAGATGGTCAAAGCAGGAAAAGCTACAGAGAATCAACTTTACCGGAAAGCGAGTGGGAACCAGTTTGCTATTTTTGTTAGTGTAAGCACACCAGATGTTCCCTATGGACACACCTTTAAAGTAGAGTTGCTTTACAAGATACTACCTGGAACAGAGCCAAATGCTGATGGTGAATCTTCTCGACTAATTATATCATGGGGAATTCAATTCAGTCAAAGTACTATAATGAAAGGTATGATTGAAGGAGGTGCTAGGCAAGGGCTGAAAGAGAGCTTTGAGAAATTCGCTGATCTCCTTGCTAAGAGCTACAAAACTCTTGATCCGGCTGTTGTATTGGACAAGGATCAGGTTATAGCCACAGTGCAGTCAGAGAAAAAGACTAATTTGAAATCAGCTTTTCTGTACTTCTGGAGTTCCTCTGTCGTCTGAGCTGTTCTTTTGTCAGTGTATGTTGTGGTACATATATTTCACTCTGAGCCCAAAAAAATCCAAGGAGTTGAGTTCTAAGGGCTTGATTTACCTGATAGTTTTGGAGAGCTATTCTCTAGTGGAATACTAGTTCTTCTTCTGGAGCGTGTTTATATGATGACAGTCCACTTTATACAAGCTAGATTGCATCGAGGTGAAATGATAGTTTCTTTTTAAATAACAACATACAAACTTGTATTACTTGTGCAGTCCAATTGTTGATATGTTTCTTTTTTCCTGATTTCAGGAAGAGATCAAGGAGTCAAGGCCAATGGTAAGGGATGGATTCTGACAATAGCTCTAATTAAGGGCACAAATTTGGCTTCAGTGGAAGAAACAGAGCTCTTTGATCCTTATGTTGTTTTCACTTGCAATGGGAAAACAAGAACTAGCTCTGTCAAACTTCAAGCTCAAGATCCTCAGTGGAATGGTAGTCAAACATTTTCTCGTTTTTGTCTCTTCCATTTCTGTTGAAATACTGTCTCATTCTCTCTCTTTCTTTTCTACGCTGTTTCCTTTTTTTATTGCCACCATGCCACTAAATAATACATGAGTGTGTTTCTTGCAGAGGTAATAGAATTTGATGCAATGGAGGAACCACCGTCGGTATTAGATGTGGAGGTATTTGATTTTGATGGTCCATTTGACCAGGGTGACTCTCTTGGGCATGCGGAGATCAATTTCTTGAAACATACAGCTGATGAACTTGCGGACTTGTGTGTTCCTCTAGTTGGTCACCATGCTCAAGCGTCTCAGTCAAAGTTACAGTTGAGAATTTTTCTGGAAAACAAGAACGGGGTTGAAACAATGAAGGATTACTTGAGTAAAGTGGAAAAGGAAGTCGGAAAGAAGGTAAACATGTGCATCTACTGTATCATTAGTTGGCCACTCTTTGCGATTCAGTGTGGTTGCTCGAAAAAGCCTGATGTCTTGCTCTCTTGTTGTATGTGTTAACAGTTGAACATTCGGTCACCTCAAAAGAACTCCGCTTTTCAGAAACTGTTTGGTTTGCCACATGAAGAATTTCTTCTCAAAGAATATACATGTTACTTAAAGAGAAAACTTCCTGTGCAGGTTTGCCTGTGTTTTCTTTTCCTATGACTAATTCTTGAACTAGATATATACAGCGTACCGATAGATTCATGTAGATTGTATTTAAGATTTGTTTGCTAATGTTGTTGACAGGGCAAGCTCTTTCTGTCTGCTAGAATCGTGGCGTTCTACTCAAATCTGTTTGGACACAAGACAAAGTTTTACTTCCTCTGGGAAGACATTGATGACATCCAACTGCTTCCCCCAACTCTTGCTTCTTTAGGTAGCCCTTTGCTTCTCATTGTTCTGAAAAAGAACCGAGGTCTTGATGCAAAGCATGGGGCTAAATCTCAGGACGAGGAAGGAAGACTTTGGTTCTATTTCCAGTCATTTGTGTCATTTGATGCGACTAGCAGGTATTCGAATCAACTTGACCAAACCCTTAGCGTTTTTAGTTCACTATTTGTAGCTATTGAATTTGAATTATCCATGAAAAATGGCAGGACAATCATGGCTTTGTGGAAAACGAGGACGTTATGTATAGATCATAGAGCACATATAGCAGAAGAAGAGCTAGATGTATCAGATCCTTTCCTCTTGCCTGAAGATGCTGCAATTGTTTCGGATGCGGATGCATTAAAGATGTCGAAAGTCTACTCGTGTGATCTACCTGGCGATGTATATCTTTTTCACTCCTGCCCATGTTTACTTCACGGTTTACACATTCAATAGTAGCGAAGATCGGTGTGAAGATGATATTCTCATAAATTGATCTCAAAGCTTCCTCTGGTCACAGGTCGAATTGGTGATGAAGATCTTTGGTGGAGGAGAAATGGAGCGTAAGATCATGGAGAAATCTGGATGTCTCAATTACGCGACTACAACGTGGGAATCTAAAAAACCAGGGATCTATGAAAGACGCCTTTCTTACAAATACAACCACTATGTCTCTGTGTTTGGAGGCGGAGTCACTTGCTCACAACAGAAATCTCCTGCTCCGAATGATGAAGGCTGGACCTTGAATGAGATTGTAGCTCTCCATGATGTACCATTCGGAGACCATTTTCGCGTAAGTCTTCTTGTTGTTCGGTTTTTATAAACAAATCCACTTCATGATAGCTAATTAGTAAATGATTATGATGATGATGATGAATGTTGTAGGTTCATCTAAGGTATGAGGTGAAGAAAGGAGGAGTTGATTGTAAGACAAGTAAGTGTGAGGTTTACTTGAGGATCAGGTGGCTCAAACCGATAAAGTTTGAGCAGAGAATTAGCAAAAGTATAATGGAGAAATTCAGGAATCGATTGAAGGTTATATTTGATTTGTTCCAGAGAGAGTCTGTTGCAAATTCATCTTTGACACTTCTTTGACTAATAATAAAACTATACTCGTCTTTAACTTTGTCACCCTAGCCATTTCTTTGGTGGTTTTAATTAGCTACCCAATTAATACCAAAGATATCGTTCACTCTTGCAAACTGGCGCTTAAATCGCGTCCACGTAAACACTGTTAACGAATGATAGACATTGTTGTTATTTGATACTAGGTGACCGTCCGTGCCAAAACGGGCATATGAATCAGATTTAAAATAATTTTATCATTTTAGATCAATAACAACGAAATATATAAAAGTCATTAACTTAAACAAAATGTTCAAAAAGATTACGGAACACAAAATATTACAAACTCTAGGAGTACTACTCGCAACATTCGATAACTAATCCTAATTTATCTAAAAACACTCGATCGTCTATGAAATCATTGCATGCCATCGTCCAGTTGAGCTTTCTTCGTCACAACGCAATCTAAAACAGATCGAAACCGCATTTTAAATAAACCAAGAAGTAATTCAAATGATGAACTATGTATATGATAATTTAAATCCTACGGGTTGATATTACCTAACACGAAAATCACGTACATCCGGGATTTTACGATTAAAAAAAAACTCACAATACTTCTGCATTCCGACAATATCTATAGTGCCTAATAAAAAAAAACAATTCATATTATAAGCCAAATAAAAAAAATCCGGAAGGGTAATAATGTTTCATATCTCATCAATATCACGTATCAAGAAGATATCATTTCCATAGAATCAAACGTTATTGACGTTATGTAAAATACTAAATACCTCCGAAATCATTAATACGCCACCACCTTAGGACACATACAACATCCTCACCACGAACCCGGTTCCGTTTTAATGAAAAATCTTCAGCCACTCTACCCAATGCAAAACATCCAAGGACACGCTTCCTACACAATAAAACAGAATAATTCAAACAATTCCAAACAATCGGAATATTATACAGAAACCAAGAAATATCATTTAATTATCTATCATCTTGCAACTTAAAATTAATCAGAGCATAATCATCTTCCATCTTATTATCATCGTAAACCTTGAGCTCACCAACTTTTACAACAATACCGATCACATCTTCACAATATAAAGAAAAGAATCAGATCCTCATCAAAATCAAGTCATCTTACAAATGGTGTAATACATATGCCATATCAAAAAGACAACTAACCGACATAGTATTTGATGTCCAAACAACAAGCAAGTAGATCCCCATAGTCAACAAAAGATAAATATAAGCCATTTCCGAGATTAGCAATTCCAACAAAGCTTATGCAATTGATGAATTTTAATTTGAATCGATGATTTGCGATTCTAGACAGACCATTAGAAGTTTTAACTACGAAACCATTGAAAAGACTTCATACACCTTTAATCAACTCATCGTAAAAAAGATGAAGGTATCGATTCCCAACCGAACCCTGAATTTTAGTTCCCTAAAGACAAAAGTTAATAAAAACACAACGTGAGCAGATAAATACTAAACAAATGGTAATGAAACGGAATATCATCTTAAATGCTAATAAAACTAACATGTATGTCAACAAAGATCATCTTTAACTTATCGCAACGATTCCCATCTCTCCCGCGCCACTTCTTCAGCAACTTCATTTCGATACCGCGATCGACAACCTTATGATCGATCCAAGACACTTTGATATATCTCCTCATCTCACAAATAAAAAAAAATTTAACTTCACGAACCATTTATATGTTGAATGAGGGGAAAACTATGCACATATAAACTCTCGATAACTCAAGTCTCGGTACCCAAGAAATTTGTCCAGGAAAGAAAATCTCTGTTAGTAAAGATTTTAACATATCTATATGAACATAGATACTTTAGGAACATCAATCACTTATGAAAAATAGCAGATTTTTTTTTTTTTTTCTCCCCATAAGGAACATAACGTTCGTTTTCCAATAACCACATTATTGAATACACCAACTAATATTTAAATATAAAATAAATATAGAAGACGATAGGCCACCTCAACGGTGACAATTCGCACATCAACATATTCGATACAAGACACAGGTGATAGACATCTAGACACACATGAGCTGTAACTTCCAAATATAAAATTTCTCTACATCTCTGACTACTTTTGACTAAGCTACATATATTAATTATCACCTATGAATATTCTAACTTTATGACTAAATTATAATTATTATGTAGGCTTAAGAATTGATAGACCGCGTATCGTCATCTAGACCAGTTTTGAGAAGATGTAATTGATCCTGATCCATTAAGCCTAATTTAACCATCTGATCTCACTAACAATATTTGTGTAGAAAATACATTGCTTAACTATGCAACTAATTTTATTACAAATACTCAAAAGTAATCACGAAACGATTAGGTTTGGTATTATCTTTTTTCATCACGCCATATCAAACAGTTGTAACCATTCAAATACCATATTCCGGCAAGAATATTGAAGATAACACAGCTTAGTAACACAAATAGAATCCAGGTTACTACAGATATGTCTCAACACAAGTAAAAAGTCTAGGAAATACACCACTCGAGATCTCTTCCGTATTTAATTAATGAGGTATCAAGAAGATGCTTCTTCTTCTTCATAATCCTCTTCCTCACTATCTCCTAAACTGATGACATATATACATCAAACAATAAATATATATACGATACCTGATTTGCATATGACAAAAAGATCAAAAATAAGACTAAGCATAAATCTCACATCGTATCCCTCAGCTCATGAGCCTCTTGAAGATCAAGATCAAATAGAATCCTTGAAACTTCAGCATGATCAGAAACATTGTATTCCTCTAAACAATCATAAAAATAAACAAATGAATACAAATGAACAACGAAGCTAAACATACTATTATTGAGAACTATGAGTCTTACCATTCTGCTTAATGACACGCCTGTCAGCCAGAACACAAATCACCATTAAATCACCACGACAACACCACTTATCATTGAAGTCAATTGCCAATTTTCCATGAGCAACATATTCTAACTTACGATGACTATATATATGTTAGAATATATCGATTCAATAAGCACAACCCAATAATTTGTAAACATATAACGAACACTTACATTTCATCCCTTAATGAAAACTTGACCCTTGTAGTCATCTTTGATTCAAATATTTCCAGTGTCAGATCTCGAGCTAGTTCAAGCTCGCCAACATCGCATAGTGCTCCGACCAAATCTAAAATTTTAAATTAATTTAGATAGACACGCTAATCAATAAATTTTTAAAGCATATTCTTATGTCAAATAACATAATAAAAAGATTGTTCTGGAGAACATACCAACCGGACAATTTCTTTCAAAATTTCTCATATGAAGGTCCTGAAAACTAAGATTTCGCATAAAGTGATGATCACCCCTATAAAAATCACCCGTCTTAAAATCACCTCAGACACTAGTGCTCGATGCAAACTTGATTCTCCAAATATTTGAAGTTAGACGCCTCCGAGAGTTCGCAGAAATAACGGTAAAATTCTTGATAACATTCCACTGTCCATCATGAAGAGTCCTTGAAAAGTATGGAATCAAATCCTCATTCCCAACATATGCTTGTATTTTCGATCCCTAAAGATGTTTACAACCCAAATCAGCTAAAACTCATAGAGCGAATTAAAATATATTAATAAAACGACGACCAAATCTTACATGTTCGTCAAGAAGAATGAAGTGGAGAACATCGTCGCCGCCTGGAACTAGCTCGGTCCATCTCTTATTTTCCAGTCGATTCTTGCAGGCACCAATTCGGAAATTGCTTAAGAAATACAGTAACTCGGCAATTTAGGAAAAAAGTAGAGAGAAATTGCCGAGTTACTGTATTTCTTAAGAAATTTCCGGATGTTCATGAACCTGCATCTTAAATACCAACAGTCGTCCATTATCAGAGACTCGTGACCTCATAATGGCTATAACTTAGCCACATAATGGTTTCAAATGCTAATAATTATCAGAGAGAATAATCAATGCACTGAGGCAAACAAAACCAGCTTTTACTATTCCGTCAGTTTTATTATTTCGAGATCAATTTCACATTTTAAAAGCATAAAAGATAAGTAAAACGCTTAACGCTAAAAACTACCTAATCGTTACACAAAATATCACAAAACCAATTCAACCGACCAAAAAGATACATAATCGATTAACTACGGGCCCAACAACCTCGCACTATTCTCTCGGCCCACAAGTTTAATGTAAATAACAATATTAACGTAAATAATAACATATGTTTCGAACCCAAGTTTAAACCCAATGGACTGTCCGCAACTTCGGTGATTAAAATACATCTACTGAAAATATAACCCTAGAGTCTCTGTATATATATATTGATCTTATTGAACAAAAGAAGCGATGAAAATCACGTGAGTAATAGACATAATATTCCCTAGCTACAACTCATTATATCTCAGTTCTTATTAATTTTTTTTAAACTATTCTTATTAGAAGGAAACAAATATTGAAGATGACAATCCTGCCAATTCATCAACCATTAAACCAAAATACAATATAAATGGAAGGCGATACCGAACCGAAGGGAAGGTTGTAAAAATCAAACTCCTAGCTTGGATGTATTGTAACAGTGTGTATCAAGAAGCAAGGTTTCTTCGCTACACGAAGTTCCCATCGCGATGGGTTTAGCACTAAAAAACCAAGGAATGGCTTCCCCGTCGTCGCCCTAAAATAGAAAATGTTCCTGACGATGTGCGTCTTCCAAATATCCCACAACGATGCGGTGAGATTTTCAATCTACGAACTTTGCTAAGTGTTGTTACAGGACCAGTGTCTTTTTGACGACATCAAGACGGTAAACGGTGTGTTCTATCCGACTTTTACCCAAGCATGCACTGCAATGGGGTTGATCAATGGACCTGCAGCCGAAGTCTAGAAGAATAGCATTGATAAAATTATAGGGTGTTTTTAATATATTATGACATTTTATTTCAATAATAACGATCTAAAATATTTTATGGTTTTACATAATATTAGTTTAACGATGATGAGGATATTCTTAATTCGTATTTGCTAATTTCCCAATTTATATTCTTATGTATTTATCCAATCTAGATTATAAATTATCTAAATTATGCTACTATTATAATACACTATCTTATGATAGTATATTAATTTAATATAGGTACATATAACAATATAAATTTAAATTACATCTTTAAATACAATCTTCAAATCTCTAAGTAGAATAACTACAACATGTACAAAATCCATCTACCATTATATAAAAAAATAGGTCAACACCGGAATAAAGAGTATATCGGGTGCCTACTTCCCATTTAAACATATTTTTAAAACGGACTAATTATAGTTTTTATATTTTGAATATAGACAGATCAGGAATATATTACCATACAGATATATTGTACATATCTAATGAAAACTATTCAACAAAAATACCGGCAATATATATATGTATGTATACTTTGCAAATATTACCTAATATCGAAGAAGAGAGAACAAAGGTAATGTATAACATCTACATATAATACATCTTACGCAAGGTCTATTGTTGGAAATCTTCTAATCTATTTCCACATTATTTCTACAAGATTAATATATCTCTAAGATGACGATCCTACCAATTCGCCTACCATCATCTCCATCTACAATGTCCATGGATGTATACTCGGAGACAACTGTCAAGAAAAATAAATTTTTGGGTTGGATGGATTGTAATAGACAATATCTGGAAGTCAGTAAGAGTCTATCGAATTGCCATTGGACTGGGTCTGGCACTCAAAAACTAAGGGGTGGCTCCCCAGGCGTCGACTTCAGTATAAAGCAAATGGCGCACGTCTTCCAAACTATCCACGACACCGTGGAGAGATTTTCTACCTAAGAACTTTGTTAGCTGTTGTTAGAGGTCCAGTGTGTTTTGACAATATCAAGATTGTTAACGATGTTATATATCCGACCTTTGCTCAGGCATGTATTGCGATGGGAATGATCCGTGCAAATAATGTTAAAGATTAAAAAGTCCGCTTGATAAAGTGGGCAAGGTTATTTTCTTATGACTTTCCATATTTTTTTATTTCTGGTGTTAATTTATCTTGTTTTAAGTCATATTCACACAATTCTTTGAATACTTTCATACATTAACGCTACGAATCCGATCGAAACCAACCTTGCGATAAATTTTCAGTAGACAAATCTTCTCGCATCATCAATAAATAACATCGTACACGATTATAATATTCATATATATGTTTTTTGAACAATATATGCCAGATTAAATATACATGTGTATTCCTTTCACAACAACCGTATAATATGTATATATCACATATTATCATTACCAAATTAGAATGATAACTGCCTAAGGAGAATTTTGGTTGTTAAATTTTCATCCTAAGTAAACACCTAAACGTACTAAATCAAATAATCACTTTACTTTTATAAAATGAATCAAGGAGATGGAACACTTTTTTAAAATAGCATAAGCTTAATCGTTCGTTTTGCATAGCATCCTTTTTGACACGGCCGGATGGTTTATATAACTGTAAGATGTTTATAAAGCATAACATTCTTCCATTAACGAATTTTAATTATAAAAATAATCGGTACTAACTATGCTTCACGGCGGAGACAAACCCAACTAATTATGAAAAAAACCATAACGCTATAAACTCTATAAAAAAACAAAAGCACAACCTTAAAGGAAATAATATTAAGTCAACTTATCAGCATTAAGTCAACCTAAACGTTTAGTCACACCAACTTTCTCACATATAGCCTTCCTCTTGCCCAAAATGTTAGCTGAAGATACACCGTCGACAGATGTCTCCAATAAACATGTGGACAAACTAACGTTACCACAATCACTATCAAAATCAGTTGCATAATCATCAACGATGTTGCCCAACTGCACCGAACAACAACCGTCATATAGTATCATAAAAGAAATAACTAATCAATATGCGATCAAGAAACCATTGGTATAATATTGTTAACACAATCCATTTTTTTTTATTGAAATTTTTATAGAATTGACATTAGATACTTATTATCTAACCCAAAATAATATTTTTAAAATACATATTTTCGAAAAACGATTATGGAATTATCGCCCGTATATATGTACATATATACAAAATATACCTATAATATATCCTAAATAATGGAAATATTCCAGTTAGCCATACATATTCAACATAGTTAGTTTCTTATATTTATCACAAATTTATCGCTAGATTTAATATATAATAATAATAACTTAGACACATATAAACTAATGGTAAAGATAATTAGACCAACCAAAAGAAAAGAAACATTCACTCATTTATATATTCTATAAATATAGTCCCTTTTATTTGTTAACTGATTTTGGGTTCCTATAGTTACTTTTTTAATTTAAAAAGAATATAACAACCCTTTAAGTTTTCTGCCTTCTGAGATGTAGATAATCTGAACAATATAGAAAAAAGGAAAATTAACTATTTTGATATATTCTAACTATATAAGAGAAAATTATATATACTATTATAGTCTCTTTTATTTGTTAAATGATTTTGGGTTCCTATAGTTACTTTTTAAAATTAAAAAAGAACATAACGACTCTTTAAGTTTACTGGCTACCGAGATATAGATAATCTGAACAATATATATAAAAATAAAACTAACTATTTTGATATATTCTAGCTAAATAAGTGGAAATTATCTATTTTTACATAGCTATATAAGGGGGAACTATCTATTATTTTAAAATCATGAAGAAATAATCAGGGAAAGAAATATGATGAATTTGTCTACCTTTGCAATTATAACATAGCAGATTTGTTTGTTGAAATATATATTTTAAAATTAAAACATCTCAGGATAAATTTTGGAATATCAACTCTCGCCGATAAATTTAATAGGTACATGCGCAGATAATAACCAAAAAGTTTCTTCTCTCAATTAAAAAAAAATTATCCTTCATGTTAATATTAAGTGCAAATAATTTTACGTAAACCAATAATTACGAGTCCAATACAGATAACAACTACGGTAGGGTTACATTCTCACGATTTTAGAATAATCCAATATTCATCTACCAGATAACAATAAAAAACCCGATTATTATAAATTATCCTTTTTTACCTCATGCTAATATTAAGTGAAAATAATCTTACGTGACCCGATAATCACGAGTCCAATACAGATGAAAACTACGGTAGGCTTACATTCTCACGATTTTAGAACAATCTGATATTCCTCTACCATATAACAATAAAAACCGATTATTATAAATTTTCCCTTTTATCTTGTTAAATATGCATTTTCTCTAAAGACGATTAAAGTATTATCACATTTATATTTCTGGAAATATCAAACTCCAGAAAAACTATTTCTAGCAATAACAAAACATGTCACAACATAATCACAAGAACCTCAAGAATGCGTAACATTATTTATTATTTATCCGATCAGTGGTCATCAAATCAGTAATCCCAAAACACAAAGACTCAAATACTCTAAAACACAGAAACATGACCCCACTATCTTCACCGCATCCGGAAACATAATTACTGCATAACCCACCACACATCAACCCTAATCATATGTTATGTAGAACCCAAGAGCAGTGGAGAGGGAGCCAGTGGCAACCTACATCACAAACAAACAATTACCACCAACCAATAATGTCATTTAACTAAAGAAATATAATCAACAATACTAAAATACCAACCATCATCTAAACTCGCGGTCCTCACGAAAAAGAGGATTTAACATGACTTGTGTAGGAGAAGTAGCAGTGACCGACAATACACCTTAGATTTAACAAAACAATAAAGTCAAAACTATTAAAATAATTCAAATGTTAATTCACAAAACGAAGATTTTGTAAAATGATATACCTTCGTGCTCACTAAGGACACCACACCTAATGACATGCACAAACGACAGAATCAGCCGTAGATACACCGTACCAATCGAGACTAAACTTTAGGGCATCAAAATCAGTTAAAAAATACCGTATCTCATCAGTCCTAGTTTCAAAAATCATAAATAAATAAGAGGTACACATAAAATCAAAACACAGAAACCCAAAGAACCATCGTAAAAACATCAACACATACCGTAAATCACGTAGCAAGAAGGATATAGAAACACCACCACAATCATCATAGCCGTCTGCCAAAGGATCATCACATGAACCTCCAACCTCGTTCAAGACACCAACATCGAATACATACCCCACAAAATCTATACAACAAATAGGACATGGACATAGATAAACGTTGCCAGTTTCAGAATAAAAAAAGCAACAAAGAAGATAAAAATGACCAAGACTGTACGAGATCATCAAACTAACCTGCCAAATATTCAAGACCGTGAACTCGATCCAAAACACTCCGAAAATCTATAAACTCAAAAAAAATTCTATCACAATGCTTTAAAACCGGTGTAACCATTGTGGTATCAAGGAACTCGATTTGACAACGGTGCAACGTAAATCGAATAGAGCCAAAGTGATCGACTACTCGGAATTATCGATAGTAAACCAACCCTCCATGAAAAAATTAGACACAAAGCAATTATAATCCCTACCAACAACAAATGCATGTATCTTGAAACCCTGCCACAAATAACAGAAAATTACAAAAAATATAAGAGATCGATACGGATAACATCACCAAGAAAGTTAATAACAAACCTGATCATCGGCCAAGATCAACTGAAGTGTCCTCTCAAGACGACAGACATCAGCCATGAAGTTAGACAACCTTAAACTTTATTCAGAGAAAATAGATAAATAACCTAAATTTTTATTTTTTTTCTCCTTTTCTACACATGTAAATTAACATTCTTTCCTGATTTTGATCAATAAATTTGATATTCAATAAAAAAAAACTTATTAAATATATTTGAATATTATTATATCTTACTATTAAAATAATTATATTAATAAATTTGCTCACTTCCAAAACAATTTAAGATATGCATACAACAGATATTCGATTGTTTAGACTAAGATCTAAAAAAAAAAATTATATCATAAGATCAAAATAGGTAACATAATAACCTGGAACAAAAAAATATATAAATTAAGATCTCATATTCGTTCAATAAGTTTTGCAAAAAACTGCAATTGATATTTTATGTTGTTATATAATTTTCGTTCTTTGGATTTGATGTGTTTTATATCCTTTTGCGTGTCGAAGTCAAATTTCCGAGGTTTTGCGCGGATTTCGCTTCATCGGTTCATGATTGATTCTTCTCTCAAGACAGAATCATTCTTCACTTCTTCGATGGAGATTTCGGATGTTATAAAATGGAGTTTCTCTTATTGATTAAGGAATTAAGTCAATGGGAATTCATTTTGGTTGCTTTAGAACATGATAAGTAAGAGTTGGATTTTCCTCAATGGAAAGCGTTTCGATGGATGTTTTGACTTCAGATCCACCGTGGGTTCCTGGGTTTTGTGCTATTGAAGATCCGACCAACAACTTTCAGCGATATTTTAACAAATGAAAGAGATATCATTAATAGAAAAACATAGTTTTCTTTATTCTTTTTTTAGCAAACTTACAAAATTGTTGAACACAAGTTGTGAGTTTGCATATATACTAATAGGTAACATACTTTGGAACTATGAATCATTCTCTACCATAAATTCCACATATCAATTATGAACAACCAATTCAATATAAGATTCGTACACACATTCACCAAAGCTTGGGTCAGTAACAGTGAATGTGTCAGTATTTCCGAAATTACACGTTTCTTTGGTGTGGCCGTTGTTTTGGTAATAAAGATTCATCAGATATGATGCATAATTTGGGAGAGTATTGGGGTTAAAACATTTTCCATTGGGCAAGATTGATCTATAATCATACGTTCCTAGATTGCACACAAAATATTCGCTTGAAGTTGTGCATCTGCTACAGGTTGGACAACAAAATACTTTAAATTTTTGTATTTTTTTGAATATTAATATGTATATTTTTTACATAATTATATTATTTTTACATACTTATTTTTCGAATAGAAAATTATTATCTCGAATAAAAGGTTAGATATTTTATTGATTCCTCGTCCGATTGCGTTGATATGTCTTTACGATCTTCATTGCTAAAAAGCATCTTTCAACAGTTGCGGTAGCGACATGAAAAATCAAAATCAACTTCAAAAGCCTACAAACAAAATGATATGACATGTTTTCTTGTCTCCACCAATGTACGAGCAAGTTCTCCAAGATCGTTTAGATGAGTAAATCTTTCATCACTTTGAACATTATCTATGTGGATGTCTAATTGTTGCTCCAGAGATATGCACTTTGCATAACTAAAGTCATGTGGATAGAATGTATATAACCTCATCACCTTTGAGTGTCTAACTGGAAGAACGAATTGATGAGAAATAAAGAAGCAGCGCAAATAAGAAATTCGGTGTTCACCTCATTAAAACGATCGTTAAACTCATGAAGCAGCATATCCAAAACAATATAGAAACAATTGACCTTGTAGTGTTGCATATTTGTTATTCCACATTTTTTTTCTTGGTTTCCTTGAGTCAATGAAATCTTCCTCCATGTCAAACTTTTCAATATGATGTTTTTCACAGAAAGAAGAAACTTTAATCATGAGAGAATTCCATCTATCATCTCTAAACTTTTGCAGTTGTCTCGTAGTTGATTTCAGCAATGACATCAAAATATCATGATCTATTTTTTGTAGAGCCATGTACAAACAATTTTTAAGTCTTAAAAGGTGTATCATCATCTGCAAATAGAACTTAAAATCAAAGCTATGAAAGTATCTGAGGAGACCATGTGCTTGACGTCTTTTTGAGTTTTCTACACTTTCATTCTGAACACACACAACCACATTGGTGATAGAAGAAAACATCTTAACCACACGCAATAGAGAGTACTATAGTGAGAACCCCAACAAGTATTTCCTGGTCTTTTAAAAGTAACCTCTTTATTTAACCATTTTCCAATAGTGAGTTCACTATCATCAATTTATTTCTCAATAGTTTCTCCTTAAATCCATTTGAGCATATTTTTCCTTTTGCATGAAGCTCCCACTACATTCAAAAAAAAAAAAAAATCATATAAAAAAATATCCAACATCAAAATATTTTTTTACAACTGCCATAACAAGCAATTGGAATTGATGAGCAAAACAATGGACATAATATACTGATGTGTTTTCCTTCGAGACTAATGATTTTATCCCGTTAAACTCACTTTTCATATTACTTGCTCTGTCATAACCTTGGCCTCCCACACTTTTAATGCTTATTCTATACGTAACAAACAAATAATCAATGGCATATTTCAAAGATGTTGAAGATATCTCACTCACATGTGTAATACTTATGAATTTTTCTATGAATATCCCTTTTTTATCAACAAATCAAAACAATACCACCATTTGTTCTTTATCAGAAACATCAGAAGACTCATCCCTCAACAAACCAAAAAACATCATGATCAATTTCTTTTTGCAGGAGTATTTTTAAACAACCTTACTCACAACTTCATTCTCCTCAGCAGTATATTTCAAGAATTCCACAAAGTTTCTTTTATTAGCAAATTTTTATGTCTCATCATGACCACGGAAAGGCAGCCCTTGTCGCAATAAGTATTTAGCAGCATCAATTGAACCATTTAGTCGAATCTGATACTCATTTTGCAGAATATCATCTTGCTTACGCAAAGCATGCCCAATAGACTGACTTTGTTTTATCAAATTTTCACACTTCATAGCTGCACTATTATGAAAACTATTAACACCTCCCACATGCTTTGAAAATGACTTCCTAACCTTGTTCCAACTAGAGAATCCCTATGTGATAAATGCGTCACTTTTTCATGCTTTTACCACCATTATCTATGAACAAGTAACATAATAAGCTTGAGCTTTTTCTTTCTTCACACTATATTCTAACTAATAAGAGTATTGATCAAACCAAACGAGATTTATTCACCTTAATGTGTTCCCTGTCAGTTTTATTTCAAAAATGTGACCAAAAGGTTAGCAAAGGGCCTTTAATCAAGTATTTGCAAATTGCCTATGTCTTTGATTCAGATGATAATCAACTTTTTTTCTTTGATCAGCAGGATCCCATGGAAGATCATCTAAATCATTGTAACTGCAAGATGATGATGGAGCTTTTCTTTTGGAAAAAAATTCCATTACTTCGTCTGAGATAAAAACAACATATATATATATATATTAAGCGTTTATTAATCATGAGTTTTAAACAAATTACGTTAATCAAAACTATAAATTTCATAGCAATTGGAATTAATCAACACTATAATAACCCAAGTGCCTCTCCATGTGATGACAACTCAACTTTTTCAGATTCTAAAAACGCAACACCTCAGCAAAAAAAAAAAAAATCTGAAACAGCTATGACAACATTTTAATCTTACACATCAGCTTTTATTTTAATTGCCTATGTTTACAAATACTTCTTCTTCTTCTGACAAACGCTTCTTTTTATAGCGATTAGTCTTTTACATTATTTTAGGGTTCCCAAATTAATTAATGCAAAACTATTAATCTCATTGATATCGTTCTATCATCATCTTCTTCGGTAGAATCTATAAATAACATTCATCTCCAATAATCACAAATTGAATCATAAAGTTAATATCACTAATCTGTATCCCATCTTCGTCGGCTTTTGATTTCAGATATATAATGGCGAAGAACAAAATTATCTATCCAACCAAACCGAGCCTACCCAACTCCTCCAAATTCCCCAAGCATATGAATTAGTTCAAAGCTCTGCCGTTGGTTCAAAGCTCTGCCACTCCTTAGTCTCCAAATCAAGGTCAGAATAAAAAAAGCTAATCCTCAAGTTTCCCTCGTATGTTTTCTGAGGAGTAACTTCAGTAGCAAACCCTTTCTCGAGGAAGAGAATATGCAAAAATATTTCACAGATGAACAAGTTCTCAGTAAGATTCTTAAATCTACACTTTTGAATAGCTAAAGCCAATATTTTCATTAGTTTAAAGCCAATATCATCATTGTTTTGGATATGTGAATCTAGTTAGGTTTTATCCTCCTATTTGGTTGAGATTAGAGATTGATATGTCCAAGACATTGAAAAGAAAAGAAGAAGAATTTAAACACCATGGAAGAAATAACACAAATGAGTTAAACGTGTCGTCTATGATATAAGAAGAAAGACAAATAAGTATTTGTAGCGAGAAGAGGATATGAAGAATTTACGGGTTTGGGTGTCTTTAGGGATTTATTAAGGATGGATCGATGGTTCAGAGAAAATGAAAAGTTTTTATTTCTTGAGAGATTTTGTCGTTAACCACATAAATTCACCCTATCTGGCTCCTTCACCTATATAAATACTAGAGAGCCACAAAAATCAAGAGAAACCCTAGAGGAGCAACCATTCAAAGTTTTTTTATTATATTTTTCATAGTTTTTTGGTTTAAAGATTTTGCTACTTTGTTGCTTTGGGAGAATATTTCATCCTTGTTTCATCACCAAGATTTGTTTTCTAAACCATATTCTCTTTCAATACATCAATAATAATATGTTTATCTTTGTTGTTGTTGTTGATTGTTTGATGAATATTTGTGAGTAGTCATTTGTTGGAATCCTTGTTCAAAAACTCAGCCGCTTAGCCGATTCCGCGGCCGAGTATTCGTTCAACGGTAATGGTCCGTGGCGAATATGAGGTATTCAGTGATACTATGCGGTGGTCCGATTATATTCCGGTTTGACCGTTGAATTAAAAAAATCGCCAAACAATATATTAAATCGTGAGCAGAAAATTTATTTATTTTATCCTATTAAGGCCCAATGTTTACAAGCCCATGAAAGCTCACTTGATGAAACCCACAATTGAAGTTTTGGTTGTCTCTCAATGGAACAAACAAAAAATTGGGGATTTCTGATAACACGATAAACCCTAATTTCATCTGATCCAACCCCAAATCATAACTAAATCGAAACCAATTCAAACTGAATATAGTTCGTCCTCCATCTACATTGTTTTATATCGCGAATACGAGGTAATAATCTCTCAAATCATTTTTGTGATTAATTATCAAAGTTTGATTTGCGATGTTTGAGACAGTGTGTGTTAGTTTCATGAAATTATCATCAGATTGAGTATGAACCCACGATTGAGTTAATGGAACCCAACTTTTTCTCATTTCATTTCACGGCTTAGTACCCGGGTTGAAGATTCTTAGCGTCTGGTTCTTAGCGTAATCGTAATTGACGTTTTCTAAGTTTTGTTAATGAAGATTCTTTTGTTTCTTTATGAAAATCGATTTAGTTTTCTTGTTCTTACTCGACATTGTTTGTTTTTTAAGGTTAGGATCTAATGGATAATCCACCAACAGATACACCTCCACCTCTAAAGCGAAATTCAAATGATGTAGGATGGGATTATGGAGTAATGTTTGATCCGAAAAATCCAGATAAATTGAAATGCAAGTTGTGTATGAAAGAGGTATATGGTGGTGTCTACATAATGAAGGAGCACATAAGTCATGAGAGGGGAAATGCCTCTGCTTGTCCACTGTCAACTAAAGAGGATCAAGAGAAGTGAAAGAAAGCAATTCTCGAAGCAAAAAAAAGAAAGCTTTGAAGAGGAAACGCGAGGAAGATATGAGGGCTGAGGTTAATATAAATAAGGTCAGCATCATTGAGGAACTGGAAAGAGATATTGGAACTCTCAAAACTCCTCACTTTCAAGGTCCGATTAATAAGTTTGCTACCATTATTAACCCGGAAGCTTCTTTGGCTTGAAACAAACGGCAGCAAAGTATCCATGATGCTATTTCGAAGGAGAAGACACATGCTGTACATGAATATTGTGCACGATGGGTCTACCAGTCAAATATTGCATTCAACGCAATTGACAATGAACCTTTTAGGTTATTTTGTGAAGCATTGGAACATTTTGGGCCTGGTTGGATGCCTCCAAGTCAGTATCAGTTGAGAGAACCATTGCTAAATGAAGAACAACAAAGGACAAAAGAAAATTTGAAGAGCCTAGAAGAAGAATGGGATAGAGACGACTGCTCTGTGTTGACAGATGCGTGGACAGACATGAAGAAAAGAAGCATCATGAATTTGTGTGTTAATTTAAGAGGAGGTACATGCTTTCTTTCTTCGAAGGATGCCTCTAAGGAATCTTACACGGGTGAGTATATCTTCAACTATATTGATAAGTGCATTGAAGATATAGGGGCTGAGAAGATTGTGCAAGTGGTAACAGATAATGCTACCAATAACGTAGCGGCTGCAAGAATGCTTAAACAGAAGAGACCGAGAATCTTTTGGTCTGGATGTGCTGCTCACACTGTGGACTTGATGCTTGAGGGAGTTTCGAAGTTGCCTAGTTTTGCTAATATCATAGATCAAGCAAAGACTGTCACCATCTTTATATATGCTTATCATAAAACACTATCCATGATGAGATCATATACTAAGAAGAGGGGTATAGTGAGACCGGGAGCAACAAGATTTGCAACTTGCTTCTTGACACTTCATAGCCTCTACGAGAAGAAGGCACAACTGAAGAACATGTTTGGCAGTGATGAGTGGCATGGTTGTAAGCATTCAAAGTGTGTGAAGGGTGTGAATGCCTATGATACTGTTAAGATTTTGGCATTTTGGATTATAGTGTGATGATTGTTTTGAAAGTGTTCAGCCCTTTGGTGAAGGTTCTAAGGCTGTGTCTGATAGAGAGAAGATACCCTCTCTTGGATTTATCTATGGTGAGATCTTAGAAGCTAAGAAGTCTATCAAGGAAGCTTCTGACCATGTAGAGAGTCGTTACCAACCTATCATTCGGATTATGGATGAGAAAATGAAAGGTAGGCTGGATTCTCCTTTGCACATTACTGCATATTTCCTCAATCCTTTCTACTGCTACAAAGATCCGAATGTATATGACTTTGAGGTCATGCAAGCATTCATTGCATGTGTAGAGACTTTCTATCATGGTGACTTCGAAAAGCAAAACATAGTCTTGAATCATGAAGTAAGTCTGTACAGAAACAAATGTGGCTCTTTTGGCATAGGTTTAGCCTTAAAAGGATGTGAAAAGAAGGATGAAAAATCCGATCCAGGTATGTTTTCTTAATTTAATTGATTTAATTGTCTTTATTTGATCTTTAGATACATATGTACAAGCTTATCATATGATATATTTGTCACTTGCTTAATCATAGGGAATTGGTGGTCAACCTACGGATGTGGTGCACCATTTTTGCAAAAACTGGCAACTAGGATTCTGGCTTTGACCCCTAGTTTTTCTGGCTGTGAAAGAAATTGGAGCAGCTTTGAAGCGGTTAGTTTATTACTTCTCTAACTTTTGTTTCGTGTCTCTTACATTGCATACACTTAAAAGGTAATCTTATATTACATATCCACACGAAGAAAAGAAAATAGACTAGATGTAAATCGGTTAAACAGTCTAGTCTATGTCCAATTTAATGCAAGGCTGTTTAATAAGCAAAAAAAATCAGAGAAAGCGATGTTGATTTGATCTTCGATGATGGTAATGAAGATACAGTTGAAGAATGGCTTGTGGATCGTGTAGATGAACCAGTTAATGATGTCAATTTTGTGCTTACTACCCAAGCTCCAAGGATAAGAGATCTTTATGATGATGACTTTGAATCTGAAGAAGAAGATGTTGTGGACATGGAGTTTGAACCTAATGTCTTCCAGGAAGATTATGTGTTTCGTGACACACAGCTTGTTTAGTATGGTAAGTTTTTACGTTTTTCCCATTCTTTAATTGTTGTTCCGAACATTTGTCTATGTTTTTGTGTAGTTTAGTTTTTTTGTATCTCTCTTTGTCTTTGTCTTAGTTTCTCACTTTTTGTTTTTGTCTTTGTGTTGTTTATGTTTAAGGTTTGGTAGTTAACAAAACAAATCTAAAAGTTCACTACACCTTGAGTACTTGATCATTGGAGAACAAAAGGATGAAGAACAACAATCCTTTTATAACTTTTTTTGTGTTCTCAATATCAAGACTATATTTGTTGTATATGTTGTGAGTGAAACTAATTTTTTGGCCTTTTGTATTAGATATGAATTTGAAGAAATAACAATTGATCTTTGATCTAATTTAGTATTTATGTGAATTTTAAAAAAATCTATGTATATATACCGTATATAATTATAAACTTTTATTTTTTTATATGTTATGTATAAAAATATTAAATATACATAAAAAATTAATCCCGATTACTCTCCGGTTTATTTTTCAATTTTTGAAAAAATCGATAGGCCCGAACCTAGCGCCCGAACAACGCATAGCGAGTTCCCGAACAAGGGTTGGAATTAAGGGTCTCTAAAGAGGATTCGATCATGATTTGGTAGATACGTTTAGGAGTCTAAAGTGGCGCTTACATTTAGTAGAAGTAGATTATATGTCCTTATGCTCATAATGCATATTGATAGTCTGATCATCTAGTAAATGATGTTCGGATAGTCATATTTGAACACTATCTGATGATTCTCCGGAAATAGAATTAATAGGCTAGGTTATTAGAGCGCTAATGCCAACTCTAAGCATTTTATTGAGATATCAAAACTGGTTCATTGATCTCTGCATTGTTTTGCCTCTGTTGCATTTGACACTGTGATTTAGGTTGCTAGATGTAAGTCGTTTTTATGCCTTGACCATACGGAAATTACAGAGCTTGATGATGTTTTGACTCTAGGATGAAAATACTTGTGTTTGCCTCTAGTTTGCTAAGTCTGAATAATCTAAACCATGACCCCTAAGGATTCCCTAACATTCCAACGTTTTAAATCATAAGTTTTACATTCTTAGAAATCACTATTTGCTTTCACTTCATTTATGTCTTTGTACTTTCATTCGCATCAAAACATAAAACCATATTTCGACTTAGTTTTCGTTTCATTTTCGAAAGTATTATGCACTCAAGTGTCTTTGTGGGTTCGATACTTAAAGTAGTACAGTTGATCGTTGTGCACTTGCAGCTTTTATTTGGTTTTTATTTTAGGAAAACTTTATGCATTGCATCCAGTTTTTTGGCGCCGTTGCCGGGGAGTCTTCGCAGTGTCGTTAGTTTTCAATTTGAAGTTTTATTCTAAGTCTTTTACTTATTTTCGAAATTTTCTTTGTTTACTTGTGTTCAGGATTTGCAAAAATGAGAAATTCAAGAGTTTACGTTTCACCACGGGAGCGAGACTTCACTCAAGATGAATACTATGATCAACACGCAGCAGGGTCTAGGAGTGTTGCACCTCATTTTCCTCGTCAGATGTGATCTGATCAGTACCGAGCACCTGTGTGTTAGCCTTCATATGATCAGAGGATCAACATGATGATGGGAGAGTACCTTGACCTTCAGAGAGCGATGCATGCTGAGATCAATGCTAAGATTGACAAGATGCAGTCAGATCTGTCAAAGAAGATTAATGATGTTACTTATCAAGTCAAGAGGGTTGCACAGCTACAGATCCTCGAGGATAAAGTGAAGAACAATTAGAGGAAGATTGGAGACAACATCAGGGAAGTGCACAAGATGCATGTTGATTCAAACCAAGGGTTTGACCACCTTCAAGCCAAGCTCGAGTCACATGACACCACCATCATGCACTCGACTAGAAGAATCCTTGTCATAGAATATGGAGTTGACAAGAAGAATTGGGAATTTTAGCGCCTCGATTCTAAGGTGGATTACTTCCACTACAAAAATCAGGAGAAGCTGAACACGATGGTCAAGAAGATCGACAAATTCATAGCTCGTGAAGGCAAGATCGAGGAGCACGCTAACACCACTATTGGAGATTTCAATGCACGTTCTACTCTCTAGGTAGAACCAGAAAGATACAGAATAAAGATGAAATATGATCCACCTCAACACCTTCATTACCCTGAGCTTCCTCTGAAGTAGACTCGCTTTGTGGATCGCTGGCAAGGAGCTGGATTATGACACACCAAAACCAAAGCTAAGTACCTGATTCATTCCTTATCATAATAAAAAGACTAATTCTGCAGAGAGCTACATCAAATTGTAAGCTCAAGTGAAAAGGATCCCACCAACTTACGATTTTGATGAGGCTTAGGAATGGTATCCACTTGAGGATTACTTTGAAAATTGCAGTGGAGACAGAGATGAGATAGAAAGAATGTTTGAAGACATAAGGAGCAGGATTCAACCTCCTTTGAAGATGCTTTGCAAGAAGGAAGACCCCGGAGTGTTTGCTATCTCTTTAGGCATTCAAGGGCATGAGTTTGATAATGCTATATGCGATACAAGAGCATGCATGAGTCTGATGTCCATGAGAGATGCTTATTGATTAACACTATACAAGTTTGGAATATCAACAACAACAATGAAGCTAGCCGATGGTTCTATTGTGGGAATCCTTGAGATTGCTCAAAACCTGAATGTTCAGATTGGTAGTTGCTTCATTTCAACTGATTTCCTAGTCCTGACAAATGATGAGAAGCAAGAAGTGTATGTGCTTTTGGGAAGACCATTCCTAGCCAAAGTTGGAGATTTGATTGATTGTCTAAGGAAGAATATCACGTTTACTTATGTCAATACAATGGCTAAGTTAGTATATAGCAGTTACAGTGAAGAAGGCCAGAGAAGAGAAATCCTATGCAATCAACAGGGAAGAAGAAGAGAAGAAACGCAGGAAGACGAAGAAGTCAAAGGAGAACAAAGTCTCATTTGATGTCACCTTCAAAGCCTAAAGAAGGTGAACAATTCTAAATAAACGACTTTAAAAACAAGGGATGAGTGGGAGGTAACCCACTAGTAAGATTTATTTATGTTTTTGAATTCAGTATTTTGATTTTTAATAAAACTATCTGCAATGTTTCAGTGAAAAGTCAAAAGACGAGAACATGTCGATCGGACAGAACGATTCAAATTAACATGAATAGGTCGATCCATGCATTGGATCAATCGATCTGAGCACATGAATCTCAATCAATCAGTGGATCGATTGGACACAGATATAAGCTTCTGGAAAATCTCGATCACCCATTTAGGTCGATTCAATGTATGTTTTCTGGCACTTCGAAAAGAAAAAAAATCTATATATTTATATTTATGCATTAGACCCCAATCATTCAAATATTTACAGAGGATCAACAAGGTAACAAATACTGATCCATACTTTTAAATTCTTTCAATTTGATTAACTGCTTTCGATTTATTATCACACCTGGACGGTGCGATTCAAGTCTGGGGGAGGTTTATTGTTATCTGACATATCTTTTTATGATTGGTTGATTTTTCGTTTAATTTTTTTTTTTTTTAAATTTCCTTAAAAACTTTAATCAAGTCAAAATCGTTTTATTGAGTCCAAATTTAGTTGGGAATTAGAATGAAATCCTATTACGAGTTTTCATCAATGCTTAGAGCGTGCAATGTCTAGAAATCTTGTGACTCGAAGTCCCTCGATGATTTCGGTTTACAGTGATTATGATGGATGGAATATGTTAGCTCTAAACTATTAGACTTATAACCGGATTTTTAAATCTTTTCTCACTAGAAATATTTGATTTGGAAAATGAATCATACATTCAAGACTTCTTATTCATTTTACCACTATATGCTGATCCTAATGGTCAATTTATTTTTAGTTGGTACCTTTCCTTTACCCTACATCTTTTCAAAATCCTTACACTCTCATTTTTTATATGTAGTTATTGGCAAAAACGTCGGAGAGAAAGGAACGACACACTTTTCCAACCACTGGACTTGGAAACATATTTTCGGTATGGTATTGGTGGGATTCGCAGTTCACATTTTATTGAGATTCATCAAGCAAAGTACAATTCTTGTATATGAGATTATAAGTCACAAAACCGTTTTCCCTTTTTAAAAAGAAAAAAATGAATAAAAAAATGAGTTGTCAAAACGATGATGGTTATTATATATTCTAAAAAATAATGAGAATAAGCGAGTGGAAAGGAAACAGTTTACATTTAGAACAATCTCATTACACTAAATCACAAGCAAGGGCAAGGATCAACAAGGAGTTTAGACGGATGTTTTTTATGGAGATTCACCGAAGAATCTAAGTTTGGGAAAAGATATGAGCAAGAAAATGGTTGTAAACTATGGATATCAACAAATCTATTCTCTCTTTGCTGTTTTACATAATAACTCGCATCTAGTGGAGAAAAGAAAGTATCCCCAAACACTTAAAAAGGTAAACACTTTTTAACATTACCACTACAAAGCCCTTTAATACCTAGCGTCGTTATCCCAGTCTAAGACTTCGAAATGAGAAAAACTCACAAAACATCTTAATGAATAAATATAGTTAGCTGACTTGAATGCAAAATACCTGTGAATTCAGGATTCGCATAATGGATCAGCGATTAGAGCATTTGACTATAGTGAGGATGTCTTTATGTGAGTTATGTCTAATGTGGAATGCAGTTTATGAATCAAAGCACAATTTCTGAGATTTTAGAGTTCCCACTTTCTCAAACCTCTTTTCCCACTTATGCATTGTTTTGTTTGAGGACAAACAAAAGCTTAAGTTTGAGGAGTTAAAATACTACGTATTTTACTACTTTTTTAATAGTATATTCATATGTTTTTAATAAAAAAATGGTTGGTATTTGGTTATAAACCAATGTTTTCAGTCTTTTGTAGTTTATAAAGATTTGGTAGATAATCTTGAGTATTTGAGCAAAATGAGACGTTTTTAAACATTTTGAAGATTGGTCAACTTCTGAGCATCAGAAGTTAAACATTATATGGAGGACTTCCCACCATCAGACCATCTCCAAATTTGAACACAAGATAGCCATGGAAGTTAACTTTTCATCTCCAAGTGGTTAGAAGGCGATCAAATGGTTGGATCAAAAGTTATGATCAAATTACTGAATATTGGTGCGTCTGGCGATGAAATGGAGCAAGCAGAAGAATTTGGCCTTGAATCGACCCAACTCAATCGACCTGATTGGATCAAACGGTGGATTGATCCAAGCTGAGAAGGAGCCCCTGGAATATATGAATCAGCCGACCAATCGACCTAACACGATTTGGTTCCATCGATCAATGAAGCAAATCGTCCGAACCACTACTTGGTTCAATCGATCGATGGTTCAGAGAAAATGGAAAGTTTCCATTTCTTGAGATATATCATCTTTAACTACACAAATTCACCCTAGCCGACCCCTTCACATATATAAAAACCAAAGAACAACAAAAATCAAGAGGACAACTAGAGGAGCCACCATTTAAAGTTCTTTAGTTTTTCAAAGTTTTTTTGTTTGAGATTTTGTTACTTTGTTGCTTTTGGAGAAGATTTCATCTTTGTTTCATCACCAAGAGTTGTTTTCTGAACCCTATTCTTTTTCCATACATCAATAATAATATGTTTATCTCTGTTGTTGTTGTTGATTGTTTGATGAATATGTGTGAATAGTCATTTGTTTGGATTAAAAGTCTCTCAAGGGGATTCAATCATGGTTTGGTAGATAGTTTTAGGATTCTAGGATGGTGCTTACATTTAGAAGAAGTATATTCTTTGCCATTTCGTTCATAATGCATATTGCTAGTCTGATCATCTAGTAATTGATGTTAGGATAGTCATACTTGAACACCACCTGACGATTGTCCGAAAATAAAATTGATAAGCTATGTATTTAGAGCGCGCTAACGCCAACTCTAAGGATTTTACTGAGATATCAAAACTGGTTCATTGATCTCTGCATCGTTTTGCCTCTGTTGCATTTGACACATGCGATTTAGGTTGTTAGATGTAAGTCGGTTTTATGCCATGACCATATGGAAATTACCGAGCTTGATGATGTTTTGACTCTAGTATGAAAATACTTGTGTTTTCCTTTAATTTGTAAGTTTATATAATCTAAACAATGACTCCTAAGGATTCCCCAACATCCCAACATTTATATCATAAGTTTTACATTTTTAGACATTATTATTTGCTTGATATTTGCTTTCATTTCATTTCTGTCTTTTTACTTTCATTCGCATCAAAACCATATTTCGACTTAGCTTTCGTTTTATTTTTAAAATCATTTTGCACTTAAGACTCTATTTGTATTTGATAGTTAAAGTACTACAATTGATCGATGTGCATTTGCAGTTTTTATTTGGTTTTTATTTTAAAAAAATTTTACGCATTGCATCAGATTGACTGCGATATGAAGAACTGATTTGCTGTCACAAATGAGCTTCATGGTTGCAATATGAGAGATCCCGATAGATTCACAAAGTTCTTTAATCCACATGAGTTCTTGAACAGCAGGTGCCTTAGACCGATATTTGGCTTATGCGGAAGACCGTGATACTCAATCTTGCTTCTTCGTTTTTCAAGAGACCATAGAATCCCGAAGAAGGACAATATAACTACTGAGAGTGTTGTATAAGAGGACAGAGGACAAAAAGCCCAGTCATAGTCATAGTAAGCTGTTAACTGAAGATTGCAACTCGAAGAGAGAAATACACCTTGCCCTAGACAATACCCTAGACATCGAACGATACGCACAGCTGCATCTCATTGTGCTTGACATGGAGATTGCAAAAACCGAACAAGAATATTAATGTAGTAGCTAAGCTATGGTCGACTTATAACAAGATAAACAAAGACGTCTATAATTTAAAAGATTTAAATAAAATGGTCCAGTGGGGGCTGATCTAGAACCGTTTTTTATCGGGGACATAATATTATAAATAATATTTTATATATAAAAAATTACCTCACTTGTAGTTGTATATTCTCGAATTCTCGAAATGAGAGAAGCGTGAAACAAAATTTAATCAAAAAAAAAAACGTGTTTGTGGCTGGGTCAAATTCAACTTATATATATATTCCTTTAATAAGTGGGCTCTAAATATTGGGCTTTTCTATTTTTGTTTGTTGTTTGTTAAAATAGGTTATCATATAAATTTTTTGTATCTAGTTAAAGTTCACACAATTTTTTAAGGGTCAATTTGCTGCAAAGCTAAGTGTGGCAAAAGAATTAGGGATTTGACTATGACAGCTTTCCGTAATCGACATAAGGGTATCGAGGAGACGAATTTTTTTCTCCAAATTACATCTCGTGCCATCGACCTGCGCGTGAGAGTTTTCTTAAATGTGGCGACCAGCTGTCATATTTTGCCGCCTGAATTCGTGATGACGTAGGGTGAGCGTGCGATCTGATTAGAACTTCCAATGCTAAGTCGTATTATGGATATATATTTGAGAATATACATGTAAATGTCGTTTAAATTGGTACATGATGTGTATATATATATTTACAATACGATATGTACGTTTATATTTTTATATGTTATTATTGTCATATAAATGAGTTCTATAATTTAATTTGTAGATATCTAAATAAAATATTATTTCTCTATATTTGTATATATATATATATATATGTAAGTGTCAAATAAGATATGTGTGTATATATATTTAATTATAGAGTAAAATTGAAATATGAAATAGTTACATAATTTGACAAATCTTTGCAGAGAAAGACGCAGGTGGTGGCAAAGGAAGACGCAGGCGGTGGAGTCTATAATAGATTTTATTTTCAATGGACCAGATTTGAGATCCTTGAAAGAGATGGAGGGACTCGCCCCAGAGTAGAGAGGGAGGAAAAACAATGGTTTTAGCGTTACAGACGAGAAGGAATCTCCGGCGGAGGAGGATCGTCGGAGGAGGGGATTGGTGCGGTGTGTTGATGCGGTTGTGTGAAGATTTGGAGATAATTGTGTAGATCAGGAAGGTTAAGAGGAGAAGAAGAATAGAGAATATGGCGATGATGAGGAGGATACAATTACGAGAAGGAAAGTTTTCTTGTTGAGATTTTGAGTAGGTTGATAAAAAAGCTTACATTCAATTATATGATAAAATTAATAAAATATTAAAAGATATTTCATCACAAACAAACAAGCGCGTGGGGTTAAAATCGTCCATTTTGGTGGTAAAATAGTTTCATGTTTGGACCTCTAAAACGATGTGTGGTTTATCTAATTAGAGTTCAGATTTGGATTGTTCACCTAATTATCCTATTTTTTTAATGGAAACAAGTTTTTTCCCATTAAAATAATAATATTGATCTAAATTATTTAAAGTTATTAAGAAAAAAAAATACTAGAGGATGACCCGTATACGTACATCCACCCTTGCCAATGGCAGAAGTGAGGCGATGGTTTTGTTCCATTGATGTGCTCTCATAAGACCATACTCGGAGATGATGTTTAGACAATACTTTTCGTTGTGAAAGATAAATATTGTATGTCGCACGAGTTACCTCAATTTCTAAAAAAATATATTTTAAAAATATTATGAAATGGAATTAGTTATCCATTCACATCTATGAAATAGATTTGATTATCTTTCAAATCCACCGCCTCACACTTCTATACATAGAAGTCATTCTTTTGTAATTCTTGTATACGTACGAATGAGTTGAAGAACAACTCTCTCTCTCTCTCTCACTACATAATTTCATCACTTCCATCTCTCTTCTTTACTTATTATAATAATATCTCACCTAATATAATAATTAATTTATAACAAGTTATCAGCACGACCGTCTCTCGATCTATCTATATACCAGATCCGTCTGTATAGTGAGATTTATTTGTGTTCAATTTATTTTAAATTTTACTATTTATGGGATGATAAGCTTTGTCTTCCCCATTTATTTGTTAAGTCGTGATGGTAGGCTAGAGCATTCTCCAAACTGATCGTTATGGTAGGCTATGTCTTCACGATCAAAATGATCACATGGTAACTACATCTCTTCATATCATATTTATGGAGTGGGAGGATAACAGCTCCTCCTTATTTAATTAATGTTCAAGCACATAATTTATTTATTGAGTGGAAGATTAAAATCCCCATTTGTGTTTATTTATTTATGAAGTGGGAGGTTAAAACCCCCATTCTTGTTCATTTATTTATTATGGAGTGGTAGTTTTAAAAACTCCTCCGCAAGCAATTGAATGGTAGGTTGTGCCTCCTCATATTGCTTTAATTTATTGTTTTTTATTATGTTGTTATTATGCTCAAATTTTTATAAAATTAAATGGGTTAAGTTTTGTTATTCAGTAATAATATCAATCTGACAAAGCTCGAGATCGCCACCTTTGACTTGTGTGGAAATAATTATATGTCTTGGGCGCTAGGTGCAAGGTTTCATCTAAAGTATAATGGTCTCTTGAGCACTATCGATAAGTCGATAGAGACATCGGATGAGGCTAAGACAAAAGTCATGATCTTTTTACGCCACCATATCCATGATGGTTTTAAATATGAATACATCACGAAAAAAGATCCGGCAGATCTTTTGCTATCGCTTAAGAGTCGGTTTGATCACTAGAGGTATGTGATATTACCGAAAGCGAGGCACGAGTGGTTGAATCTCCGGTTCCAGGATTACAAAAGCGTGAGTGAATATAATTCTGCGTTGTTCGAAATCACCTCACGGATGACGTTGTGTAGAGAATATATAAGAATATGATATGTTAGAGAAAACTCTCTCCACTTTTCATCCTGGAAATGTAATCCTGCAGCAGGAATACCGGGCAAGAGAATTCACCTTGTACTCGGAGTTAATGAAAATCCTACTTGTAGCTGAACAAAATAATCAACTCGTGATGTTAAACCATCAGACTCGTCCAACTGGATATATGCCATTCCCTGAAGCGAATGCTGTGTCATCTAGTCAAAGTGATAAGAAGTCACGACGTGAACGCAGATGTGGTAGGGGCCGCAGTCGCGGTTGCGGTCGAGGGTGTGGACGAGGAAATGAAAGTGATGATGGTCGAGGTGTTAAAAGACAAGGTGAAAACCCGTGCTTCAGATGCGGCATGAAAGGACATTGGGTACGCACGTGTCGTATGCCAAAACATTTAGCTTATATGTACGCAGAATCGCAAAAGACCAAAGAAAAGGATGCAGAGACCAACTTCATCTTGGATGAAGCTAGAACTTCCTTTGATGGCTTAAATGATGACACTCATCTTGATGTTGCTGATTTCCTTGTTGATCCTGAAGCATCAACGAAATCAAAGAAACTTAAATCTATAATAGTGTCTCCCTGAAGACATCAATAATAACACTTAATCTGACTTTTAGTATGTATGATATATATTTTCGTTTTGGTAAAAGGTTTTTGGTGTAATATATTAACCTTTTGATGTAATATTAATCTCTTTATAAGTTGATGTTTTTGGTTAATTATTGCATCTCTTAGAAGTATCGTGGCCTAGAAGATGTCACAATTTGAGATTCAGGATGGAGATACTTGTCTAGCAATCAGTGCTACAATACATACAATACTTAAGCATAAAAAGTATTTCTCCTGTTTCAAAATGAAAGTCTTCGCCGGAAGCGTGAGTACTATAACAGGTATTGCAAAGATTATACTAGGCTCCGGAAGAGCAAGTTTTTCAATGCAAAGGGGTACATAGTTTGTAGTGCAAGATGCATTATACTCCTCTGAGTCTAAACAGAACTTATTAAGTTTCCGAGATATCAAAAAAATGGATATCATATTCAGACTATTAATAAGAATGGCATTGAATATATTTGCATTACAACGGAGAAGAAATATCAGTTGGAAGAATTACCAATGATGTCCTCCAGATTATACTGCACAAAGATAATATAGTTGAATCACATGTTGCGGTAAACCAGAAGTTTACCAGCACTTTTAGAGTGTGGCATGAAAGGTTTGAGCATCCTGGTTCAGTCATGATGAGAAGGATTGTGCAAAATTCGAGTGGCCACCCTTTGAAAAACCAGAAGATTTTTCAATCACGAGAGTTTTCATGTAAGGCATGTTCTCAAGAAAAACTCATAAGTAGACCCTCGCCAGCCAAAGTTGGGAATGAGTCTCCTGTATTTCTAGAGAGAATACATGGTGATATATTTGGGCGATTCACCCACTATGCGGGCCATTTAAATATTTTATGGTATTGATTGATGCATCTAGCAGATGGTCACATGTGTGTCTTTTGACCACAATAAATATGGCTTTCGCAAGATTCATTGCCCAAATAATCAGGTTGAAAGCGCATTTCCCTGATTATGCCATAAAGAAAGTCAGACTTGATAACGCTGGTGAATTCACTTCAACGGCCTTTAATTACTATTGTATGTCTTTGGGAATCGATGTTGAATGTTGAGNAACCAGAAGTTTACCAGCACTTTTAGAGTGTGGCATGAAAGGTATGAGCATCCTGGTTCAGTCATGATGAGAAGGATTGTGCAAAATTCGAGTGGCCAACCTTTGAAAAATCAGAAGATTTTTTAATCAGGAGAGTTTTCATGTAAGGCATGTTCTCAAGAAAAACTCATAAGTAGGCCCTCGCCAGCCAAAGTTGGGAATGAATCTCCTGTATTTCTAGAGAGAATACATGGTGATATATTTGGGCGATTCACCCACTATGCGGGCCATTTAAATATTTTATGGTATTGATTGATGCATCTAGCAGATGGTCACATGTGTGTCTTTTGACCACAATAAATATGGCTTTCGCAAGATTCATTGCCCAAATAATCAGGTTGAAAGCGCATTTCCCTGATTATGCCATAAAGAAAGTCAGACTTGATAACGCTGGTGAATTCACTTCAACGGCCTTTAATTACTATTGTATGTCTTTGGGAATCGATGTTGAATGTTGAGCATCTGGTTCCGCACATACATACACAAAATGGCATGGTTGAGTCATTGATTAAGCGGTTGCAATTGATTGCAAGACCGTTAATCTTGAGAACAAAACTTCCAATCAGTGTGTGGGGGACATGATATATTGCATGTTGGAGCATTGATCCAGGTAAGATCAAGTGCATATAATGAATATTCCTCCATACAATTAGCGTTTGGCTAGAAGCCAGATGTATCTCATCTTCGTTTGTTTGGGTGTGCGGTTTATGTCCCCTCCTTCACTCAAAGTGGAAAATAATGGGATAGAAGTCAAATAGAGGATGATGATGGAATGTTCTCTTTCTCTGTGTCTAATGAGATCGATCATGAAAATGATGATCTAGATTCAAGTTTCGTGTCAGAGTACCAGAGAAGGCCTGACTGGGATAAATGGCAAATGGCCATGACGAATGAAATATTCTCCCTTAATAAACAGAATGTATTCGGACCAATAGTTATTACACCTAAAGATGTAATGTCGATCGGATACAAATGAGTATTTGTAAAAAAGAGAAATGAGAAAAATGAGGTCACAAGGTATAAAGCTCGCCTTGTGGTGCAAGGTTTTTCTAAAAAGACCGGGAATAGATTATGAGGAAACATATTCCCCGGCCATGGATGCAATCACATTCAGGTACTTAGTAAGCCTAACAGCCTCGAAGAATTTGGAGATGTACCTTATGGATGTTGTGACTACATATCTATATGGTTCACTTGATAGTGACATATACATGAAAATCCCTGAAGGATTTAAGATCCCAGAAGGACCAAAGATGCCTAAAGCATCTAAAGAGCTACGTTCGGTCAAACTACAGCGATCATTTTACGGATTAAAGTAATCATGATGCATGTGGTATAATCGCTTAAGTGAGTACTTGTTGAGCGATATACTCATATATTTCGTCCATTCAGCACACATTAAGGATAGATTTTTATTCATATTGCATTCATAATAGGTTAGTTTGTATACTTTATCCCATTTTAGATCCTAGAACACTTTGCATTAGCATTTGCATGGTTTCTTGCATATTTTCATCATTATCAGGTCAATTTGCGTGCTTGGAACTATGGAGAGTTATGGAGCATGATGAGGTTCAAGGGAGAGCTTGTGAACACTTAGAAGAGCTCGGTCAAGCAAATGCTCACTGAGATCGATGGGGAGTTCGAGCAAGGCGGGTCGATCTAGCGAAGATCGACCACAAGATCATGAAGCTCAGACCGTTTCAAAGTCAAGATCGAGTCATAGATCGACCAAGCCCAGCCGTGCAAGTGTACGGACTTGAAGACGCTACCCAGGAAGAACGGAGGCGAGATCGAAGTCACGGGTCGATCTAAACACGATCGACCACAAGATCGATCAAAGAAGTAGATTCCAGACTTAGAACGAGGCGAGGATCGAGCGAAGCAGACCATTCACGGGCCAAGATCGACCGCGAGATCGACGACTCAGCTCGATCACTGCTCCCATGCGCAACCTTATCCGGACAACTCATCTAATTTGTCTTCTTGTGAGGGGACCATTTCTGTAGAGCCCCGACCCGGATTTCCTAACCCGCGGCCGGACCACAGTAAATTTTTGCCTTTCTACCGATATCCTATATGAAGTTTAATACATTCCATCTAACAACTTAACTCAGTCCATCACATGGTCTTACTCATTCACGACTTAACTAGCTACGAATTGAAATAACAATATCAAGCGTCAGCTAAACCATATCTTGGCCACTCTGCATGATCCATGAACGTCTCATACCGTCCAGACCTCATTCGCAACCTCAAACACGTTCCTCCTGACCCAGCCACTACGCTGGCTAACCCACGAACACATCTCCCCCCCCCCGTACTTAGTCACTCAACCAACCATCCCCACATGACCAAGTACAGAAGAGAGACGGCCCGGATCCCCGATCCCTTGCACGTCCAGACACGATCCACANTTGTCTTCTTGTGAGGGGACCATTTCTGTAGAGCCCCGACCCGGATTTCCTAACCCGCGGCCGGACCACAGTAAATTTTTGCCTTTCTACCGATATCCTATATGAAGTTTAATACATTCCATCTAACAACTTAACTCAGTCCATCACATGGTCTTACTCATTCACGACTTAACTAGCTACGAATTGAAATAACAATATCAAGCGTCAGCTAAACCATATCTTGGCCACTCTGCATGATCCATGAACGTCTCATACCGTCCAGACCTCATTCGCAACCTCAAACACGTTCCTCCTGACCCAGCCACTACGCTGGCTAACCCACGAACACATCTCCCCCCCCCCCGTACTTAGTCACTCAACCAACCAACCATCCCCACATGACCAAGTACATAAGAGAGACGGCCCGGATCCCCGATCCCTTGCACGTCCAGAAACGATCCACACTGATCGCCAGACACGATCCACACGATCGCCAGACACGATCCACACGATCGCCGGACACGATCCACACGATCTCCCATACCATATCCACGTTCCTCATGACCATGGTCATGATCTCTCGGTTGAAACCTGATCCAGTCAGCTTTCTCTCGGATATAGCCGAACTGCTCGACTATCTCTCGGCTATGGTCAGATCCCTCCCGACTATAGTCAGCTCCTCTTGGCTATCTCTCGGATAACTTACGAACCAGTCGAAAACTCTCGGACAAACTTGGCCCTTCCTCGGCAAATGCCATTCCTGATCGAATCTCTCGATCCAAACTCGCGGAAACTCGATGGAACATACGATCTCACGCGCAACACATAAATCTCTCGGTGATTTCTCGGATAAACTCCTCTCTCTCGGTTAACTCCTTAAACCGTCGGCAACTCTCGATCCAGGCAGAATTCCTCGGCAACAATCGAGCCTACTCTCGGTAAATCACCTATTTCAAATCGAATAACTCGGACAGAAATCTCAGAATCAAGACCGAACACACGATCTCTCGGATGCAACCGGAATCGCTCGGACGAACTCGGCTGTCTCTCGGCCGAAACTTCTTTTCTCGGATAACTCTCGATCCAGACCGAATTCATCGGACAAACTTGGTCCTTCTCTCGGTAAATCGACCACTCCAAGTCGGTTCTCTCGATTAGAATTCCCAGAAACAGAACCGAGCACGCGATCTCACGACGGCTCTCGATTCTCTCGGATGAACTCGACTTTCTCTCGGCCGAATCTTCTTTCTCCCGGATAACTCTCGATCCAAGCAGAATTCCTCGGACAAACTTGATCCTTCCCTCGGTAAATCGACCCTTCTGAGTCGTTTCTCTCGAACCGAATTCCCAGAATCGGCACGGAACTCACGATCTCTCCAGCGGCTCACTTTTCTCTCGGGATTTTTCTCTTTTCTCTCGAGAACAGATGCGGCCCCCCGTGAGAAATCCCCAAAACTCCCTTATTAACGCGAAACCCTAAAAATAAACCGGCCAACCACGATTTATCCCATGCGGTTTACTTTTCTCTCGGTCCAAATCAAGTTTCTCTCGGCCAAACCGGCCAACTTTCCTTTTTCTCTCGGCCAGACTTAAACCACTCGGCCAAACACGGGATAAATCATTTTCCTCTCGAGAAAAACCACATTCTCTCGAGAAAAACCACGGCCCACGGCCTAAAACCTTCGTCCCTCGACACTTAGACAAATTTCCACAATATTTATTCGGTCCAGCCACAGTACGGTACTTAACCTCACGGACGTACCACGGTTTGGTACCCCAGACATACCACAGACGTACCACGGACGTACCACAGACGTACCACGGACGGTACCACGGACGTACCACAGACGTACCACGGACGGTACCACAGACGTACCACAGACGGTACCACAGACGGTACCACGGACGTACCACTGTACAAGACACATATTTACAGAAACGGACGAACCTCCACTATACCAGGACATATATACAACGGTCATCTCATGACCCGCACGACCATACTTAGGATTTCTGGTCGCGGATGCTACAATTCTCCCCCACTCAGTTTGGATTCGTCCTCGAATCCGGCTCTTCCTCAGGAAGTTTCTCAAACCATTTCGGGAACCTTGTACTCATCCTTGACTCTTTTTCCCAAGTCGTTTGCTCGTCGCCATTACAGTCCCACAGAACTTTGATCATCTTGACCACTTTACCACGCTTAACCTTTTCTTTCCGACCAACCACACGGATCGGTCTACCTTCCACGATCAAATCCTCTTGCAGTTCCGGAGGCGGTTCAGATATCACATTCTCACGTTCGGTTATGTGCTTTCTCAGCTGCGACACGTGAAACACATTGTGGTAAACACTCATTTCCGGCGGTAAGTCCAACTTATACGCCACTACCCCAATACTTTCCAGAATCCGGTACGGCCCCATGTACCTCGGACTCAACTTAGCATCAAACACTGCTCGACTTTTCTCCTTGTAGGTCATAGCCTTCATATAAATCAGATCGCCCACCCTGAACTCTAAGTCCTTACGGCGCTTATCGACATAACTCTTTCGTCGGTCTTGAGCCTCTTTCAGCTTGACCATCAGTTGGATCTTTTCAGTAGTCGTCTCGACCACTACCAGTCACAATACACTCCCCCACTTGGGTTAAACATAACAGTGCTCTACACAACCCAGCCAAAGGCAGATAACTCTCCCAGTCACCATCCTAATCGAGCACTCATGCTCTCGTATGCCCTCCAATAGAGCTTCGTGACGCCTCACGATCTGTTCCAATGTTGACCCGGCCAATGCCCTTATCCAGATTGTAACGCAACACTCTTCCCACTTAGTATCGTTACCATATACGAGTCCCCAACCTCGGACTCTAACCACTCTTAATTTAGCTGTACTAAACTCTTTTTCCCAATCGCAGCCTTCTCAAGACTCGATTTCAGATACTTGACCTTAGACCATCTCGGCCTTAGTCCGAATTTCCACTACCAATCAGATTTCATGTACGCCATATCCGGCAGAACACTAGTCTACAGAACAGCCTACCCAGCTTTACCACACAGAGCCCTTATCCGACCACTCCCAAGTCGAACAACTCTTATCAGACAGACTTCTCTTTCCGCACTAGTCAACTCAAGACTTGCCCTTTTTGCTTTCCATCATGCTAAACCCTTCCATTCTCTCGACAGTCTCTTGGTGTGCGTACATATCTTAGAAAACTTCTCAAGTTCCTAAGTATTTCCACTCGCCCCACCTCAACTTCCATTTAATCAGAATGCTTAGCATAATCAGTTAGCTTTGGACTTTCTCCAAAAGCTCAGTTATCCTTGATTATAGGTCATCCTTATGGTCAGTCCATCTTGGCCCATCGACTTGCCTTAGCGAACTCCCGAGTTCCTAAGCGTTTGTCTCATCCTCGCCTCAACTACCATTGACCACCATCATAATTGTTAACCAAGATACACGGATCCTTATTAACACCTCTAACGAATCACTCTTGATTCTTTACTCGAGTTTCCAAAACTCTCTTAAGTTCCTCCTTAACTCTTTCCAGTTAGGAACACACACTCAACCATTCGTAACAATCCCATTGTTTGAAGTTTGACATTTCTTTTGGTCATTCTTTGACACCTTGATCGGATTCTCATCCTCCTCTTAAGCCAGTCGGATCCTTGATAACAATTCAGCTTGATCCGCAGTTCTCGAACACATGGTTCTAACCTTTCAGTAAAGGCATTTAACCGCAATGTCCTTAGTAGATTTACCATTCCATCTACTTTATTTTCAGACGATACACTAGCCTTCCACCGGCTCAATGCATCTGCAACCAGAATAGCCTTACCCAAATGATAAGCTATATCCACATCATAGTCAGCGACTATCTCAATCCACCTACGTGGCCTCAGATTCCCCGGATCACTCTTTGATCCTCGGATCACTCCTCGATCCACGGATCACACCTTGATCCTTACAGACCTAATGTCTTTGGCAAACTCACCAAGTTTCCAAGAACAATCTCACGGTCACGTCTTGGCTAATCCGCAGATTTCCACAGACGCTAGCATCTAATCGCCTTGGCAACCCGCATGCCACAATCATGTCCCATCTATACTCTCGACAAAAGGGATTAATGACTCAGCCAGTACATGGCACACCATGCCATCACTCGGCTCACAAGGCCTCGGCTCACACGGCCATTACAAGTCCTCACTTGTATCTTGATTTGGTACCATGCCTTAACCAGCAAATACCCGGCACACCAGCCAATCAGTTCGTACAATGCTTAACAAGCAAGTACTCGGCACACTAGCCAATCCATTAGTACCGTCACACCACATTACTAATCCCACGATGGCGAACTTCCTTAGTCCCCACCGACACAGTCATCACAATATATCCGTTGCAAACTCAGGATCACATCATTCATTGGCGAATCCACCGATTCCCACAGATGCTACCACTACCGCGCTTTGGCAAACTTAATGGTTTCCAGATTCGCCTTCACTTCAGTCATGCATTGGCAAACCCACGGTTTCCAAAAATGCATCTCAGAAAACATCCGTCTTGGCCGACCCTCTTGGTTCCAAGAACGAATCCCCGAAGTATTGGCAAACCCACTTGATTTCCAATAACACCTCTCAGAAACAGTCACACTTGGACAACCCACTTGGTTTCCAAGGACGCATCTCAGACACTATCACACCTGGACAACCCACTTGGTTTACATGGCCGTAACCAAGAACAGTCATGCTTTAGCAACCAACTCCGGTCCCAAAGTCGGAAAACAGACAGTCACGCCTTGGCAAACCTACCTGGTTTCCAAAGTCGTAATACAGAACAACCACGTCTTGGCCAACCTACCTGGTTTCCAAGGACGCCAGAACAGCACACGGCTTACAAGCCCTTACTAGTCACACAGACTTTTACCACGGCTCACTAGCCTCTTACGGCACACAAGGCCTACGGCACACAATGGCCCCGGTCACCCAGACCCTTATCGGCACGCAATGGCCCCGGTCTCCCATACCTTTTCTCGGCTCCCATCCTTACTACGCTTAACCAGCGTGTCTTTGCTTAACCAGCATGACAAAAGAATGCAAGCAATGCATTACAAAACATATATGATCATCTATCCTAACTCTGACCCTAGTCTTACGGACTCGGTTCCGCACTAGCGTGAATCACACATAACCCAGGCAAGAGACACGATCCTGCCTCGATCACAAGTCAGTTAGACACCATGTATTCCCACGGTTACCACAACCGAACAACAATCACATAAATAGGAATGATCATCTATCCTAACTCTGACCATCTAGTCTTATGGACCCGATTCCACACTAGCGTGAATAACACATCACCTAGGCAACGAAACGATCCTGCCTCGATCACGAGCTAGCTAGATACCATGTCAGCCTCGGTAATCGCACATACCAACTTAATCTTAAAATTAAATCCGATTCATCATAGTAACGAATACCTCCGAGAAGTTTCTTGATCATTAATCAAGTATTTGGCGAGGACACATGACTCCCAATCTCTTGCTCTCTTTGATCTGAACTCTCGAACCGCACTCATACTATATGATCACTTAGCAATCATATAAACAGTTTGGTCCTATGATCATCTCAACAACTTGTGAAGCCTCACAAGGAATCAATTCTACTCGAAGCGAGAATCACACATCCCCTTGAACTAGCAACTCGATCCGGACATTCACACAGCTAGTTAGATACCACGTTTTGACCACTCGGTACCTCGTACCAATCGCATTCATTCACAATCATACAAACAAGATGATCATCTACCCTAGCTCACGGACCATGACTTATGGACTCGGTTCTGCTCTGGCGTGAATCACACATCACCCAAGCAAGACACTCGATCCGGCTATCCAAACGAGCTAGTTAGACATCATGTATTCTCACGGTTCACACTTAACCAAATCACAATAACAGAACATTGACCTTGCTAAGCTTATTCACTAACTTACACAAGCAATCAATGAAAACAGAATAACCTAGCAATCATACGATCCTAGATACCAGTCACTTAAGCAGATAAAACATTTTATTCTCTTTACCATTTTCCGCGTCTAAGTCATTCTAGACAAGCCCAATTCACATCAAGACTCTGTCCTAGAACCGACCACGCTCTGATACCACTTGTAGAGCCCCGACCCGGATTTCCTAACCCGCGGCCGGACCACAGTAAATTTTTGCCTTTCTACCGATATCCTATATGAAGTTTAATACATTCATTCCATCTAACAACTTAACTCAGTCCATCCCATGGTCTTACTCATTCACGACTTAACTAGCTACGCATTGAAATAACAATATCAAGCGTCAGCTAAACCATACCTTGGCCACTCTGCATGATCCATGAACGTCTCATACCGTCCAGACCTCAT
>JAHZTW010000004.1:79019180-79052443 GCA_020283515.1 Alliaria petiolata | reverse complement strand
TGTGGAGCTAGAGGCGATGGAGCTAAGCGTGGAGCTGAGAGGAAAGGAGGACTTGTAGCTGAGCTGAGAGGAGCTGAGGACTTAGCAAGCATACACCACCATTCTGGACATCAAGAGGAGCATGTTGGCCGAGCTAAAACCAAACCGGTCCAATTCAAATCAGAAGAGAAGGCCATTAAACCGCTGAAGCTACCCGAGGAGTTATTTATGGAAAGCTCGGATTTATGTCTTCATAAGACATTATATTCGACCAACCTCACGACCACAGGAGTCTACACAAGCTACACTACACCAGATCAAGTCAATAACCACGCTCAATCATGCCAAACCAAAGAAGAACCGCTCATTTCCTTATATGGACCCATTGGAGCATTATTTCATTCATACAAGGAAAGTCCAGGTATATGTCTATCCAAGACATATAATTCGACCTCCCCTCTGTCCACTAAAGTCCACACGAGCCTCACCACACCAGAACAATTCAAAGACCTCGCCTCATTTAAAGCCAAACGGCTAGGAACATTAAAGCCTAACGGCTAGGAGAATGGAGTCAAGAACAAATCCCATCTTTGTTGCTTTTCATTTACTTTAGTTACCGTTTATTTTCCTTCATTTCTGAGCCTATATAAGCTCATTTCCTTTGTATCTTTTCATTCACCAAGTTATTAATCAGAAAGTATTATTTTTGTTTCAAAGAAATCTTCTTTGCATTCAAAGTGTTCCTGCGTTTTGTTAAGTTCTTTTGAGAGATTCAGAGAGCTTGTGAGGCGTGTTAGAGTTTAGTATTCTCGTGAGGATTAGCCCTTAAATACTAGAATCTAAATCCTTTGTGTTTGGGATTCAAGCACAGAACGGTTTTATCAAATCATCAAAACCATTCATCCAGCCATTTCGGCTCTAAGCTAAGATTTCAGAGGCAATCTGACTTGGACCTTTTTCCATTCTTGTGTCAGGATCTTTGCCATACACCATGGAAAGATCTAGTTTTGCTTCTTAGGCTTAGAGTTAGCTCATATAATGTGTGGATCTATTTTTATTAACCCAAGATCGAACCTTGAACCTCCCTTAATATGACCCTCAGCCTTGAATCTGTCTTTAGAATTTGATAATCTTGAAATATCTCTCTTAGTCTTAAAAAGTGTGTTGCTTAAGTTGCTAGAAATCTCTTTGTTTCATCAATAGTTGCATTTAGAGTTTTAAATTCATAAAGTTTGATTCTTGTTAGTTCCATAATTTTGGAAATTGCTTAGAGTATTGTTTAGTAGCCTAGTTATCTCTTAGAAGTCATTTAGTATTCATAAGTAGTTTTTAAAATTTCATTTCACTCACCTAAATCTATATATGGCTTAGATTTATTATGTTCTTGCATTCCTAGTGTACTTTCCTCCCAACTTAGATTGATAACCTCAACTACTACAATGATATGAGTGGTGTTGAGTATTGAAAAGTGATACAAAAATCCTACTTATCAATGAGTAAATGTTATGTCAACAATGCGATATGCCTTTGTGTATTTATAAAGAAATCTGCATTAGGATTATTGATCATTGCTGTGTATGTTGATGACATGAACATGATTGGAACTCAGAAGATTGATGATGCAAGAGCTCACATGAAAGATGAGTTCGAGATGAAAGATCTTGGTAAGACAAAGTTTTGTCTTGGGCTCCAGATAGAGCATTTCCAAGATGGAATATTTGTGGATCAATCAAATTACACCCAAAAGGTGTTGAAATGCTTTAGTATGGATAAAGTGAGTCCTTTGAGTAGTCCAATGGTCCATAGACCACATGATGTTGACAAGGATCCATTTCGACCTTGCGAAGGTAACGAAAAAATATTGGGTCTTTAAGTGCCTTATATGAGCGATATAGGTTGACTTTTGATCTTGCAAATTGTACTAGACTAGATATAGCTTTTTCTACTAACTTACTTACAAGGTATATTCATCATCGACGCGCAGACAATGGAATTGAATAAAGCATATATTCCATTATCTTCAAGGATATTTATCAGATCCGCATAAGGCTCGATCGCAAACTGGATATGTTTTCACATTTGGTGGAACTGCGATCTCTTGGTGATCACAGAAACAAATTTTGGTCGCCACTTCTTCAAATTATGCGGAGATTATTGAGCTTCATGAAGAATGCAGAAAATGTGTATGGCTCAGATCCATAGCTCATCATATACAAGAAGCAAGCGGAATAATCACGGATAAAAAACCAACAAAAGTATTTGAAGACGATGCTGCTTGTATCGCTCAGATTAAAGAAGGTTATATCAAGAGCGATAGAACGAAGCATAACCCTCCAAGATTTTTCTCTTATACTCAGGAGCTCGAAAATAATAAAGAAGAGGATATTCAGTATGTTCGTTCAAGTGACAACGCAGCTGATCTCTTCACAAAGGTGCTTCCTACTACAACATTCAAGAAGCATATTCATAGTATTGGAATGCGACATCTACGAGATTTGTGAAGAGAAGATGAGATCCATCATTTTCAAGGGGAGTTTGTTGTTGTTGTACTATTTTTCCCTTTGTCATGGTTTTTATCCCACTGGATTTTTCCATGAAAAGGTTTTTAAAGAGGTGCTTCCTACTACAACATTCAAGAAGCATATTCATAGTATTGGAATGCGACATCTACGAGATTTGTGAAGAGAAGATGAGATTCATCATTTCCAGGGGGAGTTTGTTGTGGCTGTACTATTTTTCCCTTTTGTCATGGTTTTTATCCCACTTGATTTTTCCATGAAAAAGTTTTTAAAGAGGCAGCACGCAACTTCACAGTGATGGATACTCAAAGGAGATCATTACTGCACTCTTTGTTTTTCTTTGTCATAGTTTTTATCCCAAATAGGGTTTTCCATGATAAAGTTTTTAACGAGGCGTAGTGCTTCATTAGTGATGGATAATGAAGGGAGAGTATTATGAAATAGATTTAATTATCCATTCACATCCCTGAAATGGATTTGATTATCATTCAAATCCACCGCCTCACACTTCTATAAATATAAGTCATTATTTTGTAAGTCTTGTATACGTATGAATGAGTTGAAGAACAACTATATCTCTCTCACTACATAATTTCATCTATTCCATCTCTCTTCTTTACTTATTATAATAATATCTCACCTAATATAATATTTAATTTATTACAAAAAAATACTTTGTAGATTTTTTTTATAAATACCACTAGTTTTTAATTTTTTCTCCTGGATAAATAATTTTTTTAAGCGGGTTTTAAAGATTATTGTGTTAGTGTCACTGAATCGTTACCACATACCATGTTTAGGTTTAAAAAAAGTTTCTAAGAAATTAGTAAATGTTACCAAACTGTTTAGGATTCCTTCTAAGTTATAAATCAACCACTAATATACTTGGACAATTTTTAAAGATAATTAGATGAGTACCCACACAAATGTGTGGGTTTCTTTTTAATATTTTGTTTATTATTTAAAATTTAATCGTAGTTTTGTTTAAAATTCATTTTTGTTTTGTTTTTTTAATGGTCATCATATGCAGAGAAAATATTGTTTGTTTTTTTAAAGTGGTCTTATTTTGATTAGCTATTCTATTATTTTTGTCTTCAATAAAACTAATTAAACAATTACTCTACTAAAAATCGGTAAGTTCTTTAATTAGAACTATAACCTGGCAATCTAGAGCATCGTAAACATACAAGAATCCACAAATAATATATAGTATATTGAATATTATGATTTGAAACTCAATACGCATATACCTTATATAAATTGAAAAACTTATCATAACCAATTTTCCTATTCTCATTAAGATCTTCACAATTTCACTTGAAATTAGAAGGTTAAGTAAATGAATATTTTAACCATATATCAATCAAATAAAAAACTTAAAATCAGTCCTATAATACCATAATATACAATAATTTGTATATAGTATAAAAATACACAATAATTTATGAGCTACAAGAACAAACCATTAGTGAATCTTATTTTTATGTAAAACTTACTCAAATATACTAAATTAATGTTTGTTAGTTTTCTTTAACGTACCAATCTATAATACTATAATACACAATAATTTGAATATAAAATAAAAAACACGATAATTTGTGAGCTAGAAGAACAAACCATTAGCGAATCTCATTTTAAAGTAAAACTTACTCAAGTATACTAAATTAATATATGTTAGTTTTTTTTAACCAACTTATCAATAAATATTCCACTTTTTGTTATAAAAAATAGAAAGTATTAAAAGTGGAAGTCAAAAAACCATCACAATAAATAAATCAGAGCAGAGGAGAAGTGAACATATAAATAAAAAATATATTTAACTTTAATTTAGATTTGACCACACACAAAACAATTAACTTTAATTGAGTTCTGACAAAAAAATGCTTTAATTAAGTTTTATATTTTTTAAAAATAATAAATAAGTTAGATGATGTACCATGTAGAGAGGTGATGATGTGTCACTTCCTTATGAGGCACATTCACTCTTTATATATTAGATAGTAGATTTAGCGACCCAAAAAAAAAAAGCTGGACAATTTTTAAAAATACAATATGTTATGTTTTATTGTTCAAAAATTATCACAATTTTTAAGTTTACCACACACGAAGACCATCCTCGAGACAAAAAAAAACACAAGAATCCTACTCATGTTGGTGAAGAGTACGATTTATTCATGTGTGTCACTAAGTTAAGCTACTAGTAGTAGCCTACTACTAGCTACCAACCATAAGATAGTTAAACCTTGGTCAAAAAAAAAAAAAAACCATAACATAGTTACTAACTTAAAAAATCAAACTACTGTACTATTAAAAGAGAATACGAAAATTTTACTGCCCATGTTAGTCAATCCCTCATTGATCAGCAGCCGAACATAAACTGGTCCTCAGTTTTTGCCTCAAGATGAGGAATACGTACTTTGTTCCACCATTCCCATGCGTCTGTCTGTTCAATGTTCTTGCCCATATTTAAAAAAAAAAATATTTTATCCAAAATCCAAAGAAAAATAGACACCCATATGCCTTTATGTGTCTCCTAAACAACCCATAAAACTCAACCTCTTCCATGTGCCCTCACATGCATTCCAATGAATTACCACTCACTTAATCAATAATTAACTATCTTTTAAATTCTATTAAGGATTGTTGTTAACATAAAAAATTAAACACCCATTTTTGATATTACATTCAAGAAACTATGGATCTTCGCAAAAGAACCACCACCGTTACTCTCTCATGTCTTCTCTTCGTTTCTTCATTCTACACAATCTCCATCGCAAAATCAGTCACAAATCCGCTCTGGTATCAACTCCTCCTCTTCGCCGGTTTCCTTCTAGCCGCAGCTTTGTCACTTCTGATACTTGTCACGGCAGCGCGAGCCACCATGGTCGCGTGGATAACGGTTCTTGTCCTGCTGGCCTTCTCTGGTAAACGCCGCCGTGTTTTGGCGCGGCAGGGGAAGACGATCACGGCGGATGTGGATATGTGCTTGGTTAGGGTTCTGATTAGAGAGACAAATCCTCGCGGTTAGTCTCATGGCGGTAGTTCGTTATTAGAGGAGTATTCACTGTTTACATATCGCTTTTGTATATATAACAAACAAACCAAAAAGAAAAGTCTTTTTGTGAGTGAGTTTCCCGTTTTGTTTTTGCTATACGGAATCAAATGATAATTTCAAATATTATATGTGTGTGGAGCTCTTTAAATGTTCATTAAATTCTATTTTAGTTGTGAGATATTTCCTTTGTTTTACAAACATTGTTATTTTACATTTTTGCATACATATTAAAAAAATATTAAATTTTTTATTATATATATATATATCCCTTATTAATAATACACTAAATAAATTTATCTTTCTAACTAATACATTAAAATTATAAAGTTAAAATTGAATTTTAGTTCAAGATTTGGCATTAAAAATATAAAACGATACTTTTTGTTAAATAAAAATAAAATTTCACAATAACATTTTTTGTGAAACAAAAAAAGCAGTTTTTTTCAACAGTTATCAAATAATTTAAAATCCTTCAAATACAATTTCTTTTCTTTTTTATTGGATATCAAAATCGGTTAGGACTTAGGAGTTCAATCCAAATTCTTTAAAATCGTTGCAATTTTTTTTTATAAACAACTCTCATTTTACTAGCTACAAGAAACAAGGTTGGCGCTGAAGAATAAAATAAAAGAGAAAACTGTAACACTCCACCGGAGACCTACGTCTGTTTAAAAAACTGATTTGAACAAATGCGTCTAATAAACTTTTAATAAATCTCATTTTGAGACAAAAAGCAAGACCTAAATCTTTTGCTTTGCAAAGTATGAAATCCAAAGCAGCATCTTAAAATCTTAGGCAAAACTTAAAAGAAGTTCTTTCAAGCACACGACAATCAACAACACCCGGCCCGAACAACATTCTTGTGAACCTATATGTCATCACTAAGTCAAATTCGGTTTAGCATGCATTATTAGCAAGATTTAGCCTGTCACAACTTCAATCAATATTATTTAACTCCACCTCAAGCAGCAAGACAAGATTCAGTACAGATACAACTACTCAATAAACATTAAACAACTCCAACACGTGCACATGCATAAACTCCGTTCTTTTTAAACCAACTTCAGATTTCTCAGTAAAGATAGACCGTAAAGTGATATGGACATCCAAAACGAATTGGCCCACGAAGTGATAGAAGCCCACCCGAAAGAGATGGAGTCCAAAGAAGTGGAGGAGAAGCCACCAGACCATGAGAATGAAGAGGAGTGCACTAAATATCAACTTGGTCAAAGAAAAAAACAAAATAGTCGAGGAAATTCTTAAGGTAGTCGAGATAACTTACCCCAATCAACCACATGGGCGAACAATCGTACCAGCATGGACCAACCAATTATCCATCCGTTCGAAAGCTCTCATACTCCACCTCCCCACTTAGCACATAATATAGGTCAAGAGAGTTTCGATCTTGGTCGAGAAATTCTGCACGAATGGAACCTGAGTTGAATCAATCTTTTCCAGAAATAAATCCAGAAGAAACTGATAAAAAAAATATGACGAAACCGCACGAGATCTCGAGTGGACTCTTACGAAAGAGACTGGAATGCCACCACCCATAAGAAACGGCTGGAAAAATAGAATGACTATGGAGATGTGCCATGGCCTCAAGAGATATTAGACTGAACCATTTGATCATCAATGGAGGACTTCGAAACGAGTTGTGTAAGACCAATAATTTAGAAATACGGAATATTTGATTTAATCACATAATAAAGGATAATCAAAACCGAATAAAAACGAGTTAAGCAAAATCGTAAATAATAAATCGGTAAAACCGAAACACTGGAACGGAGTCGAGATCGCAATCTCTTTCCTTAACTCAAAGAATCACCCGTAGTGTGACAGGTATTATCACGATTCATGAGTCCCAGGATACAACTGTTCAACCCTGAATCGCATCACTCGATCACGGGTCTAACGAACTTGTATCTTAACAAATACTGTCGAAATAAAAAAAAACTACCTAATGCAGTAGTGGATTGAAGGAACTTGTATTTTGCCTTTGCTTTGATCTGATGATCTGTGTTTGGATGATTTGAAAAGAGAGGCTAACCCATCATATATATATATATAGTATGAGAGGGGACTTGAAAACATTCCAAGTTTCTAATGTGTGATACTTTAACTTTCACAAAAAGTTATAGCTAATGGAAACTTTCCATTTGTTTAGGCTTCTTCCACAAGTAATTATACCTAATGGAAACTTTCCATTTGTTTAAGCATCTTCCACAATGAATTATAACTAATGGAAATTTTCCATTTGTTTGGGCCTCAACCCATTTCTTATTCACACAAAACACAAAATAATAAAGTCCAATTGTCTTTTTTAATTTTTTTGTTTCAACAATCCCCCACATGAATAGAATGACATCTAAACAAATGAAGACTTTATAGACTCGATAAACTAGATAAGACTTGACTTTAACTAGTTGCTGACTTAACTAGACTAGACAAACAAAATTTTCGAAAGTATAGCGAAGACTAACTGTATCTGAGATAGTAGCTTCTCAGCCTTGAACCACTCATTGTTGATATATGCCGGAATTACTCAGCCAGGTGGTGAACTTGATGTCTTGAACCGCCCGGTTTTTAATGTAAAACTAGACAACATATATAACCCAGCTTCGTCTTCTTGTTGAGTTAAGTTCTCTATTGTGTTCATTTAGACCTTGAACATTGACTGGTTTATCGTGAGTGAACTTGGAGAGTATAGCCTGAACCTCATCCTCCTAGAAACGGTCCCATTTCACACTCACTAGGTGATTGCCATGTACCTGTCACATATATAGATTCCATTGTTATTCTATAGACTGTGGTCTTATATCATTAAAAGTCTTGATGCTTAACCCTTAATTACTTACAAAAAGCACTGTTATCATCTTTGGAACTGAGCAACTTACAGTGCTTGTTTTTAGACTCTGCTTGATTTAGTTGTCTCTTTTGAACCTAGATCTTGGGATCTCCAGTCACATAGGTTGGGTATCCATCATGGCGTCATCTGTATCCATAGGCTTTATACCCATTCCTTTTGATGATTTAAGAACTTGATCTCGCGGCAAGCTTTTAGTAAACGGATCCGCTAAGTTTTCAGCCGATTTGATGTAGTCTATTGTCAATACACCACTCGAGATCAGTTGTCTAATGGTCTTATGTCGTCGTCGAATGTGGCGAGACTTGCCATTGTAAATATTATTCAGTGCCCGGGATATAGCCGACTGGCTGTCACAATGTACCCGTAAAGCTGGCACTGGTTTCTCCCACATCGGAATATCTTCTAGAAAATTCCGGAGCCACTCAGCTTCTTCTGCTGCTTTATCTAAAGCTATGAACTCTGACTCCATGGTTGATCTTGCCAGAAGTGTTTGTTTGGAGGATTTCCAGGAAATCGCTGCCCCACCCAGAGTAAAGACATATCCACTTGTGGACTTAGAATTTCTGGAATCTGAAATCCAGTTTGCATCACTGTACCCTTCTAATACAGATGGTTCTCTACCATAATGCAGTCCATAACTTTTAGTATATCTCAGATAACTCAAAATCCTTGCTATGGCTTTCCAATGAGTGTGACCTGGATTACTCGTATAACGACTTAGTACGTTTACTGAATGCGCTAAGTCGGGTCTAGTACAATTCGTCAAGTACATTAGACTCCCGATAACTCTTGCATACTCCACTTGTGACACAGGTTCACCTGTATTCTTCGTTAAGTGTAGTTGAGGATCAAGAGGAGTTTTGGCGTTCCCGTTTGAGTGGTTCTGAAACCGCTCTAGGATTTTTTCCGCGTAATGACCTTGAGACAGAATTATCCCTCCAGCGTGTCTTGTAATCTTAATCCCAAGAATTACATCCGCTAATCCCAAGTCCTTCATATCAAACTTCACCTTAAGCATGTTCTTAGTTTGCTGAATTATGTCTTTGTTACTGCCTATGATAAGCATGTCGTCAACATATAGACACAGCATAACGTATCCATGTGAAGCGATTTTGATGTATAAACATTTATCACATTCATTGATCCGGAATTTGTTTGACATCATTACACTGTCAAACTTCTCATGCCATTGCTTTGGAGCTTGCTTAAGTCCATATAGAGACTTTTTAAATCTGCATACTTTCTTCTCTTGTCCAGGAACAATATAACCCTCGGGTTGATTCATATATATTTCTTCCTCTAAATCTCCATTAAGAAAGCTGTCTTGACATCCATTTGATGAATTTCAAGGTCTCTTAAAGCTGCAATGCCAATCAGCGTACAGATCGATGTTATTCTCGTTACAGGAGAATAAGTGTCAAAGAAGCCTAATCCTTCCTTTTGACGAAATCCTTGCACTACAAGTCTTGCCTTGTACTTTTCGATTGAACCATCAATCTTCATTTTCGTTTTGAAAATCCATCTACACCCGAGAGGTTTGCTACCTTGTGGTAAATCAACCAATTCGTATGTATTATGTTGCATAATCGAATCGATTTCACTATTAGCAGCCTCCTTCCAAGAAGGTGCGTCAGGTGTAGACATTGCTTTTGCAAATGTTCGTGGCTCATTTTCTGCCAAAAAAGCCGTTATGAACTCAGAACCAAACAATTTCTCTTTGTGAGCTCGTTTGCTTCGTCTTGGTTCATCGTCAACCGCTTCTGCATCATCAAACAATGTGCAAGAAGTACTCGCCTCATTTCCAGAGGTGATTGCCTCATTTTCTTCACGAGTTCTTTTTGGATTTTGTTTATCCTTACACGGAAACACGTGCTTAAGAAAGATGCATTCCATGATTCCATGTATTAACATGGATATCTGGTATGTCTGATTTATGAACCAGAAACCAAAAAGCATCACTATTGTGTGCATAACCAATGAAAATACAATCCACGGTTTTAAGCCCAATTGTGACCTTTTTAGGAGGTGGCACTACAACCTTTGCCAGGCGCCCCCACACTTTCAGGTATTTGTACGAAGGTACATTACCTGACGTTTTGCCAATACCTTTGTATGGAATTTTTTTGAGGATATTTGTGGAAAGCAACGCTTCCCCCCACATGTGTTGGGGTAACCCAGATTCCTGCAACATGGCGTTCGTCATCTCCTTTAGGGTTCGGTTCTTTCGTTCCGCAATCCCATTGGATTCAGGTGAGTAGGGAGCGGTTGTTTGATGAATTATATCATTCTCTCTGCAGAATGCATCGAATGGTTCATTGTATTCGCCTCCTCTATCACTTCTTATCATCTTGATCTTTTTATCAAGTTGATTTTCTACATCCAACTTATACTCTTTGAATTTCTCCAAAGCTTTATTTTTGCTTCTTAGCAAATAGACATAACAATATTTTGTACTATCATCTATGAAAGTCACAAAATATTTTTACCGCCTCGAGTTTGAACAAATTTTAAATCACACAAATCTGTGTGAATTAAACCGAGAGGCTCGGTTGTTCTTTCTACCCGAAGGGATGGGGTTTCTTGTGAGTTTTGCTTGTAAGCATACTTCACATTATTGAGATTTATCTCATGTCCTGAAGTCATCTTGAGCTTCACTTCGCCACGACCTTTTGGACGAGCCGATGTTACCCATTGACAGTCGCTCTTCACTCTTGCATTTTTGATAAGTGCTAAACATGTTCTTATCATTACATATGTGAGTTGTGGCACCTTTGTCGTACCACCAGTCCCTTGGGTTGTCCTCAACCGTGTTGACTTCTGTGATCACAGCGCATATATCAGTCATGTTGGCTTGAGACTTCCCTTTGTCTTTGCGGTTGTGAATCTTGCTACGACTTGCGTCAGCTTTTTGATCCACCTTGCCACGCTTGTGACAAATTCCCAAGAACTTCATTACACCTTTTCGCTTCATAAAGCTAGTATAGACTTTTTAGAGAAAATTTTATTTTTCTCTTGTTCTTGTGAACAACTACATTAGCAATGTGCTCATTCATAACACCACTTGCTATGCGGATTCGAAACCCGATCCTCAGCCTGACTATCAAGTCTTCAAGGGAAATTGCATTCCGCTTGTGTTTGAGAAGGTTATGGAAGTCCCCCCAACTTGGAGGAAGCTTCTCAGTGAAGCAGCAAACCCGATAGGTTTCACAATGCCTCATGCCTTCAGCATGAATCTCATGAAGAAGATTCTACACTTCTACAAGTTGTTCCATCAATGGCCTCGAATCCACCATCTGATACTGTTGAAATTTCACCATAGTGAATTTCTAGGATCCAGAATCTTCAATTCGATACTTTTTGTCAAGGGAATCCCACACCTCCCTTGAACTTTTTAAATCTCTAAACAAGTTATACAACGGTTTGGAGAGACAGTTCATGATGTAACCTTTGCACAAGTAATCACTGTGCTCCCAGGCTTGAACCATCGCAAGGATCATTGGATCGGTGTTACCTTCAGGGAGATGAGGTCTCACTTCACTGGTGTACTTCTGCAGGTTCAGAGTTGTCAGATAGAAGAACATCTTTTTTCCACATCTTAAACTCAACCGCAGTCCCATCGAAACTTTCGGGACGAGAAACATGATTTCCCTTCGAGATTTTGGTCTCGATCACGCATGACGCCACTGTTTTTGGAGTGCCGTCCAGTTCCATGTTTTCCGAGTTAGCTGCAACTTCGAAAGTGTCGATTGACATTCTGATGCAACAGAAACAAACACGAATTAATACCACAAAGTATTAAAAATTTAAATTGGTACGAACTAACATTAAAATTTAAGATCCGCGTATAGCAAATTTATCTTCGAATCTCCGCAGAGCATACGTCAAAGCGTTCGCAAACGCGTTTGAGAGGCGTTTGTTTGATCAAACCCTAATTCAAATCGGCGATTACTTACTGTGTAATGCCTATCGTTTTATTGATCGCAATCAATAAGACGAGAGTAATAAAACCGATTAAAAAATCCGAATAAATCGTTTTGAAATCGATCGATGAAAAACCTTTATTTACTCGTGATTAAAATCCGTTAGATGTTCATAGAACACGAACGGATTTCTTTGAGTTAAGACTGTAAGACCAATAATTTAGAAATACGGAATATTTGATTTAAATCACATAATAAAGGATAATCAAAACCGAATAAAAACGAGTTAAGGAAAATCGTAAATAATAAATCGGTAATCACATAATAAAGGATAATCAAAGTCGAGATCGCAATCTCTTTCCTTAACTCAAAGAATCACCCGTAGTGTGACATGTATTATCACGATTCATGAGTCCCAGGATACAACCGTTCAACACTGAATCACATCACTCGATCGCGGGTCTAACGAACTTGTATCTCAACAAATACTCTCGAAATAAAGAAACTACCTAATGCAATAGTGGATTGAAGGAACTTGTATTTTGTCTTTGCTTTGATCTGATGATCTGTGTTTGGATGATTTGAAAAGAGAGGCTAACCCATCATATATATAGTATGAGAGGTGACCTGAAAACATTCCAAATTTCCAATGTGGGATACTTTAACTTTCACAAAAAGTTATAGCTAACGGAAACTTTCCATTTGTTTAGGCTTCTTCCACAAGTAATTATACCTAATGGAAACTTTCCATTTGTTTAAGCCTCTTCTCTAAGGAATTATAACTAATGGAAACTTTTCATTTGTTTAGGCCTCAACCCATCTCTTATTCACACAAAACACAAAATAATAAAGCCCAGTTGTCTTTATTAAAATTTTTGTTCCAACAAGTTGAACCATGAACAAACGGTTTATCTTCTATAGCATTTCGAAAGAAGGGAGGCAGCCATATGCCTTTGGATAACTGATCCGAAGAGCATTCACATGGTGGAGGCAAGAAGAAGAATATTGGTGGAGTCATCATCACCTAGAGAAATCTGAAATAGATCATGAGAGAGAAATATGTTCCAAAAAGTTTTTAACAAGAAGAATATTCTTGGAGATGAAACGATTTGGCAATGGAGTGATGGAGTTCGAAGAAGTGAAGAAGGAATCATCATACTATGGAATGAAGAGCAGTGGGCCAAATATCAGTTTGGTCGAAAAAATATCAATTTGGTTGAGATAATTCTTCATATGGACTAGAAAACTTGTTCCAGTCGACCATACATGTGAACGACCATTCCACCACACTTGCAAGTTAGAACATTATATTGGTCGAAAGAGTTCCAAAATCTCTATCAATGAGTCGAACCAATCTTTCACGGGTCGACCAAACCTTATCTTTTTTCTAGTTGACATAGTTGCAACTCATTCGATTAACGAAAACGATTAGCCAAATTAAACTTAACTAAAAAGAATGTTTTGAGAAATAGAAACGAGTTTAAACCATGTGATACACATATCTTGACACGGTTTAAAGAAATCAAGATATGTGTTATCACATAGTTCAAACTCTTGTCAAAATATTTTACACATATATTGTAAAATATTTATGAGAAAGCATTAATTTGATATAGTTTTAGTAATAAATTTGGTTTGGAATCGGACATAAATGTTGAAAAAGAAATCACAGACGAAAATCGACCACTTGTCATTTTTAAATGGTTGATTTCTTCTCTATCAAAAAATGTTTTTGTTCTCTTTTTAGGATTCTCTTAATCGATTTTTTTCTTTATGCATGAACAAAAGAAGTGAAAGCAATTGCGAATGGGCTTAGTGGAGTTAGTGTAAGTCAACTTTCTATAACTACATGTTAACCAAACCGGTTTGATATTGCCAAATCATGAGCACGAACCGAACTTAAACCAACACCCTTCTTCTAGCTTCTCTTTTTTGTTATCATCTCATTTTTTTACTCACCACACTGTCTTCACATCAAGTCGGATGCTCTGCTATTGGAATTTGCCACCATCAAAAGATAAAATCAAGCTCAAACGACTTCTAAAACAAGTGAATTTATTATCTAGTCTCTTATTAGATCAAGCGATTCAGTGTTGTACTAACATATCCACTAATTCATTTCTTCCTCTAACTCTTTGTTTTGTCAAGATTCTTCTCTTATCCATTGTGTTTTCAAGAAGAAAACAAATGATTTGTTCTCTATTTTATTTTATATTAATATAATTTTTTTTTTTAGTTGGGAGAGAGCTTGCCTGGTGTCGCCTTCTTCTCTCTCTAAGAGTTGTGCTTAATTTACGGACATGTGAGGATACTTGCTTTTGCCTCATCAAGAGCATGTTAGCCATTACTTATCTCTTCTCTTCTTTGCCTTTGTGAGCTCTAAAATATTACAAATCAAGAAAGATAGAGAAAATCAAAGCACAAGTCTTTGGTATTTTCAGATAGAGAGAGAGAGAGAGAGATCGGGAAAAATGTGGTTGCTTTGTGTTCTGATGCAAGGTTTGAAGTAATCGGGTGTTTGTGTAAATTCTTGCTATGGATTCTTTGAATGGATACAGATTAGAACCCAAATGGGAAATTGTTCCTCAACTTCTCTTTGTTGGGCCAAAGATTGGAGAAGGAGCTCATGCCAAAGTCTATGAGGGAAAGTAAGCTTCTTTATCTTCTTTTCACTCTTAGCTGATGAGATTATTGGGAAAGTTTGGATTTTGATTTGTGGGAAAGTGAAGCTTAGTTGTTTGCTCTCTATGGGTATGAACAAAATGCTTTTTTTGGTAGATTCATCTCTCTGGATTTGTTGCCTTTGTAAAGAGATGGAAATTGGATTTTGAGTTTTGGGAAAGTGAAGCTCAGTGTTTGTTCTCTATGAGTATGTTTGTTTGGTAGACTCATCTTTCTTGATTTGCCTTTGTTTAAAGATTGAAATTGGGTATTCAGCAATTGAGGTTTTGTTAATGGATCTCTATGATCTGAGACAGATACAAGAATCAGACAGTTGCTATAAAGATAATTCACAGAGGAGAAACGCCAGAAGAGATTGCAAAGAGGGATTCAAGATTCTTAAGAGAAGTAGAAATGCTCTCACGAGTTCAACACAAGAATTTGGTCAAGGTTCTGTTTCTTGGAGATCCATGGCTGTTTTTATGCTTTAAAAGTTTTATTAGTAAATGGCTTAAAGGGTTAACATGAGTCATTCTTCTTTCCTCTCTGAAACAGTTCATTGGTGCTTGCAAAGAGCCTGTAATGGTGATAGTTACAGAGCTTCTTCAAGGCGGTACACTGCGTAAATATCTGTTAAACTTGAGACCCGCGTGTTTGGAGACCCGAGTGGCCATCGGTTTCGCGCTCGACATTGCTCGTGGCATGGAATGCTTGCATTCCCATGGGATCATTCACCGTGATCTCAAACCCGGTAAAGAAACCATTTCTTTTCTCTCTCTCTTTAAACAGATATGTTTCCATCATTTAATGATTCTGCATAAAATATTTGCAAAAACACCTTGTTTCATGGAAACCACATGCTCAGATCTCAATCACAAAGAATCTTTCTTTCTTTTCTTGTTTTTTTGTCTGACACCACACACGCTTCAAGTGCTTTTAATATTCTGGTTATGATTAGGTGAATAGATTTAATCTTGATGTTGAAGTTAAAGGATCTTTTTGTTCTCTCCTGCAGAAAACTTGCTTTTAACTGCAGACCACAAAACAGTAAAACTAGCAGACTTTGGATTAGCAAGAGAAGAGTCACTTACTGAGATGATGACGGCTGAGACCGGAACATACCGATGGATGGCACCTGAGGTTCTTTATCATTGACAAGTTTTGTTCATTTTCTCGTGCTTCCTCTTCAGTTACTTAAAAGACAATCTTGGTGGATGTTTCAGTTGTACAGCACGGTTACTCTTCGATTAGGAGAGAAGAAGCATTACAACCATAAAGTCGACGCATATAGCTTTGCTATCGTTCTATGGGAGCTTTTACATAATAAATTGCCTTTTGAGGGAATGTCGAATCTCCAAGCTGCATATGCAGCAGCCTTTAAAGTGTGTAATACCGCCTTTTTTCTCTTCTTTTCGATTTGATTTTGGCAAAACATTGCTCACATTATGGCTTTTACAGAATGTGAGGCCAAGCGCTGAGAGCTTACCGGAGGATTTGGGCAACATTGTAACATCATGCTGGAATGAGGATCCGAATGAAAGGCCAAACTTCACTCAGATCATTCAGTTACTACTTAACTATCTATCCAAGGTTGGATCACCGATATCCGCGATACCACAACGGATTCTTGCTTCTAAGAACACGTTATTGCCACCGGATTCTCCTGGAACTAGCTCTTTGATGGCTACTAAGCTTGATGAATGTGGTGAAACTCCAAAGGGTAAAAATGAAGACAAACGAAAAGGTTTGTTTTTCTGCTTCAATCAATGTTATTAACCTTTTGATCACAGAGAGAAAAACAGTTTTTGTTTTCCTCTGGATTAGGACCAGAGATTTGTTAGACATCACTCAAATCAATGATGTTATAACATACTCCCCACCTCATATAAACTCCATATGAAATTTTTTTTTTAAAAATGTTCATCTATATAAATAAACCACTATGTAATTGTTATGAATTAATAGTAGAAGTAAAGAAAAAAGTATATCCTAAAGAGAGGTTCATGTTCCTTATATTATGTTTAAATAAGAAAGTTTTAGTCGTGTTAAATTACCCTTTTGTACTTTTGTATCTCTTCTATAGTTCTATTATCAAGACTCGAGGAAAATATGAGTCAACTCTTTTTTTTGGATATTTTCTTTCGATCTATAGTCTATCAAACAAGTGAACGGTTAACAAATCATTTGATGTGTCAAGTAGCTTAACTTTACGCATGTGTTGTGTCTCCCGCTTCATGAGACAATGGGGTTAGCACATATACAAAAACTAAATTTGATCAAATATCCTCTTCTTTTTATTACAGTTTAATTTTTTTGTCAAGTTTTATCAAAGCTAAGTTTAGTTTACATGTTCAATTTTTTTTTGTTATTAACACAAATTGACTACTGTTTTTTTTTAGTGGCTAGAAGTGATAGCATTGGCGATATAAATAAGAAAGCCACAAACTGTACTATTACCTAGTCACTGGAATTGTAGAATATATACGTAAAAGATAGTTTAGTCACTCGAATAGAGATATTCCTAATATCTCTTGTGAAAACACTATATATATTATAAATAAATATCTATCTAACAAACATATAATATATACTAATAATATCATGCATCCTCTAGATCCTTCTATAGAAATTAGTTGGCCAATACATTTTCCTCATTTTCTATTTACATAATTGCTAAATAACTATACAGAGCCTTGTATTCGGTTATCCGTTTGGGTTCGGTTTGATTTTTTCGGTTTTGAATATTTCGGTATTAGTATTGTAGGATTCATTCATAATTTTTTGAATATTTCGGTTATTTGGTTAAATTCTGCAAAAAAAAAATAATATTAACAAATATAACTAAAAAATTTCAGATATTTTAGTTATTATGGTTTAAACAAAATTAATATATTCATTTTATTATTGTAACTTTGGGTAACACAGAAAACTTAACAATTGAGATGAGTAAAAAAAAACTTGTTTTACTTTTACCACCCACAGCATAATTATCCATGTGTGATCGGAAGGTGCAAAATCACCCTTAGAGTAAGTAGTTGTAAATCATTCTCCACTTTTTTTGTAAGCAATCTCTTACTCGTTGGTGTTCATTTCTCTATTTGAAGATGAACTAAATCAAATGATAATTACGTGAAAGATTATACTAAACTTTTAAAATGACTTATGTTTTATAAACTTATGATAAAATATCATATTTGACACATGTCTTGAGTCGTCATAAAGAAAATCCCTGTTGTTCCATGAGCTATGATAGAAAAAACCTTACCGTGTTTTCAAAAAAAAAAAAACCTTACCGTGATTAATGAAAAAAGTTTACCCAAAAAAAAGAAAGGTATGATAGAAAAATTATAGCCGCTGCTATGTTTCATGCCAAACTTTCTTTATCACTCTCCACACGTTAACCAACTTCTTGAAGCCATGTCTTACGTTTTCGGCTATGTAAACTTTTATGTTCTCCAAGTGTGGTTTCGCTGTGGTCATAACTCGGGTTACCTAGAAAAACAAGACAATGGTCACAAATATGTAATGTCAAAAGAGAAGCAGAGGAATGAATAAAGAGGGAAACATCTATTAACCTCAAGATAGTAGTATGAAACATCGAATCCTTGGATGAAATCTGATGTCAAAGCCTGCTTAGACGTAATATGTGCGAAGTAAGAATGAAAGATAACAAGTGATAAGTAAGAATCGACCAAAAAACACTTTTGAAACCGAAAAAGAGTAAATTGTGAATCCAAGACAAACCTTTTGAAGACATGGGCTAAGATTTTGATGCCATAGAGACAATAGATATGCCTGTAACCATGAATTTTTAGAAGATTAATCACTAAGATTGTGGGATGTTATTGCACCTTGTTCAAGAATTACCTGAGTTTTATTCGCGTTAAGACCAAGTATAGACGAGAACCACTTCCCATCAATCTGAACAAAAAAGAACCCAAAAAATAAAATAAAAGTAAGCTTCTGAATATGTACATGATCAAATCCCGGGGAGACCATATCTCTTACATTTTCAAGCTTTGGGCTAAGTTCTTCAACTTTCTTATCTGCGATTTCAGCTCGAGTTTCCGCTTCGAGCCTTCTCTTGTGTTGCATTTCTACTTCTCGTCTTAGTTCAAATATCTACCAATGCAGAAAAGTGTCATAAGGAGATTGAAATGAGGTAATAAGGCAAAAAGGAAAGACAAACCTCAAACTAGAAAACCAACCTGTTTCTGAAGTTCATAAACCTTTTCTTCTACTTCACTCGCGTACTTCACCGGATTCTCAGACTAAATAAAGCATTAAGCCATTAACAGCAACAAAAGCAAATAAGTTTCTACATCTTTTACACAAATGAATCAGACCCAGAAAAAAAAAAGAAACGAAAATCTCACTTGGGAAAAATCTATGTCACTCTCAAACAAGTAGGATTTCTCCCGGATAAATAATTCCAGTCCTCGGATTTTCTCTTCCTTGGTAAGCAATTCTTGATGTTTTTCTTTGATGATTGATTCTTATAAAAACACACACAAAAAAACAAAATAGCAACCACATCAAGAGAAGAAATGATAAAGATAAACCGTAGCTTATCAAGTAGCCGATAGAAACCCAAATCAATGTTCCTAAAACACAGATTTGGTACTCAACTGCAAGAATCCTTGATTGAAGAAGGGATTCTCAGCTAGGATTAAGTTGTGTAACAAGGAAGACAAAGAGAGAAGAATTATTTTAATGTTCTGATTAGATTATATGAAAACCTCTTACAACTCTTATATATGGGAAAACCGTAAACCCTACTAATAATTTAGAAAGCCCATAAATCATAAAACTTGGCCAATTACGTGACCCTCCTAATAAGTAATCTTTTCTATATCAAGAAACAAAACATTATAAGTGATTTCTAAAAACAGAACGGAAGTTAAATTATTAGTAAATCAATTTCTGTCCGAATTTTGACCTATATCAGTATATTGTCGCAGAAACCAAACAGAGAAACACTCTTTCAAAAAAAAAACCAAACAAAGAAACATAACTTCATATGAATCCAATGAATTCCGTAATTTCCTAAACAATGCAACAAATAAAAAATAAAATAAAAGACCTTTTTCACATTTAGCTAACGTTGAGAATTTTTTTTTTTTTAAATAAACCATGAAATAGACAGGGACTGAAGCTAGAGAAATTTTGCATAATTTTCCGCAAAAATCTGAAAAACGGAACAAAAAAGTAACCCAAAAAAAGAAATATGGTAAAAGAGATGTGGTGGCTTACGGAGAGCGGAAACGGTGGATTTGAGTTTATCACAGTCATTGTTCTCTGAGGAAGAAGCTTCTTCATTTCTAGTGAATGATAATGGAGAGGAGTAACAAGCGATTTCCCTGAAAATGGAGACCGATACTAGGAAAACAAATAAAAGTGGCTTAGAAAACGCCATTGGTTTCTCTCTGCCTCCTGAACTCTCTCTGTTGCATGCGATGTTTTTTATTTGGAACTTTTGCTTTGATATCGAAGAATAAGACTCTTCGACTTTCCATGCGATGTTTGCTATCGAAGAAGACTTTCGACTCTCCTCCTCTTGGGCTAACTGTTTTGGGCTTTTTGTTTTTTTTTATGGTTAAGCTCTGATTCTTATTTATTGTATTATTTGAAAATTAGGCCTTTTGCCTTTATTATTAGACGATCTGTATTGTTATTCTTATGCTTTCAATAAAAAAAAATTATCCAAAAATAGGCCATCACATTTAATATTATTCACATATATCATCAAATGTGAATACGGCGGATTACTCCTCGTTTACTAATCGAGACAAATACAAGCAACACCACCGTCGTAGTAAAACTCTGAATGAGCATTACTTCAAGTCGCGCGATTTAGTTTCGATAAACAAGCACAACTTATACTTTTTGTTTTTCGAAAAAACGAAATTTTACGTTTTGACGGAAAACAAGATTTTATGTTTTTGACGAGAAAATATAGAATCACGTTTTTGGTGGAATTTTTTTAATATTTTTGGTGGAAAAAGGATGACACGATGAGAGGCGCATAATATCTAGATTCAGTAGTAAGGTTGCATGGATTTCCTGTCAGTATAGTGTCAAATTCTGATTCGAAGTTCATGTTAATATTCTGGCAGACCTCTCATATGTCCATGCTTGGCCCTGAGTCCAAGCACACCAAACTTGGGCTTGCGGCCTCATTTATATTATATAATTTATCGGCCCCAAATGAGCAAAAAATCTTTTTAGCATAGTGGTTAGAAGCTTTAATTGCAGTGTCAAGGGGTGTTTGACCAAATATATGTCAAACTTGTTTTTCTACAAAATTAGTATAGTTTTTTTTTGCTAAATTGTAAATATCCATTTTTTAAAAAAATGAAAGGTTTAGGTGTTACAATATGTGTTTACAAATTATTGTACCTAAAAAGATTGGTCCCAAGGCAAAAAAATAAAAAACGTGGAAGCAAAAGCAATCAGTCATTTGTTGGTTTCGTTGCCGTGAAGCAATTGGTGGCAACAAAGACGCGATAGTGAACTTGGAAAAAAAAAGCCTTAGGGTTTTTCTAGGGCTTTCTCTATAAAAGGTGAAGCAGAAAAACAAAATTCCCATCTCAACACCATAAACACTCAGAGCTAGAGATGCTATCCCAAAACCATAGCCGCACTGCCGCACCGCCGCCTCGCCTCCATCTCCATCGCAGGCCACCGCCACCGATATGAGGAGATGTCATTTGTTCGCTCCGAGTCACAACTTCCTTGAGTTTGCTGCTTCTCATCATTAGATCTGCTCTTCCCTCTCGTATTGATCAACTGAAAATCGAGAAGGATTGTTGAACTCTTGAGCTGCTGGAGGAAGATTCGTCGGAACGGAAGAAGTGAAAGCCACCATCCTCGATGTGAGGAAATGGCGAAAAACGAAAAGAGTACGACGAAATTAGATGAAAAAGAAAGGAGAATTCGTACGCACAAGGTCAATCAAAGAGAATTTTGAAGAACAGAAAGACAGAAAACGATTCCGAAGAACAAGTCCCAAATCGCGGCGAACAACAACGTCGCAAATCGCAGGAAAAGGGAAATCGGAGCACTCATGATGAATCGGAGTACGCGGAAGTGAATAATTTCTTCTCTGATACCATATTAAGACTTGAATCGAAGGAGAAGATGATGATCCAGAGAATCAAGACTAGGAGCAGAGAGAAGAAGAAGATGATGAAAATTCTGTTATTCACATTAATTACCTTACAATTATGTATCTCATACATTATATATGTACAAGTATTTACAGTAAATCGGTTAGTCCTGATAACCAGAATGAAATCAACTAAACCATATCCTATACCGTAATCAACCAAACCATACCCCAATTCTCTTTAACCCCATTCGATATAGGCAAAGGTAAGGATGTATCCTTGTCTTCCCTTCCGCCTTACTTACTCGCTTCGTTTCTAGTTAGTGTTAAGCTAAGTCCTCTTCCCCTGCAAGTTGCGCTTTAGGTCATTGATAACATGCATATTTTACCCATTTTTACCATTATAAGTGTATGCTTTAATAAACATTTCACTAAGGTATTAATGTATATTTAGTAGTTTTCGAGTATTTGTGTGTCCAAAACTCTTTTCAGGAATACTTAGGAAAAAGGGAGAAAAACGGAGCAAAACGGACATTTTCGGAACATGAGCTTTTTGACAGAAGTTTAGCACAAGACGGAGACCTTCCCACCACGGGATCGAGCTTAATTTTGGTGACAAGATAGCCTGAACTACTACCTTTCACCTCGAAGTGGTTTGAGTTCAATACCACGGTTGGATCTCAAGTTATGAAGGAAGCAAGAAGGCCTATCAGACACATCTTCAGAAGAAGGATGGTCGCGCCAGGAAAGCTCAGAAGACCAACGGCCGGCCCATCAACTACCCGTGGCGCGGCCAGACAAAGTGATGTTCCCGAGCCCGTTTGAAAGCCCAAAACAAGCCCGATGGCCACCAAACTTGGTGGAACCCTAAGTGACGCCTGAGAGAACCTAAAGACTTATAATTACTCGCAGCCACTCTTATTTTGGGAGAGTTCGAAGTCAGCCACCAAGACCTAACCTAGAGGCGCCGCAGCTAAGGAGGAAGAGAAGAGGAGCGAAAGCCATCTTCTCGAGTCCCCAATCTCGTCGCCCTATTCGATACTCTCTTTCATCTCTTTTCTGCACTTTCTTTGCATCGTTATCACTTCCTTTATTTTCTTTTCGAACCTTTGAGATTTTTATCTATTGCAATGATAATGAATTTCGATTCCATGTCTGAGTAGTCTTTTAGTTGGGTTTCACAGGGTTTCTTAAGGGGATTTCATGGTTTGATTTATTAGGTTGTTAGATCATAGGTAGTATACTTTTCACTGTTCTTTGTTTGAATTCTTTCTTATTGCGTAATTCTTGACTGGCCACTTAAGGATCGATTGTAGGATCATTAGAGCCGCGCGAGCGCTGAATCTCTTGGCCGGACATAGTTTTAAACGAGCAGGCGCCGAAGGATGCTTATGCATATCGGCGGTGTGCTGTGAGATTTATCGAACCTAATCTTATAGTTGATCTTGTTGCGAAGTCGCTACAAAAAGGGGAGCGAACGAGCAGTTTAGGTTTAGGTGTTTGGTTTTCCGAAAGGGAGATCCGACCACTTTTATGTTTGAGCTTAAGAACCAGTAGAATTAATTTGCCTAGATCAAGTGTTTTAACCGTAGAATCACTCCGTGAAATACCCTGAGAGATCCCTGAAACCCAGCGTTCCGTTTCATAGTTTTACAAACCATCTTGATTTCCGTTCATTACTAAACCATCAACTCTCTAAAACCAACTTTTAATTCGATCATTCTCATTTGATTTTCTGTTTTATTGGATTCGTTTGAAGCATCATAGTCTCTGTGGTTCGACACCCTAAATACTACAACGCACATCTGTGCACTTGCAGACAATAGGGTTATAAATTTAAAACTCGAAAACACTCTAAAACCTGTTGCATCAGTCATAACTTGTAATTGTTTGTTGTATGCCAGGGTTTATTTACTTGCTTCCAAACTTAGATCTCGGACCTGGACTAATACGGTTGCTTGTTGATTGATGTTTGATTTCTTGTGAGAATTATGTTTCATTGTATATAAAGTGTTAAAAGCACAATTGCATTCGATGCTGAAAGTGAGGGTTTTTTCACTGGTCTGTATTGCGTGCGCTCACGGTAGATGAATTGTCTACGACCGTGGAGCTAAGGGTGGGCTAAGGCTGACAAACCAGTCGTGTATGCATTCTCTTGGGTAATCTAAATTACTCATATCTCTCAATCCCTCTTTCTCTTTCACAAGTGAGCATGAGCAACAATAGTGATTTTCGGTGTTGGGTGTTTAGTTCGATCTAGGGGACCAAAACACTTAGATTTCTATTATTTGGTTTTATGACTTTTGAGTATTCGTTTATTTTTGGATTTCAAGTTTAGTATTAGTTTTTGTAAAGACTATTTGAGGTTTATATATGAAAGATATTTGGATTTGAGTTTAAAGAGTGGTAACTTGGGGGGAAAGTTAAGTCGGTGGCATGCGTCTTTGTGAAGCAAGAGGCGGGTGTTACAGCCAAGACTGTGTTTTTGAATAAGGATTATAACGAATAATTCTTAATTCCACAAGATTAGGGTTTGCAGAACCAATTTCTATGTCCACCTGGATTAGATTAACTAGGAAACTCCTATAAATATATGATGAACTTAAGACTATTATCCAAAATCGAAAGAAATATTGTTGTTAACAGCGACCCGAGACCCCACATCTTATTAATTTTTGTTTTTCTAAATTTCTGATATTATATTAAATATTATGCATATCTTTTATTCTCTGCATTTTCCAAAAGTTTTTCCAACAAATCACTTTTTTCTTTTCCAAACCGTTTGGTGCTAGAGTGAGAAGAAAGTTTTAGTTATGTGAGATATGACAAACAGAGAAGAAAACATTGACATCCTCCATGAGGTAATGCCCTTCCCGATCCTTTTGTTCAACTAGAAGTAGAATGAAGCAGAATGAAGAAAATCTAAGACAGCTCAAAAGAGATAATGCTTCCCTGAGAGCGGATATACTTATTTGAATTATCAAAGATAGAAACACTGATGTTGACGCTATAACCATATTTCACGCATGCACCTATTCAATGCTGATACTGAAAAAGATTTACTCGTCATGTTCTATGTTTTTATCTGAAACCAAGAAACAATTATTCACAAAAGTGTCATTAATATAGAACACACACATGAAGAACCCAACACAAGTTTACAAGCCCATGTTTATCAAGTGCATATGCAATTAGGGGTTTTAGCAAATAGTCATATAAATAGTATGTGTTATGAGAATCAGTGTAAGGTATCTTTAAGGGTTGCGGGTTGCCACAAAGCAACTCTCCTCCTTTTACATTTTATGAAAGATCAATCAACATCTTTTATCTCTTGGTGACAAACTAAGTATTAGAGATACTCAAGAATATATGATTGCCGTCAATTCTTGTATAAATGTATCGGTACATAGTGTAATGAAAATCATCCTTAACATATTTCTTATATGGTATCAGAGCCTCCAACAATACTTATCTCCTTTTTCTGCAAATTCTGAATTTTTTTTTCTTCAAACACTATGTCTTCAAACGCTTCTCTCAACAACAACGGTGTTGAAACTAACACCAAAGCTGTTCCTGCAACTCAGGGCTCTCTCCTTCACGTCAACATGAAAAACGTCACACGACTCAACACCTCCAACTACATCATGTGGAGGCGACAAGTGCATGCTCTCCTTGATGGCTATGCCTTGGCGTCCTTCCTTGATGTCTCCTCCACAGTTCCAGACTCTACAATCACCATCAACGGAGCACAAGCCATCAATCTAGCCTACACGCTCCACAATCGCCAGGACAAGCTCCTATACAGTGTTATCCTAGGCGCTATCACTCCATCCATCCAACCGCTCCTGTCAAACACCAACACTACAGCTGAGATCTGGGATCTCCTAGCTTCCACCTATGGAAAACTGAGCAGGGATCACATCAAAAAAGTGAAGCATCAAATCAAACAGTGGAAGAAAGGCACTAAGAAAATTGACGAGTACTTTCAAGGACTCACAACGCGCTTCGATCAATTTGCCATACTTGGCAAACCTGTGGATCTAAAAGATCAGATCGAATTTATTCTCGAAGGCTTACCTGAGGATTACAAATCCGTCATTGAGACGCGACGTTCCTTCAACTCTTATGGAGCTTCACGAAAAGCTTCTCAACCATCAGGCCAAGATCGCAATGGTGAAACCGTCCACCAATTTCCCCGTCTCTGCCAACGTTGCTACCAACAAGTTCAAGCCATCATACAAATCCAACAATCGCAATCAACAATGGCAGTCACAGCCTCGATCAACAAATGATGCCACCACTCAACTATGGTAACCACACCCATATTTGGGCAAGTGTCAAATCTGCAGTCTTCAGGGACACAACACAAGGCGCTGCCCCAACTTTCCCGTCAGCAAACCGGTCTGCTCCCACCGCCTTCTCAGTGGCAGCCTCGTGCCAACTTTGTTTCGGGAGGATCTCCAAACACTCAACCGTGGCTACTCGACTCCGGAGCCACACACCACATCTCCTTAGATCTCGCCAACCTAGCCATGCATCAACCATACAACGGCGGCGAGGAAGTCATCTTTGACGATGGAAATGGGTTACCATTACACACAGTGGTTCAACAATCTTACCCTCTTCTTCACGTCCTTTATCTCTATCTGACGCCCTTTGTGTGCCTGCAATCAAAAAGAATCTTATATCAGTCTTCATATTGTGTAATACTAATCAAGTATCGGTACAATTCTTTCCATCTTATTTTCATGTGAGGGATCTGAAAACGGGGGTCCAATTGCTTCACGGCCGCACCAAAGATGAGCTCTATGAGTGGCCAATCTCCTTCCCACACACTTATCACACCGTAATCAAAAATCACAACCACCATTATGGATTGGCATGCGAGACTCGGCCACCCATTATTATCTATTTTAAATGTATTCTTTCAAAGTTTTCTCTACCAATTTCAGATTCTATTTCTTAAATACTTTGCTGCAGTGATTGCTTATTGAATAAAAGTCAAAAACTTTCTTTCTCTCAAACCACAATTCTGTCCAATTATCCTCTTCAATATTTGTTCACATACCTCTGGTTTTCTCCTATAATTTCTATCGACAATTACAAATACTACTTAGTAATTGTCGATCATTACTCTCGCTATGTTTGACTATTTTCTCTCAAACTAAAATTCCGGGTTCGTGAGACATTCATTCGTTTAACCAATCTCGTCGAAAATCATTTGAAAAAAAAATTGGTACCTTGTGCTCAGATAATGGTGGGAGATTTATTTCTTCGTGAGTATCTCGCCTTTAGAGGCATCTCTCACTTAACTTCACCTCCTCACACCCCCGAACTTAATGGCTTAGCCGAACGTCGTCATCGACACATAGTCGAAACATGCCTCACTCTTCTCTCCCGAGCCTCAATCCCAAACACATATTACTGGATCTACGCTTTCACAGCTGTTGTCTACCTAATCAACAGAATGCCAACACCAACCGTATCTCTAAAATTGTCCTACCAAATTCTCTTCAAAACAGATCCCAACTACAACAAACTCCGAATCTTCGGATGTCTATGTTTCCCATGGCTTCGCCCCTACACTACCCACAAACTCGAACAAAGATCAAAATCGTGTGTGCTTTTGGGATACTCTCACCCAAAGTGCTTATATTTTCTTAGACCCGACTTAAAATCGCATCTATATATCCAGACATGTCTGCTTCGATGAAACAAAAATTCCTTTCCAAACACTCATTTCTTCCAAAAGAAACCCACTAATCGAAACAGCCTATTCCCCAAACCCACTCGTCGTCACCACCATTCTGCTGCCACTCAAAGACTCTCAACCCTCGGCTACACCAACGTCGTCAATTTGTCTCCCATCATCAGATTCTTCACCACCAGAGACTGTCCACTCACTATTACCAGAACAGGCGAACCCAACAGCATCACCGTCGACATCGTCATCTGACATCTCATCATCACCGTTGGCACTACCCTGGACATCACCCTCTGCAGAGCCTTTTGCAGTCGCCGACAGCTCCTCCACCTCTCAGTCTTCGACAAACAATCCTAATACCCAATCAGAAAATCAGGCCCAATCAAGCCCAACAAATCACCTAAACCAAACAGACCCAAACACAAATCCTACCCAATCTCAGCCCACTACACAACCAAAGCAGCAAACCACAAATAAGCAAAACAACAATAACCATGATATGCAAACCCAAGCCAAAAAATAACATAACCAAACCCAATAAGAAATACGCTCTGATCACCACCAAACTAGCATTCACCGACATTGAACCTCACACACACCATCAAGCCCTCAAGGAAAAACACTGGCACAATGCGATGTCGAGGGAATATGATGCTCAAATTGCTCTACACACATGGGATCTCGAACCGCCATCACCACATCAGAATATCGTCGGCACCAAATGGATATTTCGAATCAAGCTCTTACCAGATGGCTCGCTCGACAAGTACAAAGCCAGGCTTGTCGCGAGAGGCTTCAATCAACAACAAGGCATTGATTTTTAGGAGACATTCAGTCTCGTTATCAAATCAACTACAACTCGTACCGTACTCAAAGTCGTTGTAAGTAAAGATTGGTGTCTTAGACAACTTGACATCAATAATTCTTTTCTTCAGGGCACATTGAATGAAGAAGTCTATGTCCGACAACCTCCAAGATTTGTTGATTTAGACAGACCTGATTATGTCTGCAAATTGCGAAAGGCATTATACGGCCTTAAGAAAGCACCACAGGCATGGTACATGGAGCTCAAAGGATACCTCGTCTCTGTCGGATTTAAAAGCTCCTTAGCAGATACCTCTCTTTTTATACTCCAGCACAACGGCCTTCTGATATATGCTCTCGTCTATGTAGATGACATTATTGTCACCGGTAACAGCAACAAGGCTGTCGAACAAGTCATCACCAACCTTGCCACTCGTTTTTCCGTCAAAGATATGGGAAATCTCTCATACATTCTGGTCATAGAAGCAGTTCGTACATCAACATGCCTTCACTTGAATCAACGCAAGTACATACACGATCTGCTAGCGAAGATGCATATGCAAGATGCAAAGCCTGTAACCACGCCCATGGCATCTTCTCCTCGCCTTACAAAATCAAGCGATCCACATACAAATACAATAGAGTTTCGTCAATTGGTTGGAAGTCTCCAATACTTGGCATTTACACGCCCATATATTGCTTACGCGGTAAATAAGCTATCATGATTCATGCAAACTCCTACTACTGATCATTGGCAAGCCGCTAAAAGGATACTGCGGTACTTGGCGGGAACTGCGACACATGGTCTCTTTATCAACCGGTCAAGCAATCTCAGTGTTCACGCTTTTACGGATGCAGATTGGATAGGAGATCCAATTGACTATGTCTTAACAAATGGATACATAGTTTATCTCGGTGATCAACCAATCTTCTGGTCTTCAACAAAGCAAAAAAGGCGTGGCAAGATCCTCAACAGAAGCTGAGTATAAAGCAGTCGCCAACACAGCTTCTGAAGTTCGATTGGTATGCTCTCTTCTCTCTGAAATGGGAATCACGTCTACCATTCCCCCAGTAATATATTGTGATAACATCGACGCAACTTATCTCTGTGCAAATCCGGTATTTCATTCAAGAATGAAACACATTGCGCTCGATTATCAGTTTATACGTGAGCAAGGTGAGGATGAGAGGTTACGAGTAGCACATGTCTCAACACACGACCAGCTTGCGGATAGACTTACAAAACCTCTCACACGATCGTGGTTCACGGCATTACGACACAAAATTGTATTTTCGCAAGCATCTCCATGTTGAGGGGGCATATTAGAGATACTAAGAATAAGAATATATGATTGCCGTGATTGAAGCAATCATATAAATTTCTTTAAATTCATAATATTGTCTTCCCTTACATACTCTCTCAATTCTCAATTCTTGTATAAATATATCGGTACATAGTGTAATGAAAATCATCCTTAACACATTTCTTATACTAAATTTTTCATTCTATTTTCTCTTATTCACTACAATAAAGCTCTATGAGGTATGTTTATGTCAATCTCGTCTATGTGTCGATAAGCTCATTTAGAGCATGAATCCACTCTCTTTGAGTTTGCTTACAATTAAAAGTACAATGCTTATTCCTTACCTCCTTTCTAGAAACAATTATTTTGCTACCCGATAAGTAATATCTTCTAGAGGATTCATAGAAGCCGATACAATTAGAATATGCAAAGTAGTATCTTGTTGGTGATGTGTCCATGGAATATAGAATTGTTTGGAATCTCAAACTGAATTATTCAGTTGATAAATAATAGAATAGAAACTCATATCTCATCCTTTGGCGTGTTTAGGGGGCCATCATCTCAGCTGGACGGAGACAACACATACACTTGTGCCAGAGAGGGAACACAATCTTCCCAAGTCTTCAAAGGGTAATCTCAGACCAAACCGTTGACTTTGTCCCTATTAATTGTTTATGCTAACCCCAAGATATTTTGATCCAAGGATTACCATAAATCACTATATAAAGACACAAATGTGCACCCCACCTTTCTTATCAAACATAAAAGTCAGCAAAACAAAGGCATATTCCTCTTCCCCACATAAGCCTTAATTTCCAAATATTCAGATTCAAGGATCTCGATGGCGATCCACAAGATCCTCTTCGCTTCACTTCTCATCTGCTTACTGATCCAATCAAGTCATGGGGCTACCAAAGAAAGGCTATTCTCCGAACTGGAGAAAGGTGCACTTGAGGTCACCGCTAAACCCAGCCGAGAAGGTGTCGGTATGTATACTATTTCTTTTAGAAACATCCATTATTTGGTTGGTTCATTTCGTCATACCTTTAAGTTCTCATATTTGGGATTTCGCTGTTAGATTTTAAAGTTTCTGAGAATGTTGAGAAACTTTAAAATAAAAACATGTTATAACTACTTAAGTTTGTTGCACAAAAAAAAAAAAGTTACTTAAGTTTAGGTTCGAGTCATAGGGAATATCTAGCGCTCCACATGGTGTGGGAGATTAGTTTAGGTTTCGACCCCAGATCCGATAAAAAAAACATGTTATAACTACTTAAAAACTAAAAGATACGAAAATTCGAAAAGCTTCCTTCTTCGGTTAATTTCGTTTCTCGGTTAAGCGTTTGTAGTTATAGCTTATTTTGTTCTTTAATAGTTTTCGGTATTTCTCTCTGTTCTGCTTTTTCTATGTAACTTGTGACAAAAATTCGAAAATAGTATAAAACTTAACATTTTTACCAAAAAACTAAAACTAAAACATACTATATATAATCAAATATTTGTTAGAAAAATTGAGTAATTACTAATAACAAGGCTGATCAATATTGGATGTATGGTTTTTAGTTTTGGAAGCCGGAGTTGACAAGTTGAGCATTACATGGAAGCTAAGCTCGACAGCTACAAAGGAGTCTGAATTTAAGACCATTAAAGTAAAGCTATGCTACGCTCCGGCCAGCCAAGTTGACCGACCATGGCGCAAGACCCATGATGAGCTCTTCAAGGACAAGAGCTGCCCACACAAGGTCGTGGCCAGGCCCTATGACAGCACTGTCAAAACCACTCAATCATTCGAGTATACCCTTGAGCGCGACATCCCAACAGGAACCTACTTTGTTCGTGCCTACGCGGTCGATGCAAAAGACCATGAAGTTGCCTTTGGACAGAGCACGGACGTGGCCAAGACAACCAATCTCTTCAGCGTTCAGGCTATCAGTGGCCGTCACAAGTCCTTAGATATTGCCTCCATCTGCTTCAGTGTCTTCTCCGTCTTGGCTCTGCTCGTCTTCTTTGTCAATGAGAAGAGGAAGGCCAAGTTAGAGCAAAGCAAATGAGTCGTTTACTTTGCGTAATTGCGACGTGGAACAAAAACGCGTTGACTTTGAACTTTCTTTTGTTTATGTTGTTTACTTCTTTCCTATGTACTTTTCACTTACGTGTTTGTATCATTATAAGCCATTTCATATGGAGCCAAAAACTAATCCTGCGGTGGTGATGCGTTGCGTGCTTTTTATATATTTTGCACTTTTTTGATATATTCGTATAAAATTTGTTTCACAAAGATATTTGAATGTTTTGTGGTAATAAACTTGTTGTGAAGGTTATGAATTCGTGATTCTTTATTATGACCATAAGGTCTCTTTATATAGGAGTTACATAAGGGTAGAAAAGGTAATATCCTTTTCCTACATGAATAAGGAAAACATCTAATAGACCGTCTTAAGGTATTGGGCCTTCACGTCATTGGGCCTTTGTCTTCACGTCAATGGTCTGATGGACTGGGCCGGTTATGCAGATCGAACCTCAATGATTTATAACACTCCCCCTTGATTGACATAACCGGTCGTGACGAATGGATCATAGTAATACGCTTGGGGATGCTGCCTCATTAAAACCTTACCAAGGAAAACCCAGTGGGACAAAACCTTAGTGAAGGAAAAAGAGTACAGCACGTATTACTCCCCCTTGTTTTAGACATCACTGAAGGTCCCTTAATCGGCGCATGCCGATCGGATACATGAGCTTCTTGAGCGTGGAGGTTGGAGGTGACTTTGTGAATAGGTCGGCTGAGTTGTCACTTGAACGTACTTGGAGCACTTTGATTTCACCGGTCTTCTGTAGATCGTGAGTGAAAAAGAACTTCGGTAGAATGTGCTTCGTTCTGTCTCCTTTGATGTATCCATCCTTCAGTTGAGCTATGCATGCGGCATTTTCTCTGTACATGCTGGTCGGTTCTTCTTTCCCTTCTGTCATCCCACAATCTCGTCTAATGTGTTGAGTCATTAACCTCATCAATGAAAATGACCGTTGTGTGGATCCGAAAGGTAACCTGCATCAGCAAAACCAAACTAATCCTTCTTTGTTAAGGTTAGTATAAAAATATATCCATATCGAAATATGTGTTTAATCCCGTTCCAGTGTCTTTGGATCGGACAAGAACTGAATCTTGAAAGAGGAGGTTCACGTCAAAACATATGTCTGGTCTAGTATGACTAGCCAAGTACATTAACGCTCCTATAGCACTGAAATATGGCACTTCGGGATCAAGGACCTTTTCGTCCTTCTTTACTGGACCGAATGGATCGTTGTCCAGACCAAGGCTTCTCACCATCATTGGGCTAGT
>JAHZTW010000004.1:79006163-79017494 GCA_020283515.1 Alliaria petiolata | reverse complement strand
CATTGGGCTAGTCAGTGGGTGAGCCTGGTTCATATTAAAATGCTTGAGTACCCTTTCTGTATATGCCATTTGATACACAAGGATTTCATTATTGACGTACTCAAGTTATATTCCCAAACAGGACTTAGTCTTTCATAAGTCTTTCATCTCAAAACTCTTTCTTGAGGTATTCAACTGTTTGAGATATTTCCTCAGAGGTTCCTATGATGTTCAGGTCGTCTACATACATCGCGATAATTACGAATCCCTGTCAAGTATTATGGGATCGTTTTATAGCCCTCTATCACATGCGACCTGACTATTTAATCCATAGAGCGATTTATTCAGCTTAGTACAATGCTGGTCTCGAGAACTTCTTTCAGCTCTATCACCTCTGGGATTTTCATATATATTTCTTTATCCAGTGGACCATAGGCCGCTTATATGTCCAGACATTATAAACTTTCAAGTTTATAGCAGCACCAACCACATATTCCTTTGTCCCTGTGAGTATCCTTGTGTAATCAAGCTATCTCGAAATGCTTGTAAAACATGAACACTTTAGGTCATGTGGTCTCACGATTTTCTTTTCTCACAAGACTTATTTACCCACTGGTTTAATATCATGAGGTGTCCGTGATATGGGACCAAAAACCTCTCTCTTCTTTAAAGAGTTTAACTCCACGTTTATAGCGTCTTTCCAGTTAATCCAATCTGGTCGCTGAGTGCACTCATATATTGACGTGAGTTTTGATCCTCGCATTTTTCTTTCAAGTGCTACTATATTGTACGCGCTTTCTTATACATTTTGGTGTTAACACACTTATATAGTTCCTATATTGATCCAGACATGATATGATCGATCTGAGATTTCATTATCCAGGACCTTTAATGCCTTGCAGCTTGGCGTCCCAAGCTACATGGAATGGTACCTTAGATGTTCAGCTGGCCAGCCTTTATATCTCAATGTCTGGTCTGGTTTCCTTAATAAACCCGGATATTATGCACCATTTTCCGCGGTTTCTTATCTTATGGAACTTATTGGTCTATCTTGTATAGACTCAGTAGCAACTTGATTGTGTCTCTATGACATCAATTTCGTGGTGCTTAAGCTGAGATGACTTAGTCATTCTTTTCGGGTTCATGTGTCTGGCATCTAATTATTTGGACGTCATTAAATCTTTTCTCTAGTCCGAGGATCATGCCAAGACACCGATGGTTTATACCATATCAATTCTCTTATCAGCTTATTACGTTTCTCCTTATAATGTTGGATATTCGGATTTACTTAAAACTCATGTAATCCGTGTTCCTTGGCCACTAAATATATCACCCATATTTGGCTCAAAGGTTTCTTTAAATTCGTAGGAGAAACGTTTCTTATCCAACATATATATATTCCCACTCTCCAATCTCCTTATGAGATTCCATCTTAGACGGCACATATGTATGTGGTGGTTTTATTCAAAAACTCTTAAGATGGTATATGTCTGGCTCATAACCCGTATTCAATATGAGATGGGAATATCTATGCTCACTCATATGGCCTGATGCATATTGATCTTATATACATGTAAAACTTGTGATGTCTCCAAGCTGATAAACTTTAGGCAATGCCTTTGTTTATAAAATTCAGCCAAGTCTTATTATGATCATCGAAATTGTAGTATAGTCATGGACCACGGGTTTGTCCTCACTTCCCCTCATGAATATACTATAGTTTCGTGATGCTTGGGACAATAAAACTAATGAGTTTCCCTTGTGTACATGTAACACAACGTGAGACTTTATGGGATAACTCTTTGTGCCGTTTTATGATCAATCTATGCATCAAGTTTTGGACTTGGATGGCTAGTCCAGTCATGCCATATAGTGTAAATTTCGTGGGGTATACCAACTGTGGTTACCATGGCTTTTGCCTCTATCATACTGATCTTTGGCATAGTCTAGATCAGTAGAGTATAGTCTCAATCATTTTCTTTTGTGCCCATTGTTTCTATTTGGAAACCATTTTCATAACTCAATGGGCTTTATATGGGTGAGAGACTCATGCCCTTTAGGCGTATTATCTAAGCAAGGAGTCTTGCAAATGCCATATTCCGTGATGACAATAAGCATACATGTGACCATCTTGTAGATGCGTCAATGAGGACCATAAAATATCGAAATGTCCCACAAGGTGGGTGTATTGGTCCGCATATGTCTCCTTGAATTCTTTGGGATTACTCTCCTTTCTTTCAAGGCGTGCCTATAAGTATTGGCAATCAATTTTCCCATCATATTCGACCCGGGATGTCCCAGCCGGTCGTGCCATAGGTTGAACCTATCCGTAAACTCTTGGTTTGCGGTGGCATTGGCCTCAATCATATTGACCTTAGTACAATATATGCCAGTGGCTATAGCAGGTATAGTCTCTAGGACTTTCTTATGGCCTTGGGCGTTTTTAACTATCTGAAGAAATTCTCTATTTCCTCCGCCCATTGTTTTCACATGAGGACCATTCATTCGAATGTCTTTAAAACTCAATAAGTTACGATTTGAGCTAGGTGAAAACAATGCATCCGAGATTTCTAGATGCGTGCCTTTTAGGTATTAAAACATTAGCCTGGCCGTGGCCTTCTATTAGGCTGGCCTGTCCTGCTATAGCACTTATGTTTGCCCTTTTAAGTATAAGATTTATGAAGTATCAATCAAGCAAACATAAAAGCAAACATAAAAGCAACAAAGCAAATAGAACTCTAAGTCTAGAAATCATTTTAGGAAATCGGATGTCTCATACTTAGTGAGATCATCATCATTTTCATGATCAAAATCGCCCTCATCATCATGCTCATGTTCATGCTGGATCATATTGGCCTCAGGATTCTTCCCTTTAACACTCTCTCTATAAAGTTCAATGAGATGTTTGGAAGTCCTGCATGTCTTGGCCCAATGATTATCCATCCCACACCGATGGCAAACGGACTTGGTCGGGCCGGACTTGTGTCCGGTTTGGTTCCCATGACCACGTCCTTGGTCACGTCCTGGACCGCGGTTAGAATTGGATCCGCGTCCATTTCCTCGACCATACGGGTGGTAGCGACCACGCCCTCGTCCTCTTCCATGTCCATGTCCTGGTCCGCGGTTAGAGTTGGATCCGCGACCATTATGCTTTTGGTATCTATGGACATAGTTTGCCTCGGTTTCTTTTGTTTCAGCGGCCACGTGGGCTTCAGGTATTGGGGTTGATCCAGCTGGTCTCATCTCGCTGTTGGCCAGAACAAGACTATTGTTTTGTTCTGCAAGCAACAAGCAAGCGATCAGATCTGAGTAAGTCGCGAAGCCTCTCTCGCGATATTGTTGCTGTAGCAACACATTACTCGAATGGAAGGTAGAGAAGGTCTTTTCCAACATATCCTTCTCAGTGATGGTCTCGCCACATAGTTTCAGCTTTGAAACTATCTTAAACAAAGTCGAGTTGTACTCCTCTACGGATTTAAAGTCCATGAACCTTAGGTTCAGCCAATCGAATCTGGCTTTCGGCAGTACAACCGTCTTTTGATGGGCGTACCTCTTATTCAATTCCTTCCATAGATCCAACGGATCTTCAATTGTAAGATACTGATCCTTGAGACTCTCAGTGAGGTGGTGGCGTATGATGAGAATCGCCTTGTATCTGTTTCTCACGGACTCATTGTTTCCGTCGACGATACATTCACCAATCTCTTTCGAGTTGAGCATGATCTTGGTGTCAAGCGCCCACTTTAAGTAGTTATCTCCGGAGAGATCAAGGGCTGCATAGTCTAAGTTGGCAACCTTAGACATCTGAAAATATGCACCAACTATCTCTTAGGGCTTTTAACAAAATCAAGACCTTAGAACAATGGTCGATTTAGGGCTTTTAAATAAAATCAAAACCTTAGCAAGATGGCTGATTTATATTTCCGATTTTATGCCATTAAGTTTCCAATTTAATCCTAACAAGGAATTCTATGTGATAAAGGAAACAAGAAAATCCAAATTCTAAATAAGGAAACTTCCTATGCGATTTTCTATGTGATCAAGCAAAAAGGAAATTTTCCAAATTCAATCCTAAAAGGAAAACTATGGTTTTCGGTTTCTACCAACAAAATTTTAATGGTCCGAAAATTCTTCATTCAATTCCTAGTTCAATTAGGATTCCTAATTCAATTAGGGTTTTATCTAAACAATAGAAAAACGTTTTAGGGTTTTCCTAATTGGAATAGGATTAGGGTTTTATGGAAAAAGGAAATTTTCTTCTTCTCTAGTTCTATCTAGGGTTTATGCGAATTTTAAACAATCAAACAATCAATCACATGAAACAATTTTTTTTTTTTTAGGGTTCATGTAAGTTTAATGTTCAATTCGGTTTTAGTAAATAATATGATCATGCGAATTCTAAACATTAAACATGAAGCTAAGAAATCATGCAAACAAGTTATTCAATCAATCCAAGTTTTAGGGTTTCATATTTTCTTAGATTCAATTCGGTTTATAGGTTTTCAAAGATCAAACAAGTTTAAACAATCAATCCGAATTTTAGGGTTTCATAAACATTAGGTCAGATTTCGGTTTTATGGTGTTCTTGAGTTTTAGGGTTTTAGAAATTTGTTTATACCTTTGAACCTTCTTTTGGGTTGAATGGAATGGACCGGGAGCTAATAGACCTCGGTAAACTCACGCCTGGATTGCTCGGAACTCGCGGCTACTCGTCGGATCAGCTACGCGGAACTCGCGGCTGCTGCGGGAAGAGGATCACGCGGCTACACGGGATCGTCGGGTAGGATCGCACGCGGCTAGGGTTTGCGCGGCTGGATCGTCGTGCTGCTTCTGCTCGGGATGAGATCGAGCTGCTGCGGTAAGGGATCACGCGGTTGGATCGCGATGATCTGCTGCAGAAGTTCGGGTCGAGCTGCTGCGAGCTGCGGGAGTTGCGCGGCTGTTCGGGAAGATGCAGCGTGAGGAACGCGTGGCAAGGAGAAGCTCGGATCGCGTGGATGCTCGGGCTAAGGATGCGCGGCAACACGGGATCGGGAAGCTGCGAGAGATGCGCGGCTAGGGTTTTCTCCGGGTAGGGGAAAACGCGCGGCTGAGGTGGAAGATCACGCGGCTAGGCGGAAGATCGAGCGGCTGCGGTTTCTCGGTGGCTAACGGCGGTTTAGGGTTTTTAGTAGCTAGGGTTTATCAGAGCAAGCTCGTGCTGATAACGTGTTGTGAAGGTTATGAATTCGTGATTCTTTATTATGACCATAAGGTCTCTTTATATAGGAGTTACATAAGGGTAGAAAAGGTAATATCCTTTTCCTACATGAATAAGGAAAACATCTAATAGACCGTCTTAAGGTATTGGGCCTTCACGCCATTGGGCCTTTGTCTTCACGCCAATGGTCTGATGGACTGGGCCGGTTATGGAGATCGAACCTCAATGATTTATAACAAAACTAATAATATTCAAAATTTTATACACAATTTTCTCATTTTTTAAAAACTTTTTATTGCATAAAATAATTATGGTTTTTGTTTTTTGATTTTTTTACTTAACCACCAAAATCCCGAATAGATCTCGTTAAGAGTCTATAACCAAATAAACAATTGGCCTTCCTGCAACTAATTCGATGGAACCAAATCCGCTTAAACCTAAACTTAAACTGGCGCAGAAGAAACCTTAAAACGAGAAACGAAAACCGCCGATGTCGAAGAGCCTCCTCCACTGCGCTGACCTCCGACCGGTCAGAACACTGTTGACCAAAACGATTCAGAACACTACCGCCGTGCGAGAACCACCAAAGTGTTGAGGACGACGAAACAAAAAACTTTCGCCAAAGCGGCCGAAACAGGACCTCTGCCGCAACCCATAACCAACAACGGTGAGCTCCGGGAAGACGCTGCACTGACAGGCCGAGAAGAAGCCTCACCTACTCCATGGAAGCGAACGAAGTGGAAGAGGGAGAAGAGGGCCGCTCCGTGGTGGTTTCGCCGGGAAAACTTGGCTGCGACAACAACTCTGTCTTCCCCCCCAAGTAGAATTGCCACGCATGAGAGACATCCGACAAGATCTCCAACGGAGAGCCCACTCACAACTGTGACACTTCTTCGACTTCAGATCCGCCATCTAAGAGACACATCGAGCTTTGTCGAACCAAAAAAACTACAAGCAACACACCACCGTAAGGACACCGCGCGAGGAAAAAACGCCACCAACATATCTCGTCCTCACATATCTGCTGCTAGAGCTTCGTCGAGACGCTATCGCACCGTCGATTAGCCACACGGTGGAGAGCCAGGGGGACCGCAAAATGCACTAGAGAGGAGCTCTCACCCACAAATGAAGCTACAGGCAGGCTTCAGTCGCGCTTCTCTCACTTGAAAAAAATATATAAAGCAGTGGAAAGACGGAAAAATGCTCATTTAACTCCCCAACGAAATGCAATCGGCACATTAAATTTTCAACTAGCGCATGCGCATAATAATTCTTCAACTCGTAGTTGACTTCGCAAAATCGTGATCAAAATAGTCAACTATTAACCTTGAAACGGCGAGACGTTAAATATATTTCTCTATCATTAGAAAAACGCTCATTTAATTCTCTAACTATTTGCAATCGGTACACTAAATTCCCAACTATCAGCATGCGCATAATAATTCCTCAACTCGTGGTTGACTTCACAAAATCGTGCTAAAAATTATCCATTGGCATTTCGGGAAGGTTTTACGTTCCATCCCGTACATGTCTCGAATATCCTGTAAAATTCACCATTCAAAATAATTAACTGTTTATAATCTTTTGTTTTATACTAAATGGGTACGAGAAGGGTACGAGAAGAGAACAAGTATGAGATTGGATATCCGAATTTTTCTGAATTTTTCTAATTTTTCCCGATTTTTCCCATTTTTCTCCAAAATACATGTCCCGATGTTGATCTTTACCCAATATAATTACCTGTTTAGGAAGAGATTTTAGGTAAAAGAATTTTTCGAAACCTTCCCGTTACGCAAATTTTCCGTCTCATTCTTCTAGGATTTCCTTTTGAGAATTATTTTCCAATTCCCAAATTACATGTTTCCGTCTCATACCCGTAAATTCTCGTCCATTGCAAATAGTTAGGGAATTAAATAAACATTTTTAAGAACCGATAAATACTCGTTTAAGAACCGGTTTTGCTTCGGTTATTTTCGGTTACAGGCCAATTCGGTTCTTAATTTTAAGAACCGATAAATACCCAAATTGTTTTTGATATGGTTTGGTTTGACTCGGGACCTGAATTTACTGGTATGAGATGGAAAGGATAATTTGAGAATTGCAAAATAATTACAAAAAGGGAATCCGATAAGAACAGGACTGAAAGTTCGCGCGAGTTTGAAAAATTCTCTTACCTAAAATCTCTTCCCAAATGGGTAATTATTTTGGGTAAAGGTAAAACTCCGGGACATATATTTCGGGTAATTTCGGGAAAAATTGGGAAAAATCAAGAAAATTCGCGAAAATTTGGATAATTTCGTGAAAGTTCAGAAAAATATATAGATTTTTTTTTAATTTTTAAGTTTTAAACGGATAATTCAGATATCCGATCTCATATCTGTTCGTACCTTTCTCGTAACCTTTTAGTATAAAATAAATGGTGCCAAACATGTAATTATTTTGAGCTGGATTGAAAATGTGACAGAAAATTCGGGACGCGTACGAGATGGAACGGGAAACCCATCCCAAAATATTCAGGGATGATTTGTATCACGATTTTGTGAAGTCAATCATGAATTGAAAAATTATTATGCACATGCAGATAGTTAGGGATTTAATGTACATATTGTAAATAGTTGAAGAATTAAATGAGCATTTTTTCGATGTTAGAGAAATATATTTAACGTCTGGCTGTTTCAAAATTAGTTATTGACTATTTTGATCACGATTTTGCGAAATCAACTATAAATTAGAGAATTATTATTTGCATGCGAGTCAATTACAATTCATTGAGAAATTAAATAAATATTTTCTCATTGGAGAATTAAATAAGCAAAAGGAAAAACGATTTGCCAAAATTAATAAATGGACATAATTTATTCATTTATTACTCTGAGAAAAAAACATAATTATAGCTAAATAAGAACTATTATATCGGGATATAATTTGAAAAATCATATAATTTGAAAATATCATAGGTTCCAACATATGACTGCTGAATTCAAGAAGGAATTTGGTACGTAATATATTTCGTATTTGCAAAGTTGCAAGGAGAAGAAACAATAAATATTTGTTGTGTGAACCTGAAAATTTGATATTGTTATTAAATTTGAAAAGTGATAAGCATGATGAATTTGTGACAGCGATCCTGATCATCATCAATATCTAGTTTGGGGTTACTCAAAATGTCAAATATGTCGACATGTATAATAAGATTAACATATCTTCAGATAATAATATAATAGATGTACTGACGTAAGATACAGTAAGGCGAAAATGTGAATATATCTTTTGCTCAATTTAGAAAACCAAACAAAAGTTGGTAATACTCATGCAAAAGTCGTTGTTATTATGCTGCCGATTGAAAATTTGGTTGTGTCTATTAAAAAAACGAGAGTTGTTGCTCACCGTCTCTCTCACCCACCAAATTGAGCCACTTGCTTAGGTCACCAAATGGTCATAATCGATTGGGCTTATCAATACGTTGTGCTGGTTATTACTAAATTCCATCTTGCAGAATCACGAAATATTTATATGCTAATTTATTATTAGTATTCTTATTGACGAGACATTTGACTTTTCATCTCTTAAAACTATGGTAGGACCCATTCCCAAGAGACATGGAGCCAAACAAGGGCACGTTCAAAGGGTTAAGTTCTCTGTACGGAAGAAATACCTTTTAAAATTAAGAATCCTATTCTCTGTTGCTTTTGATAAAGTCCAATTCACATATACACGCTCACTAGTCACTACAAGAAGTAACTCTCTCATTCGTGTCCTCGGATCGAAAACGTGCATCTCCAGCAACATTCCGACTCACACATATAACATTTATCGGAATTTGTTCCAAAAAAACAAAATCGGCCAAAATATTATCAGAAAATTAGCATGGATAAAGTTGTTGGGAATTCATCTGATAGATATTTTTTTATGACAAAATGTGTCAATACATCGTCCGAAAGTTTCGACAAATTTCCAAGAAAAGTGATGGCCCAAAATTCTGACGAACAATCATTAGAAAATGTATTGGAATGTTCCAATATATTTTTGAGGAAAAATATTTTCAAGGAAATAAATTTTCCTATCTAAAAAATATAAAATTATAATTTATAAGAATTTTCGGAAAATCATCAAAAATTTTAGTTTGTGTCGCCAATTGATAAGGCGGGACGTGGTCGAGAAAAATGGTTGCTTTACGTTTTTGCAATACTCAGCATCTTTGATTTGAAAGGCCAACTTCTCAATCTTTTTATTCACCTTGTAAAGATTTTCTTGCGTTTTAATATATTTATGTTCATATTGTGTTTATGGATTCACATAAGTAGATTAGTTAAATCTATAGTTCTCTCGTACGATTATATAAATTTAATTTATATGAGTTTCATATTCAGATACAAACTAATCAGATACAAACTAATCTAGTTTGGTCGGACAAGTCTACTTGACATAGGTGCAACGCCGACTAGGAGTACATTGCAAGATATACTTAGTCCCATGTTCAAAGTCTCCAATCTTATTGATATCAGTAGTAAATTTGAGTTTACTCAGAATATCATTTCATTCTAAGACTTCGGTTGGTAAACCTGCATAAATACAAAATCGCAAAAAAATAAAATAAATTTATGAAATAAAATAAAAATTACGTAATAAAAACCTGCAAAATAAAATTATAAAAAAAAGTTATGCAATTAGATTTTTTTTTTTTTGGAATGGCATAATATAATATAACAAAATATATATATATATATATATATATATAATGGTTAGTTTTTTATGACTTCTATATATTTGGATTTTTCCCATAGCGGAGAAAAGCGCGATAAGAGGATAAGAGGTTGAGGACAAGATGGTTTGTATCACAGTTCGAAGAGTCGCGGCCGCGGTACGACCATGGGTGGCTGCAATACTTAGCGTGAGGTCGCGGTATGGTGTGCATTGGCAGCAGTTTGGAGATAGGAGTTTATGGTGCAGAGACAATACAAAAAGGGACTGTACCATGGTCGATGGAGCCATGACCGCGGTACACGGCCAGCTGGCCACGGTACTGCTGCTTGGGTAGTGGTACGGTGAGAATTGACCACGTGTTGAGGTTTTGTCGTCGTGGCACGGTTGGCGAGGCGTGTCTTTTCGAGAGACTTTTTATCATAGTATGATGGGTCGTGACCGCGGTACACGGCTGGTTTGCCGCATTATTGGGCGTATGGTTGCAGCATGTGAAGGGTTGAGAGAAAAGAGACGCGAAACGAGGGCAGCACAAGAGGAGGCCGTACTGCTGTTCGTGAGGTCATGACCCGGTACATGGCTTGATGTCCGCGGGACTGTTTCTTTGGTTGCGGCGAGAGGTGGGCATACTGCAGCCGTGTGAAACTTGTCCCGGCCCGTGACCACTTAGCCGCGGGTCTGGCTGGCTCGACCGTGGTCAGGTGGTCCGATCAGTAATTTTTTTTTTTTAATGTTTAAAAATGTGAAACTAAAAAATCAAAACCAAAAATCAACATGTTAGAAAAAATCTAAAAGGAATAATTAAAATACCTAGTGGATTGCCTCTCACAAACGTTTGTTTTAAGTTTTTAGCTTGAGTTGGATTTTTTGAGTTTGATTGACCACGTATGACGTATGAAATCTACGATTAGATGCACTTGGGAATTTGTGATTAAATTAATCATATGTTACTTTTGGTTTGTTTATTTTTTTGTATGCTGATACTAAATATTTTAGTTGCAGTATGATGTCCTCTAATCGAATAAAAAGAGAGATGGGTGGCACAGAAAAAAATAAGAAGAAAGAAGAGACAAAAAGCATTAACAAAATCGCTGGCTAGTCCATATTGAGGTATGTAAAATTTTTTGAACAATCTAAAATTGATGAATCTTTAGAAGAAGAGGTCAATAGAAGCGGTGAAAAAGGTGATGGTTTAGAACATGACCAAGCTGAGCATGAGTTTGAAGAGAATGAGAATAAGAATGAAGATATCAATGAGAATGAGGATGAGGATGATCAGGATGTTAAAACAGATTATGTTAAAGAATATCAAATAGATGGAGATAACAATGATTCAATGGAAATTGGGAAAAAGTTGATAATAGAATGAGAGACTTTCTGGTTGAAAAGGGTCCAATGGCAAGGCTTCCGATTGATTATCATTTTTAGTAGAGATTATATTGGCACATGTT
>JAHZTW010000004.1:78966689-78994462 GCA_020283515.1 Alliaria petiolata | reverse complement strand
GCGTTGTAGTACTTAGGGTATCGATCCACAGGGAGGAGGTCAAATGCAAAACAGAAGAATCAGGGCAACCAAAGACGCAGGGAACTGGGTTTTGGGGTAAGTGTCACGGTTTTTGCAGAAAATAATGAAAGCAATAACACACCTTATATAGAGAAGGTTGTCAATCTTTTCTATAACCAACGAGAAAAGAAAAATAAGCTTTAAAACTTGTAAAAAGGAAATCAGGTAAGCAGTGCATGAAAAGTAAATATTGAAGTGCATAAATCTCGGTGTAAAAGCAGATGGGGCGACACGTTGTGAATCTTCTCGGGAAATCTATAGGGTTCTAACTAAAAATCAAACATATGAAAGTTAAGCAAACGAGACTAGGCGATTTTTCCCAAACTTATTTATTGGTTTTAACAACCTAACTTTATCAAGCAAGGTCGATCTGCGACCGTCTATTTCGCAGGTATACTATCGTATCCTGCGTCCTAGACGACCACACAATAAGATCGGGACGATAAAAATTCAGACATCTTTTAAAGGATGCTCTCTACCCTATTTTGGTCTAGATCTGAGATTCAGGACGTTCGTCGCTCTCAAGACCCTACAATCAGAATATAGTTCATGACGCTAGACTCATGCAATAAGAACGAATATGGTGAGACAGAACATCCTAATCTACGGCCTAAGAAATCGGTTTAAAGATAGTTAATGAAATTTCCTATAGATCCCCTTAAAGAACACCCAACGAAAATAAACTACTCAGACATAAAAGAAGAAGTAGAAAACGTGATTGATGAATGCATAACTTGTATAAATAGAATAGAAAGAAAGAGGGTTCAAGAACAAATCAATCTCCCTCAAAGAACAAGGTGGAAACCACGAATAAGAGATTCGCGGCCGCCAAAGAGAATTCTATAACTTAGGGTATTTGGAATAAAAACTGATTCTCTCTTCTTTAGAAAAACCCTAAACGACGAGTATATATAGGTCTTCAAGTGCTTTAGGTCGTGGATTAGGTCTTGACTTGCATAAGATGGCTGCGGGTTTGAGTTGGGCTTCAAATGGGCTCGGGAATCCGTGAGTAGCTTGGCCGCGCAAGCGACTGGCTGTGGCGCTTGGGAACTCGTCAAGTCTAGCAATCGACCTGTTTGAGCCACATAACTCGGAATCTAGCTTCAAGGCGTTTGGGTCTAGTTACCTTGAGCTTTTCACCCTTCTCGGATACACTTCATGGTCCCTTTGAGTATTTTGAGCTTTCTCTTGTTGACCCCTTTATTCATTTAGGCGTGTGGTCTCTATCGAGGGAGTATTGGTCGACGAGACATTATACTTTTCTCATCCAAACCTCTAGACATAGACATTTCAGACACAACTCTCCTATTTTCTCTTCACTTTGTCGATTTCTCCCTACTTTTCTAGGGTATCATTTTATTTTTTCTATCGACTTTCTTATTCTATTTCTTTTTTTTTTCTTTTTCTTCTTAGCTCGAGAATGATCACTTCTTCGAAGCTTTCATGATGTCTGTGAACCGTCATTGTCCTTTGTGGAACTCGAGTTGTCATTCTCAAACTAAGACTTTTCTTTTCTATCTATTTTTTTCTTTTCTATAACAAGGGAAGATTAATGAGAGGTTGCACTGCATCTACTTAGTCATGCTAGAGTTTAAAATAGGAGCAAAGTTCGAAGTACCTCAAGCCCCTTAACGAGAAATTTTGATTCATTAGTTGCAAAGTCAACGCGAGATCCTTCAAGTACTCTAGAGATTAGAACTTTCTCCGTTGGAATGATCCACTCGCCGTGTTCAACTTAGTAAACCTTGCTTCTAGACCCGTGAGAATGGTCATTAAGGTTCTTTGTTCGAAACGACTTGTACCTAGCAAAGTTCATATTTTCCGACTAAAAGAAAAAAAAAGTTTTGACTCTATAAAATGACTCGATAAATGATGTAAGTATGCATAAGACTCATCAAATCAAAGCATAGTTAGTAATATAAGAAACCCCCCAGACTTAAATCAAACTGTCCCGAGTTTGTTTAAATCGAGTTGAGGTGAAAAAGATAGGTAAATTCAAGTACAAGCTTGTAAAGACTTACTTGAAAGTGGCATTGGATTTAGAATGGGAGGATGGGCGTGTGGTATGATTGAGCTAAGGACTTGATCATTCTCCTTATGTCCCTGCTTAGAATCAATTTAGTTGAACAAAAGAAATCGAAAACTTAGCTCGAAAGGAAATGTGTTGCGCGGTTGAGCTTCCTTGCTTCGGATGGTGGTGGTGGGTGTGTGGTGGTGATGTTGGCGGCTGGTGATGATGATGATGATTGGGGCACGCCTATGTTGAGAAGAACAGGTACTCCGATTGCTGAGTACTTGTCTTGGTTCCTTGACCTTTATAAAACACCATGAATGAGAGATGGAAAATCTTCCGTCCTTGCGTCTTGAAGATTGCAGCACCTCAGAAACTTGACTTGAAGTTTGGGTCTATGCTGGCCTATCCAGTGATCTGTTTGGGATCCCGGAAGACAGGTGTTGCTAGTATGAACTTCAATGCCATATGAAATTCTTACTTGGCTTAGATAAAGGTCTTGGTCGCGGAAGAGAGAAGCTAGTCTTCGAAAACTTTTCTCCTCGCGGTTTGGTGAAGGAAGTTGCATATTATTCCTTCTAGAGCTTGCACAACGGTTTCTTCCTCGAGAACCGTTGTAATCCTCTTCATCTTCGTAGATACAGGTCCGTTGAACGTGCTGGAAGAAGTGAGTAGAGAGATGGATCATTGACTTAACTTGACTTGGATGGAGTCTCGTCTTGTCTCGCCGTCTTGGACGCAACAGCAACGTGCCGCGGTTGTGGAAGTGATATTTTCGGTCTTTAGGACGTGTTCAGGCCATTGAATCAAGGAGGATGCTTGAAAGGCTTGAAACAGGTTGAAGGAGATCCGGTTTGGTGAGGTCGGGACGGGGAGTGTCTCGGACGGCGGCCGGCCGCACGACGAGTTGTCGCGGCCGCAGCCAGGCGTCTTGCCTCCGCGCCATCGTGGCTTGTGACGCGGCCAAGCTACTTCTGACCGGCCCACGGGCGGTTCGTCGCCCGGTGAGTGTTCTTCGAGCCTCCTTCTTCATATTTTTGGTTTTTTCTGGTTTTTCTGATTTTTTTGTGCTTTTGGGGTTTATGAAAATGCTATAAATTAAGAAGAAACCAAAACTAAAAATTAGTATGGTTAAGGAGATGAGAAAGAGAGTACCTAAAATGGGTTGTCTCCCATTGAGCCGCTCTTGTTTAGAGTCTTTTAGCTAGACTTTGGTAGTTTGGGAGCTTAGTTGGAGGTGAAGTTCGACCTTAGGCAAGGTCTTTTTGCCCTCTGCGTGGCCTCTTCTGCTAAAGGCTCCTCGAGTCTCTCCATGATAGCATCTTAATCCTTCTCAAGTAGATGTTTCTCGCCTCGGGTCTCCCTTGAGTTCGTAGAGATGTTGTATCTCCTGCTTAGTCTCGTCACTTTCGTGGAAGTAGTACCCGATTAAATGCTCCTTCCATGCTGTAGTGAAAGTAGTCCCTGGAGGAAGGCCCTCCACTACCTTGTGGAATTCCGCAAGGTCTTCTCTGCTGATCAGGTCGCGAATTCTTCCAAGCTTCTTATATCTATTAACATCCATTATCCTTGGCGTGGTGGCGTTGAATCTTGCCTGCATGAAGTGGCATCGGATTATGCTATTGTCTTCTCTGCTATCCTTGAAGTACTCCTTCAGACCTTTTTTCTAGTGCCTCATCGAATCCAACATATATCGGGATCTTCTTTGCCTGCTTATGGAACTCGATGAGTCTTTCTCTTTTGATTCGATCCCCGAATCGTGATTCCTCCTGTACCCTCTTGTCATTCGATCGGCAAGTTAGGACTTTGTCTAATGCTGGCTCTGGGGGTGACATTCCACGGATTGGAGATGCTGAAGTTTGACGCGGTCTATGATTTGAGAAGGTGAATCTGTTCTGAACGCGCCTTGCCCTAAGGATGGCGTCTCTCTTTGCTCCGAGGCGAGTGATGACATTGCAGGGTGCAATGATCACTTGCTTGAGCCTTGCGCCCAGTTGTTCGCCCGTCGTGACGTCTTCCTCGCTTGAGGAATTGGGGATCTCCTTGCGTCTTCCTGCGGGGAAACTCATGACTCTCTTGAATGAGGGCAGCATGTCGGTGAGCTCCTGTTGATCTCGGGCAAGTCTCTCGAACTTGTCCCCGCTTCTTTCTAGTTCCAAGGCAATGCTCTCGATTGCCCTGCTGTTACTGCTGGTTTGGCTTTTGATTGCCAAGCGGCCTTCCTGTGCCTCCTCGATGTATCTCCCAAGGTGATTTTTGACCTCATCGATGGCTTCCTTAGTTTCTTCGAGCTCGCAGCCGTACCTTCGGGTTCTTCGTTTGAACTGAGCCAGATTGTAATCATGGCATCCTAGCTTCTCTTCCATCTTTAAAAGTTTGTTTCGGTCTCTTGAAGCTTGAACTTCAAGTTTCCAGACTTGATCTGCGATTTCTTGCACCTTGCAAGATATCTCGGCTTGCATCGAATCGATCCGGGAATGGAAGGTCTTCTCGGACTCGGCTACGCGATCCGTGAGTATCCGTGCTAGCTCCGTGAGCTGGTGCAGTCGCTGATGCATGAAGGAGGGTGGGAGCCTTTGGTCGTGATTGGAGAGAACATAAATCTCGCGGTGAGAGCTTTCGTCCTCATCCTACGCTAGGGGTGCGGGCATTTCGTCAGACATGAAGCGTTCTTGGGGCGGCGGCATGGAGTGGTCTGTAGGTGGGCGTAAGTTCGGGGGCATGTAAGGATCGCTCCTTGAGTGCTCTATGGTATGGTAGTTCCTGAAACTCATAGAAAAAAATCTAGAAGTTAGAGAAAAAGAATGTCCTTGAGTTGTGATCCTGACCTTTGCTTTGAACAGCGAAACGCAACCTCCCCGACAACGGCGCCAAAAGCTTGATGGGGTCTAAATAGTCGTCCAAGATTGGAGGATTTCTTTGGGGACTCGTCTAGCTTTGAATTTGTAGGACCCTAAGCTGCAAGTGCACAGCGCACGTTGTAGTACTTAGGGTATCAATCCATAGGGAGGAGGTCAACTGCAAAATAGAATAATCAAGGCAACCAAAGACGCAAGGAACTGGGTTTTGGGGTAAGTGTCAAGGTTTTTTCAGAAAATAATGAAAGCAATAACACGCCTTATATAGAGAAGGTTGCCAATCTTTTCTATAACCAACGGGAAAAGGAAAATAAGTTTTAAAACTTGTAAAAAGGAAATCAGGTTAGCAGTGCAGAAAAAGTAAATATTGAAGTGTGTAAATCTCGGTGTAAAAGCAGATGGGGCGACACGTTGTAAATCTTCTCGGAAAATCTATGGGGTTCTAACTAAAAATCAAACATATGAAAGTTAAGCAAACGAGACTAGGCGATTTTCCCCAAACGGATTCACTGGTTTTAACAACCTAACTTTATCAAGCAAGGTCGATCTGCGACCGTCTATTTCACAGGTATACTATCGCATCCTGCGTCCTAGATGACCACGCAATAAGATCGGGACGATAAACATTCAGACATCTTTTAAAGGATGTTCTCTACCCTATTTTGGCCTAGATCTGAGATTCAGGACGTTCGTCGCTCTCAAGACTCTGCGATCAGAATATAGTTCATAACGCTAGACTCATGCAATAAGAACGAATATGGTGAGACAGAAAATCCTAATCTACAGCCTAACAAATTGGTTTAAAGATAGTTAATGAAATTTCCCATTGATCCCCTTAAAGAACACCCAACGAAAATAAACTACTCAGACATAAAAGAAGAAGTAGAAAATGTGATTGATGAATGCATAACTTGTATAAATCGAATAGAAAGAAAGAGGGTTCAAGAACAAATCAATCTCTCTCAAAGAACAAGGTGGAAACCACGAATCAGAGATTCGCGGCCGCCAAAGAGAATTCTATAACCTAGGGTATTTGGAATAAAAACTGATTCTCTCTTCTTTAGAAAAACCCTAAAGGACGATTATATATAGGTCTTCAAGTGCCCTAGGTCGTGGATTAGGTCTTGACTTGCATAAGACGGCTGCGGGTTTGAGTTGGACCTCAAATGGGCTCGGGAATCCGTGAGTGGCCTGGCCGCGTGACGACTGGCTGTGGCGCGGCCACTGGTCGTCTGGTTCGGCCGTGGCGCGGCCAGCTTGTCCTTCCGGGTGCTTGACGAACCTTCTTGCTTCTTCCATAACATGATATCCAACCGTGGTATTGTTCTCAAACCACTTCGAGGTGAAAGACAGCCGATAAGGTTATCTTGTCTCCAAATATGAGCTTGATCTCGTGGTGGGAAGGCCTTCATTTGATGTTGAACTTCTGTCCTCGAGCACTGTTTCCAGGATTGTCCATTTTGCTCCAAAATATGCGTCTTTTGCTAAGTTTACCTGAAAAGAGTCTTGAAATACCAAATACTCAAAATCTAGTGTTTATGCATTAAAACCTTAGTGAAATGTTTATTAAAGCACTCACTTATGATAGTAAAAATGGGTAAAATATGCATGTTATCAGTGCACAGCGTGCGTTGTAGTACTTAGGGTATCGATCCACATGGAGGAGGTCAACTGCAAAACAGAGAATCAGGACAACCAAAGATGCAGGGAACTGGGGTTTTGGGGAATTTGTCACGGTTTTTGCAGAAAAGAAAGAAAGCAGAATCACGTCTTATATAGAAGAGGTTGTCAATCAATTCTATAACCAACGGGAAAAAGAAAATCAACTTAAAAGCTTGTAAAAAAGAAATCAGGTGAGCAGTGCAGAAAAAAAAAATATTGAAGTGCGTAAATCTCGAGTTGTAAAGCAGATAAGGGAAACACGTTGGAGATCTTCTCGGGAAATCTATCGGGTTCTAATTAGAAATCAAACTCACAATAGTTAAACAAACGAGACTAGGCGATTTTCCCTAAACTGATTCACTGGTTTTAACGACCTAACTCTGACAAGCAAGATCGATCTATGAATGCAAATTTCGCAGGTATACTATCGTATCCTGCATCCTAAACAAACACGCAATAATGATCGCGACGATAAACATTCACGACACCTTCCTAAGTACGCATAAGCGCCCCATAAATGATGTGCTCCACCCTACTAGGTGCAGATTCGAGATTCAGCACGATTGCAGCTCTCAAAATCCTATGATCAGACTCTAGTTCATGACGCTAGACTCATGCAATAAGAACAAGTTTGGTAAGAAAGAAAACCCTAATATACAGCCTAAACGATTGGTTTAAAAACAGTTATGAAATTCCCCATAGATCCCCTTAAAGAACACCAGTAAACTACTCAGACATGAAAGAAGAAGTAGAAATCGTGATTGATGAATGCAGCATAGCTTGTATAAATCGATAAGAAACAAAGAGGGTTCAAGAAGAAATCAATCTACCTCGAAGAACAAAGTGAAACCGCGAACATGAGATTCGCGGCCACCGAAAGAGTTTCGTAACTTAGAGAATTTTGTGTCTGATAGTGATCTGATCCTCTAAAAAACTCTAAACAACGAGGATATATAGGTCTTCAAGTCCCTTGGTCGTGGATTAGGTCTTGCCTTGCTTAAGACGGCTGCAGGATTAAGTTGGGCTTCAAATGGGCTCGGGAACCGCAAAGTGGTGTGGCCGCGCGAGCGACAAGCCATGGCGCGGCCACTGGTCGTCTGTTCATGACGTGGCGCAGCCAGCTTGACCTTTCGGGTGCTTGACGGACCTTCTTGGCTTCTTCCATAACTTGAGATCCAACCGTGAGATTATTCTCAGACCACTTCGAGGTGAAAGACAGCTGATAAGGCTACATTGTCTTCAAATATGAGCTTGATCTTGTGGTGGGAAGGCCTTCGCTTGATGTTGAACTTTTGTCATCGAGCACTGTTTCCGGAAATGTCAATTTTGCTCTAAAATATACGCATTTTGCTAATATTAACTGAAAAGAGTCTTGAACAACCAAATACTCGAAATCTAGTGTTTATGCATTAAAAGCTTAGTGAAATGCTTATTAAAACACACACTTATGATAGTTAAAACGGGTAAAATATGCATGTTATCAAAAGTTGAATCAAAAGCGTTAAAGCAATACGATTTCAAACTCCTCATATACAAGAAGCTTTGTTTTACTTGGCAGAAAACATTGATAATCCGAGAACAAGAAGCGATGCTGAGGCTTTTGCATGAATTAAATTCAGGGAATTGGGAGTTTTGAGTTTTTGTTTGGAATGATTATCTGGTATATACCAAGTTCGAGTTTGGTTGATATGAGCTTTTGTTTGTTGTTAACAAAGTAAGAAATATTCTACGGCCAGAAGATATGGATATTAATATTGCTATATATTGCTCAACTGAAAGGACTTATTCTTTTTGTTTTTTAAGAATATAGAGAAACTGGTTTTCTTTTAGCAAAAGTAGAAGCTGAAAGGATTGCTATTGATATAGAAATTGCTCATGGATTTTCTGTGAAAGCAAAACGTCGCAGTAAAATAAAATGACATCATGATAAAGAGCTTGAAAAGGATGGGGGAAGATGTGATATTAACAGCGGTTGAAAATTTCAGGGTCAACTATTTCATCAAAATCGTGGATTAGGTTTGGTTTCTCTTGATACAAGGTTTGATCAGCTCCAAAGTTATGAAAAGACTTGGATTTTTATTTGACTTGAAGAAGCTGAAGTTGGCAAACGATGACAAATTGATGGTTTCTTGTGTCAATCTTGAAGATTTTCTCAAACGTGGTAATCATTCTAAACTTGTTGGTATGAGTTATTTTTGGAGCTACAGCCTTTAAAAGAGAGTTTACCAAAAAGATATTCAGAAGGTTGTTGAGGTATTGGATTATCTAAAGAAGATGGAAGCTTGTTATCCAAATACATGGACTGCATACCGCATAATGATGATGATTCCAGTTTCGGTTACCTCTGCAGAAAGAAGATTTTCTAAGTTGAAGCTCATAAAATCTTAGCTACGGTCAACTATGTCACAAGGAGATTAAATGGCTTGGCGATGGTATCGATTGAAATGGGCGTGGCTGGAAAGCATGACTATACAAGTTTGATGAATGAATTTGCAAGTAGAAATGCAAAGAGAATCCTATTTCAAGAATAGTATATTCATCTTTCATGTTTCGCATGGCTGGAAAGCTTGATGCATAAATTTGCAAGTAGAAATGCAAGGAGAATCATATTTCAAGAATAGTATTTATCTTTAATGTTTCAGAATTATTTTTTAAAACTTTTGTTTAACACACATTAGTTTTTTTATATATATTTAGTTCGAATTTTTTTTTTTTTTTAATTATTATTATTATTATTATTTGACAACAGCCTCTATTCCTATGCCGATTCGGAAATCCAAATCGGTTGAATCGAGTTTACATATTTTAAATGATAAAGGTGATCTCTAGCACCTCGCGCTAAACTATCCGCTTTTGTATTTTCTGCGGGTGGGATATGCGAGATGCTGAAGAAAGAGAACTCTTTTCTTCTCTTCTCTTATTCCTCTAGATGTAGTGAGAATGCCGGCCATTCCGTTGGGATAGACACCATCTTTACCAATTCATAACAGTCTGTGACAAAATTCACTGCCAGTTTCCTAGCGTCGAGCATGCAATGCATTGCCCAAATCAACGCTTCTAGTTCCGCGTGCAGCGGGGAAATGCTTCGTCTAACATTTTTTGCACTCATTAATGTGTCTGACGGGTTGGAACCCAGACAATATCATCCCAAACTGGCAGTAAATTTATTTATTTATGAAAATTTATGAAGTATCCTTTTTTTCCTTCGCTTCCGATCTCTTAAAACTCAGGTACGACATTAGATACAATAACTGATTAACAAGATATGTATGTGTTTAACACATAATATATAAACTTATCGCGATATCATATTTATCTTGTTATGATATGATTTAACATGATAAACATGCATTTAACACATGCAATGTTTTTTCTAATATGTTTATCTTGTTATTTTTTTTATTAACACGTCAATCTGAAAAGGGCAATTTAGACAATAAAATTTTGGTCAAACATAAAAAACCTAAATTTAAATTATCTATAACTACTTTCTTAATTAAATGGTCAACTATGTATATTTATTTAACTTATCCAAATAATAATAGTCAAAGCTATTTATAAAAGTATTTGTGTAAGTCAAAACACATTTTACCGTGTATAGTAAAGAAATAAAACCTGAATCCAAATATTTTTTAAAAATATATAACAACCCATTATAAAATCAACATGTTATGAATAATAGATGAATGTCCATTATAAAGTCCATCTTCTAGAAGGTTCTACAGATTAGGTTTTACTTTTCTCCAAGTAAAACCCTCTACTTGTATTCCTATATAAATGACAATTTACTCATTGGAATAATACACACCAAATCTTCTTTCTCTCTTCTCTTGTTTACAATACGTTATCAGCACGAAACAGCACGAAACCCTAACTACTGAGCAAAGCAAGAAACCCTAATACTGAGCAAAACACGAAACCCTAGCCACCCTAACAATTTGAGTAAAATTAGATCTTAGTGTTAAAAATATTAAAACATGAAACCTAAGATCTTCAATCATCTGTGTAATCACATAATAGAATCAAGAAGAGGTTTATCGGATTACCTCCTGCCATGTCGCGGAAGATGAAAAGCCTAATCTCTTAGATAGGACTTTTAGGTTTCTCTCCCCTTGCCTATAAATTTTTCTTTTAGGTGTTGTTCTTTTTATGTTTGTGATACCTTTACAATGGACTAAAGGCTTCTATTTATAGGTGGAGAGAGGACCTAATACCTCTTTAGGTTTTCCTTAGGATTAATCTCAACCGTCCATCAAAGTAGATATTTCATAGGAATTAACTCTTTCATTTCCAATTTAATTGGTCAACAAATATCATAAAGAATAGCATTAATTCATAAGAAAAATGATGATTATTAGACCACATAATAGGAGAAGGAATTATTCCTTACAGTCTCCCATTTGGTCGTTAGTAACATCCATTAATGTTTTCTGTATGAAATCATAAGGCCGGCAAAATATGCTATAACTTTATTTTTCATTTGTTCATCATAAGTGTCTTGGCTAATCAAATAATCAATGAGAGTCATGGCGGTCGCATATCATTGTGCAACATGATCCCTTCCATGTACTACTACATTGACTACCTTCATAGTTAGACCATAAACATAAGTAGGAGTTATCGTAATGGTCTCTTTTATGTCTTTAAATAAAGACGCATTCTGTTATCATAAATCCAACAAATAATGTGTGTGCACATTGGAAACAGAATAAATGAAAGATGTAAAAGTCATAAAAGAGCTCACATAAAAGTCATAAAAGAGCTCACATAAAAGTCATACATAGGCAAAACATAAACAGACAACATAATCAAAAGCGATCTTCAAGACCCATACTTTCAGCATGCTTAATAAAGGTCTTTGGAGGTAATGCTTTTGTGAATATGTCTGCAACCATAAGCTCAGTGCCTATGTGTTCGATGACAAACTTTCCTCTTTTGACATCTTGCTTTAGTGATAGATATTTAAGGTCCATATGCTTGGCCCCTTTAGATATCCTATCATGCTTAGAGAAGAAGATTGCAGCTTGATTGTCACAATAAAGAGTTAAAGGCTTGTCAACAAAGTTCAAAGCCTCAAACTTAGACACGAAATTCTGCAACCATGTTCCCTGAATTGAAGCCTCATAACATGCTACATACTCAGCTTCCATAGTGGATGTGTAAATCAACTGCGACTTTTGGCTTTTCCATGATACAGCACCTCCGCCAAGGAGATACACGTAGCCAAGAGTGCAGTGCCTGGAATCATGACATCCACCAAAATCTGAGTCTGAAAACCCAACCATCTGTGGATGTGTTGATTTTCTATACGTCAGCATGTAGTTTCTTGTCCCCTTTAGGTATCTCAAAACTTTCTTTGCAGCTTGCCAATGAGCGAGTCCTGGGTTACTCTGAAATCTACCCAGCATGCCAACTGCGTGGCTAATATCAGGTCTTGTGCAAACCTGAGCATACATCAAACTTCCCACAAGAGATGCATAAGGGTATTTTTGCATTTCAGTACGTTCCATTTCATTCTGCGGACATTGCTTAAGATCAAGCTTGTCACCTTTCTGCATAGGAACAATGCTAGAAGAACATGTCATCATGCCAAATCGCTCAAGAACTTTATCAATATATGCTTTCTGAGACAAGCCTAAAATTCCAAGTGATCTATCACGGAATATTTCAATTCCAATCACATAGGATGCCTCACCCATATCTTTCATATCAAAGTTCTTAGAGAGATAACTCTTAGTCTCATGTAATAGACCAAGGTCACTGCTGGCCAATAATATGTCATCAACATACAGTACCAAAAATATGAACTTACTCCCACTGAACTTGAGATAAATGCAAGGATCTACAATGTTTTCTTTGAAACCGAATTTCGTAATGGTTTCATCAAACTTTAGATACCATTGCCTCGAAGCTTGTTTCAGTCCATATATTGATTTGTTTAATTTGCAGACCATGTCTTCCTGACCTTCAATTATGAAGCCTTCAGGTTGACGCATATAGACTTCTTCTTGCAAGTCTCCATTAAGAAAGGCAGTTTTCACATCCATTTGATGTAACTCAAGATCATATTGAGCTACTAATGACATGATAATTCTGAATGAGTCTTTTCTAGACACAGGTGAAAAAGTCTCACTATAATCGATGCCTTCTTTCTGATTAAACCCTTTGGCTACAAGTCTGGCTTTATATCGTTCAACATTGCCATTACAGTCAAGCTTGGTCTTAAAGATCCACTTGCACCCAACTGCTTTGTGTCCTTCAGGCAATGGAACAACATTCCAAACCCCATTCTTAGCCATCGAGTCTATCTCATCTTTACTAGCATCAATCCATTTATCAGAATTAACATCTTTCATGGCTTGTGAATAAGAAATCGGGTCTTTAATATTCCCTTCTCCAGATTCTACTTGATAAAGCACATAGTCATCGGAAATAGCAGATCTTCTCTCACGAGTTGATCTTCTTAATGCTGGTTCCTCTTGTGCTTCAAAATCATTATTAGCGATGTTTTCATTATGGAGTGGATGATCATCATTCACTGGGTTTTCTTCAATAATAGAAGGATTCCCAACATTCGGAACTAATGGTAAAGGGATATTAACCCTTATTTCCTGAATGATGACACCTTGAACTTTATCACTCCCACTAATCTCGCCATTCTCATAAAATCTGGCATTACCCGTTTCTATGATTCTCGTACTATGGTTTGGGCAGTAAATTCTATATCCTTTAGATTTCTCAAGGTAACCAATAAAGAAACCATTGATCGTTCTGAAATCTAATTTCTTTTCATGTGGATTATAAATTCTTGCTTCAGCTGGACATCCCCAAATTTGGAGGTGTGACAGACTAGGTTTCCAGCCTTTCCACAGTTCAAAAGGAGTCTTTGGAACTGCTTTGCCATGAACCATGTTCAAGATATAGACTGCGGTTCGTAATGCATCCATCCACAAGGATATATGTAAGTTAGCATGACTCATCATGGATCTAACCATTCCCATATAAGTACGGTTACGCCTTTCAGCTACACCATTCTGCCATGGAGAACCAGGCGTTGTGTATTGAGCAACGATTCCTAATTTCTGGAAAAGTTTGGCAAAAGGTCCAGGATGTTGTCCTGTTTCATCATATATGCCATAAAATTCACCACCTCTATCTGACCTAATGATTTTCACTTTTATTTCTAATTGCCTCTCAACCTCAGTAATGAACACTTATACAGCATCCACAGATTGAAATTTTTCATGCAATAGATAGAGATAACTATAACGTGAATAATCATCGATAAAGGTGATAAAATAATTTTCACCTCCAAAAGTTGGAACGTCAAAAGGTCCACAAATATCTGTATGTATGATTTCAAGAAGCTGTGTACTTCTTGTGGCTCCTCATTTAGTGTGTTTAGTTTGCTTGCCCTTAATGCAATCTACACACTCAGTAATATTGGTAAAATATAAAGTTGGAATTACTCCATCTTTTACCAATCTTTTGATTCTTTCACTGGAAATGTGTCCCAGTTTCTTATGCCACAAAAAATACGAGTCATTTGCACATGTTTTACGATTAAGTCCACTTTTATCTTGCAGGGTGAGACGTGTTTCAAAATGTTGATCAGCCAGAACTAACATGTAAAGACCATCAACTAATTTTCCAGAACCAATTTTATTAGAGTTCAGAAATAAATTGAAACAACCATCTCCTTGAGTAGACTTAAAGCCAGCCAAATCAAGTTTTCTTAATGAAACTAAATTACGGGAAATAGATGGAACATAAAGAGTCTGAAATAAATCCAAACTAAATCCACTATCCATAATGAGACGATAAGTGCCAATAGCTTCTACTGGCGCCTTGTCTCGGTTTCCCATAAATAAGTAGTTTTCACTTGGATTTATAGCCTGGGTTGTAAGGAATCCCTGCAAGGAATTCGTTACATGTACATTAGCACCGCTATCAATCCACCAAGTATTAGAAAAAATAAGAGCAAGATTGGATTAAAAAAAACTTACGGAACCCATAGGATTACCTTTCTTTTCGAACCATTCTTTACTTTTATGGCAATCTTTCTGAAAGTGTCCAGACTTTTTGCAAAAATTGCATCGGTCCTCTTTCTTTGCCTTCTTCTCATTGGTTTGATTGAAATCATTCATTTTGGGTGGTGCACTTTTATGGCTCATTTTATGCCTTTTCCCAACTTTAGATCCAGCTCCTTGGAAAAAATGGGAAACTTTAATACCTCAACGACCAAGCCTAGACTCCTCTTACACAAATTTATTAGCCAAATCATTGGATGACCACCTTTAATTAATGGCGTTGTAATTGATTTGGAATGGTGCATACTGAGGAGGCAAAGAATTCAGGATGAATTGGACGATAAAAGAATCATCCACACCCATTCCCAAATTCTCCAGCTTAGCCGCAAGGTTGGTCATTTCAATGCAATGTTCATGCATAGACCTTGTGCCATCATGCTTCATGGTTGTAAGATCTGCCATAAGTTTCCCAGCAAGGGATTTGACTGCAGTCTTAAACCGTTCTTCTATAGCTGCCAGATAAGCCTTAGCTTTTTTCTGCAACCGGAAGGGAAGATTTGATGTTGCTAGCAATTGTCATCCTTAAGAACATGATGCTCAATCTGTTCGCTTTCTCCCACTCTTTATGAAGAAGTTTTTCTTCAGGAGTACTTTCAACTGTTAGTGGATTTGGCTCCTCTTGACAAAGTGCCAAATCCAAGTCTAGTACTCCCAATGTGAACTCAACTTTCTCTTTCCATTCTGAGAAGTTGGTTCCAGTGAGCATTGGAACAGCTGAGACCATGGATGACAAATTACTAGTAAAAGATGCTGCAATTGAGATACGACAAGTTTTAATTAGACTACATAACATAATCAACACAAATGCATATGACAACAAATTATGATGCTCATGTGGGTAGTCATCAAAATTTCATAAAGTCATAGATTTTGAAAATGTTATTGAGTGTTGTACATAATTATTTAAACAAAGTTATCTGTGGATATACTTAGTTTAACACATGTACATAACACTTCATAAGTTAATTGATTATGTTTTATGTATATAGTCTACCTGTGGGTAACTATTTACTACATAAACATATCAAAACTTATTTAATCATTGGTTATATCATTTACAAATTATTATGGGTAAAGTCACTGTGGTGATATCTAAACCCGAAATTTGCACATTATGAAAAACCAAATTTATGTACGAATTATGCACAAATCGTTTTTTTGTTTTTTTTAAATTCAAGCAAAACCGTTACGGATTTTGTGCAGAATAATCTGCATAATTTATTACAATAAATGCATATAAAACGTTCATGTACGAATAATGCACAAAACATTTATGCACAAATAATGTGCATTAAGTGCAAATTATGTACAAAATTATTTTATGCGAATTATGCTAAAATAATAATATACGAGTTATGCACAAAACGATTTGACTTCTTTATTTCGTACAAAATATCAAAATATTATTCGCACAGATTATGCACGATAAAAAAAAAACGATAATAATTCGAAATTCACGAAAAATGCACGGATTAAGGTTTGCGGAAATAAAACTTTATTAACCGATGCACAAAAATTGCACTTTATGGATTTACGAAAATATTATATTTCGCAAACACCCGAAAATTGCACCCAGAAAAAAAAAATATTTGCAAAATTTCTTAATTCGTTATTCACGAAAATTTGCACAGATAGAAATTAACAATAATTTTTTTAATTATAAAACGCACGATTTATGCACGAAAAATAATTTGTGATAATTTTCTACATGACAAATGCACAGATCATGCACAAACAAAAAATAAACACAGATACAGATTTCTAAAAACCTAACTTTCATAGATCTATTATTCTTAATGGATTAAACAGATAATTACAACCATCCTCTGATACCACATGTTAAAAATATAAAAACATGAAACCTAAGATCTTCAATCATCTGTGTTTCTCTCCCCTTGCCTATAAATTTTTCTTTTAGGTGTTGTTCTTTTTATGTTTGTGATGCCTTTACAATGGACTAAAGGTTTCTATTTATAGGTGGAGAGAGGACCTAATTCCTCTTTAGGTTTTCCTTAGGATTAATCTCAACCGTCTATCAAAGTAGATATTTCATAGGAATTAACTCCTTCATTTCCAATTTAATTGGTCAACAAATATCATAAAGAATAACATTAATTCATAAGAAAAATGATGACTATTAGACCACATAATAGGAGAAGGAATTATTCCTTACACTTAGCCAAAATCCCTAACCGATGTCGTTCTCCATCGACAGCGTCTCTGATCTTTCCATCTTCATTATCGATCGAGATAAGTCTCCATGATTTATACTTAATGCCTCATGCTTTTGTCATAATGTGCAAGTGAATAATATATGCACATAGAGTTCATTATTATGCTACGATATACCCACTGTTCGATCATGTTCATTATCGTTTACGTAATTACGTATGCTTTATGTGCTTTGTCTTATTGGTCCACTAATCGCTTAGTTTCATTATATAAAGGATGACTCATCGAATTTTAATTGATTGTTTTGTTTGTTGGTCATGTCTCTGATTTTTTATTTTTTAATGCATCGATAAAAGAAATAATAAATTAATTAGAAATTGTCTATAAAGATAATTGAAACATATAAGAGAATCATTGATTGATGGATTTATCTTCATATCTGATTGAAACATCTTTTCTGCAGCGGATATCATTAGTTAGAATTTGACATAAATCATTGTTGGTTAATCCGATATAAATCGTGTTTTGACATAAATCGTTGTTTCCATCGAGAGACCATTGCCGTCTCTCTCTGTTTCAGATCTTTAATTTTCAAAACCGAACGGTGTCCCGTTTTCCAACAACATTACCATCTTTGATGTCCTATATCTGTTTTCCATCGAGGTAACAAATCAATTCGTGTTCATAGCCATATAAGTTACTCGTTGGTTTGAGTGGGTTTGTGCATCGTTATTGAATCATGCTTGATTGGTTTAAACTGGTTAATGTTAATTTAATATTCCATGGTTTGCGTTATATTTGCTTATTACAAAAAAAAAAATCGATAGTAATTCACTGGTTTTGCATTGGTGAAATTGTTTAGAAAAAATTAGTTTATATATGGACACATGCTTCGAGTAATTGAGAATCATTAATTAGAAAGGTATAAGAGGATCGTTGGTTGGTTCGGTTTGGTTGGTTAATTTAGTCACAGTTTGCTGCGGTATATCAAGACATATTTAAACTAGAATAGTACCCGCATATATGCAGGTTTTTAATAAAAAATTTTAAATACGTAAAAATAAATAGAAAACAAAATCGGATAATTCGTAAAGAAAAAAAAAATTTAATATTATTAATATTTCTAAATATATATGTTTTAATACTCATATATGAATTAGATTTATTTCTAATGTTTTATATATATTTATTCTAAAATTTTGACGAATTAATCATCCTACTTTATCATAATTAAAATCTAGAATAGAATCCGCGTATACGCGGATTTATATTAATAAAATTTAAAACCCGTTCAAATAATTATAAAAAAAATTTGATCACTACTGAAAAAATATATAAAACACACAAAATCAAAACCTAAGAGTTATTTATGTTTTTTTAATTCTCATTTATTTTTATTTAAAATATTCAAAACACAGAATTTGTTGCGGGTCCTAAGCAACATTAACTCTCTTCTCATATAGTTCACACACTTTATCAACTATCTTTTTTCTGTTTCGCTGCGTTATAAACTTAAGAATTTGAGTCCTTCGAATATGTTAAACATCTTCCCATTAATTCTCTTCAATCAACTAAAAGTCTCTCTTTCTCTTCACATTCATCTCTTGTATATGATCTCTCTACTCTTTAGAGAAGTTATGTTTCTCGGGACTCGCATCGAAAACCTCTCTACAAGATTCTTGCTATCCTCCTCCTAGCTCATCATCGTCTAATGTCATACCATTAGCATCTAGATTTTTTTTTTGACTGAAATATATCTTAGTTAATTTAATTTACTTTTTTTTTTTAAATTGAAATAAATTATTTTGTTTAATTTTTTTTCTTAAATTGAAATATATCTTAGTCCATATCTGGAGGTCGCGTGTTCGATCAACGCTCACCACACCAGTTGTTATCGATACACATGTCAAAATCTAAATCGATAACCTTGATACGTGTCAAAATTTTATTGATTAACTTGTCACGTGTCACAATCATATTAATTACGAATTTTTAAGTTTATTTTTTCTTTTTAGTAAAATTGAAATATCTTATTACTTTTGTTTTTATTTTTCTTTTCTTAATTGAAATATATATTTTTATTAAAATATATACTCTTTCTTTTTCGTTTTATTTTATTTATTTATTTTTTAAAAATTGAAGTATTTTCCTTTTTCTTTTAGGATAAATATATTTTTTATTTAGTAATATTTTAAAAAAATATTAAAACACATGTCGAAATCTTATCGATTAACTTGCCATGCGTCGCTCTCCAACTTTATAGAATAAGATATTATCGATTCATGCTAGTCTTTGTTATTTTATTATTTGGTTTGGGTTTTGTTGATCAATACTTGGTAATGAATCATTGGTTTAGTTAAAGTAGAATCTCTGCTTTTATATAATTAATTGATCATGTTTTACATAGAATAAAAACCAAAAAATAATTCGAAGAGTTTTAATCTTAACGTGGCATGCATATTTGTTAATAGAATAATTTTATGAGAAAATCAGACATATATACATATGATTGACTGAATTTGCAGATATTTTGGGATAAAAATCGTTTTATCTAGAATTTGCAATGATTTTTCTGTTATCCAACCTGCTTATTTTTATAATATGAACTCGTTGAAGAATAGATAAATTGATTGATAAATTTATTACTTACTTAAATATCTAGTTTAATGGTATAATAGTAATGAATTATTGAATGGTGATTGATTAAGTTATTTGATGTGAATGTTATCTCTGATCATATTTTCTTGATGATATTTATGTGTCATCAATTTTTAAATACTTGACCTTAAAAGATACATAAGTTCTTGAGAAGAACTTGGAATCTAGCAACAGTACCAAGAATGCAGATTTTGAGAGGAAAAAGCTGGAAATTTGGATGGGAATCAAATTGCTGAAGTGAAGGCTAAGCTAGACTCAATGCATAGCCTTATCGTGGGTAAAAAACAAGTCTAGTTTGCTGCTGAAGTAGAGACCGAAGAGTATGAGAAAGAAGATGTCAACTTCATCAATATAGGTGGTTTCCAAGGACTAAGGTTTGCAAATCAGCAAGGGAACAAGGATTTCAATGGAAAAAATCAGAGGAGTGGCTTCATAGGAAATCAAAATCCTTCTGGTTATTCTCCAAAGTCTCAGTATCAGAAAGATGAATTCCAGAAGCCTTACCAAAATAACAACTTCACAAAGAACTATGGTTCCTCTTCTTATCAAGCTCTACCTGCAAAATCACCAGATAGTGAGGTGAAATCTATGTTGGAGCATATCCTAGAAGGCCAACAAAAGATGACTGTGAATGTCAATGGGAAGATGGATGCTATGTACCAAGATCTGAATGGTAAATTCGAGTCTATGAGTACTCATGTCAAGCAATTAGACACTCAGATTACTCAAACTGATGGAGCTATGAAGAGACAAGATGGATTTCTTCCAGGGATGACATACACAAATCTGAGACATCAAGTCAACTCCATCACGTTGAGAAATGGAAAAGAGCTGCAACCAGCACATAAGAAAGGCATCAGTGCAGAGCAGTTCGTAAACCTTGAAGACATTGATGATGAAGACTATGCTGGTCCGGATCGAGTGTCGATCGACACCAGTAGGAAATCGCGAAAAATCGACGATTGACGAAGAGATATCGATCAACGTCGACACCCCTACATCGACACGAAGAGTGTCGATCGACACCACTCACTCGAGTGTCGATCGACACCAATCTCGGATGTAGACAGAGTTGGCTAAGCCTTCAGGAAACTCAAAAGAGAGGGTGTATATGAAAAAGCAGATGAATCCGACACGAGATTACCAAAACTTCAGCGCACTAAGTTTCTTTTTTTATTAGAAATCTATAAGATGTTTACAACACTCTTATTAGGATTTACACACAGTCTAAGACAACCTCTTAGCTTGTGACCTTGAATTTCTAATCTACAGCAAAAACAGACACAAACCCATGTATCTCTCTGTGTTTTCGCTCATCGATCTAGAGTAATCTCTACTCTCTAAACTAAGAAGGCTTATCTCCACTTTCTTTCCGAGAACGGCTAACCCTAGAAAAGCTCCACTCTTCTTCTTTTATATCTTGAAGAAGATGAGTCTTCTAGATTAGTCTTGGTTGTGAGCCTCCAGCTCAACTCGCTAATGCCACGTAATTAAATGATTTCTGTTTAATGACATGTCAGCCTGTTTTCCATTTTGCAAAATCAATGTATTTGTTCTAACAAATACACCAATGTCTCTGTCTCTGAACTTTGTTCGATTCACATCTTTTACTCTTTTACACATCACCTCTCCAGAATATGCACACTTTCATTCTCTCCCTTTTTGACTGAAATTGTCAACTTAGACTTATCCCATTTTCTCTTGGATATCGTCCGTCCGTCCCAGCTACGTCCAACCGTCCCATCCGTTCGGATATCCACTCGACCGAACTTCCCTGTTCCTCGAACCACGTCCTATCCGGCTCGATCATTTCATATATCTCCGGATACATATGCTACAACTCTCCCCCACTCATTTTGGATTCGTCCTCGAATCTAATCCTCGAGTTGTTACTGTCCGTCGCAATCCCATACGACCTTGAGCTTCCTGACTACCTTTCCCCGCCTAGTCTTCTCTTTCCTGTCTATTACCTGAACAGGCCTAGCTACCACTGCAAGATCCTCTTGCAAGTCTGTAGGCAGTTCCGCTATAACCGTCTCACGCTCGGTTATATGCTTCCTTAGCTGCGACACATGGAATACATTGTGGAACGCTCCAATTTCCGCGGGCAAGTCCAGTTTGTACGCCACTGCGCCAATCCGTTCTAACACTTGGTACGGTCCCGTGTACCTCGGATTCAACTTAGCGTTCTTCGACGCCCGTTCCTTCCCTTTGTAGGTCATGGCTTTCAAATAGACCATGTCGCCTACATCGAACTCCAAGTCCTTGCGGCGCTTGTTCGCATAACTCTTTTGCCGGTCCATTGCCTCTTTCAGCTTGACCTTTAGCAAGCTAATCTTTTCCGTAGTAGCCTCGCCACTGCTGGCCCCATTATGCTACGCTCCCCCACTTGTGTCCAACACAATGGTGTTCTACACGGCCGGCCATACAACACCTCATACGGAGACATTTCGATGCTCCTATGATAACTATTGTTGTATGCAAACTCTGCAAACGGTAAGTAGTCCTTCCAGCTACCACCCCAATCCAATACGCATGCCCTTAGCATATCCTCCAAAGTCATAAACGTCCGTTCCGACTGTCCATCAGTTTGCGGATGATACGCTGTACTCATGTGCAGCTTGGTTCCGAACTCTGCCTGGAACTCCTTCCAAAACCTGGAAGTAAACTTCGGATCACGATCCGAAACAATGCTCACTGGCACTCCATGTAACTTCACGATCTGATCGATGTACATGTCCACCAACTTTGGTACTCCGTCTGTCTTCTTCATTGGTAAGAAGTGAGCAGGCTTAGTCAAATGATCCACAATGACCCAAACCCCATCGTGCTTATTCTTAGTCTTTGGTAGACCCAACACGAAGTCCATTGTGATCATATTCCATTTCCATTCCGGCATTGGTAATGTTTGCAACAAGCCGCTCAGAAACTGATGTTCCGCCTTAATCATTTGGCACGTCGAACACCCGGCTACCCACTTAGCCACATCACGCTTCATCCCGACCCAATGATAATACCTTTTTAAGTCTTGGTACATCTTGGTCATCCCTGGATGAACCGAAAATATGGAATGATGTGCTTCCTTAAGGATCTCGTCCTTTAACTCCCTCACGTTAGGAACACATACCCGTCCGTTCACAACAATGGTCCCATTGTTTGAAGTTTGATACTCAGCCTTATCATTCTATGACGCCTTGTTCAAATCCTCATCTTGCTCCTGAGCGATCCGAATCCTTGTCAACAGATCAGCTTGATCCGCGGCTTCTAAACCCAACGATTCTACCCCATCTGTTATTGCATTCAACTGCAACGTCCTTAACATGTTCACGACGTTTTCCACGTCCCTTTCTGATGATATGTTGGCTCTCCTCTGGCTCAACGCGTCTGCGACCAAATTGGCCTTTCCCGGATGGTATGCTATTTCCAATTCATAGTCCGCTACTAATTCCATCCATCTACGTTGCCTCAAGTTTAACTCCGGTTGAGTAATGATATACTTTAAACTCTTATGGTCTGTGTATATTTGCACTTTCTCACCGTATAGGTACGACCTCCATATCTTAAGCGCAAATACCACAGCCGCCATTTCCAAATCATGCGTAGGGTAATTCCCTTCATGCTTTCGCAGCTGTCGCAAAGCATAGGCTATCACCTTACCATTCTGCATAAGGACACACCCCAATCCCTTCCGGGACGCATCCGTGTATACCACGTACGGCTCACTCAGTTATTGTAACGCAGTACTGGTGCACTAGTGAGTAACTCCTTTAACTTTGAGAAGCACTCTTCACACTCGGCTGACCAGATATACCCCACGTCTTTCCCAGTCAGCTTTGTCATTGGCTGAGCCATGCTCGCAAAGCCTTTGACAAACCGCCTATAGTATCCGGCTAACCCCAGAAAACTCCGTATTTCTGATGCATTCTCCGGTCTCGGCCAATCCGTTATGGCCTGAATTTTCTCTAGGTCCACGGACACTCCCTTGTCCGACACAATGTGGCCCAAGAACCCTATATGCCTTTGCCAGAAGCTACACTTCCTGAGCTTGGCATATAACCTTTGTTCTCGCAACTTTTCCAAAACCGTCCTTAAGTGACCTTGATGCTCTTCTTCACTCTTCGAGTACACCAAGATATCATCTATGAAGATGATCACAAACTCATCCAAGTACTCCCTGAACACGCCATTCATTAACTTCATAAATGCAACTGGCGCGTTCGTCAGTCCAAACGGCATAACCACGAACTCGTAATGGTCGTACCTCGTCCTAAAGGCAGTCTTACGTACGTCCGTCTCATCAATTGGTATTTGATGGTACCCAGAAGCCAAATCGATCTTAGAGAACCAAACAGCTCTCCTAAGAGGATCCAATAACTCGTCTATCATCGGAAGTGGATACTTGTTCTTTACGATCACACGGTTCAGTCCGCGGTAATCGATGCAAAGCCTAAAGCTTCCATCTTTCTTTTTCACGAACAACACATGTGCACTCCACGGTGAGCTACTCGGCCTAATAAACCCCTTATCCAGCAAGTCCGTTAGCTGCTTCTTTAGTTCCGCCATCTCAGCTGGCGCCATCCGGTATGGTGCTTTCGACAATGGAGCTGTCCCCGACTCAAGTTCAATCGTGAACGGATCTGAACGATCTGGTGACAGTCCGGCCAATGCTTCGAACACGTCTTCAAAGTCTCGCACCACCGGTATACTACTCAAGTCTACATCTGGTCCTCTTCCGGTGGTAGTGATCGTGGCAAGATAAGCTTCACAGCCCTTCTCTATTAGCCGTTCTGCTTGAACCGCTGACACCACCAAACTCACTGAGGTCGGTCTAACTCCTTATTAAACCAAGACCTTCTTGTCTCTCTCGAACCGCACCCTCCCTCGGTGACAGTCCATATGCGCTTTGTTCTTGCCTAGCCAGTCCATACCCAAGATCACATCGTGTGACTTGACATTGCAAATAACCAAATCCGCCGGCATGTTCTCTTCACATATCCAAACCGCAACGTTCCTAACCGTCCCTAGTGAGTACATCACCTGGCCTCCGGCCGCCCTCACTAATCTCACGTCCTCACCAGGTTCCCTTCAGAACTCTCCTTTCCCAACCATTTCTGGATTCACAAAGCAATGACTCGCTCCCGAGTCAAACAAAACATGGGTTTCCACCTCACCCATTAGTAAGGTCCCTACACATTCGTTCCCTATAATGCTAAGATTCTATGCTAATACACACAACACGCAAGATACTGTAATGAAAAACTGTAAGTACCACACTTACCAATAATCGGCTGAGAAGTGCTCGGCTCGTCGGTCGCTGACGCAGTCATCGCATACGTCCTCGACATGATGGCCTGTCTTTTGGCCGGTTCTGTAAGTGCATCTCCTGCTCACTTCCCTTGCGACACAGCTTGCTCTACCACACCTGCCTTAGGACACTCACGCTTGAAATGCCCCGGTTCTCCACAACCGTAGCATACTCGAACCACACTCTCACTGCCTGACGCGCGAACCACACGCAGGTCCTCTTCCGGGCAGTCTCTAACCCGGTGCTCTAAGCTCCCACATCTATGTCATCCTCCCGTACCACTCTTGCACTCCCCAACGTGACCCTTGCCACACTTGCGGTACACGCTGCGACCTCCGGTTCCCTTGTTCGTGACGTTCTTCCCTAACTTCTGGTTATGTCCACTAGCTTGGCCAGCCTTGACCACGGTCGTTCCGGCTTCAGTCCTCATCGAAGCTTCCTCGGCCTGTCCTGACTCCAGCAGTGCCGCCTTTTCTACTAGCTCAGCCACTGTCCTGAAATCCCGAACTGAACATCCATTCCGCAGCTCCATTCGCAGTCCGCTCATGAACTTACGAATCAGCTTTTCTTCCGTATCAAACTCTTGAGACACGTACTTCCTCAGCTGGTTAAACTGAGTCTCGTACTGCCTCACAGTCAATGTCCCTTGGTGAAGGTACAAAAACGCCTTCTCCAACTCGTTGTAAGCTTCCTGGCGGAAAGTACTTACTCCTGAACATCGCCGCGAAGGTCTCATACGAACAATCTGTGTTCACCAACCTTCCAACGATCCCTTTTCACCACGTGTGTGCATCTGCCACCAAGTAATGCACAACTATGTCCCTCTTATAGCCAACCAGACATCAGATAGACTCAAAGTTCCGTTCCAGCCTCATCCTCCACTCGTCCGCATCAATAGGCGTAGAACCACCAGAGAAAAACTTGGTCCCTAGCCTTGACATATGGTCCAAGACCTTGAGGTAACACGGGATCCCCACGACCTGATCCGCTCCCTCAACCACGTTCCCAACAACCGGTTCCACCACCACTTGTGGTGCCACAGCCGGTACCACTCCCGGTACTGGCGCGACCACTGGCAACCGTTCCAACACCTGAGCTAGAAAGCCCAACACGGCCTCTAACCCCACTGGTGCAGCATTCACAGCAACTCCAGCAGCGTTCCCAGCGACCCCAGCTGCTGCTCCCGCGATATTCCCAGCCACGTTCTCAGCCCCGACCGCAACCGCATCCACAGCAGCCACGTTCGCAGCAGCAACAGCCGCAACATTCGCAGCCGCAGCCGCAAGCTCCTGCTGATTGTCAGCCTCATTCCCTGAACTCTCTGAGTTCACAACACCGTTCACCCTTGCAGCTCTTGTCCTTCTCGGAGACATCTGCAATTGAGAAACCATGGTTAACTCGAAGCCAACCAAATCAGAGTTCACAACTCAACAAAACCTCACTGCGAGACCTGACAGTGAAGAATGGATCATACCCCTTTAACCCCACACAAACACAACAACAAGCACTATCTAGTCCTAGAAACATGAATGCTATGATACCAACATGTGGCGACCCTATCCGGCTATTGATAGGGCTAAGGTTTTACCCTAATAAAACTACTGCAAGTGCACAGCAAATGCAATCGTAGTATAAGGGGTTTCTAAATTCAGATTATGCCAAGTCGAATAATAAGAAAGTAAACTAAAGCAAGAAATAAACTAGCAATCACGAATTAGGGTTCTTAAAATAAGGAGACTAAGGCGCTAGGTTCAGGAAAATTCTCAGGTGATCTAAATTGCAGGTCTAGACAGAATGTTAGGAATTATGAAGATCCGTTCACGAACTCGAAACACTAATGTAAAATCAACCAACTCTCGCTGCGAATATTATCTATGCCTAAACCCTAGAATTCCAAATCTCTTTGCAAATTCTAACAATTCAAACAAGCATTAAAGTTCAGGTTCGATTGTTCACAAAATCGCTAAACCAAATCTCTTTGCGAATAGGCATTTAGCTCATCTAACACTAGTTCAGAAAATCAATAATACTCTCGCATCTCTTAATTAACCTAAGATCATATTCTAGGTCGCGAAGTTAGAATAAGTATTAAACACAAATGCAGCTGAAGAAGTCTAATGATTTTATCCTAACAATTTAATTCGACCTAACAATTCATCAATCACCTTTGAAAACCCTAAACCTTACTAGCAAACTACTCAGGCATGGTGAATGAAGAAAACATCATGAATAAATAAGATTGCGTAAAAGAAATCAATAGAAACAAAGAAGTTCCAAATCTGCTCTCAAGAAGCCTAATTCTTCTCTCCAAAATCTCTCTAAAAATCTCTCTCTAAGTCTCAAAACATAAAATAAGAATAATAGTTGGTGGCTAAACAATGCCTTGAAAATCTATATTTATAGGCAAACTCGCGTCAGGGGCAAACTTGTAAATAATGGAAACTTCAGCTGATTTCCTTTTTCTGATGGAAGTCTGATTACTTTGGCGGTTTTCATTGGTGTCGATCGACACTGTTCGTAAAATCCGGCTTCTGACTTCATCACTTCGCACCTTCTTGCAGAATGCTCCAAAAAGTTCCAGAATCTCCAACTTTGCTTCAAACGTAGTCCAACCTGCAAAGACTCTAATAGGACTCTAAAAATACCAAAAGACTCTATAAAAAGACTTATATCATGGTTCAAAAACTGGTAAAAACCATGATATATCAACTCCCCCAGACTTAGCTTTTGCTTGCCCTCAAGCAAAACAGAAACTTAGAATGAAGTAGAAGTTTGAAAACAGAAACTTTCGAGCACCTCTTCAGAACGCCACATTGATTAACACTTCTTGAATCCACATGATATAGAGCCAACCTTAGGAAAGTTTAGTGTACTTACCACAAGCTTAGCAATCTCCCAGTTTGAATCTAGATCCTTTCCTTGGTAAAATTTCGAACTCTAACAGTGGTATTGCCACA
>JAHZTW010000004.1:78884384-78952407 GCA_020283515.1 Alliaria petiolata | reverse complement strand
TTTTTACAAGTCTTTAAGTTTATTTTCCTTTTCCCGTTGGTTATAGAAAAGATTGACAACCTTCTCTATATAGGGCGTGATACTGCTTTCTTTATTTTCTGCAAAAACCGTGACACTTACCCCCAAACCCCAATACTCTGCGTCTTTGGTTGCCCTGATTCTTCTGTTTTGCAGTTGACCTCCTCCCTGTGGATCGATTCCCTAAGTACTACAACGCACGCTGTGCACTTGCAGCTTAGGGTCCTACAAATTCAAAGCCTGACGAGTCCCCAAAGAAATCCTCCAAACTCGGACGACTATTTAGACCCCATCAAGCTGGGAAGACATAAGTCTGGGAAGCATTCGATGCCACCCTCTGATCAACCAGACGTCTGAACCCCGACACAGTCAAGCTAATGACTGAAAACGAGCGCTGAGTGGGAGTCAACCCACTGTTAGGTACGTTTTTCTTTATATTTTGTTTTGGTTTTACTTAAGTCCTAGTTTCAGCCAGTTGAAAAAAGGAGACATTGGACTCGACATTGATCAGTGTCGATCGACACTACTAGGTGTCGATCGACACCACGCGCAAACGAAGGTAAGTCTTCTATCTGGTCTTTTAAGTTGTTTCTAATCTTTCTTTAAGCCAACTTCGGGTTTGATAACACTGGGGACAGTGTTGTTTAAGTCTGGGGGAGGTGATTACTGACCTTGTGTTTTGTTTTGAGAGTCAGTTGAGTCTTGAGTCAAAAGTTTTCAAAAATTTGTTTTATTAAGTCAAAATCAGTTGGAACTTTTAGTTTTTTTTCTAGGAACTAACCACAGGAACTTGACACTTGAAGAACCATTGCTATGGGAGTTGATTGCAGGACTTACTAAATAGAAAGCTACAAGTGGAATCAATCTAACAGGGCGAGTTCAGATCCCCTTACAAAGAACTAGGTATGCGCAGAACTTGATTCCTCTTTCAGTCCAAACAGAGAGGCAATTGCAGTCTCTCCTTGATCTTCTCTTGAGAATAGAAAAGAAAGAAAAAGAGTCTAAGTCTGGAATAGTGCCTTTGTCATGAGCCTGTCTCCTCACAAGGAACAATATTAGTGATGCTCTTGAACACGTCTCCTCACAAAGAACACAAGTAGAGAGTAGCACTATTTCCAGAGATCCCAAAAGAATAAGAAGAGTCAATGAAAAGATCTTAGAACACCCTGAAAATGGGCAGAAGTTGACTAAGGGAAGAGAGAATAGGGGAGCTGTATGAGAATGTCTTGTTCAGGCACTAAGGAAGGGAAAAGAATCTCTAAAGTTCTGTAACATTACCATTGTTAGAGTTCGAAATGTTTACCAAGGAAAGGATCTGAATTCAAACTGGGAGATTGCTAAGCTTGTGGTAAGTACACTGAACATTTCCTAAGGTTAGCTCTATAGCCTGTGGATTCAAGAAGTGTTAATCAATGTGGCGTTTTGAAGAAGTAATCGGAAGTTCGTGTTTTCAAACTTCTACTTCAGTCTAAGTATCTGTTTTGCTTGAGGGCAAGCAAATGCTAAGTCTGGGGGAGTTGATATATCATGGTTTTTACCCGTTTTTGGACCATGATATAAGTGTTTTTATTGAGTCTTTATACTATTTTCGAGTCTATTTGAGTCTTTTACAGGTTAGACTACATTTGGAGCAAAGTTAGAGATCCTGGAACATTTTGGAGCATTTTGGAGAAGCAGCCGAAGTGATGGAGTCGAAAGAGTGGATTTACACGATGAGTGTCGATCTACACCATCAGTGTCGATCGACACCAGATGAGACCGACGCATTATTCGGACTTCCATCAGAAAAAGGAAATCACAAGAAGTTTCCATTATTTACAAGACTGCCCCTGACGCGAGTTTGCCTATAAATATAGTTTTTCAGCCATTGTTTAGGCTACACTTTACAACACACATTATTTTAGAGAGAGATTTTTAGAGAGATTTTAGAGAGAAGAATTTGTCTCCTTCAGAGCAAATTTGAAACTCCTTTGTTTCTATTGATTTCTTTTATGCAAACTATTTTATTCATGATGTTTTCTTTATTCACCATGTCTGAGTAGTTTGCTAGTTAGGTTTAGGGTTTTTCAAAGGTGATTAATGAATTGTTAGGTCGAATTAAATTGTTAGGATAAAATCATTAGAGTTCTTCATCTGGATTTGTGTTTAATGCTTATTCTAGCTTCATGACCTAGAATCTGATCTTAGGTAAATTAATAGATGCGAGAGTATTATTGATTGCCTGAACTAATGTTAGATGAGCAAAATACATATTCGGAAAGAGATTTGGTTTAGGGTTTTGTGAACAATCGAACCAGAACTTTAATGTTTGGTTGAATTGTTAGGATTTGCAAAGAGATTTGGAATTATAAGGTTTAGACATAGATAATCTTCGCAGCGAGAGTTGGTTGATTTTACATTAGTGTTTCGAGTTCGAGAACGGATCTTCATTATTCCTAACATTCTGTCTAGACCTGCAATTTAGATCACCTGAGAATTTCCCTGAACCTAGCGTTTCGTCTCCTGAATTTACAAAGTCTTTTAATTACTTTCTGTCTTTTAGTTTTGCATTCTCACTTAGCTTAATTCGAAATTAGAAGTTTGCTGTGTGACTATCCCTTCCTTGTGGATTCGATCCCTAAATACTACAGTGATCTCTTAATTTGAGAGAGTAGCTCTAGGGTAAATTTGAGCATATCACTAAGCAAGAGATACAACATCTCTACGAATTCGCAAGAGTCGGGAAGAAAGCTCGAAGCTCAAGGGAGACCCGGTACGAGAAACACCTTCTTGAGAAGGATGAAGATGCCATCATGGAGAGGCTCGAGGAGCCTTTAGCAGAAGAGGCCGCACAGAAGGCAAAAAGACCTTCCCTAAGGTCGAACTCCGCCTCCAACTAAGCTCCCAAACTACCAAAGTCTAGCTAAAAGACTCTAAACAAGAGCGGCTCAATGGGAGACAACCCATTTTAGGTATTATCTTTCTCATCTCTTTAACCATACTAATTTTTAGTTTTGGTTTCTTCTTATTTTACAGCATTTTCATAAACCCCAAAAGCACAAAAAAATCAGAAAAGCCAGAAAAGACCAAAAAAATGAAGAAGGAAATCCGAAGAACACTCACCGGGCGACGAACCGCCCGTCGGCCGGCCAGAAGGTGTCTGGCCGCGCCACGAGCCACGATGGCGCGGACGAAGGATGCTCGGCCGCGGTCGCAACAACCCGTCGCGCGGCCATCCTTCTTCCGCGACGTTCTCTGTCCCGACCTCACCAAACCGGACCTCCTTCAACCTGTTTCAAGCCTTTCAAGTATCCTCCTTGATTCAATGGTCTGAACACGACCTAAAGACCGTAAAGATCACTTCCACAACCGCGACACATTGCTGTTGCATCAAAGATGTCGAGACAAGACAAGACTCCATCCAAGTCAAGCCAAGTTAATGATCCATCTCTCTACTTACTTCGTCCAGCACGTTCAACGGACCTGTATCCACGAAAACGAAGAAGAACACCACGGTTCTAAAGGATGAAAACCTTAGTGCAAGCTCCAGAAGGAAGAAGATGCAACTTTCTTCAACCAACCCGCGAAGAGGAAAGTTCCCGAAGACTAGCTTCTCTCTTCTGCGACCAAGATCTTTACCGAAGCCAAGTGAGGATTTCATATGGCACTGAAGTTCATACTAGCAACACCTGTCTTCCGGGATCTCGAACAGATCACTGGATATGCCAGCATAGACCCAAACTTCAAGTCAAGTTTCTGAGGTAACGCAATCTTCAAGACGCAAGGACGGAAGATTTTCCATCTCTCATTCACGGTGTTATCAAAGGTCAAGGAACCAAGACGAGTACTCAACAACCGGAGTACCTGTTCTTCACATCAAAGGCGAGCCAATCATCACCACCAAATGCCTATCACCATCCTCATCCATCACCACCACACGCCCACCACCACCATCCGAAGCAAGGAAGCTCAACCGCGCAACACATTTCCTTTCGAGCTAAGTTTTTGATTTCTTTTGTTCAATCAAATCAATTCTAAGCAGGGACATAAGGATAATGATCAAGTCCTTCGCTCAATCATACCACACGCCCATCCACCCATACCAAACCCAACGCCACTTTCAAGTAAGTCTTCACAAGCTTGTACTTGAATTTACCTATCTTTTTCACCTCAACTCGATTTCAAACTGGGGACAGTTTGATTTAAGTCTGGGGGGGTTTCTTATATTACTAATTATGCTTTTATTTGATGAGTCTTAAGCATACGTGCATCATTTATCGAGTCGTTTTATAGAGTCAAAACTTTTTTTTCTTTTAGTCGGAAACTATGAACTTTGCTAGGTACAAGTCACTTTGAACAAGGAACCTTAATGACCATTCTCACGGATTTAGAAGCAAGGTTTACTAAGTTGAACACGGCGAGTGGATCATTCCAGCGGAGAAAGTTCTAATCTCTAGAGTACTCGAAGGATCTTGCGTTGACTCCGCACCTAATGAATCAAATCTTCCCGTCAAGGGGCTTGAGGTACTTCGAACTTTGCTCCTATTTTAGACTCTAGCATGACTAAGTAGATGCAATGCAACCTCTCCTTGATCTTCCCTTGTTATAGAAAAGAAAAAAAATATAGAAAGAAAGGTTTTAGTTTGGGAATGGCAACCAGAGTTCCTTAAAGGACAATGACGGTTCGCAGCAATCATGTAAACTCCAAAGAAGTGATCATTCTCAAGCTAAGAAGAAAAAAAAAATTGGAATAAGAAAGTCGATTAAAAAAATAAAATGATACCCTAGAAAAGTAGGGAGAAATCGACTAAGGGAAGATAAAATAGGAGAGTTGTGTCTGAAATGTCTATGTCTAGATGTTTGGAAGAGAAAGTATAATGTCTCGTCGACCAATACTCCCTCGATAAAGACCGCACGCCTAAATGAATAAAGGAGTCAAGCACCCGGAAGGACGAGCTGGCCGCGCCACGGCCAAACCAGACGACCAGTGGCCGCGCCACGGCCAGTCGCTCGTGCGGCCAGTCCACTCACGGATTCCCGAGCCCATTTGAAGCCCAACTTAAACCCGCAGCCTACTTATGCAAGCCAAGACCTAATCCACGACTTAGGGCACTTGAAGACCTATATATACTCATTGTCTAGGTTTTTTTCTAGAGAGGACGAAATACTCTAAGTTATAAATCTCTTTAGGTGGCCGCGAATCTCTGATTCGTGGTTTCCACTTTGTTCTTTGAGGGAGATTGATTTGTTCTTGAACCCTCTTTTGCTTTAATCGATTTATACAAGTTATGCATTCATCAATCACGTTTTCTACTTCTTCTTTTATGTCTGAGTAGTTTACTTTCGTTGGGTGTTCTTTAAGGGGATCTATGGGGAATTTCATTAACTGTTGTTGAACCGATTGTTTAGGCCGAAGATTAGGATTTTCTGTCTCACCTTATTCGTTCTTATTGCATGAGTCTGGCGTCATGAACTATATTCTGATCGCAGGGTCTTGAGAACGACGAATGTCCTGAATCTCAGATCTAGACCAAAATAGGGTAGAGAGCATCCTTTAAAAGATGTCTGAATGTTTATTGTCCCGATCCTATTGCGTGTTCGTCTAGGACGCAGGATATGAAAGTATACCTGTGGAATGGAAGTTCGCAGATCGACCTAGTTTGATAAAGTTAGGTTGTTAAAACCAGTGAATCAGTTTGGGGAAAATCGCCTAGTCTCGCTTGCTTAACTTTTGTGTGTTTGATTTCTAGTTAGAACCCCATAGATTTCCCGAGAAGATTCCCAACGTGTTCGCCCCATCTGCTTTTACATCGAGATTTACGCACTTCAATATTTTACTTTTCCTGCACTGCTTGCTTGATTTCCTTTTTTACAAGTCTTTAAGTTTATTTTCCTTTTCCCGTTGGTTATAGAAAAGATTGACAACCTTCTCTATATAGGGCTTGATACTGCTTTCTTTATTTTCTGCAAAAACCATGACACTTACCCCCAAACCCCAATTCTCTGCGTCTTTGGTTGCCCTGATTCTTCTGTTTTGCAGTTGACCTCCTCCATGTGGATTGATACCCTAAGTACTACAACGCACGCTGTGCACTTGCAGCTTAGGGTCCTACAAATTCAAAGCATGACGAGTCCCCAAAGAAATCCTCCAAACTCGGACGACTATTTGGACCCCATCAATCGACACTCGTGCAGATCGCCTGTTCGTACGTTCCAAACGACCGAGCTCCTGGTTCAATGCGACTAGTTCCTTTTCCTTGTTGCTTCTGGTACTGGGCATGCACTTGAAACCAAAGATAAGAAAATAAATTAGTAACCAAAATAAAAACAAAACCTAGTCAAAATCCTAGTACTAGATTCCGTAGCCAGCTATTACTTCCCCGACAACGACGCCAAAAACTTGATAGGGCTCAGGTTTTACCCTAATAAAACTATTGCGAGTGCACAACAAATGCAATCGTACTATATGGGGTATCGAAATCCCAAGTGAAGTAGATGCTACACTAAGGTTTCTAAATTCAGATTATGCCAAGTCGAATAATAAGAAAGTAAACTAAAGCAAGAAATAAACTAGCAATCACGAATTAGGGTTCTTAAAATCAGGAGACTAAGGCGCTAGGTTCAGGGAAATTCTCAGGTGATCTAAATTGCAGGTCTAGACAGAATGTTAGGAATTATGAAGATCCGTTCACGAACTCGAAACACTAATGTAAAATCAACCAACTCTCGCTGCGAAGATTATCTATGCCTAAACCCTAGAATTCGAAATCTCTTTGCAAATTCTAACAATTCAAACAAGCATTAAAGTTCAGGTTCGATTGTTCACAAAATCCCTAAACCAAATCTCTTTGCGAATAGGTATTTTGCTCATCTAACACTAGTTCAGGCAATCAATAATACTCTCGCATCTATTAATTAACCTAAGATCAGATTCTAGGTCGCGATGCTAGAATAAGCATTAAACACAAATCCAAATGAAGAGCTCTATTGATTTTATCCTAACAATTTAATTCGACCTGACAATTCATCAATCACCTTTCAAAATCTTAAACCTAACTAGCAAACTACTCATACATGGTGAATGAAGAAAACATCATGAATAAATAAGATTGCATAAAAGAAATCAATAGAAACAAAGGAGTTCCAAATCTGCTCTCAAGGAGCCTAATTCTTCTCTCCAAAATCTCTCTAAAAATCTCTCTCTAAGTTTCAAAACAGAAAATAAGAATAATAGTTGGTGGCTAAACAATGCCTTGAAAATCTATATTTATAGGCAAACTCGCGTCAGGGGCAAACTNCCTAAACCTAACTAGCAAACTACTCATACATGGTGAATGAAGAAAACATCATGAATAAATAAGATTGCATAAAAGAAATCAATAGAAACAAAGGAGTTCCAAATCTGCTCTCAAGGAGCCTAATTCTTCTCTCCAAAATCTCTCTAAAAATCTCTCTCTAAGTTTCAAAACAGAAAATAAGAATAATAGTTGGTGGCTAAACAATGCCTTGAAAATCTATATTTATAGGCAAACTCGCGTCAGGGGCAAACTGGTAAATAATGGAAACTTCAGTTGATTTCCTTTTTCTGATGGAAGTCTGGTTTATTTGGCGGTCTTAATTGGTGTCGATCGACACTGTTTGTAAAATCCGGCCTCTGACTTCATCACTTCGCAGCTTCTTGCAGAATGCTCCAAAAAGTTCCAGAATCTCCAACTTTGCTCCAAACATAGTCCAACCTGCAAAGACTCTAATAGGACTCTAAAAATACCAAAAGACTCTATAAAAAGACTCGTATCATGGTCAAAAAACCAGTAAAAACCATGATATATCAGCTATCTATACCGCGGCCGTGCCTCCTACTGAACTACCTATCGGCCATTCTATACTTAGTCAAATTTTGGCTTTTTAATTCCTTTAACAGTTCCGTTCAATCAAGCGATTAACCAAACAATGCCTTTCTTTAAACTTGAATAAAAACACTTGACAAGATTCAGGGTTCATAAATAGTAAAACAACACGGTTCGCTAAACAATGCATCAAATCATCTAGCTCAACCTAAACGGAAAACACCAAGGCCCGTAAAACGAACAACGAGTCCAACGATTAAATAACCAAAACATAAATCCTAAAACCTGCACACTCAACACATAAGAGAGGCATAAGTATTATCACAAATACTTAGTGAGTACGGCCATCCCGTAACACCTGAGTAGAACCAATCACGCAATCATGCATCAGATTCTACCTTCACATAAACGCTTAAGCAAGACAATTAATAATTCGCATTCGGCCTTGATCATCTACCCTAACCCACGGTCAATTACCAAATTCCCTCGGCGATAGTCGGATCCGTACGGCTAGCTATCGATCTCTCTCGGCTATCTATCGGATCACTCGGGATTATAGGAATCTCTCTCGACTAATCTCTCTCTCTCTCGCTCTATTACCTTGAAATAATGCGGCAGCCGCAAGAGAAGTCTCAAAAATCCTTATACACTCGCAAAACCCTAGGTAACTCGGCCATAACCGACGTTTTCTGGTTCCACTAGGACTTGTCCCGATTTAATCCGACTTTTCGTCGACTATAGCCCGTACCGGCTCGACCATCCGCACGATTAATCTGATTTAAGCCAACATAAGTCACGGCCCACGGCCCATCTTCCTTTCTCCCGGCCAGTTTCCTTTTTCTCTCGGCCAGTTTCCTTTTTCTCTCTGCCAAACAGAACCGCCTTACTCGAACTCGCGAGATTTTCCGTTCCGCTTAGGAAAACTCGGTTCTTCATCGAGAGAAATCTCGGCCCACGGGCCTAGCCCCTTTATCCCGACACTTAGTCGTTTTTAACTCGACACTTCCGCGTGACCACTCGAACTTATCCCATTTTCTCTCGGATATCGTCCATCCGTCCCGGCTACGTCCAGCCATCTCTCGACTACGTTCAAGCCATCACTCGACTACGTCCAGCCGTCCCATCCGTTCGGATATCCACTCGACCGAACTTCCCAATTCCTCGAACCACGTCCTATCCGGCTCGATCATTTCATATTTCTCCGGATACGAATGCTACAGAGATGCTCCTAATACTCATACAAATCGCCAAGGTATCATCCCTCCTCCAGTTAAGAACAACAACTTTGAGATCAAGAGTGGATTGATCAACATGGTGCAACACAACAAGTTTCATGGGTTAGCTTTGGAGGATCTTCTTGACCATGTGGATGAGTTTGATGGGATTTTTGATATGACCAAGATCAATGGTATATCTGAAGATGGTTAGCTTAGGTTGTTTCCTTTATCTCTTGGAGAGAAGGCACATCAATGGGAAAAGACACTTCAAAGAGGTTCCATCACTTCATGGGATCAATACAAGAAAGCTTTCCTTGCCAAGTTCTTCTCCAACACAAGGACAACAAGGTTGAGGAATGAGCTATCTAGCTTCACCCAAAAGAAGAATGAGAGCTTTTGTGAAGCATTGATTACACAATCCAATGCCCACATCATGGCTTCTCCGAAGAAAATCTCTTGAGCACACTCTACCGTGGAGTTCTCCCCAAGTTTAGGATGCTTCTAGACGCAACAAGTAATGGAAACTTCTTGGGCAAAGAAGTGAATGAGGGTCTTGAACTTGTGGAAAACTTGGCCCAAAGTGATGACAATTATGGTGAAGACTATGATAGATCTTCGAGAGATGATGATGCTTATGAGGACGAAAAGAGGAAAGAGATGAAATCTCTTAATGAGAAAATGGATAAGTTGCTCCAAGCTTCACAAAAACATGTCCACTTTGTGGGTGATTGTAATGAGGGTCAAGGGGTTAAACAAGAGCTGGATGAGGATTGCCAAGAAGAGGTTAAGTATGTGGGTGGCCAAGGTTATCAACAAGGATACAACAACAACTATAGGAATAACAATCTCTCCTATAGGACTACAAATGTGGAGAATCCTCAAGATAAAGTTTACCCTCAACAAGGACAAGGAGGTCAACAAAAACCATTTGTCCCTTTCAAAGAACAACAAGGTTATGTTCCCAAGAACAACTACCAAAGGAACAATCAAGGCAATCAAGGACATCAAGGGAATTTTCAATCCAAGAAAGGTCCTCAACCGGGTTTTGCACAAGATTTGGATATGAGGAATGTTCTCCAACAAATTCTCCAAGGTCAAGCAGGTAGCGCTATGGATGTGAGTAAGAAGATGGCTGAAATTCACAACAATGTGGATTGCTCTTACAGTGACCTTAACTCTAAGTTTGACACTTTGAGCTCCAAGATCAAGCAAATGGAGAACAACAAGAGTATTGCTTCCTCTTCTACACGAGCTCAAGCTTCTTTGCCCGGTAAACCCGAGCCAAACCCCAAGGACTATTGCAGTACTATTTATTCTATTGATGAAGAAGAGTATGAGCGTGTCGTGGTCGAATTTGAGCAACTATTTGAGAGTCCCAATGATGAATCTATAATCAATGAGGACATTGAGGTTCAAGTGGGGGAGAAGGTCATTGAAAATGACCATTTGGTTGTTGCTAAACCAATGGGTAAGGAAGAGCTTGATGAGGATGTGATTTCTACACAAGCAAGTGTTGTTGAGAAGGAAAGAGAAGTGGCTAAGAAGACTGAAGTTGAGTCTTATGATCTCCTTGTCTACAAGCCAGCACTTCTTTTTCCTGAGCCGGTGTTGACTAAGGCACAAAAGAAGGTACTTAATTTCAAGCTTTAAAAGAACTATGGAGAAAGTTGGTGCACTTTTGCCTAAAGTGGAGAACCTGACCCAAGTCAAGGGTCAAATAAGGTTCATCAAGGATTTGCTTGCCAACATAGAGAAGGTTGAAGAGCTGATTGAGGGTCTAGATCTACCAAGCACAACAAGGAATGAGTCTAAGATTATTCCAAAGCTTGTTAATCCGGGAAATTTTTTGATTTCTTGTTCTCTTGGGGAGTTGAAGATTGATGAAGCCTTGTGTGACTCTGACTCAAGTGTCAATGTGATGTCCCTTAAGATGTTCAAGAACCTTGGGATCACTACTATGAAGAAGTATTCATCACACATCACCTTTGTTGACGCTTCCTCAAGACAACCACTAGACCTTGTAGAAGATTATCCATTGAGAGTTGGTGAATGTCTAGTCCCAACTGACTTTATTGTCATGGACATGGTTCAAGCAGCAAAGCTTACTTTCTTCTATCGTCTGTATATATGCTATATCTGTCGGTTTGTCTTGTTCTTATAAGAAACTTGATTTACTATTTTTCTCATCATTCTCATTATTACCATATTGTTTTCATAGAATTACGTTGTTTTATAATACTTTGTATATTTTATTTTTATACAAAATTAACCGTATTAACCAAATAATTACTATGAATCATAATTAAAAAATATATAGAAAGTTTGATTTATAATATTAACAATATTAAAAATGAAAATAAAACATTCAAAACTTAAAACTATTACAAATTAGAAAGATATTATTTCTAAACTAAAACTATTTATTAAAATATTAAGCCAGATTCTTCCTAATTCCACAATTCCACATTTACCATTTAGAGCCTAAATAATATTTTTGTCACCCCAAAATTAGCCCCTGAAGTCTACAAGAGTCTGCAAAAAAAGTCAAACATTGGTCAATTGCAAAACTAACCTCTCTTTTCTACAGACTTCTTGAGTAGACTTCGTTAAAAAAGTCTTTGTTTTTGTCAATTGCAAAACTAACTTTTTCTCAAGAAGTTTACGCCAGTTTTTTCTGTTCTAAAAAAAGGTGCAGAATTCAACACGAAGTCTACTATCAGAAATCAGAACACGCGATCAATTGGAAAACTAACATGTGCGTTGACCATCAGACTTCTAGGAGTAGACTTCTCCAAGAAGTCTGCTGTCGCGGCACAGATCAGAAAATTCACGAAAATCAACTGAAAAAATTACCTAGAAGTGGTCTTTAGCTTCTTCGACCGCCGAGAACTTCGATTCTAGCCACCACCAAAGAAGCCTAATCGCTATGCACGACCAAATCACCGGATATGACAATATCTTAGAACTTCAAGTTTGAAAAAGGTAAATTATAGAGTTTTTGGAATGAAAATGGAGAGAAAAGTGAAGAATAGAAGGTTATGAGAGGAGATAATGAGCTTAAATAGCTCAAAAATTGGTTGTAGAAGCTTTAAAAGTTTCAAATTGGTTGAAAATGGTGGTTGGGTGAATTGATGATGATGGCGTTTTCGTGAATAAGTGAGGAGGATAAGGATTGTTTGGTCAATTGGATTTTCGAAAAAAAAAACAACACCCGATGGCAATTTCGTGAATAAGTGGAACTGAGAGTGGTGATTGTGGAAGAAAGTGATTAATGTTGAAAATGGTTGAAATAGGGGTTTGTTTTGCATTTGACCAACAATTTTGGGTTATTTTTGCAAGAACCCCAACTCCAAAACTCTAAATCTAGATATGGACCCGTGCGTTGCACGGATTTTTGGTTTGAGTCACGGACTTTTAGTGTAAGTTATTATTATATATTTTTAATTTCATAATGAAATTTATAGATACTTTTTTAAAAATAACATATTTTTCTTTATGTCGTTTTATTTATAAAAGCATAATTTTATTTTATTATTAATTAAGTTATATCATGATTGTGTTTTAAGTCTCAAATAATTGTTATTATGTGAATAAGAAACGGTAAATTTATTAAATTAAAGAAATAATTTATGGTTAATTCGAAGTGTGAATCATAGAGAACCAAATGGATAACCAAAAGGGTTAATCTATTCTAACAATGGATCGAATCGTCAAACAAAATACTGGTTTGGATAGGAAAAGGAGGATCTGTGTAAAAGAAGGCAAAATCATTCGCAGAAGAAGCGGGTATGAACTCTAAGATTTCGTCGGTGACCTTCTTCAATCTCCGCATAATAACACGGCATGTATGAAGATTAACTAACCCACCTGAAATAAACTAATTTACGTGAAACTAAACTTACATGCGGGAATATATAAAATTTATAAGACTACGTGAAGTTAAACTAACATTTTAGTTGTGTATTTTTATTCGAACATATATTTGAAGTTTTGGGTTTATTGGTATGAAAATAAAAGAGATACATATCTTGTTATATAGAGGTGAGTAATAATAATTATTTTCCTTTTAGGATTAGTTATCGATTTTTTAACTTCTTTAATTTAATTTACCATTATCTTAATTTTCTTATTGACCTTTTTGATTTGTTATTTTTTTTCCTTTTAGTATAAATAATTGATCATACAATTTTCTTAATTTAAATGAAAAACAAAAAAAAGCTTAGTTTCCTTTTTCTTAAATTTTTTATTTACCTTTTTGTTTTTTCTTTTAATTTTCATTTTAGTATTAGAAAATATAAAATGCACTTATTTTTTTAACTAATTTTTAGATAAAGATGGATGTGTCAAAGCTTAGTTTCCTTTTAGATCGATATGATTTTGACATCTTTTATATAAAGTTGGATGTGTCAAAGTTAGTAATTGACATGATTGTAACATGTGGCATGTTAATCGATAAGATTTTAACACGTGTAACAGTTATAATATATTATAATTAAAATTTTACTAATCATAACAAAAAAAGAAATGCGATTAAAATATATTATAAATAAAATTTTATTAATCTGAAAAGAAAAAAGAACGCGACTAAAATATATTATAAATAAAAAAATTTCTAATCCTAAAAGAAAAAATACTAATATTTTTAAAAAAAAAAGGAATGAAATAAAATGATAAATAAGAAATTTTAATTTAGAAAATATTGATCATAAAAAAAGACTAAGATAAAAAGGAAAAATAGAAAAACAAATATACTTCAACTAAAAAATAAAAATAAAAATAAAGGTAATAAAATTAATTTTAGTTTAAGATATTTTCTACTTATTATATAAAGTTTTATATTTCAATCTACAAATTTAAATTTAAATGATCGCGATACAAAATAGAAATTGTTAATCAAATTTTGTCATGCGTAAAAGTTTACGATCGATTAGACAATGAAAAATTCATATTTTTGTTTCTTCCAACAAAATTAATATTTATTTATTATATCATGTACTATATAGTTTATTTTTTTTTAAAGGTTTTTCATTAGTTTGATGTAAAAAAGTTTAACAATTTGATCTTTAAAATAAATTTATATTTGAAATTTCTAATGTTATATAATAATTGTTTTATAAAATCATAAATTAAATATTTTTTTATCAAAAATAAAAATATAATATTCAAATTTAAAAGAGAACAAAATTGACAAATATGATAGAAAAAAATTGACAAATATGATCCTTCATGGCGAGTCCCTTGGCAAAATAACCTCATATATCAAAAGTTTGCAAACCAATCATTTATTCTCTTTTTGCTCCTGATAAACTTTAAAACTACGAAATTATCACAATCCTTTGCTAATATACTAGGGAATATTATCGTAAAAAACCACGCAGAAAATATTAGTTTGCAAACATTTTGATATCTCGGGTTATTTTGCCAAAATGCAAATGAGAAATGACTAATTTCTCAACTGTCCCTTTTAAAAATAAGTAAAAAATAACTATTTAGCAATATGCCATGTTCAAAATTTTGCTAGGCGCTAATCGGGCGCTTAGATTGGGCGTAGCGCCTAGCAAAAAAATCGGAGATTGTTCGGGGATTAATCGGAAACTAGTTTTTGGATATTTTTAATCTCTTTTGATATGTTTTATTTTTATGAATCAATAATAAGTTATATAGGTTGATGTTTAAGTTTCATAAAACAAATATATGAAAAAGTTAAATTTTTCATCATGTCATCATACATAATCATATGATTTTAAATATATATTCAAAATACAAAATCAAAGTTCCAATCACATGATACACAAAAAATGGTATAATCTTGATCTTGAGACAAAAAAATATATTGAAAGGTCACAAAAGAATGAAAACTAAACTTTTCTTCCTTTTCTTCCTTGTATGATCATGTAATCATAATGTGTTGGACTTTTGGTTTTGTTAAGAGTTCTTCGTTATCTGCAAATGATCAAAAAAATATCAACTAAAAAGGAAGCAAACAAAAATTACAAACATAGACAAATGTAAACTAAAAAAGAAGTAAAGAGAAGTTACAAAAATAAATTACTTTGAGATACGTGAAACGAACATGAAAGAACAATAAATAAAATTTTAATAACATGAATTAAACAAATGCAGCAAAAGTTTAGAAAACAAACCTTACTAAGTCAAAGGGTGTCACGAAACAGAGGTGCTTCATAAAACACATCAGGTTCAAATTCCATGTCAACCATCACTTCATCTTCTTCCTCAGATTCAAAATCGTCATCATAAAGCTCTCTCACCATTGGAGGTTGGCTAGTTGGTACAATACTAACATCACTAGCTTCATTTTCTTGATGTTGCTCCACAATCCAATCTTCGACGGTTTCTTCGTTACCATCGTCTAAGATCACATCTATTGCTGTTTCTCTAATCTTTTTGTGCTTGTTAAATAACCTTGCATTAAACTGAACATATACAAGGCTGTTTAGGTGATTCACATCTAATATGTTTCTTTTCTTCGTGTGGATCTGAAATTTAAGAACAAATGTTGTAGTCACTTTCTAAAACACCAAAAGCCGTACAAGAACATATGTTAAAAGCACAAGTAACACAAATCACAACTCCACATGGAGGAATCAATCATAAACAGAGCTTAAAAAGACAACAAGAGGAAGCATATATAAGTACGAGTAATCAAAGAAAAATGATTGTGGCATGTGAGTTAGTTGGAGTTTATTACACTACAAGGCACTTTATAACTTTCTAATTACATTCAAAGGCACTTTGGAAGAATGGTGGACTTTAACCACTTAAAAAGACTGAACTACCCTAATAAACTAATTTACCTTTGTTTAAATTACACATAAATCTTTTTAATAAAAAACCTAACATCGACTTCTTCGACTCCTTCTCCTGCGACTCTTTCTCCGACGACTCTTTCTTCTACGGCAAACCACGTCAAGAACGAAAAACGGAGGTATTTGCCAATTCGAACCACCGAGCCAATCATTTCCCATGATTCATTGAGTTTCGAGAAACTTTTTTATTTTTCCGGCAGAAATAGACAACATCAACGGCAACGAAATATTAATTTTTACCCCAAACCAATGAAATAAACGTCACCTATATTTTTCTCTTCATAAAGGGTAATATGAGATTTCCATATTTTGTTTAGTGTTCAAAGTCCCTTGGTAGCTGAAAGTACCTTTAAATGTAATTGGAAAATCAAAAGTACATTTGCGTGTAAATCACTCAGTTAGTTGACATGATTTTGACGTGTCATAAACTTTTATCAATTAAAAAATAAATCAAAATGGTCAAAAAAAAAAATCTAATTATGCTAAAAATACGATATATTATTAGGATCCTAATTTAGATATAGACATGTGCGTTCTTATATCTAGATTTGGATCCGCATCGCAAGAGAGTAAAATAAACTTTATTTTATTTGTCTAGTCTAATTTGAACTTCCCGAAATCAAAAATTGACTTTTTATGAACGGAAAGTGGTATTTTCAGTGGCGGACGGATGAGTAAAGCGTAAGAACCTACCCTTGGGAGGGGAACAATAGCTGGAAACAGCTGGCTAATACCCCGTAGGCTGAGGAGCAAAAGGAGAAATCCGCCCGAGGAGGATTGACGTGAGGGGGTAAGGGTAGCTATATTTCTTCGAGCGAATTCCCGTTCTTAATCCATGACCAATATGAACTCGAATTTTCCTTTGTATCCCCCTGAACTTCTTTGTAGTCGCTCCGAAATAAAAAATAATTACCAAAATAGATATTTTGATTCATCTTTTTATTTTTTTTATAAAATAGAATATGAAATGTATGTACATACTTTCTCAATTTCATTTGTTTATGTAATCCATTTAATACAAATAATCCGAATTCGATGGAAACTTCTTCAAAATTCGAAAAGGGGGTTACCCCATGAATGGTTAACTCTCGAAGTTACGGGGCTATTTTGCGGAGTTCCTTAGAGAGAGTTGTCTCGCGACCCTAGGTACTCTCTACCTACCCACATGTGTCGGTCTCTATTCCTTGGTAATCAAAGCCCAACGTTCTATGAACCAGCCTGCGTTTGGCTAGTCAAACGGACAAAGTGCCCTACATCTTTTTAATTTTTTCCACACTTTTTTATATAAAATAAGTATTTCACATTTACCATGAGTTTTAATTTATGAAGATTTTAGCTATTATGCATTCTTTTAAGAATGGCTTCTTCTAGGCAAACTTCTCTTTGTTTCCCGAGCCTATAGTGAATTACAGACAGAGTTCGAAAATATCAAATCTTCGATGATTCCATCGTGGAACTAGAGCCGTATACGGGTCCATACTAATATTTTTATAAGTTCAGTTATGAACTTATGCGAATCAAAAGTTTGTCTCGCGTGACAATATATTCTCATAAAATATGGAAATTTGAGAAACGCAATAGGAAAGGATAGGACGAGAGGGAAATTTTGCTCACTCAAATCTATAACAATGAGAAAACTCATAAATAAAATATCATTAAATTCAAAAAAAATATAATTTTATAGAAGAAAACATGATTCGTCACGCACATGTATTGATATCAAATGACTTATTTTTATTAAAATAGTAGTTTGCTACATATAAGACAAGATCAGACTGGTGATTTAATCTTTATTCCATCGCAGTGCAAGACCTAACGGGTCACTATATCTTCTTTTAGTGTATATCCCATCAGGTCTAGCCGTCCATACGCGTAGCTGACCACATCGAGGAATGAGTTGTTCTGCCCCTCTATACACTTGAACATCATAAGAATATTCCATTTTAGGTCCTTCCCTAAGAATACATGCCCATGTTGTTATGTTGGGTATCTCGTCATGGAATCTGATGATATATGGAGCAGCATTAAAATTTAAGTGGTTTACACCTAGGTCGTTGTCTTTAGAACGACAATGCAATTCGAGAACTCTACCAGGTCCGAGCTCGTTATGAATTTCTACAACGTTTTTTTTGCAAGCTTCATTTGATATAAACGATGTAGCAGTAACTAACATAAAAAGTATAAAATAATTCATTTTTGGAGCTAAGATCACTACCGGAGTTTTCAAGACATCAATGTGTAGTATTTATAATAAACAATTCTGTCGAAGAAGATTTTTTATGTATTAAATATTTTCCTTTATGAATTTACCTAATGTAAACCAATTAGATTTTTAGTTAAACATAATCTCTACAGTTGTGTTTTTAGTCAAAAAATAATCTGTTCGAAAATACCACTTGAACATTACTATAAATATTATAGTTTCCAAAATATAAACCAATTATAATTAGATTTTTAGTCAAAAATAATCTCTACAGCTGTGTCTACAGCTGTGTTCTTACTTCTTAGTCAAAAAAATGATCTGTTCAAAAGTAATTTCAAAATTATTATAAATGTTCTAGTTACCTAAATATAAACCAATTACAATTAGATTTTTAGTCAAAAATAATATCTCCGGTTGTGATCTTAGTCAAAAATAACCTGTTAAAAAGTACCATTTGAACATTACTATGAATGTTCTAGTTACCTAAATATAAACCAATTATAATTAGATTTTTAATAAAAAATAATCTTTACAGTTATGTTTTTAGTCAAAAATAATCTGTTAAAAAGCACCATTTGAAAATTATTATAAATGTTATAGTTACCTAAATATAAACCAATTGGATTTTTTTTTTGCTTTACCTAAATTTAAACATAAATATAAAACAATTAGATTTTAAATCAAAAATAATCTGTATAAAAGTATGGTTGATCAATATGTTAAAACCAAATAACCTTAAATTTATTGTTTTTGTTTTTTTGGGCAACATTTTAAATTTATACTTGCCAATGAAATCCAAAACAAACCAAAAGTTACCTAATTTAAAACAAAATTTTGGAGACGTATTACTTCAAAAATATTTACAGTATGTGGACTAGTAGAAAGTAAATTTATAGATTACTAGATAAGGACTCGCGTATACGCGGATTTATAGTAAAATATTTTAAAAACCGGTAAAATTAAATTAAAAAAAAAATCAAAATCGGATAACTCGTAAAGAAAAAAGTTAAATTTCAAAATCAGATTATGAAGAAATTCAATGTTACCGATTTAAGATCATTAGCAAACTTCTCGTAGTTTCGAAATCGAAACTTTTCAAGAGGTAATTTACAAAACTATTGACATACGAATGCAATTCGTGTTTTTCAGTTAATCTGATCATAACTTTATGATCTGAAACTTTGTAACTTTTATTACAATCTTTAACATTGAAATTGAAAATTTCAATAAGATTTCATTCACATAATGAACCTCCAAACTTTTCAAGAAGGAAATGTGGCATAGAGCGGATTAGTTAATTGTTCAGAAATAGACTGAATGACTTTTGTTTAATAAAAAATACTCCCTCCGTTTCAAAAAAAGTGTCACTTTGACACATTTCACACAAATTAAGAAAACTATTAAAAGTTTTGTTTTACCATTTGTTCACACATTAAATAAAATCATCTCTCTAATTACTACATTAAATTAATAGGATCAAAACTAAATTTTTATTTAAAATTCTGCATTGAAAATGTAAAACGACACTCTTTGTGAAATAAAAATAAAATTCTAAAACGACATTCTTTATGAAACAGAGGGAGTATATACTTACATTCTCATCAAGTAAGAGAAAATATATTCCTATGAACTCATTGTTCTTTTTTAATTTCTCGCCTTGCACTTTCTGATAAATCGAACTGGTACGACGATATGGACGTTTTTGAGACTATCTTCAATGCATTTCTCTATTTTTTTCTCTAAAGAGGAAATAAAAAATAGAGGGTTATTTTTCTATAACTATAGAAGAAAAATAGAGGTGGGTTGTAGAACATTTTACTATAAACTCTATTAAATGCATTTGTTTGATGATATTGATAACATTCATTTTTGTCCCATTTTTACTATTATAAGTAAGTGCTTTACTAAGCATTTTCCTAAGGTTTTAATGCATAATTGCTAGATTTCGAGAATTTGTATGTCCGAGACTCTTTTCATATAAACTAAGCAAAAATAGTTAAAAACGGAGCAAAACAGAGCAAAACGACATTACAAACTATTTCAGACTTGCAGAAGTTCGACTTCGGATCAAGACCTTTTCACCATACGATCCTTCTCCAATTTTGTCACCAAATAGAGGAAAATGTTAGCTTTCAAACTCAAGTAGAATGAAGGCAAACTAACGGTTGGATCAGAAGTTATGAAGCTTTTACTGAAGGCATAACATGCAATCTCGCAGAAGGAGTAAAAGAAGGAAAGGCGGTTTGATCAGACTTGATCTCACCGCACCATAAGGGCTCGACCACGCGGCCAAGCCACCTCTCCCTGCGCCACCAGGATTCCAAAACGTGGCAAAGCCATCCTTGGCCGCGCCACGGGCCCACGCTCGAGCGGCCACTCTAAGTCGGAGTTCCCGAGCCCATTTTTAATCCCGTCAAGCCCAACTCATTCCTGCAGTCGTCAAGACTAGGGCTAATCCTAAGAGACGCATAAGGAGCCTCCAAGACTTATAAATACTCGCCTCCAACCTCTTATTTTTGGAATGCTTGAGTGAATGCTCATTTGCAAGCAACCACAAACACTTTGTTCTTCATTTTTGCATTTTTCATTGTTTATGTCTTTTGTTTTATAAGGGAGATAGATTGTTCTTGAACCCTTTTCTTTTCTCATCCATAGATAGAAGTATTCATTTGTTAATAATGTTTATGCTTTGATTCATCATGTGTGAGTAGTTTATTTTCGTTGGGTTGAATCCCAAGGATTTTAGGGGGAATTTCATTAACCATTTTAAGCTTCTATTCATTTAAGCCGTATTCTAAAGATTTCTTTCGCCTAATTTTGTTTTTAATGCATGGATCTAGAGTCATGAACTAGAGACTGATCCAAGTATTGATTAGAGCCGCTAACATGTTGAATCCGATCACCGGAACCAACTTAGTCAAACGTCGCGTCGTAGGGTGCAAATTGCACACCTAAGGAGTATTCGTGAGCGTTAGAACGAGTCTCGATCCTTTAATGCTTGCTTGATTGTATCGTGGGATGCGACTGTGTACCTAAGGACTAATCAATGCATAGTCGATCCTCTTGCGAAAGAATTTAGATCGAAGTTTAGTGATTCAAGTTTAGAGAAATCGTTTTAGTCTCGTTTGCTTTTGATAGATTGTTTAATCTCTTGTTAGAACCCCCTAAAAATTCCCAGATGATCTCATCGCTTGTCTCTTATTGATTTACCGCATTTCAATACCGTCTTTCAATTTCACACTTTCGTTTATGTACTTTCTATACCGTACTTTCAATTAAGCACTTTCGTTTATGCACTTTCAATACCGCAATTTCTATACCGCATTTTCAATTACGCACTTTTGTTTATGCATTTTCGTTTATGCACTTTCAATACTCCACTTCCATTGTCGCACTTTCAATAGATTTCCTTTTCGTCGTTACAATGAACTTCCATTCCGTTTAAAAGTTAATTTTCCTTTTCTCTCGTTTGTTATAGGCTTAGGCGATAGCCAAGCCTATATAAACGCGGATTGTCTTCTTTCTTTTCATAAACCATAACCCCAAAAATCGTGACAAAACAAAACCATTTTTTACGTCTTTGGTTGCTCTAACATGATATATCATGGTTTTTATGGTTTTTAACCATGATATAAGTTTTATTTATAGAGTCTTCTTGGTTTTTTTAAAGTCCTATTAGAGTCTTTGCAGGTTCATGTACGTTTGGAGCATTGTGGAAGAAGATGCTGAAAATATGAAGTCGGAGAATTGTTGGATGAGCAGTGTCAATCGACACTGTTCATGGTGTCGATCGACACCAAATATTTTCAGAAGATATCGCGACTTTTACAAGTTTTGAAGAAAAAGAAATTTGCCCATAAGTTTACAAGAGTGCCCAATTCGTGTTAGACCTTATATATAGATTTTCGGAGCCATTGTTTAGGCTACACATTATTTTATATCTTATATTCTAAAAACAAGTTTTATTTTAGTTAGGTTTGGGTTATTCAAGGGTTGATGATAAGTTGTTAGAATTGAATTACTGTTTGGATTAATCTGCTTGTTCTTCATCTGGATTTGTGTTTAATGCTTATTCTAGCTTCACGACCTAGAATCTGATCTTAGGTTGATTAATAGATGCGAGAGTATTATTGATTGCCTGAACTAATGTTAGATGAGCAAAATACCTATTCGCAAAGAGATTTGGTTTTAGGGATTTTGTGAACAATCAAACCTGTTATTAGTGCTTGCCTAAATTAATAGGATTTGCAAAGAGATTTGGAATTCTAGGGTTTAGACATAGATAATCTTCGCAGCGAGAGTTGGTTGATTTTATAATTGTGTTTCGAGTTCTAGAACGGTTCATAATAAATGTCCTGACAGTTTTCTTTCTGCAATTTGGAATCATACCTGCGAATTTCCCATAGCCTAGCGTTTTGTTTCCTGATTTTAAGAACTTAATCAATCATCTGCTCCTTTAGTTTGTTACTTGTTTTTACTTTCAACTATATTCTTAGCTTAATTCGAACTTAAAAGTCTGTTGTGTGACGACTCGATTCTCTGTGGATTTGAGCCCTAAGTACTGCAATTGATCTCTTAATTTGAGAGAGTAGCTCTAGGGTAAATTTGAGCATATCATAACACCTCTTTTGTTTTGCAGTAGGTCTTCCTCGTGGATCGACCCCTAAGTACTCAACGCACGCTTATGGTTATAATTTTAACCTAGATAGGACCCGAAGGAGCATCAAAAATCGATATCCTCTTTCCGTCCCATCAAAAGTTTGGCGTCGTTGCCGTCGGGGATAGGATTCCGCCATTCAATCCAAAAGGTTAGAACCACAACCTCGAACTATGGAGGACAAGAAGGACGATCCTCACTCCAAAGCTCAACCAACTCGCGAGCCTTGCGTCCCACGCAACTCACCCACACTTGGTCAGAAACCGGACCCGAGCCTCATTGACGGAACTATCCGAAGAGCAAAAGCGCCTCAACATAATGTTTCAAGCACTTATCTTGGACGAGATAAAGAAAACCACGAGGCCCTTTGACAGCATTCATGAGAAGAGTGAGGAAGCTTCTGAAATTTTATTCCAAGACACGCCCTCGAAGACTACACCGGATGTACCAAGCTACAACCCAATAGAGAAGATCCTTAAGTTTCTTGAATTGCGATTAGCCTCGTTATGGAGACAAGAGTCCCTAGTCCCGAAACAAGCTTCACCACCAGCTGCTCAAGCAAGTTGTATTACGAGTTCGAAGCGACTTACTCAACTGAGACATGGAAGGAAGACTCACGCAGACCATTCGAAATGAATTCTTTCGTTCGTTCGACCGGAAGAAGCATGACGGGTCACGAAAGACCACTCACGATGCATATCCAAAGGGGAACATTGATAAAGTTAAACTAAAAAGTCAAGAAGCTCCCGACAGACATGACTTTTGAAGAAGCTTGAGAAAAAGAAGGTTTGATCAATTTCTTTGAAAGTAGCTTGGAGAACAAGATTGACGCGAAGGTTTAATTTGATCAATGTAGACACTCTACTACCATGAACGCAATCCACATGCCCCAATCGAAGAAGTACGAGTGGCATCCACACAAGATTGACCTGATGGCACTAGAAGAGTTCAATAGAGTAGTCCGAGAGCTCCCTCCCGAGGTGACTTTCGTGGAAGCTTGGACCGAACACCTAATTGGCCACTTTTTTGCGAAAGCAATGACACAATATCCAATTTCCAAGACCTCTTCACTCTCGCCAAAATGGGGAGAAGATTTCGTAATCTCCACAAAATCCAAAGTTGTGGGCAATTCTTAGTCTCTTGCAACATTCGAGGTAATACTTTCAAAGATGCTCTATGTGATACTGGTTCGGGCATCAACATTATAACGGCTAGGACTGCTCTAATTCTTGGTATCAAGTACGTCTTCCCCACTGAGATAAATATTGGTTTGGCAGACCAATCAAGTGCAGCCTCAAAAGGGGGCATATATGACGTTCACATCATTTAGGCGATTATAAAGTCCTGGTGGACTTCTACATCATCAAAACTACTCAAGACGAAGTTTCACCGCTCATATTGGGATGGCAAATCCTTGCAACAGTAGGCACAATCATGGATTGGCCTAATAGGCGACTCTCCTTCGCTAACATTGACGGGAAAAGGTTATATCCCGCAACTCCATATACCATCGAAAATCATCTCTTGGAGAGAGATGAAGAAGCTATAATGGAGAAGTTTGAAGAGCCTTTGACAGAAGATGATACCACCAAGGCGAAAATACCTTGCTTAAGGTCGGATTCACCTCACAACTAAGCTCTCAAACCATCAAAGTCTTGCTAAAAGGCTTAAAACAAAAGCGCTCAATGGGAGGCAACCCCATTTAGGTACTTCTTTTTCTTTTTTTTTTCTTTTTCTTTTCTAACCTATTGATCTTTGTTTTTAGTTTTCCATTAAGTTTAAAATTTTTATAAACCCCAGAAGCATAAAAAATTCAGAAAAACCCGAAAATACAAAAAAATGAAGGAGTTTCAAAAAACACCGAGACCACCACGGATTGCCCATGGCGCGGCCAAAATGAACCTGGCCACACCATGGACCACGATGGCGCGGCGACAAGGAGACTGGCCGAAACCCCGTGCCCTCACGCCGCGGCCACTAAACCCCAAAGCCAGACGAACAACGGCCGCGATCCCGGACCCCTGTTGCCCGGCCGGTCCACTTTTGACACGAGGACGACCATAATCCTTCAACCTCCCATCAAGTCGTGAGTGTTCTCAGCCACTTCAAATACTTGACGTATACCGAAGACCGCATATCAAACCTCCACAACCGCGACACGTTGTTGTTGTGATGCGGGGTTTCTTTTAAATTAAGTTTTACCCCTAAGATAGCTGCAAGTGCACATCAATCACAGTAGTATATTAATGGATCGAATCCACAGAGATTGTTGTTTTGCGAAAGTTCTAAGATTTCTAACTTCTTTAAACCAAATGGGGGCTTGGGGGATGCAGTGTGTCACGATTTGCAGTAATGATATCAATGCAGCAGAAAAGAATTAAACGGTTGTAAATCAATGAATAAAAGGCGTTGGGTTCAGGGACATTCTCCGGGGTTCATGGATCGGATCTAACAAGCAACAGGATAGGTTCTAGATGATTTAATAGGTTAGGTTCTTAAGCTGAAACGGTCGACTATGACTACCCCGCCTTCACGGATCTAGCCACCTGCGTTTGTCTTTCACTGCGGATATGATTTCTCATCCCACGATGCAAGACAACCGCGCATACATATCATTCACCTATTTGTAAACACTCGCGGTGCGGTCCGTCGATATGCCTAAACATCCTACGGTGCGATCCGCTCGTTAACTTCTAGATCCAGACGATAGACCACATGTTCATGTATCTAGTCGTCCTGGAATCAGTTGCTAATTGATCAGAGAAGCAAACATGCAATAAGAACAAGACATCAACGAAGATACCTAAAAGAAACTCTATCTCTATCAACCTAGCGAAATCAATCCATGATTAAACCCCTTCGAAAATCCCCTTAAAAACCCAACTAGATGACTACTCGTTCATGGGAACGAGAGACATCTTTAAGATATGAAAGGTGCGAATTGTATTAATAAAAAGAACAAAGTGAGAAAACTTCTTCAAGGGAAATCGATTGAAGAGAGGTTTTCTTAAAGTATTGAAAAGCAAAGATCTAAGAACAAAAGATGAAAGGGAAAAGAAGGAGGAGTAGGCGGCTGCAGAAGAATTCTCTCTCGAGGTCTTCAACTCCGGGGCCGTCGAACTCTCTCTCTCTCTCTCTCTCTCTGTGCGGCGCAGAAGTGTTTCTGGAAAAGCTCTCTGTGAAGTCACGCCTCTTCTGAAACCCTAAGGTTCCTTTATATAGGCTCCCGGTCTTCAGAAAGTGGGCTTCGCGTTTTAACCTCGGGAAAATATCGGATAAGTGCAAACGGGCTCGGGATGGGCCGGAGTGGTGTGGCCGCGCGAGCGACCAGGCGTGGCGCGGCCACTGGTCTTCTGAGGATATGTGGCGCGGCCATCCTTCTTCTGGGAATGTGTCTGATGGGCCTTCTTGCTTCCTTCGTAACTTGAGATCCAACCGTGGGATTGAACTCAGATCACCTTGGCATAAAAGACATCTGGAAGGGCTATATTGTCTCCAAATACGAGCTTGATCTTGTGGTGGGAAGGTCGTCATCTGATGCTGAACTTATGGCTCCGAGCACATGTCCTTGAAGTTCCCGTTTTGAACCAAAATGTGTCTTTTTTGTCCAATTTTCCTGAAATGACTCTTAAGACTAGGAAACGTGGAAACCACTTTAAAACTGTTGAAAACCGGGTCAAAACACTTATAAATGATCTTGAAATAATAGGTTTTAGGAGTAAAATATGAGTGTTATCAACTCCCCCAGACTTAAACCTTTGTTTGTCCTCAAACAAAACGCAGACAAAGCCTGGAAAAGAGGTTTGAAAATATAGGAACTAGCAAAAACTCAGCGACTGTCCTTCTAAGCCATAAGTCATCGAACAAGTCTATCCAAGCTCAGCCTAGAAAATTTTCACTATAGTTCCCTCAACACTAGTCCCTTGCGAAACTTTCACTATCTAAACTTCAAGTTTTAGTCAACTAGCTCTCTAAGTAGTATTAAGTTTGGCGTGATCCTTGTAAAGGGATATAAAGCTAGATTCAACGAGGTTAGGTATATAAAGGCCTTTGTTGGTGAGGTTTAGAGTGTTTCGGGTTACCGTATAAATCTCCGGAAGGTGCGAGATATTATGCAAAACAGCAAGAGAAGGTGGAACTATTGAGATCCACGATTTCCAATCACTCTCCGCACATACACATTCGCAAGTTCTCCTTGATACAGCCATCCCCCCAGACTTAGTTTCTTGTTTCTGGCTCGGATTGGATGGCGTTTAAAACTTCTCACCATATCGCCCAGGCTCTGCCTCTATGCATGTCACGATTCTCTTAAGGCTCTTAGGCATTTTCTTCCCGTTTCTTCTTCTTTTTTTTTTTTGTAACTCTTTTTTTTATGGATAAGTACTGTCATTACTCCAAAGAGTTCGGGTCCTCTATCCGAGTTGTTTTTTTTTTTTTATGAAACGGGAAGTGCCTTGTTGTGAGAGTCTTAAGGATCGCAAGAATATTACCATTCTTTCGAGTTTTCAGAGGCATGAGTTGTCCTTCTTTTGTAGCTAACACTTCCGTTCATTAACCATTCGATCCTTCATCTTGAGTGACTAGAAATCGTGTCGTTCCTCCCTCTCCGGCGTTTTTGCACATATCTGCATATGGTGAAAACAAGAGAGTTGCATGAGGTATGAAAAAATGGTAAGGGTTTCGGGTATGGTACCAACAATTGATGAGTTGGCCGTTCGGGAACAACAAGGGAGTGTGTTTAAATGGAAGAAGATGTCCAAAACGTTCTGGCTTTTTCATTGAATGTTTACATCTGTTGACAAGGAAATTATTAGTTAGTTTTAAAGTCCAATAAAAATAGAGCTAGTGTATTCCTTCCCCTGAAGTCTCTATAGATCGGCATTCTCCAGGATTTCGCATCTCTGGCTTTCTAGCTACTGCATAGTCTAGTACTAAAGCTTGAAAGATCTGTCACTAGAAATAGCGTAGAAGCACACTGGTCGAATATCATCCTTGGTTTTGCGTCATAGTTCCTAAAACTATATTATATATATCGAAATACATCATTCTTAGTTCTTAAAAGAAAAAGACTCAAATAAAAACCAAAACAAAAGCAAAGTCATTAGTACGAACTCCCCCCAGACTTAAATCACACTGTCCCCAGTGTGAAAAAGTGGTGACAGGTCGGGAATGACTGAAATAGATGAAAGATAAAGCATAAATGAAAAGTAAAGGATAGGGGTGGAATAGATGGAACCAGGCTCGTAAGCAAGAAGAGTGTTAGCCGAGACGCGAACTCTTCTAGGCATCTGAACTCAGGGTCTAAAGGTTGCCATCTATGTGTCCTTTCTCTCGAAGCTGTCGCGCCATCTTCTCAAGCATCTCGTTCTGGCGTGCTAGTTGCTCCTGAAGTGCGGTGATCACGGGATCAGTCGAGGTGGACGGTGCAGCGGATCGTGAGGTACTGCGCATGGAGGAGGATGAGGTGTGGTGAGTCCTCTGACGCATCGCTTCTCTTCTAGCCTTGGCGGCTACATACTCTCCAATGGTAAGCGGTAGACGTGAGAACTCGGTACGGAACTCAGCATGGTTCGGGATCCACTGTGGTGAACCTTCTGAAAGGCGCGGGACTGTAGGACACGGTAAGTAGACCGTGCGGTTGTCTCTCTTTCCCAATCGGTAGCGGTATCCGAACCTGTCCGGATCCATGGCTGCGCCTGTCAAATTCCTATCCGTTTGAATCTGGGACAAGTCAAACCAAGCCTCGTCTAGGGGTGTCTCAATGCTGGTGTCTACTCCTGCGGCCTCCATGATCGCTGTGATGATGCCTCCATATGTTGTGAAGGCAGTTGCGCACCTAGGTACGGTGATATCGTGCTTCACTCGCACGAGTCTCTCTGCTAGGATACATCCAAAGCATGCTGAAAGTGGTTCGTCCCTAAAGGCAAACTGAAGTAGGACGAGCTCTGGGATGAGGATGCATGATTGGTTGTTGCAAGAGTAGAGTCGGTGTGCTATGAGGCGGTGCATAAAACGCACGGCTGGATGTGAAAGAAAGGCGGACGGATGCCTCCCCTTGTCGTAAATGCCTCGGCCCATGAGTTCCCAAATGTCAGCACTCCATTCTTCTTCAATGCTTGTCTCGCTCCTCAAGTCAAAACCAAATATCTCGCAAAGTCTAGGTATGCTCAGCTCATACTCTGGAGAGCCAATGGTGAAATAGAGAATACCGTCTTTCGGATGTGATTTCCTTCCTCTCTTGTATGTCAGCTGAACCGAAGCTAAAAACTCTTGAGCGAGTCCCTTGTAGGTGGGTCGATCAATTTCCATGAAGGTCCTGAGCCTTAGCTTATCCAAGTACCACGTGACATCCTCGGTGATGCCCAACGCATCTAAAGCGGAGTAGTCGATCTTCAAGGTTGTTCTTACATCCATCTTCTTTATCTCCTTCAAATAATCAATGTTCAGGTCCATTGGTGCTCCAAAATTTTGAACCTTGCGCTTAGGAGGAGAAGGGTTTAGCTCTCTTGTTGGATCTTGAGGTGGAGGATCGTCGCGGCTTGTGCGTACTATCAATGAACCGCAGAACCTTCTTCTTTGTTCCTCCACGTAGCTCCCTAGAGTGGTGTCTAGGCTCGGGATTCCTAGCGCTGTCACGTGTTCTTGCTGTCGCGAAGAACTCCTTGAAGAGCTTAGTTGCTCTCTATTCTTCGAACGTATCTCGAAGTTTCGGTCGAAACTCATTGTACCTTGCAAAATAAAAACAAAAACTCGACCAAGCATGTGAACTTGATGTGTCATATGGATTCTCAAGTGCAATGATATACAAGACATATACCAAGAGTTTCCAAGACTAAGACTAATCGAGTAATTGCATAAATTTAAAGATCAATTTGGTACTCACACCCTATTTTCGGATTTTTTGGATTCTAAACCAAAAATTTTCCAATAAATCGATTTTGTCAACTTATTATCATCAAACTTTGATCTCTAAGTGATACCTAGCATGAATCAAGTCCAAACCAAGCAATTCGTCCAATAATATCTCCAAAATCGGTTCTTAGAGCATGCTAAAAAAATATTTATCTCAAAGACTTCAACTTTTAGATATATGGTTGCAAAAATCGAGATCTAGGCAACCTAAATCATCAATCCAAGGTTCTCTATTACTATCCAAGCATCCTAGACAATTTTGTAGTCAAGCAAGAGAGATCTCAAAATTGAGTTCTTTAGAGATTTGTAAAATTAGAGATCATACCTTGTAGATGAGGATGAATGAGCTTTAAAAAGTGAATACTCTTCGAAAATAGATGAGCTTAGGCCAAATAATTTTTGAAAACGGTTTGGATTTGAAAAACTTAGAATCTCCCAAAAATCTCCAAGTCTCTTGGGAGAGAAGAAGAAAAGAGAGTTTGATCCTAAAATTTCTCTTTTGCTTTTAAAAAGGTGTTTTTATCACCAAAAACCTTTTATTTTCAAAAATTTTAAAACGAGAGAACTTACCTTGCGTGTTGGCCACAAATCGATTAAATCCGTCATCTTATATTAACGGGAATAACTTTTCGGTGCGGGATTGTACCAAAACGCGGGAAGCTCGGTTCGGGAGGAAAAACGTGAGTTTTCCGGGTTGGTCGCTCAGACGACCGCTGGCCGCGCCATGGCCTGTCGCGGCCGCGGCCAGGCTGCTTCCCTCCGCGCAGTCGTGGTCCGTCGCGCGGCCACGGTCCTTCTCGCCGCGCCACGGGCTATGCTCGTGCGGCTAGCCTCCTTCTGAGGCTCCTCTTCATATTTTTGGGTTTTTCTTGGTTTTATATTTTTTTTTTATATATATTTTTTTATTCCTAAGTACTGAAAACTTGCAAAAACTAGATGTTAGAAATGAAAGAAAGAAAAGAAATCAAAAACACGTACCGGATGGGTTGCCTCCCACCAAGCGCTTTTGTTTAAGTCGTTTAGCTCGACTTTGTTTGAAGCTTAGGCAGTTGGGGAAAGTGCTTCGGGAGTTGTCTCTCCTGAAGCTTCTCCTTGCTTCCGTATCAGCAGCGTCCCTCCGTTTCCGTTCCTTAGAATTTTAGCTTCTAAGATTACCCGCTTTGTCTTTTCAACTGACTTCGAAACTTCCTCTTCACCCAACTCTTCTAGCTCGGGAGGAATCAGAATTTCGATTCGGGAGAAGGGTCTCGAGTGGAGCTGGCATGACCTTAATATCATCCCCTTTTTCTCCTTCTTAGTCGCGTGGTTCTTCGTTTCCAGAGGCGGAGTGCTCAGCTCTTTTGGGTAGTATCTCTTCTGGCTTATATGTAGGAAGACTACGAAGTTGGTTATGTGGTCGATCTTTGCTCCTACCGTGGCCAAGAAGGGTCTTCCAAGTATCAGTGGTTTGTCTTTGTCTTCCCCCATGTTGAGCACATGGAAGTCAGTAGGTACTATCTTATTTCCGACAAGAAGTTGAACGTTGTAGACTACGCCATTTGATTTCTTCCTAGACGAGTCTCCGAACACTAGCTGCGTAGGTGAGGGGAAATAAGTCGTCATTCCTAACCTTTCAGCGATTGCCATTGGCATGACATTGAAATTGGCTCCTGTGTCGCATAGACAATCCTTGAAGTTGATTCCCGTGATCGAGCATGGGAAAGTAAATGCGCCTGAATCTTCTTCTTTCTTCAGTCTGTCGAACCCACGGTTCTCCGAAGTATCGAAAGGTGGACTGGCAGTTCCTTTCTTTATCGTTGGGAAGAGTGAGACGAACCTGCACTTTTCTCCCATGGCTAGCTCTGGCTCCTTAGCCTCGTTGGTGACTGCCGGGATCGCGTTACAGAATCCTTTCGGGTTATCCTCTACTTTTCTGGGAAAGATCCCTGCTTGTCTCTTGATGGCTTCAGCGGTTTGAGAGACTTGCATGTCTAATTTCTTCACGTGGGAAGACAGGGTTTCGAACTTGCCGTTCAGGTCGTTGTACATGCAATCTACCTTGATGTTGAGATCCTTGACCGATTTTTGTTGAGACAACAGCAGCTGTTGCATCAGTCCTTCGAGTTTGTCTTCTCGTGACGGGTAAGGTGCGTTCGGTGCAGCTTGCGGCGCTCCCTGCTGGTTGTTGTAGGGCGTGAGCTGAGAGTTGTAGGGTTGCTTTGCCTGGTAGCCTCCGTTGTTTCCGTAGTTCACGTTCTGGAACTTGTTCTGGAAGGGTCTTCCTTGAGGTGGATACACTTGATCTCGCGGGTTCTCCACGTTTGGGTTTCGGTATGATAAGTTGTTGTTGTTCCTGAAGTTGTTGTTGAATCCATTGTTGAAGTTTCTGTTTGGATATGAATTCTGCCCTCCTATGAAGTTAACTTCTTCTTCTCGCGTGTAGAACTCGTCTCCATCGTCTCCCGGGCTAGATTCTTCTCTTTCCGTCGTGGTCTCACAGGCACTGATACTGCGCTGCTGTCCCTTGAGCAGCTGGCTCATCATATTCTCCAGCTCGGTTATTTGCTTAGAATCAGAGTCTCCGGTTCGCGGATTCCTATCATAATCCGGACAGTTATTGATGTTGCTTACGGCGAGGTTCTCGATGAGTGCGCGTCCTTGTCGCTCCGTCTTTGTTGTAAAATCTCCATTACTGGTCGTGTCGAGCGAAAGTTGGTATCTAGCTTGCAGTCCGCGGTAGAACGTGTTTAGCAAGCTGGCTCTGGAGAAACCATGGTGAGGACAGTCGCGTTCATAGTCCTTGAATCGCTCCCACGCCTCAACGAATGATTCGACCGGTCCTTGTTGAAAGCCTTGGATCTTGTTTCTCAGCAGGTTGGATCGGGACTTAGTGTAGAAGTGATTGAGGAAGGCAGACTTGCATTCCACCCAGTTAGTAATCGATCCTGGTGGTAAAGTCTTCAGCCATCTATGAGCTTTGTCGCTCAAAGAAAATGGGAATAGCTTACACTTCAGATAGTCGGGAGGGATTCAGTTCGTCTTTGTGGTGCTGAAGATTTCCTCGAATAACTCGATATGGTCCATCGGGTGCTCGTTTGATAGTCCGTGAAACTGGTTTTGCTTCACCAAAGAGATGATCTGCGGTTTGATCTCAAACTCGTCCTCATGGGGGACGTTAACTTGAATCGCTGCTCGATTCTGGAAGTGCTGATCACGAGTATCGTGATCGGCTATGGTGCGGTTCCTAGCTCGCCTGGCAAGGTTGGCTGGCGGAACAGGTCGGATGGCTTCTTGGTCATCCGGCTGGATGATAGGGTTTGCTTGGTTCGCTCCATTTCCGATGATCGGATTGTGTCCTCCTTGTCGTAGGGCAGGATCGCGTTCTTCTCCGTCCGAGTCAGCCTCGGGATTGGGGTTGATAGGGTTTCCATTGTTGTTGAGCTGTGGCTCCCCATCTTGTAACTCGTTAGGTGCTCGACCAGTGTTGCGAAGAACTTCTTCGCGGTTTCGCTGAACTCCAAGAGCGGCCTCGTTCTCGGCCATGCTGATCTGTCTTCTTAACCTTCGAATTTCTTTTTCGTGCCTGTCGATCTCGATGTGGCAGGGTAAGACGTTGGAAGCGTTCCTCCTAGTGGTCATACACCTGAAACATGAGAAGTAAACACAAGAAAATCGTGAGCAATGAACGGAAAAGCTTGAAAATCAGACAAATTAGAAACTGAAGATTCGCAAGTGCACAGCAATCACAGTAGTATATTAAGGGAATCCACAGAGATTGTTGTTTTGCGAAAGTTCTAAGATTTCTAACTTCTTTAAACCAAATGGGGGCTTGGAGGATGCAGTGGGTCACGATTTGCAGTAATGATATCAATGCAGCAGAAAAGAATTAAACGGTTGTAAATCAATGAATAAAAGGCGTTGGGTTCAGGGACATTCTCCGGGATTCATGGATCGGATCTAACAAGCAACAAGATAGGTTCTAGATGATTTAATAGGTTAGGTTCTTAAGCTGAAACGGTCGACTATGACTACCCCGCCTTCACGGATCAAGCCACCTGCGTTTGTCTTTCACTGCGGATATGATTTCTCATCCCAAGATGCAAGACAACCGCGCATACATATCATTCACCTATTTGTAAACACTCGCGGTGCGGTCCATCGATATGCCTAAACATCCTACGGTGCGATCCGCTCGTTAACCTCTAGATCCAGACAATAGACCACATGATCATGTATCTAGTCATCATAGAATCAATTGCTAATTGATCAGAGAAGAAAACATGCAATAAGAACAAGACATCAACGAAGATACCTAAAAAAAACTCTATCTCTATCAACCTAGCGAAATCAATCCATGATTAAACCCCTTCGAAAATCCAATTTAAAACACAACTAGATGACTACTAGTTCATGGGAACGAGAGACATCTTTAAGATATGAAAGGTGCGAATTGTATTAATAAAAAGAACAAAGTGAGAAAACTTCTTCAAGGGAAATCGATTGAAGAGAGGTTTTCTTAAAGTATTGAAAAGCAAAGAACTAAGAACAAAAGATGAAAGGGAAAAGAAGGAGGAGTAGGCGGCTGCAGAAGAATTCTCTCTCGAGGTCTTCAACTCCGGGGCCGTCGAACTTTCTCTCTCTCTCTCTCTCTGTGCGGCGCAGAAGTGTTTCTGGAAAAGCTCTCTGTGAAGTCACGCCTCTTCTGAAACCCTAAGGTTCCTTTATATAGGCTCCCGGTCTTCAGAAAGTGGGCTTCGCGTTTTAACCTCGGGAAAATATCGGATAAGTGCAAACGGGCTCGGGATGGGCCGGAGTGGTGTGACCGTGCGAGCGACCAGGCGTGGTGCGGCCACTGGTCTTCTGAGGATCTGTGGCGCGGCCATCCTTCTTCTAGGAATGTGTCTGACGGGCCTTTTTGCTTCCTTCGTAACTTGAGATCCAACCGTGGGATTGAACTCAGATCACCTTGGCATAAAAGACAGCTGGAAGGGCTATCTTGACTCCAAATATGAGCTTGATCTTGTGGTGGGAAGGTCGTCATCTGATGCTGAACTTATGGCTCCGAGCACATGTCCTTGAAGTTCCCGTTTTGCTCAAAAATGTGTCCTTTTTGTCCAATTTTCCTGAAATGACTCTTAAGACTAGGAAACGTGGAAATCACTTTAAAACCGTTGAAAACCGGGTCAAAACACTTATAAATGATCTTGAAATAATAGGTTTTAGGAGTAAAATATGAGTGTTATCATGTTGCATCAAAGATGGCGAGATTAGACGAGACCCCATCCAACTTAAGTCGAAGTCAAAGACTCCACTATCTCGACCGACTTCTTAAAGGCCGATCAACGACGAATATCCACGAAGTAGAAGAAGGTTCCAACGTTTCAACTCTCTAGAAATGTTGCACACGCTCCAAGAAGGAAGAAGATACAACTTCCTTCACCAAACCACGAAGAGAAGAGTTTCCGAACACATCACTAGAATGGTCAGCACAATGCCCAAACTACGTGTTTCTAAGGTGTTACAAAGGTCAAGGATGCAATACAAGTATTGCAATAAGGTACTTGAAAGGTACAACGATGGCGAGCAGTCATCACCAAACGCCTGAAGCAATCAACATTCATCACCACCCGCATAATTCACCACCATCCGGAGCAAAGAAGTCTGGCCGCGACTTCAAGCCACGATGGCACAACCAGAAGAAGGCTGGCCGCGACCCCGACCACCCGTCGCGCGGCCAGAACAAGGTTGAAGCACCACGAGCAATTTTCAAGACGTTCATTCCCGAAACCTAATCCCTGCAAGTTCACGAGGATACAAAGACAGAATGAAGTCATATACTTAACACCACACGAACATACACCCACCCAACACGTCTGCCACTTTCAAGTAAGTCTTCACAAGTTTGTACTTGAATTTAACTATCGTTTTTCACCTCTACTCGACTTTTTCAAACTGGGGACAGTTTGATTTAAGTCTGGGGGGGGGGGGTTTCTTATATTAATAACTCTATCTATTTCATGTGTCTTATGCATGCATTCATTCATTTATCGAGTCATTTTATATAGTCAAAAACTTTTTTCTTTTAGTCGGAAACTATGAACTTTGCTAGGTACAAGTCACTTCAAAATGAAGCGTAATGACCATTCTCACGGGTTTAGAAGCAATGCTTATTAAGTTGAACACTGCGAGTGGATCATTCCAACTGAGAAACTTCTAAGCTCTAGAGCTCGAAGCATCTTGTGTTGACTCCGCACCTAGTGAATCAAAACTTCTCGTCAAGGGGTTTGAGGTACATCAAACTTAACTCCTCTTTTAAACTCTAGTAAGATGCGATAGGTGCAATATCTCTTCGATCTTCCCTTACAAATATATAAAAATAAAAATAAAATGAGAAATTTTGGTTCGAGAACGGCAACCCGAGTTCCTCAAAGAACACTGAAGGTTCCCAAACCTCATAAGTAATCGTTCTCGGATCAAGAATAAAAGAACAGAAAAGAGAATAAGAAAATCGATAGAAAAACAAAATGATACCCTAGAAAAGTAGGGAGAAATCGACTAAGGGAAGAGAAAATAGGAGAGTTGTATTCGAAAATATCTTTGTCCAGGTGTTTGGAAGAGAAGAGTATTAAGTCCCTTTGATCAGTACTCTCTCTCGAATGATACCGCACTCCTAAATGAATAAAGGAGTCAACAAGAGAGAGCTCGAGATACTCGAAGGGACTATGAAGCGTATCCGAGAAGGGTGAAAAGCTCAAGGTAACTAAACCCAAATGTTTTGAGTTTAAATTCCGAGTTATATGCATCAAGCGGTCGAATTGGTAACTCGACGAGTTCCTGAGTATTGGTGAGTTTCCACGTTTTCGAAGCCCTCTTCCTTGTTTAATTTTTTTTTGTTTGAGTACAAACAAAGGTTTAAGTTTGAGGGAGTTGATAACACTCGTTTTTGTCTCATTTTTACTATTATAAGTAAGTGTTTTAATAAGTATTTCACTAAACTTTTAATGCATAAAGGCTATATTTATAGCATTTATATGTTCGAGACTCTTTTCGCGTAAACTAAGCAAAAAGGGTTCAAAACAGAGCAAAACGATATTACAGATTATTTCGGACTGCCAGAAGTTCGACTTCGGATCAAGACATTCCCACCATACGATCCTTCTTCAACTTGGGCACCAAATAGAGGGAAATGTTAGATTTCAAACCCAAGTGTAATGAAGGCAAACTAACGGTTGGATCAGAAGTTATGAAGCCTTTAATGAAGGCATATCATGCAGTCTCACGGAAGGAGCAAAAGAGGAAAGGCGGTTTGATCATACTTGACCTCACCGCGCCATGGGGCCTCGACCACGCAGCCTAGCCACCTCTCCCCGCGCCACCAGGAGTCCAAGCCACGACGAAGCTGATATGTAGCATTTTACTATCAATTCTCTAACCTACTCATGTCATTGTAGAAAATTGAGAATCAATCCAAATGGGGAAGTTGTGACAATAGAAATGCATAAAACTTCTTAATCTAAGAAAGTCTAGATTATTTTTGATGTTAACTATCAACCTAAGTATCAAACCAAGCAAACGAAACATACAAAACTGGAAACTTAAGCAATCACTAAACAAGCTAATCAAGCGAATTAAAGACTAATTTATCTTATTTTTTAATTATTTTTTAATATTTTACTTGATAGTTTAGATAAAAATATATTTTTTCATAAAAAGTATGTATTTTTAATTTTTTGTTTGTATTAAAATGATCAAACTAAACATACGCAAATATTTATAAATATCCGCAAATATCCGTAAATTTTTTGGATATCCGGATTTTCGGATATCCATATATTTCCAGAGCAAATCAAATCATAAAATTAGATATTCGGTAAAAACGGAGCAAATCACAAATAATAAAAAATTTCCGAATATCTGATCCGCGCCCAGACCTATGTATTACAGCCAAAAATCGATTGAATACATAAACCTCAACATGTCGTACTTTATTTGGTAACACATACTGTACCAAAATTGTAACATGTCCTATAAAACAAAAACATCGGAATTAGCTTGATTTATGGAAAAAAACAATGAATAAGTGAAAAAAAGTCGAGACAGTAGTTCTTTTCCACCGTCAACGATGCTTTCCCGATCAGGCAAATCGCAAATATAATTAATATAAAAAAATAAAAATAAAAACCAAAACTCAAAAATATGAGACAAAGATTCTAATATTCTAGAGGACCAGTAGAAAAAGAAAGAAAAAGGAATATAGAACTTTGAAAATCCCAATAGCCAAAACATTTTTCAGATACCACAAAAGATATTCTTTTTTCAACTGATGTTTCTGGTAAAAACTTTTTTTTTCGTAATTTCATTTGCATCATAATACTTAATAAACTTCTTCAAAGTGGAACGTTCTTTCATTTTGCATTTAGCATCAAATTCCCCACCATCTCCTCTCCTACTTCACATCTTCATCATCGCCACAGAGCTCTTTTGCTTCTCCTTCGGAATCTTAAGGTTTTGCGTCTTCCAATGGCGTTAGCTTTCTCCCTCACACCCACATCTTCTTCTCCTTCTTCTTCTTCCTCTTGCGTTCTCTCTCGAAACCCTACACCTACTCCTAATTTCAGAACAACCCATCTGAATTTCGCTTCCCGGAGGAGGATTCACGCCATTAATCCTCTCCAATCATCGTCACAACACGTAAATGCGTCTCCTTTCTCAATCTCAGCTATCGCCTCTTCTTCTTCTTCCCCACAAACCACAGAGCTCGTGCCTCATAAGCTCGAGAGATTAGTCAAAGAATTCAAATCCTTGACAGAGCCAATCGATCGGCTCAAATGGGTTCTCCGTCACGCGAATCTCATCCCTCCGATGCCCGAATCATCCCGGACCGAGTCGAACCGGGTAATGGGCTGCACGGCTCGTGTCTGGCTCGACGCTGAGCTAGGTCGAGACGGGAAGATGCGGTTTTGGGCAGATAGTGACTCAGATGTGTCGAGAGGTATGTGTTCGTGTCTGATTCAATTGCTTGATGCTTCGACGCCTGAGGAAGTGATGGAATTGAAGACTGAGGATTTGGCTGAGCTTAACGTTGTTGGATTGTTGGGTGGTGAGAGATCGAGGGTGAACACGTGGCACAACGTTCTTGTGAGTATGCAGAAGAAGACACGACGGCTCGTGGCGGAGAAGGAAGGGAAAGCTCCTTCCTTTGAGCCGTTTCCTTCATTGGTTTTGACTTCTGATGGCATTGAGGCTAAAGGAAGCTTTGCTGAAACTCAGGTGAGAATGAGAATCTTCTTTGTTTAAATTCTAAGTTCTTTGAATTTTGGTTTTGTGTTTTGTAAAGATCTGTTTTTCTTTGTATTATAAGTATTTTAGAGTATGAAGATGAACAAATGAGAATCTTCTTTGCTTAATTCTCAATTCTTTAAAATTTGGGTTGTGTTGTGGTAAAGATCTGTTTTTGAATGTATTATAAGTATTTTAGAGTATGAAGTTGAACAAATGAGCTTTCTTTGTCACTGTAATTTTGTCTTTAAAAGAGCTGAAAGTGAAGGGAATCTCACTCTTTCTGAATTAGCTAAATCGATTTTATATTCGGTTTGGCAACATTGTGTAGATGTTACAATGGTTTGATGCAATCATTACCTTGCAAAAATATTAGTTGGCTCTCGCAAGATTGGTTTGATTTAGTTTAGCTACCGTTATAGATGTTCTGCTCTATACTTTGTGTCAATGTTAAGCTTAGTTCGCAGTTCGCAGTTCTTGAATTTTGGTTTTCGTAAAGATCTGTTTTTGATTGTATCATAAGTATTTGGAGTATGAGGATGAACAATGAGCTTTCTTTGTCACTGTAATTTTGTCTTTAGAAGAGCAGAAAGTGAAGGGACACTCACTCTTTTGGATTAGCTAAATCGGATTTATATTTGGTTTAGAAGGAAAAGTTGAGTATGCAACATTGTGTAGATGTTACAATGGTTCTCGCAAGATCGGTTTGGCTTAGTTAGCTGGCGTTGTAGATGTTCTGCTCATCTGTCTTTTGCAAGGCGATACTTTGTGTCATTGCTAAGATTTGTTGTTTGGTTTCACTTGCAGGCGAAATATTTGTTTCCGGAGGAGTCACGGGTTCAAGAACTTGTCAAGGTTCTGAAGGAAAAGAAGATAGGAGTGTCTGCTCATTTCTATATGGATCCAGAAGTGCAAGGGGTCTTAACCGCTGCTCAAAAGCATTGGCCACATATCTATATATCTGATTCTCTTATCATGGCAGATGCAGCTGTAAAGATGGCAAAAGCCGGATGTCAGTATATAACAGTTCTTGGTGTCGATTTCATGTCCGAAAACGTCCGTGCCATCCTAGATCAAGCTGGATTTGGAGAGGTTAGAGAGGTTCTTTCTTTCATCTCTTGTTTTGGATTTGTGATAATGCCTCTTATACTTCTTTGGTTTGTAGGTTGGTGTATATAGAATGTCAGATGAGACCATTGGTTGTTCTCTAGCTGATGCTGCTTCTGCTCCTGCTTACTTGAACTATCTCGAAGCTGCTTCTCTTACGCCGCCTTCTTTGCATGTCGTTTATATCAATACATCTCTGGAGACGAAAGCTTTCGCTCACGAGCTTGTACCTACCATTACTTGCACTTCATCTAATGTTGTACAGACGATCCTGCAGGTTTGTTCTTGCTGTCTTTCAACCCTTTTTTTTCTTTAGCTTCATCTTGATGCTCTAAACTCTTTGTCTTGTATAGGCGTTTGCTCAAATGCCGGAGTTAAATGTTTGGTACGGTCCTGATTCTTACATGGGAGCGAATATTGTAAAGCTATTCCAGCAGATGACATTAATGACCGATGAAGAAATCGCCGATATTCACCCTAAACACAATCTAGATTCCATTAAATCATTGCTTCCTCGTCTTCACTATTTCCAGGTACCTTTTGCCCTTTGTTGTTCGTGACAGTTCTCAAATGTCAGAAGAATGTTTGTTTATATGATTGTGTTTTTCAGGAAGGAACGTGCATTGTACATCATCTTTTCGGTCACGAGGTAGTGGAGAGAATAAAGTACATGTACTGTGACGCCTTTCTTACTGCGCACCTCGAGGTTCCTGGTGAAATGTTTTCACTAGCAATGGAAGCAAAGAAAAGAGATATGGGTGTTGTTGGATCCACACAAAACATACTAGACTTCATCAAGAAGAAGGTGGAGGAAGCAGTGGACCGAGATGTCGATGACCATCTCCAGTTTGTTCTAGGAACAGAGTCGGGAATGGTAACATCTATTGTCGCTGTGATCAGGAGTTTGCTAGGCTCTTCTGCTAACTCGAAAGTGAAGGTCGAAGTAGTGTTTCCGGTATCCTCAGACTCAATGTCGAAAACTTCTTCTTCAGAAGGTTCAAACTCCATTAGAGTTGGTGATGTGGCGTTACCGGTTGTACCGGGAGTAGCAGGCGGTGAAGGCTGCTCTATTCATGGCGGATGTGCTTCATGTCCATACATGAAGGTAATTAGTTTCTTTGCTTTGTTATTATCATTCATTCGAATAGTGATCTTTCAATGAATCTCTATCAAAATGAAAAGCTTGTGTGATGAATGATGCAGATGAATTCGCTTAACTCGCTATTGAAAGTTTGCCACAATCTACCTGATGTGGAAAACGCAATCGGAGGATTCAAAGCAGAGCGGTTCAAACGACAAACTCCTCAAGGAAAACTCATCGCGGATGTCGGGTGTGAGCCAATACTTCACATGAGACACTTCCAAGTGAGTTAAAAAGCAAACATCTTTCGTCTCTTATAGAGGTTTGTGGTAATGCCATTGAAAATCTTGAACCAAATTTGTTTTTGCAGGCGAACAAGGAGTTGCCGAAGGGGCTTGTTCATCATGTCTTAAGTCGTGAGAGCAAGAGATGACCAAGTTGTCCCCTTGAAGCTATATGAGGAAATTGGGTGGGTTTAGTTATCAACAAATTATAGGTTTTACGTTTGGTGGAATACGAAGATTAAAGTTCTTGGTGCAATAATGATTCATATGATCACAAGGATTACAACACATTGTATACCATGATATAAACAAAAGCAGAAGCAGCATTTGGATATATTATAGAGGCTTAGGAGCGAGCTTATTCATGTATTATTACAGGTTTCTTTGCAATGTTTCTAACAAACTTAAAACTTTTTCATCATCATGAAATTGATAACACTATTAGACATTAAACTTGAGCTAGCTTTAACAAAACGTTTCACTTGATCATTAGAATATTTTCTAATGAATATTAATGCAAAATAGAAAATATTTTCTATCGAACATTTAGACTTCATACAGTATTTTATGATCAAGTGAAACGTTTTTGTAAAGCTAACTCAAGAAAGTATTTTATATTTAACTTGATCATATTTTATTAAGTCTTAATGTTCATTAGAAAATTATAAACATTTTTTGCAACGTCTTTTCTTTTTTCATATAAATTTTCAGAATTAAAATTGTACGAACACTATTTCTACAACATGTCAAACTGATATTTGCAAAGTAAAAACAGTCAATTAGTGTAATGATTGCATGACATTTCGAATCTCAGAATATAACTGTATATTTCTTATCATTCGCATCACCAAATCATAAGCTTATATTTGCTAACTAAACATTGTTAAATTGTGGACAATTGAAAAACTATATGCATGTTCCACGAATATCAAATCTAAAACCATTAAAAAGAGAACAACAACAAACGTATCGTATTAGATTCGCATCACCCAATCATAAGCTTATATCTGCTAACTAAACATTGCTAAATTGTGTGATAATTGAAAAACAATATGCATGCTCCAGTATTAGAGTGTATATAGTATCGGTTTATACTTGTACATAACACTTGGTTTAAGGGCTCTGGAATTGTCCGGTTTATTGATCTTATGTATATCGGTTTAGCTTAATTCATTTGTATAAAGACTTTGTAATGTTCGTTTAGTTCATTAATGAGAATGAGAGTTTGTTAACAATTCCTCTCTTTGACCAAGAACACTAATATCCACGAATATCAAATCTAAAAACAATTAGAAAAATGAACTACAGACGCATCGTATTCTCGACATGATCTGGAACAGCCCATATAAAAGCAATATATTTATCTCTATGCACATCCTCCACCTCAGTACCTTCGACTTCAACGTATCTCAAACTGTTTCGCCTCGGATCATAATAAAAGACATTTACTGCTCTATTACGTTTTACCATCCTATTGACTATAACGATATCACCACCGCGAGTGACACCAGCGACGTGTGCTTTTTCAAAACCCTCCATCTCGTAGAAGATAATCTTGGACCATTCTTGTTTCTTCTTAGCATCCTCCATAACCCAAATCTCCACGCTCTTTTGGTTACAACACATGAATCCTAACTTCCCTTGGTAGTTTATCATAGTGGAGTTGTCATCCATCTCTGTTCTTAGAGTCTTGACCTGATAAAATTCCTCGGACCTAACATCAAAACTCATCAATACATATGTGGAACCATATTGTTCAGTCGATGCTCGGTAATAGATAGTCCCGGTGACGTAAACCGTAGGAAACACTGGATAGTAAAGTTCAATGTTACATTCGATGTGCCTCCATTCCTTTATGGGATCTCCCAATGTGAAAACATGACAAGACTGCTTCAAATATTTCCTTATGCACATTACTTTGTATTGATTCTCGACAGGATCGTATCCCAAGAAGCATCTGCCTAAGTGCAGGTACAAGTATTCCATCTCTGGTAATGGAATGGACTGCCTCGTGGTAGGGTTATATATAGCTGCTGCAGAAGGACATTCATGCCAAAAGAAGAATCAAGCCGCGAACGTAGTCATACCTTGGGCCAGGGCTTGATAGTGATTCTTGATCAGGATTTTGAGGGTATGTAGAGGAGAAGATAAAGGAATGATAATTTTGGAGTTTGTCTGAGGCTGAGTTGAGATAGAAGATGAGATGGGTATCACGCTGAGGCTTAGTCAAAGACCGAGTCACGATCGAGTCAATGAAGTCTCTACTGCTGTCGATAATTGATGACCATTGCTTTGAGATGCATCTGAACCTCATGAGAGACTTTGTCGGGAGTTTCTTGAGTATCTCCACCTGTAGATCAAGAGGAATATTGATATTGTCGACGGAATTTTCTCCGGTGGAGATTTCACGGCGGCGAAGATGTTGAGTTGGCCATGGTGAATTCTCGTGGTTGTTCTCTTGGCTCCTCTCTTCATCGCGTCTCTAATTTTTATTTTTTTTCCTTGTAAACCCTAAATAAGATGGAAGACCAACAAGAATGAACACATATTTACACTTTACTTTTCTACATTTCTTCATTTATGGGTCAAAATATTTATTTTTCTTTTTTTCTTGAGAAATATTTTTGACCCGCAAATAAAGAAAAAAAATATTGTGGGATGAATTTAAAGGCAATGCAACCAAATAAATAGAGCTATGCGACTAGATCTAAGCAATGCAGAAAAAGGAAAACTAACTAGTCTAAGCTAATCTAGGTGTAAAAAGAAAATCAAAGTGCGGAATGAAAAATCAATGGAAACGAATCTAAGCTAAACAAAAAGTAAATAGGTGATTTAAACAATAAAAGAAAGCTATTGGATTTTTTTTGAAAAAAACTAAGGGTTCTAACCAGAAATTATTTTCTCTAAACTTGAATTACTAGTTTTATGATTTACCTACTTTCGTAAACTAAATCGTCTATGTTTTAAGAATTTTGTAAGCATGCTTTCGTATCTTACGATATAATCAAACACGCAATATTCACGACATTCTGTAAGTATGTTTTCGTCTTTTACAATGAGACCGCTTGTCTAAGCTAGATCCGATGAATAAATTCAACACGTTTGCGGCTTTAAACAATCCTAATATCATTTTCTAGTTCATGACGCTAGATCCATGCAATAAGAACAAATTTAGAATGAAATAAAACCCTAGAATACGACTAAACAATCAATCGGCCACTTGCTCAAAAATAGTTAATGAAATTCTCCTTTCGATTGAACCCTTAAGAACCCAACAACATTAAACTACTCTAACATAATTAAAAGGAGCAGAAACAAAAAATATGAATGCCTGATGGGATAAAACTATGGGGGATAAAGAGGGTTCAAAAACAAATCTATCTCCCTAAAAAATAAAGAACAAAATATGTAAAACTTTGGTGGGTACTCACTAGAATGAAAATAATGAAAAGCATATCTAATAAAGCCTTAAAACATAAGTATTTATAGGTGTTGAATTCTTCATGGTCGTCCTTAGGTTTAACTTGAAGATTACAGCAAGTGGGCTTGACGGGCTTTGTAAACAGGCTTGGAATTTGCGTCTGAGGCTGGCCGGTCAAGAGGCCATCTGTGGACCGGCCGGGAGCTTGTTCGTTGGTCAATATGGCTCAGTGGACTGGCCAAATAGCCTTTGGTCGGTCGAGCGGTCTGTTGCGGACTGGTCAATATGGACTTCTTATGCTTCATGTAACTTGAGATCTAACCGTTGGATCGGCCTCAAATCACTTTGGCGTTAAAGGTAGTAGAGCAGCCTATCTCAGCTTGATCGAGATATGGGAAGGCCTCCGATTACTGTTGAACTTGTGTCATCCCGCACATGCTCCGAAAATATCCATTTTGCTCCGTTTTGCATCTTTTTTGCTAAGTTAACCTGAAAAGAGGCTTGACAATACAAATACTCAAAATTTAATATAAATGTATGTAAAATCGAGTGAAAAACTTATTGAAGTGCTCACTTATGATAGATAAAATGGGTAAAATATTTGTGTTATCAACTCCCTCAGACTTAAACCTTTGTTTGTCCTCAAACAAAACAAAAATCTTAGTAAGAAAAAGAGGTTTGAAAACGTGAAAACTTGCCAATACTTGGGAACTCGTCAAGTCAATCATTCGACCTGTTGAACCACATAACTCATAACTAAAATCCAGAAACATTTTCATCTAATTACCTCGAGCTTCTCGTTTATCCCAAATACGATTCAAGATCCCTTAGAGTAGTTCGAGCTCTCTTTTGTTGACTCTTTTATTAATTTAGGGCGTGCGATCTCTGTCCAGGGAGTATCGATCAAAGAAACTATAGATTATTTTATTCCAAACGCCTGAACAAAGACAATTTAAGTACAACTTTCCTATTTTTTCTTCCCTTAGTCGGTTTTCTCCTTACTTTCTAGGGTGTTTTTATTTTTTTCTATCGACTTTTTTTTTATTTTTTTCCTTTTATATCTCAAGAACGGTGCCACTCACTTTCGTGTTCCTTGTGAGGAGATGCTTTCATTTAGTTTATGCTCATCTTCCTAGTCCTTTTCACTAAACTCGGGCTGCCATTCTTAAACTTAGAATACATATATATTATTATTATTTTTTATAAGTGAAGATCAAAGAGTGTATAAAAGCTGTCTCTTATACACATCTAGATGTGTATAAGAGACAGTCCTAGTCCTTTTCACTAAACTCGGGCTGCCATTCTTAAACTTAGAATACATATATATTATTATTATTTTTTATAAGTGAAGATCAAAGAGTGTATAAAAGAGGACTTAAGTTCGATGTACCTCAAACACCGAGAAGCGAATTTTAGATTCATTAGGTGCAAAGTCAACGCAAGATTCTTCGAGTACACCATAAATCTGAACTTTCTTTAGTAGAATGATCCACTCGTTGTGTTCAACTTAATAAGCTCTGCTTCTAATTGTTGTGAGAATAGTCATTAGATAGTATTCAAGTAACTGGTATGAAGACTTTCTTGAAAGTGGCGTGTGGGGTTTGATGTGGGTGGGTGGGAATGTTGTTGCATTGGACTTTTTCATTAATCTACAATTCTTGCTAAAAGATGGATTCTTGTGTGAGAAACAGAGGAATCAATGTCTAGCTCAAATAGAAAAAATGTATCTTCTTTTCCTATAAGATCATAAGTATTTTGCAAAACACTTTGAAAAAAAGTAAATTTGCAAATTTTAACGAACCAAGATCGCATAAGATGACCATAAAAATCAAGTGGATTCTAAAGGAAAACCAAAGTGATTAAAATGAATATAATCCAAGTAAAAGATGTTGGCGAAAGACTTACCTTATGAGTACATAAACGACAAGTTTAAATGTCTTTTATCAGTGCATGATTTTCGGGAAATATAATTGGTTAAGCTCTTGTTGTTGCTTCCAATGCTTCAGAATGGTGGTAAGTGGCGAGTGGTGGTGGTTGGCAACGTTGATTGTGGTTCGCCTTTGTGGTTCTCGACAAGTACTTTGGTTGGAGAGTACTTTATTCGTCTCGTCTCTTTGACCTTTGTAAACACATTGAGAATGAGATGTAACATCTTCTAGACATAGAGTTTTGAAAATCGCATCATCTCGGGAGCTTGTTTGAGTTTGGGTCAATGCTGTCCGCATCTTGTATCTTTGGTGTCACGGTGGTCCGGTGGTTAGCTGAGATCTAGGAGTTCACCGCTGGATGAAGTCCTTTCTTGTGGCTAGCTAAGATGTCATAGTCGTTGTTGAGAGTAGCATGTCTTCTTGAGCTTGTCTCTTAGCATTTGGTGTAGGAAATTGCATCATCTTCCTTTCTTCAGAAGCTACAACAGTTTTAGGAGTTGGAACCATTGTAATCTTCTTCATCTTCATGTGTACAGGTCCGTTGAGCATTTTAGAAGAAGTTGATAGAGACGGAAGATCTTTGATATGACATGATTGCTTGGTTATAATTCTTGTCATAGCTCACCGTTTTTGATGCAAGAGAAGTGTATACCGCGATTGTTGAAGTTGTATTGCGCTCTAGAGGTCACATACAAGCCTTGAAAACGTTAGAAACATGTAAGACTTGATGGAAGGTTGAAGGAGGATAGAGAGGTGAGGACTCATAACTCGTCGAATCTCAAAAAAGGCCGACCGATAGTTGGGCTAACGGTCGACCAGCCAGCTGTTGTTCGGTCGGTAGGTCAGACCTGGTCGACCGGCCAGACCCCTCCTGGGCGGTAGCTTGGTGGTAGCTTGACTGGCCAGTCTGGCCAGTTGCCTTTGAGCTCCTTCATTCTTTAGTCTTTTTTTTGTTGTTTTTCTAATTTTTGTTTTTTTGTGTTTTTGTAGAAGCTGAAACTTAAGACAAAACAAAAGCTAAAAATTAAAATGTTAGAAAGCTAAAGAGAAAGAAGAAAGAAATATCTAAATGGGTTGTCTCCCATTGATCGAGTCGGTCTTGATTAGAGTCGTTTAGTACGAATTTGGTTGGTTTGTGAGCTTAGTTGGATGGTGAATTCGACCTTGTGCAAAATCTCTTCGTCTTCTTGTTATCATCTTCTGTTGAAAACTCATCAAACCGTTCCATGATAGCATCATCATCTTTGACAAAAAGGTGCTTCTCCATGGTGTAAGGAATGCCCAGACATAACTTGTTCCCGTCAATGTTGGCGAAAGAAACACGTCTATTAGGCTAATTCATGATGACCATCCCAATATGAGTGGTGCAGTGTCGTCTTGTGGAGTTTTGACAATGTAGAAGTCCACGGGGACTCTACAATCGTTGATGATGACTAGAATGTCATAGATGACTACTTTGGGAGTTGTGATTGATCGATCAGCCATTCCAATCTTCACCGTTGTTGCATAGGCATGCTTAATTCCAAGTTTGCGAGCTATTGGTTTTGGTAAAATGCTCACCATTGAACCAGGATCACATAGAGCGTTCTTGATCTCTATTCCTTTGATGTTGCACATGATGAGGAATTATCCTTGATCTTGAATCTTGTATAAGCTGCGAGTATGCTTTCCCGTTGTAGCATGCACAAAGATATCATGTATCTCTTGCATAGTCTCATTGCGTCCGCAAAGTAATAGCCAATCAAAATCAAATGATCCATCCAAACTTTAGTGAAAGTAGTCTTGGGAGAAAAATCTCTAACTAGCTTTTAAACTCTTCTAGTTCTTTTCGAGTGATCTTATCGGGGTACCACTCGTAATTCTTAGCGCGGTTGACATAAATTTCTCTTGTTGTGGTGGTAATATGTCTAGCTTGACTAAAGTACAGTTTAGCATCTTCTTTGATTTCCATGCTATCTTGAAGGAAATCAATTAAATCATGGATTTTCCATGCTTCATCGAACGAGATAGACATCAGGATCTTGTTGACTTTGTTGCTTGATGTTGCGGGGTTTGTTCTTCAAGTTTTACCCCTAATGTAGCTGCAAGTTAACATCAATCACGGTAGTATATAAAGGGATCGAATCCACAGAGATTGTTGTTTTGCGTAAATCCTAGATCTCACCAAATGAAAAAGGTGGGGGTTTGTGTGTGTCACGGTTTGTAGTATGTAAATGAGTAAGAGACGAAAATTAAACGGTTTAAATCAATGGATAAAAGGTGTTGTGCTCAAGAGAATTCTCCGGGGTTCACAGATTGGATCAAACAAGCGATAGACTTAGTTTAATTACAACTATGTCGACTAGGTTCTTTAAGCTAAAATGATTCGTTATGATTACCCTACGTTAATAGATCTAATCACCAATGTCTACGCTACACCATGAGTATACAATTCGTATCTCACGAAGCAACAAGACATGCAATAATTGTGCCGGTTTGTAGACACTCACGGCGTTCTGTAGGTGTGCAATTTGCACCCAACAATGCGACCGCTCGTTTACTCTAGATTCGGATTGATCGATAAAATCACAAGTTAAAAGATCTATCAATCCTAATATCAGTTGCTAATTGATCGGAAAAGAAAGCATGCATTAGGGATGAGATTAAACGAATAATTCTAATAGAAAACATATCTCTAACAACCTAACAAAATTGATCCATGATTAACCCCTTCAAAACCTTTTTTTAAACCCAACTAGATGGCTACTCGCTCATGAGAGCGAGAGACATCATTCAGTATATGAAAAGTGCGATTTTATTGAAATGAAATGAGGGTTTAGAAAACTTCTTCAAAGAGTTGCATGCGGATGAAGAAATCTTCTCCCTTAAAGTATTGAAAAACAAAGATCTAAGAATAAAGGAATGAAAAAATGAAATTAAGAACTCGGTGGCTGTGATGCCTGAAGGAGGCTTCTCAGCTCTCTAAGTCACGTCTTTCTCTCTGTTTTTTGCTCTCCTTTTGTCCACCCTAAACCGTGGTTTATATAGGACTCCAAGTGTCGAAGAAGACTCGGGCTTTAAAACGATCAAAGGTCATGGACAAGCGTAATGGGCTTCGAGTTGGGCTTGCTTCATGACGTGTGTTCGCCAAGCCAGAGGAGGAACACGCCATGGCATGAGGGGTTGGTGGCGTGGCCAATGGTCTTCAACTTCTCGGTGCATTCCCTCTTACCGGCTGTAGGACATGTCATCAATGATTCTGGCATAAATGGAGATCTAACCGTGGGAACTTGAAACAACTTCTCCTCGAATCATGACTCAATTATCTTTCTTGTCCCAAAAGTTTAGTCGTTGAATGTTTGTGAAAGGTCTCCATCTGATCTAATACTTCTGGCGGTCGAAAACTGTCCAAAATTCCGTTTTACTCCAAAAAGCTCCAAATGATGTTCTTTTAGTCCAAAATACATAAAATGACTTTTAAAAGTAGAAAATATGAAAATCACTCAAAAAGCTTTGAAAACAGAGCTAAAACATGAAATGGATTTTTAAATAATAGATTATAGGTGTAAAATAGAAGTGTCATCAACTCCTCCACACTGAAACCTTTGTTTGTGCTAGACTGAAACATTTGTTTGTGCTCAAACAAAACATCTTAAACTTCATCAAGCAGAAGGTTCAGGAAGCAGTGGACCGGAATGTTGATGACCATCTCCATTTTGTTCTAGGAACAGAGTCGGGGGATGGTAACATCTATTGTCGCGATGATCATGAGTTTGCTAGGTTCTTCTGCTAACTTTAAATTGAAGGTCGAAGTAGTGTTTTCAGTATCCTCAGACTCGATGTCAAAAACTTCTTTGGAAGGTTCAAACTCCATTATAGTTGGTGATGTGGCGTTACCGGTTGTACCGGGAGTAGCAGGCGGTGAAGGCTGCTCTATTAGTGGCGGATGTGCTTCATGTTAATATATGAAGGGAATTAGTTTATTTGCTTTGTTATTATCATTCATTCGAATAGTGATCGTTCCAATGAGTCTCTATCAAAATGCAAAGCTTGTGTGATGAATGATTCAGATGAATTCGCTTAACTCGCTATTGAAAGTTTGACACAATCTACCTGATGTGGAAAACCCAATCGGAGGATTCAAAGCAGAGTGATTCAAACGACAAACTCCTCAAGGAAAACTCATCGGGATGGCAGGTGTGAGCCAGTACTTCACATGAGACACTTCCATGTGAGTTGAAAAGCAAACATATTTCGTCTTTTATAGAGGTTTGTGTTAATGTCATTGAAAATCTTGATAATGGTTATCAATTTCAAGTTTGTTGATGTCTAATGGTTAACTTCAGCTAGGTTAGAGCAACCCCATCGGTAGATACCATGAGAGTATCTCAACAAATAATTTTATATTATCATTTAGTTAAACAATTAAATTTAAAGGTAAAAAAACAGTTATAACGAATAATAAAGTGATACCACATCAAAGAGTATCTCAGGTTTTATTTTTAAGGTTCTTAAAGGAGGACCGATTCTCACTCTTTCCTCCTTTATTAATTTTTTTCATTATTTAAATGTTGGGATACCCTTTTAAAAGCAACCGATGAAGTTGCTCTTAACAAAAACGTTTCACTTGATCATTAAAATATTTTCTAATGAACATTATTGCAAAATAGAAAATATTTTTTATCGAACATTTAGACTTCCTACAATATTTTATGATCATCAAGTGAAACGTTTTTGTAAAACTGACTCAAAAAGTATTTTATATTTCACTTGATCATATTTTATTAAGTCTAAATGTTCATTAGAAAATTATAAACATTTTTTGCAACGTCTTTTCTTTTTCATATAAATTTTCAGAATTAAAATTGTACGAACACTATTTCTACAACATGTACAAACTGATATTTGCAAAGTAAAAACAGTCAAGTAGTGTAATGATTGCATGGCATTTCGAATCTCAGAATACAACTGTATATTCTTTATGATTCGCATCCCCAAATCATAAGCTTATATTTGCTAATTAAACATTGTTAAATTGTGGACAACTGAAAAACAATATGCATGTTCCACGAATATCAAATCTAAAACCATTAAAAAGAGAACTACAAACGCATCGTATTAGATTCGCCTCACCCAATCATAAGCTTATATCTGCTAACTAAACATTGTTAAATTGTGTAACAATTGAAAAACAATATGCATGCTACACGAATATCAAATCTAAAAACAATTAGAAAAATGAACTACAGACGCATGGTATTCTCGACATGATCCGGAACAGCCCATAATATAAAAGCAATATGTTTATCTCTATGTTCTACATCATCCACCTCAGTACCATCGACTTCAACGCATCTCAAACTGTTTCGCCTCGGATCATAATATAAGACATATAATGGTCTATTACTTATTACCATCCTATTGACTATAACGATCTCATCACCACGAGTGACATCTCGTAGAAGATAATTGTAACACCCCGATCGCCCCTACCGGCGAGTCACCCATCCCTCCGTCGGGCTCGTGGGCCCCGCCCCTGTCCAACTGTCGGTGTGTTATTTTTTTCGGGGCTCGACCGACTGATTTACTTGTCCCTGCAATCACCACGTGACCTTCGCCCGTGTTTTGTCCTCACTCACACGGTTCCGCAGAGGACTTCCCGGAAGGTCACCCATCCTAGTGCTACTCCAGCATAAGCATGCTTAACTCTGCAGTTCTCTTAGGGTAAGTAACCGGAAAAGGTAAGTGCACTTTGATTACATAGGGAGCCAAATCAATCCATTTAAACTTATTCAAATGGGTCGGACCCGGGTCGTTACAATTCTCCCCCACTTAACGGGAATTCGTCCCCGAATTCTGACCCCGCCAGTGTGAATCCTAACCCCCAAACCTCAAGACAATCTTCTGGGACAGAACCAGTTTGACTTCCCTTGGCTCTGATACCACTTGTAACACCCCGACCGCCCCTACCGGCGAGTCACCCATCCCTCCGTCGAGCTCGTGGGCCCCGCCCCTGTCCGACGGTCGGTGCGTTATTTTTTTCGGGGCTCGACCGACTGATTTACTTGTCCCTGCAATCACCACGTGACCTTCGCCCGTGTTTTGGCCTCACTCACACGGTTCCGCAGAGGACTTCCCGGAAGGTCACCCATCCTAGTGCTACTCCAGCATAAGCACGCTTAACTCTGGAGTTCTCTTAGGGTAAGTGACCGGAAAAGGTAAGTGCACTTTGATGACATAGGGAGCCAAATCAATCCATTTAAACTTATTCAAATGGGTCGGACCCGGGTCGTTACAATAATCTTGGACCATTCTTATTTCTTCTTAGCATCCTCCATAACCCAAATCTCCACGCTCTTTTGGTTAAAACAGACGAATCCTAACTTCCCTTGTTAGTTTATCATAGCGGAGTTGCCATCCATCTCTGTTGTTGGAGTCTTGAGCTGATAAAATTCCTCGGACCTAACATCAAAACTCATAAATACATATGTGGAACCATATTGTTCAGTCGATGCTTGGTAATAGATAGTCCCGGTGACATAAACCGTAGGAAACACTGGATAGTAAAGTTCAATGTTACATTCGATGTTTCTCCATTCCTTTATTGGATCTCCCAATGTGAAAACATGACAAGACTGCTTCAAATGTTTCCTTATGCATAGTACTTTGTATTGACTCTCGACAGGATCGTATCCCAAGAAGCAACTGCCTAAGTGCAGGTACAAGTATTCCATCTCTGGTAAGGGAATGGACTGCCTCGTGGTAGGGTTATAGACAGCTGCTGCAGAAGAACTGCCAGACCAACAAAGAATCAAGCCGCGAACGTATTCATATCGTGCCAGGGCTTGATATTGATTCTTGATCAGGATTTTGAGGGTATGCAGAGGAGAAGATGAAGGAATGAGAATTTTGGAGTTTGTCTGAGTCTGACTTGAGATGGAAGATGAGATGGGTATCACGCTGAGGGTTAGTCAAAGACCGAGTCACGATCGAGTCAATGAAGTCTTTACTGTCGTCGATAATTGATGACCATTGCTTTGAGATGCATCTGAACCTCATGAGAGACTTTGTTGGGAGTTTCTAGAGTATCTCCACCTGTAGATCAAGAGGAATATTGATATTGTCGACGGACTTTTCTCCGGTGGAGATTTCCCGACGGCGAAGATGTTGAGTTGGCCATGGTGAATTCTCGTGGTTGTTCTCTTGGTTTCCTCTCTTCATCGCGCTTCTATTTTTTTTTTTTTTTCTGTAAACCCTAAATAACATGGAAAACCAACGAGATATACACATATTTACACTTTCGTAAAAGTTAACAATTTCTTCTAAATCAACTTTTAACATAATGTGTATTAACAACTTATTAGTTAATCTCTTTAATACACTGGTTGACGAGATGATTTTAGTAATGTTTTAACAACATGAGATTATATATATATAGCCACGGATTGGCTCGGAAAAACCACGAAAAAAGCCAATATAGTCACACAAAAATTATTATGAAATTACACCACAGAAAAAGTCACAATTTTTTTTTCGTAGCTATAGTTTTGTGACTACTTTTTTTCGTCGGTATATTGGCTTTTCATAGTTTTTTCGTGAATTTTTAAAGCTTGATTCACTACTTCGAATAAACATGGAAAAGCGTTTATGGGCTCTTCTCTTAGTCTCCAGAACGTGTTCTTAGTTGATGGTCTTCACTGTCATCGGATTTCAGTCTCACAGTTGACTAGAGATAGGGGCTGTATTTTTCAGATTTCTGATCGCCTTATGTGCTGTTCAGGATCGCATCACACAGATTCTGATTGGAGCATGTGAGCAAGTGAATGGGCTGTATTTTTTTCGAGGAGTGAATGTAGCAGCGTCTGTTCTGAGATCAGATGCTTCATCATCAGAGCTTTGGCACAGTCGTTTGGGACATCCATATTCGAAAGCTTTAGAGATGTTGCATTTATCTAAAATAAGTAGTGGTGTTTTTATTCTAAGGCATGTGAAGATTGTATTCGTGCTAAGCAAACAAGAGATTCTTTTCCATTAAACAGCAATAAAACAGGTATGGTTTTTGAGTTAATACATTGTGACTTATGGGGTTCGTACCGAACTACATCAATCTGCGGATCAAAGTACTTTCTTGCAATTCTCGATGAATATTCTTGTGCTCTCTGGATTTATCTCTTCCCATCGAAACAAGAAGCACCAACACACTTGAAGAATTTTGTTGCCCTTGCTGAAAGACAATTTGAAACGCAAGTTAAGATTATCCGAAGTGATAATGGTTCATAATTCATCTGTATGGCTGATTTCTTTTGCCAAAAGGGGATCATTCATGAGACTTCTTGCGTATGTACGCCGTAACAGAATGGTAGAGTGGAACGTAAACATCGGCATATACTCAATGTAGCGCGAGCTCTTCATTTTCAAGCTGATCTTTTTGTTGAATTTTGGAGCTATTGCGCTCTTGCTGCTGGTTATCTCATCCATCGAACCCCCACTGATGTTCTGAATGGGAAAACACCATACAAATTATTGTACAAGAAACCACCACCGATGAATCATATACGAGTTTTTGGTTGTCTCTGTTATGTGCACAACCAAAAACATGGCGGTGATAAGTTTGAAACAAGATCACAGAAGTCTGTGTTTCTGGGTTATCCTTTCGGAAAGAAAGGTTGGCGAGTTTACAATCTTGATACTAGCAAGATCTCTGTCTCACGCGACGTTATTTTCTGTAAAACAGAATTTCTGTTTGTTTATATTGGTGTATCGTCTTCTTCGTCTACACATGCTCTATCTGAATCTGATTCACCATTGACAGCTCTCATTGATGATCACATCGATACTCCTGCTATAATAGCAAAAAAATCTGCCTTTGAGGAAGTAACTCATCCATCTCGTTCCACTACAACAACGAGGAATGATGTTACACAAGCTTTACATGATGTTACACATGCTCGGAATGACACATGCTCGGAATGATGTTACACATGTACCGACTGATGTTACACAGACTCCGGCTGATATTACACAGACTCATCATGATGTTACACAATCTCTGAATGATGTTATTTCAGAGTCAGATTCGAATGATGGAATGTCTCTTCGGCTACCTGTGATTCTCCACACACTGCTACTTCTGGTGAATCATCAGTAGTCTCGTCATCTGATTTGAGATATACACTTGATGAATTGCCTTTTGCCGAGGTTACAACTGAGCCTGCAGCTCTAGGTCGTGGATGTCGCAAACAACATCAAATGGATGTGCACAACGCATTTCTCTATGGTGATCTTGATGAAGAAGACTATATGCAGTTTCCTCTCGGTTTTCGAACAAACGAGAAAACCAAGGTATGTCGTTTGCGTAAATCTCTCTATGGTTTGAAGCAAGCTCCACGTTGTTGGTTCACTAAGCTTGCTGCGTCTCTAATTGCCTATGGGTTTGAGAAAAATGGTAATGACTACTCGCTGTTTACCTATGAGAATAACATGAATCATCTCCATGTGCTCGTATACGTTGATGATCTTGTTATAGCTGGAAACTCCATGACTAAGATTCAGAGTTTTAAAGCCTATTTGAGCTCTTGTTTTTGCATGAAAGATTGGGCCTCTTACGGTACTTCTTGGGCATTGAAGTTGCTCGTAGTTTTTCGGGTATATATCTGTGTCAGCGGAAATATGCAATTGATATCATATCTGAAACAAGACTTCTTGGCGTAAATCCAGTCTCATTCCCGCTTGAACAAAATCATAAGCTCGCTTTGGCTGATGGCGAAACCATGACTTAGCCGTTCCGGTATCGTCGCTTGATTGGTCGTCTCATCTACTTAGGTACGACTCGTCCTGAGCTTTCGTATGTTATTCATGTTTTATCACAATTCATGAATAATCCAAAGGCTGCTCATTAGGATGTTGCACTTCAGGGTGTGCGTTATCTAAAGAATACTCCAGGATAAGGAATTCTTCTTCGAGCAAATACGAAACTTACTCTAACTGTGTGGTGTGATGCTGATGGGGCTGCATGTCCTCTTACACGCCGATCACTTACTGGCTGGTTCATACAACTTGGTGGTTCTCCTATATCTTGGAAGACACGAAAACACGATGTTGTAACTAGATCTTCCGCTGAAGCAGAATACAGAGCTATGGCTGATGCAGTGAGTGAGGTTCTTTGGTTGCGAGAGCTGCTTCCTGCTCTTGGCATCGATTGTAGTGAACCTACAATGTTATATTTTGTGAGTCTTTCGGCTATTAAGTTGGCGGCTAATCCTGTTTACCACGTTCGCACTAAACATGTTGGGAATGTCTGTCATTTCATTCGAGATGAGATCATACGTGGGATTATTGCCACCAAACATGTTTCTGCAACTTCTCAACTTGCACACGTTATGACGAAGGCATTAGTACGTAAGGAATTCGAAACTTTTCTTGGCAAGCTGGGTATTTGTAATCTGCATACTCCACTTTGAGAGGTATTAGACGACTAAGGTGATGTATGTAATCTAGATAATCTTGTATATAAGGCATTACCTTTGTATTGAATCAAATAAGAAAACTCTTTACAACTACTAAGGTTTATTGACAAAGACATGTTGATATTCTAATTAAAAATTATTATCTTTTAGTCTAAAAAATATGATAGTGATTTTTTATTTATTTAATTTACTAAGTGATATTTAGAATTTACTTTGAAAATTAACTCTATATATCATGTTATATTTAGTTATAAATGAAAGTTCAATTATAAACAAATATTTCTCCAATTTTTCACTAAACAAGAAAATTAAAATTAGAAAAGTTTCGCTCCGATCTGTAAAACCTTCGTTATAAGATAAAATTGTTAGGATTGATGATTTTAGAATTACAGTCTTTGGCAGGTAAACCCGTAAAAAAGTGAAACGAAAAATTGGGTGGGTTAATCCGCTTTGACACCCTTAGAGCAAGAACAATGGTAAAACTTAAAGAAGGTTCTTAACTATTTTTTAATGTGGATTTAATCTAAGAATCCCTTAATTAATTTTCCTCCTCCAATGGTAAAACTTTTGAGGAGGTTCTTAACTAAAAAAAAAAAAAATTATATTTGATGAAAAGTTTATATGATTTATTGAAACATAAAATATATTACATTAGCTGAAATTTGAACCATACATGACATAAAAAAATTCAAAACATAGATTTTCAAATCGTAAAGGAAAGAAAAGCTCAGTTGTAATATTCATTTTGTCCAAACTTCTGACATATATGCTCAACCAAATCCTTTTTCAATTGTTGATGAATCTTTCGATCACGAAGTCGAATTCGAATGTCCATCATATTACAGAGAATTGTAGGCACATCTGTAGAAAACGAGTTTGAATGTTCTCCTTGTTGGAATTCTGATACATTAAAATGAGTGTATCCATCTCGTTCGTCTTCTACTATCATATTGTGGAGTATGATACATGCTCTCATAATATTTCCTATTTTTACCTTATCCCAAAATAGAGCTGGATTTTTAACAATGGCAAATCGAGCTTGCAAGACTCCAAAAGCACGCTCGACATCTTTTCGGGCAGCTTCTTGTTTTGAAGCAAATAAACTTGCTTTCTGACCTTGGGGAAGTGGAATAGATTGTATAAAAGTTGCCCAGTTCGGATAAATACCATCTGTGAGATAGTAAGCTAAATGATACTCCTTTCCGTTCACAAAGAAATTAACTTGCGGAGCTCGACCATGTATTATATCTTCAAAAACCGGTGAGCGATCAAGAACATTGATATCGTTTGAGGTACCTGGAGCTCCAAAGAACGCATGCCATATCCAGAGATCATATGAAGCTACAGCCTCTAATACGATTGTAGGTTTTCCAGATCCCCGTGAATATTGCCCTTTCCAAGCGGTGGGGCAATTTTTCCACTCCCAATGCATACAATCGATGCTTCCTATCATCCCGGGAAATCCGCGTTGCTCGCCAATATAAAGTAGTCGCTGAAGATCCTCTTGTGTGGGTCTTCTTAGGTACTCATCTCCAAACAAAAATATTATTCCTTCGACGAAATGTTCCAAGCATGAACGAGCCGTGCTTGCACCGAGCCTGAGGTATTCGTCAGTCGCATCAGCCGCAGTAGCATACGCCAAGAGACGAATTGCTACTGTACACTTTTGAAGTGCAGAAAGACCATATCTTCCGGTAGCGTCTCTCCTTTGTTGAAAGAACGGGACTTCGTTTGTGAGTCTATCAACAATACGCATGAACAAGGGCTTGTTCATTCTGAAACGGCGTCGGAATAAAGGAGGAGGGTATCTGGCAGGTTCACTGAAATAATCGTTCCATAAACGCGTGTGTGCTTCTTCTCGATCTCTCTCAATAAAAACTCTTTTTTTCTTGATTCGGTTACCTCCTCATGATCACCATAATCTTCAAATGCTTGATTGAAAGTTTGATTAAAATATTGTTGGAATGCTTTGTTTAAGTTACGTGAAGAAGATGCCATATTTGTATTGAAGATGGAGAAGGAGAATAAAAAAGAGTTGCCAAAGACACTCGTGTGATTACAAAAGCAAGAGGAGAAAGACAATGAAAACGGGAAGAATGAAGTGTAGTTTATGGTTGTATACAATGTCACATATATAGTAATTGTAATACAGCCAAGAATAATAAAAGAAAAACCTCGTGACATGTGAATCCAAATTACAAATAAGTTGCCAAAAACCTTGTGACAAGTGAATCCAAATTACAAAGAAGTTGCCAAAGACTCGTGACATATGAGACCATTGTTCTTGCTCTGACTTGCGACTTGTGACTTGGCCGACATGAATCTCTCCAAGTATGAACTGCTGCAACAAGAGGACAACTTAAATTAACAAACAAACAAATTCATTGAAACAATAAAGAAGTTAAAGAAAACAAGAACACTAAAGTATGCACTTGAAGTAAAAACTCAAAAGTAGGCACTTGAAGATCAAAACTCAAACTACCAATTCACGAATAAAAAGCAGAGTTTGTCTCTCCAAAGATTCATTCATTTTACATATATATATATATAAAAGCAAAGACAACATAAATTTATTATAAGCAAGCAGAACACAAATACATTAATACCAAACACAACACAAATACATTAAAACCAAACACAACACAAAATACACACATCTTCTTCAATCTCAGACATGACACTAAAAAGCAAATTAAAAACATATGCGATTACTAATTAGACAACATGTCTGTTATGAGCTTGTTCTTCAGAGCTTCTTCAATCTCAGACAGTGGCTCTTTTTTTGCAAGGAGATTTTCAAGTATTCCTAGCTTGGACTGTTCTGCCGTTGCAGCAATATCCGCCTTTTTAATTTCCCACATGCTCTGAAACTCCAACAGATTTGTGCCTCCTTCTACACTCCTTTTGCCTTTGGCTTTAGAAGCCTTCACAGCCTTAACACCAGGAGGACGTGGGCTTGGTTGATCACCTACATCGCTATAAGAAGATTGTGCACCTTCCTCACACTTTCTTCTTTTGGCGCTTCCATCATTCTTGCTTATAGAAAGGTCACACCATTTCTGGTCATTGCGCAGATAAATCCAAGCGTGCTCAAAGGTGAATCTCTTCTTATGATCGTTAAAGAAGATTTGGTGAGCCAACTTAAGAACATCGTTCTCATTCTGACCACTACTTTTCGCTCTTTTTGCAGCCGCATAGGAACCACAGAACTTGCACACCATATCGTTAATCTTCGACCACCTCTGCTTACAGTTACTTGAACTTCGCTTTTCACCACCTACAACAAGGGGACTTGCCGCAAAGTACTCAGCAATACGCTTCCAAAAAGTTCCTGATTTTAGCTCGTTGCCGACAAGAGCATCCTTGCTGGTGTTTAACCAGGCGCTGATGAGTACTCCATCATCTATGGGAGTCCATTTCGTCCTTTCTCTACGCTCTGCAAACGTCTCTCTGCCTAGGCTCGGAACATCTGTACATTGAGTACTGAAGAGAGGGACATCGGATGATCCTAGGGCTATACTAGGGGAAAAACCCTCATACGGAAAGGGTTGAGAATAGACACCATCTTTTTGACTGTTCAGCAAGTCCATAAAGTTGGAGGATTGACTTAATGGATTCGTAGAATCCATTGTCAAAGTTTCAGGATTTTAGAGAAGAAGGTCTGATTTTGAGGATGAGAAGAAAGAGAAAAAGTAATGGATCAAAAGGCCAATAAGCAAGAGAATGGGGAAAAGATGAATATATAGAAAGTTGTTCAAGTGTGTTTTTAAATTTTAAGAAAGAGAACCAGTGACTAATATATTAACTCTTTACATAATCTACTACTAAGCATTAATCACATAACAAGCATTAACCATCTATTTGTTGAGAAGCATTCGGTGCAACAAAAGCCAGTAAACATCTATCACAATTGCAGTCAATCAACAAACATCACACACGCAGTCAATCAACAAACACCTAATATACACAGTAAGAAACATTTAATAGAAGTTGCAATCAATGACAAAGTTAACTCTTTACCTAACCTAACACAGAACAGAAGGCTTAATGAACATAATATGTTTTCACTTGCATACTAACCTAGGAAGTATATCTTGATTTCGGACAATGCAGAAGGATCCAAGAAATTGGCCTCACTGTTGTTTGTAACAAATTCATATGTCTCACCCATGTGTCGTCTAGATCTCTTATTTGATGCTGCCTATAAAAGAATTAATGCCAAAGAGAATGAGAAAACATAATCAAGAGTAAGGTAAAGCAACTGAGAGACTGTATGCTATACCTGGCGCTGGAACTCCTGTTGCAGAACTGACTACATCAGTCTTTCCAGAGAATGAGGACTCGTCAAAAGATTTGTAGTTCTCGAAGACCAGCTTGAGAATCTGCTCGAACAGTCATGAGAACAAAATCTCAATCAACTCATCATTTCTTTATATGAATCTCTCAAAACTTGTACAAATCATAATGCAACTTCAGAGTTATACTTCTTCATGTTTGTTTAGTCCCTTTGCTATTTTCGCAAACAACAAAATGATCTGATTCTTCAATTTTATTAGTTTTCTGAAACTGAAAAACAGAACTAATTTGCAGTAAATAGGAACGATGCGATCATCTCATGAAACCGCTAAAAAAAATCTTACCGGAAAGTACAAATCAAAAGAAACAGTCGGCAAAAAACTTCTACTCCTAATTCAATCGAAAAGCTCTAAGATGAAATACTAGTATACAACGATGAGCAATCGGCCGTATAATCATGGGAACATCAATAGACATACATCGTTGAAGATTAATTTCTCTGTAGAGAAACGAAATTCAGATGGAGACTAAAGGAGATTGATGGGTTTAAATTAAGAGATCCGTGCAATCAAACGGAAATCCAAAGTCGGAGAAAGCATGCAATCCAAATCGAAAGAGAGAGAGAGAGAGAGAGGGACCTTAAGCTTGAGGGAGAGATGATGGAGGAGGAGCAAATCGGCGGTGGCCGCAACCGTCAGGCAAATCGACGGATTATCTTGGTTCTCTCGGAACAAATCAATCGAGAGAGAGAGAAAAGAAAAAAAAAAACAAAAAAAAAAAAAAGAGAGAGAGAGAGAGGGAAGCTTAAGGGAGAGAGGATGGAGGAGGAGCAAATCGGCGGTGGCCGCAACCGTCAGGCAAATCGACGGATGGGCAAATCAATCGAGAGAGAGAGAAGAGAAGGAGGAGCAAAAATAAAGTCGGAGAGAAAAGGAGACAGATGGGCACGAGAAGAGGAGAGACCTACACGTGTCCGAGAAAAACCATTCTAAAAAGATCTTAATTAGGACTCGNCTTTACCTAATCTACTACTAAGCATTAATCACCTAACAAGCATTAACCATCTATTTGTTGAGAAGCATTCGGTGCAACAAAAGCCAGTAAACATCTATCACAATTGCAGTCAATCAACAAACATCACACACGCAGTCAATCAACAAACACCTAATATACACAGTAAGAAGCATTTAATAGAAGTTGCAATCAATGACAAAGTTAACTCTTTACCTAACCTAACACAGAACAGAAGGCTTAATGAACATAATATGTTTTCACTTGCATACTAACCTGGGAAGTATATCTTGATTTCGGACAATGCAGAAGGATCCAAGAAATTGGCCTCACTGTTGTTTGTAACAAATTCATATGTCTCACCCATGTGTCGTCTAGATCTCTTATTTGATGCTGCCTATAAAAGAATTAATGCCAAAGAGAATGAGAAAACATAATCAAGAGTAAGGTAAAGCAACTGAGAGACTGTATGCTATACCTGGCGCTGGAACACCTATTGCAGAACTGACTACATCAGTCATTCCAGAGAATGAGGACTCGTCAAAAGATTTGTAGTTCTCGAAGACCAGCTTGAGAATATGCTCGAACAGTCATGAGAACAAAATCTCAATCAACTCATCATTTCTTTATATGAATCTCTCAAAACTTGTACAAATCATAATGCAACTTCAGAGTTCTACTTCTTCATGTTTGTTTAGTCCCTTTGCTATTTTCGCAAACAACAAAATGATCTGATTCTTCAATTCTATTAGTTTTCTGAAACTGAAAAACAGAACTAATTTTCAGTAAATAGGAACGATGCGATCATCTCATGAAACCGCTAAAAAAAATCTTACCGGAAAGTACAAATCAAAAGAAACAGTCGGCAAAAAACTTCTACTCCTAATTCAATCGAAAAGCTCTAAGATGAAATACTAGTATACAACGATGAGCAATCGGCCGTATAATCATGGGAACATCGATAGACATACATCGTTGAAGATTAATTTCTCTGTAGAGAAACGAAATTCAGATGGAGACTAAAGGAGCTTGATGGGTTTAAATTAAGAGATCCGTGCAATCAAACGGAAATCCAAAGTCGGAGAAAGCATGCAATCCAAATCGAAAGAGAGAGAGAGAGAGAGGGACCTTAAGCTTGAGGGGGAGATGATGGAGGAGGAGCAAATCGGCGGTGGCCGCAACCGTCAGGCAAATCGACGGATTATCCTGGTTCTCTCGGAACAAATCGATTGAGAGAGAGAGAAGAGACCAAAAAACCCGAAGAAGAAAAAGAGAGAGAGAGAGAGGGACGCTTGAGGGAGAGAGGATGGAGGAGGAGCAAATCGGTGGTGGCCGCAACCGTCAGACAAATCGACGGATGGGCAAATCATTCGAGAGAGAGAGAAGAGAAGGAGGAGTAAAAATGAAGTCGGAGAGAAAAAGAGACAGAGGGGCACGAGAAGAGGAGAGACCTACACGTGTCCGAGAAGAACCATTCTAAAAAGATCTTAATTAGGACTCAATTCTCTGATTTTTATTTAATTTTCATTTAAATTAACTTCTAAAATGACTAAGAACCTAACTTAAGATCTACCGTTATTCATGGTCTTAATTTGAAGTCTCTCTCACATATGTAACGAATCAATAATATTTATTTTTTATTTTTTGGAAGAGAATTTAAAATGTTGTGTAAATTTCAAAAATATTTCGCCTTGTTAATACTGAAAAATTAAGAATTTGTGTGTATAACTTGCATCAAAATTTACGAGAAACCATCAATCCTAAAAACCTATCAATGTAATTAACCAAAAACACAATTACAAAAACTTATCAATGAGATTAAACGAGAGTTATTCCCTAAAATGCGCTACCAAGTAAAGTCCACTCATCTATTTATCTTAGAAAGGAGCACGAGAAAGCACGAAAAAATAGAGTTTAGAATCAACACAATTCCAGAAGAGTCCAATCTTGTCTCCTTCCTTCAAGTTTCGCCTCTTGACAAACTCTTTAACCCAGTCACCGTTGAAAAGGTAGCTTTTTGTTGTATTGACCCACCTCCTGAAAACAAGCTTGTGCTCACTGTTCTTGTCGTGGTCGTATACTTTAACGTCCACTCCATTGCCTTCTTGGATTGTTCTTTGTTCCTCGGCAGATAGATGACTCAAGATGTGGCTCTCGGCGTGGCTTGTCTCTAGCATAAGTCGGCTAAGATTACCGACATCGCTTGCGGTCAATGTCTTCCATATGGTATATGGAGGACCGGTGTTGAGATCTAGTTCCGTCGACTCCGGTTCGCTTCTCCCCTTTTGTTTCCTTGTTCGAGAGAGATCTCATCTTCTTAACTTTTCTTGCATCTTCGTTAAATTGTTCTTTAGGGGTTTCTGAGGACTCTGCGTTGAACAAGGAATTAGTCTTCAAGTTTTCATCTGTCTTAATTGGAGACGCAGAGGAGAGATACATCTCTTTTGTATTGGAACTTAAGGAAAAGCTACTTTGAAGGTCCGTTGGCTGATCTTGAGCCATACTTGTTCGATATCGCTTCTTTGTCGATGCTGCCTTAGACGCCAAGGAAGAGGAATCTTGTGGCGTTACTGTTAGAGTCGGAATTCGCATCCCCTCAAGGGAGGAATAAAAAGAATTCAGATCGGCCCCATTTAAAATCCTACTGTTGGTAATCCCAACTATAGGTCGGCTTCAAGATAAATACCCGAGTTCGCTCCCTTGTCCGGAGAAAGCGCCAGCTCGGCCATCTCTAGAAGAGTAGGAAGGACACGAGGTCGGCTCTAAATTAACATGAGGAGAAAGTTTCCTGGTCGGCCATCTCCGAGAGACTCATTTCTCGCATCTCTGTCAATGGCCGACCCGCAGACAAATTAAGGAGTCCGACCTCGAGATCGATAGGAAAGCAGACCCAGCAGCATGACATAGCCTATCAGAACCTCCACTCAATCAGCACCATACGCATAAGAATCGGCGCCTCGACGCACGCGGATCAGAGCGCAGATTACACTGTGTCAGATTACAGACTCCACTCAGAAGAAGATATTTGCATTTTTTAAATCTCTTTAAATGTAAGCCCTTCGATCAAACGGATCGTGGCCGTCCGAAATAAGTAGTTCCCTCTATAAATAGAGGTCGAACTCATTCTAGAGAGGGATCCTTTTTTGGCAGGAGAGAACTCTGGCAACCAATTTTTACTCCGATCATCGGAACGATCAAAAACAAAACGCTAAACAGCTCCGGCTGAGCTTAAACTCAATATTCTCTTGATCCTAACCCATTAACTCTAATCTCCTTCTACTAAGCCGATTCGAGTTATCACATTTGGCGCCGTCTGTGGGGAAACTGATTCGAGAGAATTTTCGAGGCAATCGAAGAAAACAAAGATGGCAAGCACTTCCGCGCAAACCGACACAAGAACTGTCAACTTTGGCGAAACCCGATCCGAGGAAATAACAACAGATCGGCCTGAAGGAATCATTAACTCCGACCGACCACCTACCGTGGAGGAAACAGATCGGCACAGGGCTTTCGCTGCATCAAGCGCCCATCCAATGCCAGAAACGCTGAATCTACCAAGGCCACCTGTCTTGAGCATCGCCGACTTGATGGAGAGTTTCTCAGCACGAGTCCAGAAAGGGATTGACGAGAGACTCAACCTTCTCAGGTCCGAGCAAACCACCTATCGCGACAACGTGGATCATCTCCTCCGCACACGTCTTCATCTGGCCACAACCGAACAGCTTAACGAAGAAACACCATGTAACGTCAGGACCAATCGGCTTATCAACAACCTTTTCGGAGAAACGCCAATGACGGATCTACGACGAGGCCAGGAACGGTCTAACGCTCGCTCGAGAAGCATCGACCACATCGCCGCTCTTTCGCCATCTGAAGCCGAGCTCATACACGAACGACTCGACAGCATGAACTCCAGAGTCCACAACGCTATCACAACGGCTCCCGAGTTGGAAAAACTCCTTCGGCAAACTGACCAAACGCCGTTCACATCGGCGATAACAAACGCCCCCATGAAGGATTTCGGCAAGATCAAATTGCCGATCAGTTACAACGGAACGACCGATCCGGAAAGGCACCTGACGGCTTTCAAGGTCGCCATGGGCAGAGCACGCGTACCTGAAATTGAGCGGGACGCTTGTTTTTGTCAATACTTTGTCGAGTCGCTATCCGGAAACGCTCTCACATGGTTCTCACGGCTACCGCCGAACTCGGTCGACTCGTTCAAGGAACTGCGTAAAAAGTTCATCACCCACTATTCCCTTTATATCGACAAGTCGACCTCAGAGTTAGAATTATGGTCTTGCGTGCAAGGGAACACGGAGCCACTCCGCAGTTATCTAGACCGCTTCAGAGCAATCATTTCTCGTTGCAGACTCCCCGACGAGATAGCTCTCGGGATCTTGATCAAGAACATGCGTGACGACCAAGCATTCTGCGATAAGCTGAAAACCGGAAAGGCCAAAACCCTGGAGGACGCACTCCACAAATCCACCGGCTATATCAGAATCGAGGAAGACAGGGCAGCCAAGGCAAAAGGGTTGGCCGATGACAAATCGGCGTACGAAAGAAGGACACGACCTCCTGCCCGCGTGGGCTACCAAGAACCCCGTCAGCATCTGGACAGAGGTGACAAGAGCCGACGAAGTGTAAACGCTGCATCCCGCGCGCCAGGCTGGAACAAGTACGAACGCAGCAACCCCAAACCCACAGAGGAGAAGGGGACATACTGCAAATACCACAAGTCTTCCAATCACAACACCGACGAATGCAGGATTTTCTTCAGTCTTTTGAAAAAGAAATGGGAAGATGGAGAAGTTAAACTCCCTGAGCCGCGGAGGTACGATCGGCGCTCTAACAATAACAATGACTCGAACATACGCACTGGGAATGGCGATACTAGAAATCGGGACGATGAAAGAACGCCGCCCCATTCGCCTGTCAGACATCGGATCAACATAATCATGGGCGGACTCCTAAATTGTTCAGGTTCCATCAACTCGATCAAGCGCCACGAGCGCAAGGCCGCAAACGTGCCTGCTGATGCACCCGCACTCTTCCCCGACAACATTCCCATCACGTTCACTGAACGAGACGCACGCGGAATCGACCGACCTCACAACGATCCGCTCGTTATTTCGCTGGCGATTGGCGACGACGAAGTCTCAAAGGTTCTCATTGATACAGGCAGCTCGGTCGACCTAATCTTCAAGAATACTCTTCGCAAGATGGGCATCGAGGATTCTGAGATCCAAGTCGCGCCATCACCCCTCACTGGCTTCACAGGTGACTCCATCTCGACGATTGGGACAATCTGACTCCCCATTAGGATCGGTGGCAGAACCTCAATTATCCAGCTCGACGTCATCGACCGACCAGCCATCTATAACGTCATCCTGGGCACACCTTGGATTAACTCAATGCGAGCCGTGCCGTCGTCCTACCACCAGTGCGTTAAGATGCCGATCAAGGGAAGTATCTTCACCGTTCACGGCGACCAAACGGTCTCGAGACATTGCTATATCGACAAACAAC
>JAHZTW010000004.1:78830666-78879218 GCA_020283515.1 Alliaria petiolata | reverse complement strand
TCGAGACACGCCATTGGATCACTGGTGATCGGCCCATCTCCGCGGTATTCGTACGAAAAACCGAAGGGATGGAGAGCCCTCTCGACGCGGGATTTCTTAGACGTAGGCGCCTCCTCACTCGGGTCCAGAGCATCGACGTTTTCGTCGACAGTAAACTCTGTTCCCCGATCGTCTCCCTCACGCCCCTCACTTGTCGCTGAGGCCTTCTTACGCTTCTTGGCTTTAGATTTTTTGGCCTTGGCTTTCTCAGCCTGCTCAGCTTCCTGGATGGCGCGCTTCTCAGCCTCTTGAACATCGACGCCATCATTTCGGATCGCCCCCCCAGTTGAGCCAGCCCGATCCTGACTGGTCGCCGGTCGAGAAGCAGGGGAGCCCAAAACCTCCCCCAAGTCACCAGAGAGATCGGCCAATTGACGAGCTTTCATTTTTCTGCGATGAGCTCTGGCTAAAGCGGCTACACAAAACAAAGAATCTTGAGGATGGTGACAAAGAGCTCAAAGATGTTACAACCAGGTCGGCTATTTACCTTGAGTTCTGGCAAGTTTCTCCTCCGTAATGCTCGGCCAAGTGATTGCTGAGAGAGCCGCGAACCGTTTCTCGACCTTGTAGATATCGATGGGATCGTCAACAAAGGCGATAGAATTATGACCTGCAAAAACATAAGGGGACAATCAGAAAAAGATTTCGGTCACTACATAAAATTCCAAGCATAGTTTTCTAACCGGTAATCTTTCCCCATTCTTTCCTGATCGGTATGTCCCGATCGACTACGGAAGCATTGTTGATCAGAACAAAGAAGTAGTGATCCCGCCAATTCCCAACTTTCGTCCCTTTCGGGACGGTAACCACATTGAACCGTTGCTTGACACTCGTATGATACGAGCCCCGATATTTCAGATCGGTTTTGTTCTTCTTCGTCACCGTCATCGCGTGAAACGCTTCGTAGTTTAACGGGACTTTGTGCTTCACCGAGAGATACAGAAGACTGACGATCAAACGAATCGTCGAGTGTGAGAACTGGGAGATCGGCAAACCTCTCTTGTCAGCAAACTCCAACAGTAAGCGAGGAAGGGGAAACCACATGTGAAACTTTCTGAAGAAGCTTTCGTAAAGGCACATCCATCCTGTAGGAGCATCCCATGGCCGTTCAGACGGACCAGGAACCATAAAGATGACCTCCGGTCCGATGCCGCACTCCTCCTTTAGAGAAATCAAAGAAGCCATCGTCGACTTCGTGGGAAAAACCCCGTAAACATTGTCTGCGATCGGTCTCACTTTCGTTTCGCCTTTCTTTCGCCGAACCTTCTGCACCGTCGGATGCGGATCCATGATACCGAACTGATTTACGTACTCCTTAGCGATTAAGATATTCAGGACATCGTTTGCATCCATCTCATTCGCTCCTCCAGATCGGTCATCTTCATCATCAGGCTCCATCGTGTTGTATCGCCCCTCTTCTTTAAACGTATTTCTTTCACCTGATCGGCCATCTTCACGATATACGACCATCGTGCCTGCTCCTTCTGGAAGGTCATCTTCGTCCAGAAGCTCCGGAATCAAGAACGGAGCGCGAGACGACGCCTCGCCATCACCTTGCGGAACAGCCCCGACCTGGTCGGCTACAAATCGATCGGCTGCTGACTTCCTTAACCAAAAGTCGGTCTCATTCTCTTCTTCCGATCCCGACGAAGACTAATTTGGGGACAAGACGATTTTTTTCCCTTTGGACCGGCTCTGAGCGATCGCGTCCTCTCGCAAAATCTTTTGGATCTCGCCCAACGAAAGGCCGAGCTCATTCGCTATTTCTTGATCCGACCTGTTTTGTCTGTGTTTAGATCGGCCTTCCCCAATCTTCAACATCTTCGAAGATAACGAATGAAGATCTTCAAACAACTCGAAGAACACGGCGATGGATCTCGAAGCAGATCGGAGAAATCACGATAAACCACCGAACGAAGACGGCGGAGAAAGATTACCGGCGAAATAAAAAAATATATAAAAAGTCAGAGAAACGGGAGCTAACCTTTGCGGTATGGTTCTCTCGAGGTGACGAAATGAAGAAGTGAGGAGCTCCTCCTCTATTTATAGATATTCCTTAAACGGTTCCCAAGAGTCATCATTACTTTGGCGACGGTTCGCATTTCTTTGCAATATATCTAATCGGCAAATGTCGCATGGGTAACACGTGGCAAGCCTAAAATCTAGACGAACAAACCTACGAAGCTAGATCCTGTTCTCACGCGCCAAAACTAGGGCTTCCCCCATATACGCCGACCCCCAAGTCGGAGGGTACAAAGTCGATTCAATTTCGTTTACCTTTTAACGGAACCAACTTCATTCGGCATCGAACAGTTCTTTCTAAATTCGGTAAACGCACTCGTTTGCCGAACTAAGGAGGGGACTAACTGTTAGAGTCGGGATTCGCATCCCCTCAAGGGAGGAATAAAAAGAATTCAGATCGGCCCCATTTAAAACCCTACTGTTGGTAATCCCAACTATAGGTCGGCTTCAAGATAAATACCCGAGTTCGCTCCCTTGTCCGGAGAAAGCGCCAGCTCGGCCATCTCTAGAAGAGTAAGAAGGACACGAGGTCGGCTCTAAATTAACATGAGGAGAAAGTTTCCTGGTCGGCCATCTCCGAGAGACTCATTTCTCGCATCTCTGTCAATGGCCGACCCGCAGACAAATTAAGGAGTCCGACCTCGAGATCGATAGGAAAGCAGACCCAGCAGCATGACATAGCCTATCAGAACCTCCACTCAATCAGCACCATACGCATAAGAATCGGCGCCTCGACGCACGCGGATCAGAGCGCAGATTACACTGTGTCAGATTACAGACTCCACTCAGAAGAAGATATTTGCATTTTTTAAATCTCTTTAAATGTAAGCCCTTCGATCAAACGGATCGTGGCCGTCCGAAATAAGTAGTTCCCTCTATAAATAGAGGTCGAACTCATTCTAGAGAGGGATCCTTTTTTGGCAGGAGAGAACTCTGGCAACCAATTTTTACTCCGATCATCGGAACGATCAAAAACAAAACGCTAAACAGCTCCGGCTGAGCTTAAACTCAATATTCTCTTGATCCTAACCCATTAACTCTAATCTCCTTCTACTAAGCCGATTCGAGTTATCACAGTTACTGAAATTCTTGTTCCGAACAGGTGTATAGTTTTTCTTTCATTCTTATTCGTCGGAGATATAGAAGACGTTACCTTGGATGCCAAGGAGATGTCCTCGTGAATGTTTTTTGAAAACTCAGCGTCGAAGGAGCAATAAGTCTTCAAGTTTTGATCTGCCTTTATTCCAGAAGCAGAGAACTCCTTCGACTGTTGAGGGATCTCTCGCTGTTCGTCGGCCATAACTCACAGAGATAGAGGAGCGTAGGAGAGAGTTTTTATCGTTGGAATCAATATAGAGAGACTCAAAAGATGGTTAGTGAGAAAGTGATTAATTAATGCTGAGAGTCTTAGCCTGAGACTTGTATTTATAGATAGTGACCTGATACAGTATTTGTTTATGATATGTGAAGCCTAATCTGGTTTAGAGTAGGAGTTTACTAACATCAGTTTCCTTTTCCTTTATTGAAAGGGAGATTTATCTGTAAATGAAGTAAAATCAGTTGTTATCCAAACAGATTAGGGAACTTGCGCGCGTGGAAAATCTCAACTTTAATCTCTCTCTCTCACTGACACAAACTTATTATCTATTTTAATTCTTTTTGATTATGAATTTTATTTTCTATCCAAATCTGTTTGCCTTCCTATACAGAGTTTTTCTTTTTTCTTGCATTTGTTTTATTTTTATTTTTGTAATAATAATCTTAATATTTGGGATTGACCGCTTAAAACCCCCCTATAGTACATGTTCTGCTTAATTCCCCCTGAACTCTTAACCTCTTGATTTTTCTCCCTATATTATGACATTTAATCATCGATCCCCCCAAACTATTTTACTCTGCTCGATTGCACCTGCGACGTTAAAATTTCCAAATCACGATTAAATTAACAAAATCACGATTAGAAAATTGTGATTGCCCATTTAATTATTGAACCAAACGCAAAACCGACCCAGCATACAAATTGTTAACTAAACCAAAGTCAATTAAAATTGGGAATCAGGGTTTTACGCGAAAGAAAACAAATCGTGAAAGAGTCAAAAAAGGTTTTGTCTTTCTTCCTCATCCCGTCAGAGAAGAAACACAGTGATACACACAGAGAGAGAGAGAGGGAGAGAGAGAGAGGGAGAGAGAGAGAGGGAGAGAGAGAGAGAGAGAGAGAGAGAGAGAGAGAGAGAGAGAGAGAGAGAGAGAGAGAGAGAGAGAGAGAGATTACACATCCAAATGAGATTTAAGAAAAGAGAAATATAAGTATAATAGTTAAAATAGTATATTTAGATAGGTTTTAGTTAAACAGTATATTATAGATCTAACATAATTAACAAGAGAATGAGAGAGAGATAGAGGATCCGGCGAGAGATGGAGGAAATTCGGCGATTAGGGAACAGATCCGGCGAGGAGGGGCGAAATCCGGCGAGTTATGGAGGAGGTCCGCGCGGAGAAGGAAGAGAGAGAGAGAGAGAGAGAGACAGAGAGAGAGAGAGAGAGAGAGAGAGAGAGAGAGAGAGAGAAGAAAAAGAGTGATGGATAGTTCAAAAGAGAGTGGGAAACAAAAGAACCAAAAAGAAGAAGAGATATTTCTTGCGAGACACAAAAAAAAAGAATTCGCGAAGAAGAAAAAGAGAAAGAATTGCTAAGAGCACGAGCATAATGTTTGAGTCATGGTTCATTAGTATCAAAGTCGATATGCACCAATAACATACATGTTTATGTAAATATTACATCACAAAAAGATGGCTTGAGCTCTCATGTGAAAAATCTTTATGCTCAAATATACAGCACACTCGGAGATACAAACATTTGGCAAAATTACAATGCAAGTAATAAAAAGAGATTAAAAAAACAAATACTGGTTGGTTGATATGAAACGAGGATCTTTTGGTCATGGGTTGCTCTGTTCTTTTTTTTATTTGTGCACACATTGATTTTCATTAATCTTAATTGTCAATTTATACCAAAATGAAGACAATTATTCATCCTTTATGATAAACGCAACAAAATATACATGTGAGTTTTTATCTAATAATATAAAAAATATTAGAAAACAAGATATAAACAATATATCTTTCTCATGAAAATTGTAATATTGATTTAAAATAAAGTCAAATTATAAAATCGAATTTTTCCTGCTCTAAATAAACCAATGTTATTAATTTTTAAAAAAATGAACTGAACTCCGCACAAGGTGCGGGGAAAACACTTAGTTTCAATTTATTTTCTAAGTTTATATTTTGTGATTGTGAGCTAGAATTTATCGATGAATTTACTGTAGTTGCTTGGTTTGAAATATATCCCTTGAGTTAACCCAAAAAGTTGGGCTATGTTTGTCCGGTAAACTATTGGAAGATTAATCATGTTTATTTATGTTTCTAAAATTTGATGGTTATGGGAGTTTAGACCCCAAAAAAAAATTCTTAATATTCGTATGTTTGGGTTAGTTGGTTTTATGTTGTTCGAGGGTTCATGGTGTTGTAGGTCAGTTTTNTTTTTGATCCAAAGGTCTTGCAAATAAAATCACCCAAAACAGAGAGAGTTTCTGGAAAAGTTTTAGAAATAAAAGTCAACTACATAATGATGATCAACAGTGTATTTTCGTCTTAAGTAAACAAAAAACGCGAGCTCATATCGGTGTGATCACACCGATATGGCAAACCGATATAGGTATCGGTGTAACCACACCGATACAGATGTCCGATATGTGTATCGGTGTGATCACACCGATACAGCGCACCGATACTGGCTCTTTTATGTCCTTTGCGAGTTTTGCTGCATGTTTTCCTTCTACTCTTCACTTTCTTGGCTTTATTGCTCATTCATCATCCTCCCAATAGCTTCCTCTAGCTCTAGAATACCTGAGAAACACTTCAAATGTAACATATATACAATCTTCTAAGCTAAGACTCACTAAACTCTAAAATGAATGCAATCTAGCCTAAAACTATCTAATGAATGCATGTATGGATGCAAAACTATCTTATATGAGTGATAAAAATATGCTAAAATGAGAGACTATCAACTCCCCCAAACTTGCATTTTGCTTGTCCTCAAGCAAACAATTAACACAAATGAGAGAGAGAAGTGTGAAAATGGGAGCTCAAATCCAAAAATGCCAACTAAAGAGATCAAGTCATTGTCCAAGTTCACAATTCTAGGATGCAAGTCTAGTTTTATATGTTTTAAAACTTTAGCCACATTCATCACAAACACGAATTGAATTCAAATCTAGCCTACACAAGCCTTCCTATCCTTCATTCCTTTAACATTCATTCAATTTGTAACCATGAATCATGCTTTGAAATTTGCCAAGAGAACTCATTTGGTTAAGGGATAAGGTCTTGAGATAAAAAATGATCTCAAAGCAATGGTTTGCTTTAGGTTCAAGAGGGAGCTCTCAATGAAAAGAATCAGCCTATGGCAAAATGCTAAGAGTAAAAACCAATAGATGCATACAAGGATGACTTTCATCTACCCAAATGTCTAAAGATTTCTATCCTAGACTATACCCAAAGATCAACCACTTAAGCTACCCTTTTCCAAAGGTTTTTGTTGCCTTTAAAAACTTACACATTGATTCACTTTCCTTGTTGAACTTGGGAGTTTGGCTTCTTTTTAATGGCTCTCTTGTTGTATGTGATGTCTCTTGTGTCACCTTTTTGGATGCTTGCTGGCCGGATTTTATTCTTGTTGATTGGCCTTCTTTGTTGTTGAGAACACCTTTTTCTTCTTTTATTTTGAAGTTTTCTTTGTTGCAACCATCTCATCATTTGTCTCCTCATTTCATCTCCTTGTAACACACTCTTTGCTTTTTTTTCTTCTCCAAATGATATTAACTTTTTTTTTTAAAAGAAGAATTTCTTCCTAGTCTACCCATCAAACACCCTAGCCTATTACTAGCTTAAAATGCAAGCTAGTGTCTACATGAAAGCTTCTCCCTGTCGGCCTAAACTCAACACTTTTTTCCTAGGTGATTCGAAAATAGGCTTCACAATCACACAAGATTTTGGCTTGAAAGAAGGTTCGGTTATGGGCGTGGTAACTATTTGGGATAATAATAGTGGTAAAATGGAGAAAATATCCCAAATATGTATGTGGTATCCATGAGTTCGACTTGGCAAAAAATGCATGATAATTAGTGTCAGTTTTAGTGGTTCTAATAGATAGGAATGAAATCAATTCACAACAAGTTTTGACTAAAACATGAATGCCAAGACATGAATTCCAAATGTGGTGCGGTCTTAACACGAAACTTACTCGAATGCATCAGACAATTGTGAAAGTGGGCAATGACTTGATATCAAAAATTAACGTTTTTCAAAGGAAATTTCATCATTGCTCCCTATGCAATATGAATGCAATCCTATATGAAATGCAACTAGACACAATCCTTAAGTGCAAATGCAATGTCTAAGTGTTAAATTCTAAATAATTTTTTTTTTTTTTTTAGAGAAGAATGCATGAAACACAAATGCATAAATCACAAATATCTAACATAAAGTATCAAATCTCACAACCTCTCCCAACCACTGTGGCTCTAAACCGTCTTCACCCAACGGATGCCCAACTGCCTCGAGTATCGGTGTAATCAGCCCACCGATACTAAGCTGAGGGGTCTTGTCCCTCATCGTCATCACCCAGTCCTTATAGGAAAGGAACTGTCGTAGCTGCATGGAGACCAAACCCGTACCTGCGGTGTTTCCTCGAAAAATACCACTGTCTCTCGGCCTAAATCCTGGGACCCTCGCTAAACCCATGTCCAGAAACTGTAACTCCTCCAGCTGTACCATCCCGCACTCTCGTCTGGCAAAGAATATATGTGCTAGCGCCTTGTGCGCATACCGTATGGCTGGATGCCTTATCAGCGATCCCTTGCTTCTTCCCGGCTCGAAAGTACCCGAGGCAATGACATCCCACAACGCAGCTAATTCCTCTACACCAATGGCAAGGTTCTTGGTCCTGCGTGCACCTTCTGTAAACCCGAAGATCTGCTCAAGTTCTCTGAATGATAATGTGTAGACCATCTTCTCAATCTTGAATTTGATATACCCATGTCCATCTTCTTCGGGTGTATCTTCGCTTTCGTAGTAGAAGTCCACCTCTAATGATGCCAGGAATTGGCATGTCTCTGTCTTGTGTGCTGGATGAGACATGGTGAAGAAATGTCCCAATCCCATCCTCTCGAAGATCATCTCGACATCTCCTAAAATTCCTAGAGCTTGCAGAGACTGCCGGTGCGGGTATCGCGTTCCCTTGAATCCAACTCTTCTGAATGCATGATAAAGCTCTACGACTGTTGGTTTTGTTTTTGGAGCATCCTTTGCAGCTTTCCCGGAACTCTTCTTCTTTTCCCCAATCTCAATCTGATCATCGCTGCTCTCAGTTCCGTCGTCATCAGAAACGACTTTCTTCTTTCCCTCACTCTTTGATTGAGGAACTCTTGATGCTTCTGATTTTCTTCTCGGCATTGTTCCTACATAAGAGACACAAACAACTCAATCAAATAACTCAATAAACAAGAAACAATGGCCAAAAATCTAAAAATTCCACATTCCTACACTTAGAAAAAATTTGCCAAAATTTCAAAATTTGCAAAAATTTCAAAGTGTCAAATTTTGAGTTCTATCAATTGGAGATCATTAACCATGAAGAATTGAAGCCATTGCAAGTGAAATCCCCAAAATTCGACAACTTTATAGAGAGTAATTTGAATTTTCGCACTATGAACCCTAATTGTCAAATTTTCGAAATTCAACCATGGAAATTGTGGATTACCACTCGAAATCTTCTTATCTATCATTATCTATGAATGCCCAATCCTCAATCACTCAATTCGAACACTCTAAAGCAATTCACAAAAATTTCACCATTGAAGCACAATTGAAAAGCTTGAGAGATTGAGAATCATACCTTGTTGTTGAGTGAGTGTAGGACGAAAATAACTAATGAATCTGAATGAGCACAAGATTTCGGAGTGATAGCACTTTGAATCACGAAATTTGCTTGAGTTTTGAGAGAGTTATGGAAGAAATGAGTTTTGAGAGAATTATGAAAGAATTGTAGAAGATGAAGCACGGTTCGCATAAGTACTTACCATTTTTTTTTATTCATATCGGTCTTACCTTACCGATACGGTATACCGATACGCGTATCGGTTGGGTCAGCCCGATATGCTCACCCCGATACGGATATCGATGTGGCCACACCGATATGGCATACCGATATGCGTATCGGTGTGGTCACACCGATACGTTACACCGATATGCATCGTAAATTTGTTCTCCAAACTTTTGGCACTTAAGTCTTTTCTTCTTGACACGAACCTGTTGATCAAAAACACTCAAAAACACATTATGAACATATAAACAAGAATATATACAATGATAAACATGGGATTGCCTCCCAAGTGCGCTTGTTTAAAGTCTCATAGCTTGACTTTTCAAACCCTTTAGACGTTGGTAAGATCATGAAGAGGAACTGAGGTTGCCTCTTTTATTGTTTCACTGGCCAAGTAAGGCTTCAACCTATGCCCATTCACAGTGAATTCTTCTCCTTTGACACCATAAAGAGTGACAGCTCCATAAGGTAGAACCTCCTTGATCTTGAAAGGACCGGACCATCTTGATTTGAGCTTTCCCGGGAATAGCTTCAACCGAGAATTGTACAGCAGTACCATGTGTCCAGGCAAGAATTCTTTTGGCTTAATCTTCTTGTCATGGAAGGCTTTGGTTCTCTCCTTGTAGATTTTGGAGCTCTCAAAAGCTTCCAAGCGAATCTCGTCAAGCTCTTGAAGATTGATCAGCCTCTTCTCTTGGGCGGTTTTGATGTCAAAGTTCAGGAGTTTGACTGCCCATAACGCTTTGTACTCAAGCTCCACAGGTAGGTGGCATGATTTTCCATAGAGAAGAGAGAATGGTGATCTCCCAATGGGTGTCTTGAAGGCAGTTCTATAAGCCCATAGTGCATCATCAAGCTTAGCTGCCCAGTCTTTTCTTGTAGCTCCAACTGTCTTCTCTAGAATGGTTTTGATTTCTCTGTTGGAAATTTCGACCTGGCCACTTGTTTGAGGATGGTAAGGTGTTGCCACCTTATGCTTAACTCCATGCTTCTTGAGGAGGCTCTCAAAAATCTTGTTGATAAAATGGCTTCCTCCATCACTTATGACCACTCTTGGCACTCCAAATCTTGGGAATATGATGGATTTGAACAGCTTGATCACCACCTTAGCATCATTTGTGGGACTTGCAATAGCTTCTACCCACTTGGAGACATAGTCCACTGCTACTAGAATGTATTTGTTGCCATAGGAAGATGGGAAAGGACCCATGAAATCTACTCCCCAAACATCAAACACCTCCACCTCAAGGATTGGGTTCTGTGGCATCTCATCTCTTCTGCTTATGTTGCCCTTCTTTTGACATGCCTCACATGTAGATATGTAAGCATTAGTGTCCTTGAAGAGGGTTGGCCACCAAAACCCAGATTGTAGGATTTTTGTTGCTGTTTTGAATGTGGCAAAGTGCCCTCCATAAGCTGATCCATGACAATGATATAAGATGCCATTCACTTCTGATTGTGCAACACATCTTCTGAAGAGGCCATCAGAACACCTCTTGAACAGATAAGGTTCATCCCAAAAGTAATGGGAAACATCTTTGAAGAACTTCTTCTTGTTGTATGCATCCAGATTTAGAGGCACATCACCTCCCACTAAGTAGTTCACAAGGTCTGCATACCAAGGTAACTCTCCTTCTTTCAGGCTTTTGGCTTCTTCAAGCTTTCTCCCCATTTGGTATCCCTTCTCTAGGATTTTGATCAACATTAGCTGCTCTTCAGGAAGAGAGTCGTCAATGGGGATGGTCTCTTCTATTCTCATCCTTGACAAGTGGTCTGCAACTCCATTTTCAATGCCTTTCTTGTCCACAATCTCCATGTCAAATTCTTGGAGAAGAAGTATCCATCTAAGAAGTCTTGGTTTGGTGTCTTTCTTAGCATAGATGTACCTTAATGCTGCATGATCAGTGTACACCACCACCTTAGATCCTACTAGGTAGCTTCTAAACTTCTCAAAGGCAAAGACAACAGCTAGAAGCTCCTTCTCAGTTGTTGCATACTTCACTTGAGTGTCATCCAAGGTCCTACTTGCATAGTAGATGACATGAAGTTTCTTGTCCTTCTTTTGCCCCAAAACTGCACCCACTGCATAATCACTTGCATCACACATGATCTCAAAAGGGAGATCCCAATCTGGTGCTTGCACTATAGGAGCACTCACAAGAGCTTCTTTGATCTTCAAGAATGCACTATGACACTCTTCATCAAATAAAAATTCAGCTTCTTTACACAGCAGTCTAGTGAGTGGCCTTGCAATCTTGGAGAAGTCTTTAATGACCCTTCTATAGAACCCCGCATGGCCTAAGAAACTCCTTATTCCTCTCACATTTCGTGGAGGCTCTAGACTCGCCATCACCTCAATCTTTGCTTTGTCCACTTCAATCCCATTTTCGGAAATTTTGTGCCCAAGCACAATGCCTTCTCTCACCATGAAATGACATTTCTCCCAGTTCAGCACCAGGTTTACATCCTCACACCTTTGAAGCACCCTGCAAAGATTTGACAAACACCCAGCAAAAGAGAGGTCATATACAGAAAAATCATCCATAAAGACCTCTACCATCTCTTCTATAAGATCAGAGAATATTGACATCATGCACCTTTGAAAGGTTGCTGGTGCATTACATAACTCAAATGGCATCCTTCGATATGCAAAGGTACCATAGGGGCATGTGAAAGTTGTTTTCTCCTGATCATTGGGGTGAATGGGTATTTGAAAGAACCCACTATACCCATCTAAGAAGCAATAAAATGGATGGTTTGCAAGTCTTTCCAGCATTTGATCAATGAATGGGAGAGGAAAATGATCTTTCCTTGAGGCTGAATTCAGTTTTCGATAATCAATACACATCATATGGCCGGTTATGGTTCTAGTTGGTATCAATTCATCTTTTTCATTTTTTACCACAGTTATTCCTCCTTTTTTTGGCACAACATGAACAGGTGAAACCCAAGTGCTATCCGAAATGGGATAAATAACTCCTGCATCTAGAAGTTTAATGATCTCTTTTTTCACTACTTCTTTCAAGTTTGGGTTTAATCTTCTTTGGTGTTCAATTAAAGTTAAAGATTCATTTTCTAGATAAATTCTATGTGTGCAAAGAGAAGGAGAGATTCCCTTGATGTCATCCAAAGAATAACCAATGGCTCTCCTAAACTTTTTCAGCTCATTCAAAAGTGAGGTTAACTCTTCCTCATTCAGATTTTCATTTACTATGACAGGGTAGGACGAATTTGGACCTAGGAAAGCATACCTTAGCCCTTGTGGAAGAGGTTTGAGTTCCACCCTTGGTGCCTTGAGTTCACACCAATCATCTTCAATGCTAGACTTACCATTGCTAGCAAACTTCTTATCATCTCTTTTAGTGTCTAAGGAACCAACATACTTAAACATAGAACCTCCATTGTTGTTATGCTGAAGCTCCATGAAGGTGTTTTCTCCTTGTAATGGTTTGTGTGAGTCCAGCAGCTTCAAGTATCCCATGCTTTCTTTATGTAGAAATCCATTCTCACCATACTCCTTGGTTAAAGCTACTTGGAGATGATCTTCCATGGCTAACTCTTCAAGATATTCATCAACTAATTGGTCCATGGTTTCAATCCAGAAAACTTGACCTTCAATGATAGGCTTCTTCAATGTGTCATTGATGTCATACTTGAGAACAAAGTCCTTTCCCAAGTGCAAGTCGATTTTCCCCTTCTTGACATCAATAATAGCCCCAGTTGTTGCTAAGAAAGGTCTCCCAAAGATGAGTGGATCTTTTGGTTCTTCATCCATCCTCAATACCACAAAGTCTGTGGGCACTTCAACATTCACAATCATGACTGGCAGGTCTTCAAGCAAACCCACAGGAAGTCTAACTGATCTATCAGCTAATACAAGGGAGATTCCACATTCCTTGTAGCGATTAAAGCCCAGTCTTTTAGCTACTGAAAGTGGCATCAGACTTACACTAGCTCCAAGGTCACACAAGCAATGGTTGAATGACAAAGGTCCCAAAGCACATGGCAGAGTAAAACTACCAGGATCACCAAGCTTCTTTGGGATGATGGTCTTTTGAATAATGGCACTACATTCATGAGTAAGAACCACCATACCTTGCAGCTCTTCAGTCCTCTCCATCACTGCATCTTTGAGAAACTTGGCATATTGAGGAACCAGCATGAATGCATCCATCAAAGGCATGGTTAGTTGAATCTCACTCATTTGCTTATCAAAGAGAGCTCTATACTTCTCCACCAATTGCTTCTTAAAGCGCCCAGGAAATGGAAGTTTTGGTTTGTATGGTGGTGGAACAAAGGAAATCTTCTTGTAAACAATAGTTTCCTCTCTTGGTTTCTCCCAAACTTTTTCTTTGCCTTCTCTTTGAACCAAAAAATCTTCAGCAATCACACTTTCATCATTTTGAAAGTTAACCTCCCCATCTTGTCTCTCAATGTCCTCATTGAGTTTGGTATGTGTGGCTGGTGGTTGTAGGACTCTCCCACTTCTCAATGTTACTGCATTGATGTACTCTCTAGGATTAGTCTCTGAATTTCCAGGGAGAGTACCTTGCTGCCTTGATGTTGTTGCCTTGCCCTTGTTTTCCATTTGCTGAAATTTGGAATTGAGGCTTTCTATCTTTGAGTTCAGCTCATTGTATGTAGAGTCCACCTTATTGTGTATTTCTGCCATCTTCTTGCTTAAGTCCATTGTTCCTTGTGCTTGGCCTTGTAGAATTTGCTGGAGCATATTCTTCATGTCCATATCTTGAGGAGCTAAAGGCTGTTGTTGTTGCTGTTGCACAAAACCAGGTGGATGTTGTAGTCTTTGCTGAAAGTTCCCTTGCACTCCTTGGTATTTTTGAAAGTTTCCTTGGTTCCCTTGGAAGTTGTTCTTTGGAGGGAAACCTTGGTGTTTGTTGTATGGCATAAAAGGCCTTTGTGGCGGAGCTTGGTTCTGTCCTTGTTGTGGGTAAAACTGATCTTGTGGGTTCTCCACATTGTTGTTTCTGTAGGAGAGGTTGTTNTGTGGGTAAAACTGATCTTGTGGGTTCTCCACATTGTTGTTTCTGTAGGAGAGGTTGTTGTTGTTGCTGTTCCTGTAGTTGTTGAAGCCCCTTTGAAATCCTTGCCCATTAACATAGTTGACCTCTTCTCTGAAATCCTCATTTTGTTCTTGATGAGGTCCATGGCTGTCTTCATAATCACCCACATAATGTACTGATTTTTGAGAAGCTTGGAGCAGCTTATCCATCTTGTCATTGAGGGCTTTCATTTCTCTTCTTCTTTGATCTTCAGTATCTCCTCCACCTCTTGATGATCTATCATAGTTTTCACTATAATTCCCATCACTTTGGGATAGGTTCTCCACCAGCTGAAGACCATCTTCTACCTCCTTCCCCAGGAAATTTCCATTGCTTGCAGTGTCTAGAAGCATGCGAAATTTAGGAAGCACACCTCTGTAGAGAGTGCTTAGTAGATACTCTTCAGAAAATCCATGGTGTGGACATTGCATGGTATAGCCCTTGAACCTTTCCCATGCTTCACATAAACTTTCATTGCTCCTTTGAGTGAAGCTAGAGATGTCATTTCTCAGCTTTGCAGTTCTTGAGTTGGAGAAAAACTTGGCCAAGAAGGACTTCTTGCATTGATCTCAAGAAGTGATAGAACCTTGTGGAAGTGTCTTCTCCCATAGGTGTGCTTTGTCCCCAAGAGAAAATGGGAACAATCTCAGCTTGAAATCATCCTCTAAAATCCCATTGATCTTTGTCATGCTGCAGATTCTATCAAACTCATCCAAGTGGTCCAAAGGATCTTCCATTGGTAGTCCATGAAACTTGTTGTTCTGCACCATAGAGATCAACCCACTTTTGATTTCGAAATTGTTGTTCTCAACTGGAGGAGGGATGATGCCTTGGCGATTGCCATGAGTGTTAGGTGCATCTCCAGCTCCAATATGACGTGGTTGTCTAGGTGGGTGCTGTGGCACTCTTGCTTCTTGAGCTCTTTGTTGCTGTTCAAGATAATGAGGTGGTGGTTGACCACCTGCTTCTTCCAGATTTTCCATGCCCAAGCGTGCTATATGGGCTGCTCTTTCTTGCTCTCTTCTTGCAAATGCTCTTCTACTTAGTCTATGAATGTTGTATATTGGTTCAACAAGATCTTCTTGTCCTCCAGACCTCAAGTTGATGCACCTATAGAGAGGAAAAACAGAGCATGGAAAAGAGATTAGTAATGAACTGAAAAATAAAACTTAGTCTCAAGAGGAATTAAAATCCTAATGCACAAAACAGAACCCAAATGGCAACAGCACCAAATTGATAACATGATTTTGCTAACAATTACTCAATCCTACTACACATGTCATTGTATTATTTGAGAATCAATCCATATGGGTTTGTTGTGACAAAAGGAATTCATAAAACTTCTTAATCTAAGCAAGTCTATTGAAGGTTTTGGTAACTGATTAGTAACATTAAACAAGAAAAATTACAAACTATCTTCAAGATAAGAAAAAACACAAAACAGAGTTTTTAAAGGGTTTTAGTAAACTAAGGAAAGATGAATCCAAGGTTATGGTATTGATTTTCAGGTGCTTAAGAGTGTAATCAATGATGCTATTCTACTCATATAAATGCTAATCCCCAAGCTTAGAACTTCAAGAATAGATTAAACCATTTTCATGGACTTAATCCTTTTATCACATTTCTAATCAAGAAAAACTTTCATTTGTGATCAAAGATGCAACAAGCATAAAGATTCAGTTCTAATATGCTAATAAACACCTTAGACAATCACTTTCATGAGCTAAGTATGAAAATCTCTTGCTTAATTGATCCAGGAATTTTACAAATCTTTTGGATGAGAAAATCCCCTAGAAATCTAATTCAACATGATCAAGGTTGAAATTAGCATTAAACACAGTAAGCAAGAAGGGATAAGGAAGAATTAACTCATAGACATCAAAAATAACACCCTAAACACCCTAAATCTAACCAACATTGGATTCTAAAGAACTACTCACAACTCATGATCAAACCGATAAAAACTTGTAAAAACTTGATAATAAGCATTAGAAAGAGTAAAGGGAAGAGATTAGAGAAGAAGAACTCTTGAATTGAAGTTTTTGATCCAAAGGTCTTGCAAATAAAATCACCCAATACAGAGAGAGTTTCTGGAAAAGTTTGGAAATAAAAAGTCAACTGCATAATGATGATCAACAGTATATTTTCGTCTTAAGTAAACAGAAAACGCGAGCTCATATCGGTGTGATCACACCGATATAGCAGACCGATATGGGTATCGGTGTGACCACACCGATACAGCGCACCGATACTGGCTCTTTTATGTCCTTTGCGAGTTTTGCTGCATGTTTTCCTTCTACTCTTCACCTTCTTGGCTTTATTGCTCATTCATCATCCTCCCAATAGCTTCCTCTAGCTCTAGAATAACTGAGAAACACTTCAAATGCAACATATATACAATCTTCTAAGCTAAGACTCACTAAACTCTAAAATGAATGCAATCTAGCCTAAAACTATCTAATGAATGCATCTATGGATGAAAAACTATCTTATATGAGTGATAAAAATATGCTAAAATGAGAGACTATCAAGAGACACACAATTCCAGAGAGCTCTGATGAATCAGAGAATGATGATTTGGTTGTGAAAAAAAAAATTGGGGAAGAAGAAGGGAGATATGTTAGCTTTAGGAACGAAGTTTTATACAGGCTATCATTCCAAACAAGCTGTGATAGACTATGCATTGAGCAAGGGAAGGAATATCAGACAAGATAGATGGGATAAGAATAAGCTTTCCTATAGATGTGGCATTGCTGGAAAATGCAAATGGAGGGTGTATTGCTCCTATGATAAAAATAAGTCAGATGTGGATTGTGAAGACAAGGTATGAGTCTCACAGTTGCAATTGGAATGGGAAATGCAAACTATTAAAGAGTCCAGTGATTGCAAAAATTTTCGTGGACAAATTGAGGGTAAACCGAATTGTATGTCTGAAAACATTCAAGACCTTATCAAGTAGAATTGGAAAATAGTTAGTACAAGGAATCAGTGTCAGAAAGGTAGACTTTTAGCATTGAAGTGGCTGGACAGGGAGTACAAGGAACAGTATGCTCATCTCCGTGGGTATGCAGAAGAAATAATTTTTACAAATCCGGGATCAACTGCAATAGTGGATACATATACTAACGCGGCTGGTGAAGATGTGTTTGACAGGTTCTATGTTTGTATAGCAAGCCTCAAATACAGTTGGGGTTCGTCTTGTCGTCCAATTATTGGTCTTGATGGCACATTTTTGAAAGCTACTGTCAAAGGAGTATTGCTTACTGCTGTTGGACATGATGCAAGCAATCAGATTTATCCCATTGCTTGGGCAGTGAAACAAAAAGAGAATGGGCCAAACTGGTCATGGTTTTGCGTTTGGTTCAATAATTAAATGGGCAATCACAATTTTCTAATCGTGATTTTGTTAATTTGATCGTGATTTGGAAATTTTAACGTCGCAGGTGGAATCGAGCAGAGTAAAATAGTTTGGGGGGATCGATGATTAAATGTCATAACACAGGGGAAAAATCAAGAAGTTAAAAGTTCAGGGGGAATTAGGCAGAACATGTACTATAGAAGGGGTTTTAAGCAGCCAACCCTAATATTTGTTCCATTACGAAATCAAAACTGTAAACAAAAGTTAAAAAGTCACGAAAAAGAAGCATGGGAACATGGAAAACACGCACACAAACAAACATATCTTTTTCTTAATTTTGAGAATTTTGCACTGGTTCGGAAACCACTTCCAAAATTCTCCACTGTTGAAACAAAATATATATATATAAGTGAAATGATCAGAACCGTTGGGTTAATATTTTTTGTGTGTGTAACAACATCTTATATTATTAAACTAGGTAGGAACATGCGTCATATGTAGGGTGAGATATCTATTGCTTTAATCGTTGGCTTCATCTCTCACTCTCTCCGACGAACTCGGCGGCTTCACTCTCTCCGACAAACCCGTCGGCCTCGATTGATGCTTGCTTCTCTCTCAAGTGAGCTTCTCCTCTCTCTCTCTTCTTCTCATTGCAATTTTCGGCTTTAGATGGATTCTGAGTTTTGCTTTCTTCTGGGTTTATGTTGCTTATGGGTTTTGCTTTTGTAGTCATTTAGATCCAAATCGAAGCAGAATATGTATCTATGTTTAGATATATCGTTCTTCCTCTTTCAGGGTAAATGGGCAATTTTCCATTTTTTATTTTATAGAAGTAGTTGATCTCGTTGAAGCGTGAAGCCAAGCTGAAAGGAGGTTTCTACGTTGACCCTGAAGCTAAGTTGTTGTTAATCATCCGTATTTGTTGGTATGTTTGCTGTTTGTGTGAGTTTTGGCATTTCCAAAGAGATGATAAGTTGTTTTCCTATCTTTCTGTTCGTTGAATTTGCAGTATCAATGCTATTGACCCGAAGACAAAGAAGATTTGCAGCTCTTGCATTTGAGACAGGTTTGTCTACAGGTTTCTTCTTCATTCTATGAGTCTTTTGATGGATTCTCGTTTATTGGTTTTAGGTTTAGCACCTAAGAGTTAGTTATTGACCCGAAGACAAAGAAGATTTGCAGCTCTTGCATTTGAGACAGGTTAGTCTCTTGTCTTCCTTTCTAGGTTGTTCTGTACAGATGCTAGAGTCGATTACAGATGATGGTGAAGCCTAGGATCTTAACTCGTGTTTCTTAATGATTCTGGTTATAATCACTTTATCATGAATTATGTTGATTCAGTTTCAGTTTCAGTTTAGGGTGATGAATCTTCACTCGTGTTTGTGTTAAGATAAAGAGCTTTATCATGATTCATTCATTGCTAAGTACAAATTGATAAGATCCAAACCTGTGAACTCAACCTTGGCTTTGACATCACAAACTATGTCTCGTGTTTTTTTCTCTCATGTATACTGTTGTCTAAATTATGCATATGCAGATCAATCACAACGTAATCCAATACGTTTACTTTATTAATTAGATAATAGTATAAGTACAAAAGATTACAAACAAAAAACTCACTTGATGATTTCTCCTCTTTGCTTGTTTAAACAGAGAAACGTTTGACAGAGACTTGCAGAAGCAATCTCCTAAGACAGAATTTCACCCCTACGGTGGTGTATGTAGCTTTAGTGGGCTTCTATCTTGCATGATACAACTATCATCTCTGAATTGACACCTTACAGAGACCCTTGCAAACTCTATTTTGAGATTCTCAGATACTGGTTCAAAGAAGAAGAAGATTAGAATCAATTCCAATCTCTTTCTCCTTCGTCTCTCTTTTTGTAAAAATGTTTCTCTCTGACTTTCGTCTCTCTTCTCTCGTCCTCCTCTTCGTGATGGTGTTTTAAATATATAAATAATGATCCAAGCGATGCTTCTCATATATCAATCAGTGCTTTTGACAACCGAACATGACTTTTCGTAAGCGACACACACGTAACTGATGAGGCGTCTATATAATTATGTAAGCTCTAATAATATTTACATAAGCAAGACAATATGTTTATTTATTTACAAATAAACACAAACAATACCCCACATTTTCCATTCAAACTTAACAATACCCCACATTTGAATAGAAAATAAGAACCACAATTCTGAGGAATTCGAATCAATATGCATCAGTGAAGGTGTCTTTTGGACTTGAACCTTCCCTTGTAATCACTTATCAGATTTACTTGTGGGTAGTGAACTATAGTCTTGAACTAATCACGTTTGATAGTAAACCGAGACAACAAGTGAAACACATATATCATCAGCTCATTTCAAGTTTATACGGTTGTGTTCATTTCGGTCCTGAACATAATCCCATCTTTGTGAGAGCTCTAGAGAATCTAGCCATATCATTCTCATAGGTGCGACCACTACACCACTCTCATATAGGTAACATTTATTAAGAATAGTCCATTGATATGCTCTCAAATTTACCCTAGAGCTACTCTCTCAAATTAAGAGATCACTGTAGTATTTAGGGATCGAATCCACAGGGAACGGATAGTCACACAACGAGCTTCTAATTTCGAATTAAGCTAAGAAGAATTAATTAAAAGTAAAAGACAGCGAATAATTAAAACCGGTGTAAGTTCAGAAGACGAAACGCTAGGTTCAGGGAAATTCTCAGGTGAATCCTAATTGTAGATCTAGACAGAATGTTAGGAATTATGAAGAACCGTTCTTGAACTTGAAACACTAATGTAAAATCAACCAACTTTCGCAAATCCTATCGATTCAGACAAGCATTAATAATAGGTTCAATTGTTCACAAAACCCTAAACCAAATCTCTTTGCGAATAGGTATTTTGCTCATCTAACATTAGTTCAGGCAATCAATAATACTCTCGCATCTATTAATTAACCTAAGATCAGATTCTAGGTCGCGAAGCTAGAATAAGCATTAAACACAAATCCAGATGAAGAACTCTAATGATTTTATCCTAACAATTTAATTCGACCTAACAATTCATCAATCACCTTTGAAAAACCCTAAACCTAACAAGCAAACTACTCAGACATGATCAATGAAACAGAAATCATTATTTGAATAGAAAGCATAAAAGAAATCAATAGAAGAAAATAAAGGAGTTCCAAATTTGCTCTAAAGGAGTCAAATTCTTCTCTCCAAAAACCTAAACTTCTATGATTCTTAAAGTATGAGATTATGCCTAAACAATGGCTGAAAAACTATATTTATAGGCCTAGGTTCGCATCTTCAATTCCTTGAAAGATTAGGAAAAGTCTTGGAGATTTCCTTTTCTTCAAAAACTGGAAATTTCTTGCTTCTGGAAATTTCTTGCTTCTGGAAATTGGAAATCCCGGTGTCGATCGACACTCATCGTGTTTCTTCAATCCGACTTCATTCCACTAAGCTCCAAAATGTATCCAAATCTTCAATTTATCTCCAATTGTACCTGAACCTGTAAAGACTCTATATAGACTCGAAAATAGCCAAAAGACTCTATAAAAACACTTATATCATGGTCTAAAAATGGGTAAAAACCATGATATATCATCCATTCTATCCCACTTTAGAAAGATATTAATGTTATTAAGAATAGATATTCATCCCTTAATTCGTCAATGGAAACACATTTGACTCCATAGGAATGAGAAATGTGTATTTCTCCCTTGAGTCTTCCTCAGCTAGTTTTCCTCTTGAACCTAGACGATGGGATCTCCAATGTTGCTAGGTAAGGTTTCCACCAAGTGGTGACTCATTGTCTTGACTTTAAACCCATCCCCCTCGAAGTGAATACGACTTGCTCTTTTGGTAGACCTTTAGTCAAAGGATCAGCTAAGTTTTCCTTTGATCTAATATAATCCAATGCTATCACTCCATTGGAAAGCAATTGTCGTATTGTGGCATGTCTCCGGCGAATATGTCTTTACTTGCCATTATAAATATATTTTGCCCTCTATTTAACGCAGCCATACTGTCACAATGAATACTTAGTGCAGTAAACTTTGGCCACAATGGAATATCTTCCATAAAATTTCTAAGCCATTCGGCTTCTTCTGCAGCCTTATCTAATACGATAAATTCAGATTCCATTGTAGAACGTGCAATACATGTTTGTTTAGATGATTTCCAAGAGATGGCACTACCACCAAGTGTAAACACGTAACCACTTGTGGATTTATTATCCGTACTTCCAGATATCCAATTTGCATCATTATATCCTTCTAAAACAGGAGGAAATCTCGAGAAATATAGACCATGATTCATAGTATGCTTTAAGTATCTTAATACTCTAATCAAAGCATTCCAATGTTCTCCATTTGGATTACTTGAATATCGACTTAATCGACTCAAAGAGTAAGACAAATCTGGTCTTGTACAATTTGTAATATACACGAGAATTCCAACTATTTGTGTGTATTTCAATTGAGACACACTTTCACCTTCATTATTTGAAAGCTTACATGTCGGATAAAACGGAGTAACTACCGGTCTATCATCAAAATGACCAAATTTCTTCTAAACTTTCTCAATGTAATGGGATTGAGTAAGTGAATACCCATTTGGTTCTCGTTTAATTAAAATACCAAGAATTATATCAGCCACTCCCATATCTTTCATTTCGGAATTTTCACTCAGCATCTTCTTTGTGGCACTAATAATGTCTTTACTAGTTCCCATTATCAACATATCATCTACATATAGACATACAATGATCGTATCCTTTTTGGTTTCCTTAATGTACACACACTTGTCACATTCATTTATCGAAAAACCATACGACTTCATTGTTTCGTCAAACTTCTCATGCCATTGTTTTGGCACTTGCTTAAGTCCATACAAAGTCTTTCTACGCTTACAAACTTTCTTCTCTTTACCTTTGACTATAAAGCCTTCAGGTTGTTCCATATACATTTCTTCATCTAATTCACCATTTAGGAATGCCGTTTTAACATCCATTTGATGAATTTCTAGATTATATATGGCAGCAATTGCTATTAGCAATCTGATCGAAGTGATTCTTCTCACCGGAGAGTGTGTATCAAAGAAATCAAGACCTTCCTTTTGACGAAATCCTTTCGCCACTAGTCTCGCTTTATATTTCTCAATCGTTCCATCCAGTCGTAACTTCTTTGTGAATAGCCATTTATATCCAATTGGTTTATTTCATGGTGGTAAATCAACCAATTCCCATGTATGATTACTCAATATTGATTCAATTTCACTTTGAATTGCTTCTTTCCAATATAGTGCTTCCGAAGATTCCATAGCAGCCTTATAAGTTTGAGGTTCACATTCACTCAAATACGTCATGAAATCTGTACCAAAGTCTTTAGGCATTCTCGCCCTTTTACTTCTTCTTGGTTCAATGTCTTTTTCTTGAACCTCTGAGGCTGTTTCATCAATCTCACGTATACGTTTAGTACTCGTATTTCTTGTGTCTTTGTAAGGAAATATATCCTCAAAGAACTCAGCCTCATTGGATTCAATAATCGTATTTACCTTTACCTCAGCATTATTAGATTTATGAACTAAGAATCTATAAGCTGCACTATTATCCGCATGACCGATGTAACCAACAATCCACTGTTTTTGGTCCGATAACGGTTCTTTTTGGTAACGGTATTTGAACCTTTGCAAGACAACCCCACACTTCAATATTTTTGTATGAAGGGGTTTTATTCTTCCACATCTCGTATGGAGTTTGATCACTCTTCTTAAGAGGAATCTTGTTCAATATAGAATTTGCCGTGAGAATCGCTTCACCCCATAAGCTTAATGGTGCACCTGAATCGTTTAACATGGAATTCATCATCTCTTTAAGAGTTCTATTTTTTCTCTCAGCAACTCCGTTTTGCATTGGAGTATAAGGAGCCGTAGTTTGATGAATGATTCCATGAGTAGAACAAAAATCTGAGAATTCATTTGATTTGTATTCTCCACCACGATCTGTTCTAAGAATCTTTATCTTCTTATCTAATTGATTTTCGACTTCTGCTTTGAATTTCTTAAACATATTCAAAGCCTCATCTTTTGATTCAATCAAATAGATATGGCAAAACTTACTATAATCATCAATGAAAGAAATATAATAATTCTTTCTTCCACGACTTGGAGTTGATTGAAAATCACATAAATCACTATGTATCAATCCAAGTAAGTCATTTGATTTTTCCACAGATTTGTAAGAGTGCCGTGAATATTTTGATTCCACACATACTGCACATTTGCTTCTATTAGCGTGAAAAAGATTGTGTTTTGGCAACAATCCTATATTCATCATTCTACGTAAAGAATAATAATTGACATGTCCCATTCTTGCATGCCATAATTCACATAAATCACGTGAGTCAATCAAATAATTAGAAGCAGAGCTATTGCCTGCGATTTTATTAATGATTGGTACAACATTCAGTTTGAACAGACCATCACACAAATAACCTTTTCCTACATACATCCCACCCTTAGTGAGGACAACCTTATCAGATTCAAATACAATCTTAAAGCCTTTGTTGCTAAGAAGTGAACCCGAAATCAGATTCTTTCGAATCTCAAGTACATGGAGCACGTTTGTGAGTGCAAGTTCCTTCTCGAAAGTGAATTTTAAAACCACTTTCCCTTTCCCTTCAATGGCCGCAGTGCTGGCGTTTCCCATGTAAAGCTTTTCTCCACAAGACCCTTGCTCATATGTTGAAAACATACTCCAGTCAGAGCATACATGTTTCTTTGCATCAGTGTCAATCCACCAATCATTGGAGTTGTCACCATATTTTCCTCAGAAACAACCACAACGAACTGATTTTCGGCAAGGTTGACATTGTTAGCGTCTCTACCCGATTTCCCTTCCTTTTTATGGCGGCAGTCCATGGCCCTATGTCCAGGCTTTCCAGACACCCAACAAGCACCTTGTGGGTTCTTTTGAAGATAGAACCCTTTGCCAAAATGAAAGATTTCTTAATCTTTTTATTATTCTTCTATCCCTTAACTTTGACGTTGTTTCCCTCAACTACGTTGGCCCTTGCTTCCATAGAAGAGAATTCAGATTTCTCATTCTTACGGTTTTCTTCTTCAACACGAAGCTTCAGAATTAACTGCTCCAGACTCATATCTTCACGGATATGCTTCAGATGGGTCTTAAAATCTTTCCAGGTTGGTGGCAATTTTTCAATAATGGATGAAACTAGGAAAGTTTCATTCAGCCCCATTCCTTCATCTTTCAGTTCGTGAGCAGTAATTTGAATTTCTTCCACTTGTTTCACCACAGAGATTGCATCGTTCATCTTAAAATTCAGAAAGTTTTCCACGATGAATTTCTTAGCGCTCGCGACTTTGGACTTGTACTTCTTCTCCAACGATTCCCATAGCTCTTTCGGAGATATGAATATTTGATAAACATCATAGAGGAAATCGTCCAAGGCATTCAGAATGTAATTCTTACACAGAAACTCGTTTTGTGTCCATGCCACTGGTGCTTTGATGACCACATCAGGAGCTTTGATGACCACATCAGGAATGTCGCCTTCAACAGGTAATTCTGGTCCGTCCGAAGTCAAGCATTGTGCCAGATTCAATGTTGTGAGATAGAACAACATCTTTTGCTGCCATCTTTTGAAATCCACGCCTCAGAAAACAAAAGGCTTCTTGATGTGATTTTTCACATTCGCAGCAGATTGATCCATCTATCAATTTCAAAAAACAAAAAAAATTTCTGTCTTAGATTGTTGTCTAAATTATGCAGATGCAGATCAATCACAACGTAATCCAATACGTTTACTTTATTAATTAGATAATAGTATAAGTACAATAGATTACAAACAAAAAAACTAACTTGATGATTTCTCCTATTTGCTTGTTTAAACAGAGAAACGTTTGACAGAGGCTTGCATAAGCAATCTCCTAAGACAGAATTTCACCCCTACGGTGGTGTATGTAGCTTCAGTGGGCCTCTATCTTGCAGGATACAATTATCAATCTCTGAATTGACACTTTACAGAGACCCTTGAAAACTCTATTTTGAGATTCTCAGATGCTGGTTCAAAGAAGAAGAAGATTAGAATCAATTCCAATCTATTTCTCCTTCGTCTATCTTTTTGTAATGTTTCTCTCTGACTTTCGTCTCTCTTCTCTCGTACTCCTCTTCGTGATAGTGTCTTAAATATATATATAATGATCCAAGCGATGCTTCTCATATATCAATCGGTGCTTTTGACAACCGAACATGACTTTTCGTAAGCGACACACACGTAACTTATGAGGTGTCTATATAATTATGTAAGCTCTAATAATATTTACATAATCAAGAAAATATGTATATATATTTACAAATAAACACCAACGATACCCCACATTTTCCATTCAAACTTAACATATACAATATATGGCTTAACCTTACATTGTATTCCCGATCTTGCTTCATGTTCACTTCAACTAATATTGTCTCTTCTTTGTTTATGTTGTAAGATCTCCTCTAATGTTGTGAATTTGTTGGGTGTGATTACTTCTTGTAGATAGTTGCTTGCACTTCTTCACTGTTACAATGACATTCATCCCTTGTACTGATGTGAGTATCTTCCCCTCTAAACTCATATTTTACTAACTGATTTTCTGAATTTTAGATTGATTTTTTTACAAAAACATATGTATGTGTCTTCAACTAAGAATCTTGATTGGAGTGATGAGCAAACCCATTTCTATCTTCAACTAAGAATTGATGAGAAACTGAAATAAAATATAAGAAATTAGATTGTGAATGAAACTGTGAGACGGTCAATTATAGATACAAGTGCACAAGAGTGTTGCATATATTTGATGGCGCCCATAATCGAATTGCAAGTCGAGCGGAATTTATGTCATCTCTAATGATGATATCTGTGAGCAGCAACAAAGGTAAGTCAAACAGGTTCGTGACTAACATTGCATGCTTGTCAAACCCATATCCTTTGATAGATGCAGCTCTCTTGTTATTCATTGTGTTCTGCATTTGCATATGACATCTAATAATAGAGTAAGATACAATCTATTTTTGTGAGTCTACCAGTTACTACTTAGATGCTATACGTTTACAAACTACAGGGTGCATCGATTGCATATCATGTGTGGGTTGGATTCATAAAACTAAGGTGATTCCAGATGTGGGTTTGATTCACTTTTGTCCAAGATTAGGCAATAATTAGGCAAGGTGTTGGAGTAGATAAAGAACCCAAAAAAATCAAGTCACACCATTAACAATCATTGTCCAACACACAACAACAACATCCTAACTATAACACATTCAACCAGAGATCCTCTCTCTTCATATGGAACAAATGATCTCTTTACCATCTAAGTAAGCGCAGAGCTTTTTAATCAGAATATGCGATTTCTCACATTCCCCGAGTTTTGTGTTGAATTCTGTCCTATGCGTTGTCTCGTCGGTCACCGACTAATCTATCGTCGATGAGCTAAAATTGTCCCCATGAATTTTTGAAGGTCTCTTGCTTTGATCACAGTTATTGTTTAATTGAAGGAACTAGGTATATATCCGCGCTACGCAGCGGAATTATTTTTGTTTCTAATGATTTAGTATAAATTTTGTTTACAATTTTTAGTCTGGTATGAAGATCCACTAAAGCAGCAAAAAAAGAGTTTTAAGTCTCCTCAAGTAGATTATGTAGTTGTAAATGCGCTCTAATCATCTTGTTATACAAATTCTTTTATCAAGTTATATTAAATTTGAATTGGTCATCTATCTACAATATCTTGTCGAACGTAGATACTTGTAAAATATTAATCTCTTCATTCCTAAATCAAACAAATTGATTAAAGATTAAACTCCTTTTCGCATTGCTTTGATGTTATTCCATGTTTCTCGTATCTCATAATTTGTTACTGAAAGGAACTTCGTCAATAGAAGAATTCTCTTCATGCTTTTTAATTCTTTATATCTCTATATCCATCTACATCTCACTCATAGTTAGTGTTTGTATTCCAAAATTTCATCGATGGTTTAATGATGACGAGAATTTTACTGATTTCCGCACTACTCCCCTTATGAATGCATTTTCATTTTTTATTTTCTAAATGTATGTTGCTTTAGTTTTAGTAAGAAAAAAATTCTGTGAGCAAATGCATTAAGATTTTAAAATTATTCACAATTATGACTTACGTACTAAAGTATATTTATATATCCAAATGAATATCTAATTTGACGGCTAAAATATGAAGAATGAAGCATTCCTTTTTCTATAAACCATCTCTTTGTGTTTACCATTCATAGAGTTCTTTTAAAATAGCATTTTCATAAAATTCATTGTAAAATTATAATTGATATGTAAAGACATAAACCTACGTACTTCTATAGCTAGAAAAATATATGATTTACAAATCCAAATGAAAATTATCTCTAATAATTGGTTTGCCTTGGACAAAAAAGAAGAAGCAAAACTGATGCCAAATAATGTTGTTATATTAAGAGCAACGACTGATGGATTTAGTTCACAAAGACATGAAAGAGTGTACCATTGACCATTATTTTGTTTGTTTCTTTAGGTACAATAAGGACGCCCAAGATTTACGAACATACTTACATTCACATCGAGTATTTAACTAAAAAGCTCGGTACTCTTCTTAAAATTGATATCATAATTCGGAAAACTAAGTTGTAACTTTCTTTCTTCTGTATAACTTTGTATTGTGCTTTAAAGAGCATCTCCATATATATATGAAAAACGCTCGTGTCTTGTACAATGAAAAATGGTGTTAAGTTAAGATCTCCATGTAATTTTGTGAAACTACCATTGGCTACAAGTGGGTAACAAAGAAATGGTCCTCTTTACCTGAGAACCAAACATAAGGGAAAACAATGTGCCATATGGAGACAAAATGTGAAGCATAAGAAATATTGAAGCTACGTAATTTAATTGAGGCAAGAGCAGCACGTTGATGGGGTGATACATACAAGAGCAGAAGGATCAAAAGCAGAGCAATTCAATGCAAACGTAAAACATAGATATATCTTAAGTTTGTTGAAAAAATCTGAACCGTGTAGAAATGAGAAACTCGACGTAGGGGTACTTTGACAGAGCAGGTGTCATGCAATCTTGCTTCTGATTGTTTGACATATGTCCATGATTCTGAGACACATAAGGCCATGATTCTGAGCAGTAAATGCACATATTACGATGTTTTCTCACTTCATAAACGGCAGCCTGCACAAGGAGATGTATGATTCTCTTGACATTAGGTACTTGGATCTTCCTCACGACCGCTCTAAGTCTCTAACCTTTGTCGATTAGTTCTCTCTGTTTTGTTCCTTGAAAATCTCAATACAAAATCTTATTATTGACACATAAAGCACTTTCACCAAGATGACAAATAAGATTTCAAAGACAAAGCCACATGGAAATGACATACTCTAATATTCTATTAAACGAAGTTAGAAAAAAGAACACCAACAGAACATCCTTGTTAGATCTATAGATAAATTAAGTAGAAATTTATTTATTGTTACAATATTATCAAATGGTTTGAGGTTTACCTCGGCATGATGCCATGAATTCAAACTTGCCATCCTCGTCAATCATTCTTTGGAGTCGAACTACATTTTCATAGCCAAGAGATCACATTTTATTAGTAATGCATTTGGTTTTTAAATGGAAGACTTGCTTACTTTGTATATTATTATGATGTACAACAGGAATTCCATAACAGATACTGAACGTACTTTATAGCAGAATAAAAAATAGACAAACTGCGCAGGATTGTTAAAGAAACATGCAAGTCTTAATTGGAATAAATTAATTCTGAGATGTCTGCAAAATGGGAGATTGCAATCATTATGTGCAAAAAAGATTAGGAATGATTTCACCATGTACTTGTTGCAAGCAATACGAGCAGCCTCGACACGTTTTCCTTCTCCCATGAAACCAAATGGACACAGAAAGGGAACTCATTGACTCCTTTATTCTTCATACCAACATCCTGATTTTTGGATCTGGAACACCACGGATGTATCTGGATTTCGGGTATGGCTTACCCTTGATCTGACGGTAACATCTCGCAGGTCCTAGAAACACAAAAACCACGCATTTGATACCATAAGTTGAAGATCGGCTTGTCAATGGCAACACATAAACAGAATTCCAAATCTCAAACTAACCAAAACCTAGCGATTTCATATGGAAACACAACACATAGATTTAGCAAAAACACAATTGAAAACAAGGATTATCTGGGGAATGAACTGGAACCTGCAAACCCCCAAAATTAGAAGTCTTGCGATATTTCAATTTGATAATCATGCTCGAGTCTAAACAAAACCAAACTAAAACCCAGATTGCCGAACTATTCCAAAAGTCCTCGATGGTCGGGAAAATAAGCACGGTCGCAACGAAATTCTCCAAGTCGTATGCTTCATTTGACATAAGGATTACCGAATCAGAATGAGGAACGGCGGATTTGCTCGATTCGTCTACGTCTCCGTATTCTCTAAACAATTGAAGTAGCTGTTGTGTATAAATAAAATATTCTGATTGGTTTTTTATTTTGCTGAGGTGTCAGCTTCTCATAACACAAAAAAGCTGAGGTGTCAACACCAGGAGAGACTCTTTTGTTATTATAGTATTGATTAGTCGCAACTCAAAATATACTACTCCTTATGTTTTTTATTAATAGATTTTTAGGAATTTTACACATTGAAAAATGTTTCGAAATGACTCTTATAACCTGATTTTTATTAAATACTACTTAAGTTTTATCTTTAAATTATAAATATTATAGGGGTAAATTAGATAAAAAGAGCAATTACTACACCTAGAATCAAAGCAGAAGGGGAGCCCGCTCATTGATTGGATATTTCATTCATACTTATATTTGAATGAGATAAGTAATTGATTTTAGAGTAATACCCTAAAATCGATTAAAATGCTGCTCCCGAATTCGTACCCAAATCTTTTAGATGAATCCATTTGGGAATATGTTTCTATGTTGACAAAGTAGTAAAATACTGAACGTTACCTATATATAATGAATATCTTTTACGGATTTCCTCTTCATTGGCTTCTCATCTACTTTTAATAAACTAGTTCATTTCTCCAAATGAAATACTTCCGTTACTTACGCATGAAACCTGGTTCTTTGTCTTGATGACAATTACACGATGAGCACAACCATATAGCTGCTTGTGTCCAAATGGTTGCACATACACGGCTCATTCCTAATAGACGAATATTAGATTTGATTCTTATAAATTTTGGTCAACTCAAGAGCCAATATGATCAAGCCACATACCGACTTTTCTAAATCGAGTCTATTACATTTATAGATGATCTTCAACTACTCAAATATGATATTTGTGCGATAAAATGCGCTTTTGGAAGACAAAGCAACCATGGATAAATCTTGAAACTGTCTATATACAAAAAAACTCACAAATTCTTTAGTATACCAAAACAGAGCTATAATGAAGATTTGATTGATTATTTATTTATGTTGCTAAATTTTATTTTTTTAGTGTTTTAGATGATATACTTTATATTTTTCATATGTTTTTAATAAAGAAAAGATTGAATTTGGGTATAATATCAATGTTTTCATTGCTTTTTGTAGTTTTGAGAGACTTTTTCAGAAAATATGAATGTTTCGGGCAAAAAGAAGTTGGATTTAAATATTTTGAAGATTGGACAGATTTCAGGAGCCATATGTTTTGCATCAGATGGAGGACTTCCAATGGTGGGATTTTGCTCAAATTTGACGCAAAAATATCTAAGGATGTTAAATTTCATCTCCAATTGGTTTGAACTCGATCAGACGGTTGGATTGAGAGTTGTGCTGAAAATACTGAAAACTAGTCCGTTTGGCATTGAAATGGAGCACAAGCAGAAGACTTGGATCTGTTTGACCATAGTGATCGACCGAACATGGATAAAACACTCGGTCGATCACATCTCTCAAGAATTCCTGAGACATTTGATCGAGTGCTCGTTTGATCAAACATGGGTAATGTTCGTCCGAACCGCTACCATGTTTGATCGGACACCTCTTCAGTAATTTTCGTCCAAATCATCAAAGAATTCCCCCTATCCACCTCTATACTCTATATAATCATCAAAGGATCATAAAAATAGGAAGAAACAATCCATTAAACAGCCACCAAAAAGTTATTGTTCTTAGTTCTTTGTTTTGATACTTTATTTCTCTATTGCTTTTGGGAGAAGATTTCAATCCTTTATTCATCACAAAAGTTGTTTTCAAAACCCTATTCTATTACGCTATTCATAAGATGTTTTTAATTGCTATTTATGTTATTATCCTTACCGATTGAATAGTTCGTTTGGTGGGAATATGAGTTTGGTAGATAGATTTCGTTTAGGGTGGCACATTCGCTAGCTTGATGTAATTATCTGTCTTGTCATGATCTTAATGCAATGTTGCTAAATTGATCACTTAGCACTGATATAGGAAAGTCATCGCTCGCAAAACTTTGTTGATTGACCCGAATTGGATTAGATATGCTATATCTATAGAACGTGAAAACTGATTTTATACATCATTTACTAAGAATATTAAACTCGTATTTGCATCACTATGTTGTTAGATTTATTTGGCATAATGTAGTATGATTTAGATTCAATAGGATAAATTGATCACTTAGCACTGATATAGGAAAGTCATTGCTCGCAAAACTTAGTTGATTGATCCGAATTGGATTAGATATGCTATATCTATAGAACGTGAAAACTAATTTTATACATCATTTAGTGAGAATATTAAACTCGTATTTGCATCACTGTGTTATTAGTGATATGTCTATATTTTGCATCATTCTAGCATCCTTTAAGCATAAGTTTCTCATCATTTAGAGTCTAAAGTAGCATCATTGTGTTGCATTGTATCATTTAGAGTCCTAGGGTCTTTTGCATGGTTCTTTGCATACTTTGTTGCATATTGGTACCATAATCAGGTGAAAAAGGAGGCTTTGGAGATGAGGATGGAGTTGGAGGGTGATGCTAGCTACTTGGAATGGCAAGAAGTAGCAAGGAGAAGGAAGCAGACGATTTCTGAAGATGGATCGACGAACCAGATCGGCGAAGGTCGTCGATCCACAAATCCAGAAAATTTGGATCGGTGAGTCTTCGTCGATCCATGTCACCGATCCGTGCTCCTGGAAATTTGGATCGGTGAGTCTTCGTCGATCCATGTCACCGATCCGTGCTCCTGGAAATATGGATCGGTGAGTCTTCGTCGATCCGGTACGTCGATCCGTGCTCCTGGATTTGTGGATCGACGACCTTCGCCGATCTGGTTCGTCGATCCATCTTCAGAAATCGTCTGCTTCCTTCTCCTTGCTCCTTCTTGCCATTCCAAGTAGCTAGCATCACCCTCCAACTCCATCCTCATCTCCAAAGCCTCCTTTTTCACCTGATTATGGTANTTTATTAATAGATTTTTAGGAATTTTACACATTGAAAAATGTTTCGAAATGACTCTTATAACCTGATTTTTATTAAATACTACTTAAGTTTTATCTTTAAATTATAAATATTATAGGGGTAAATTAGATAAAAAGAGCAATTACTACACCTAGAATCAAAGCAGAAGGGGAGCCCGCTCATTGATTGGATATTTCATTCATACTTATATTTGAATGAGATAAGTAATTGATTTTAGAGTAATACCCTAAAATCGATTAAAATGCTGCTCCCGAATTCGTACCCAAATCTTTTAGATGAATCCATTTGGGAATATGTTTCTATGTTGACAAAGTAGTAAAATACTGAACGTTACCTATATATAATGAATATCTTTTACGGATTTCCTCTTCATTGGCTTCTCATCTACTTTTAATAAACTAGTTCATTTCTCCAAATGAAATACTTCCGTTACTTACGCATGAAACCTGGTTCTTTGTCTTGATGACAATTACACGATGAGCACAACCATATAGCTGCTTGTGTCCAAATGGTTGCACATACACGGCTCATTCCTAATAGACGAATATTAGATTTGATTCTTATAAATTTTGGTCAACTCAAGAGCCAATATGATCAAGCCACATACCGACTTTTCTAAATCGAGTCTATTACATTTATAGATGATCTTCAACTACTCAAATATGATATTTGTGCGATAAAATGCGCTTTTGGAAGACAAAGCAACCATGGATAAATCTTGAAACTGTCTATATACAAAAAAACTCACAAATTCTTTAGTATACCAAAACAGAGCTATAATGAAGATTTGATTGATTATTTATTTATGTTGCTAAATTTTATTTTTTTAGTGTTTTAGATGATATACTTTATATTTTTCATATGTTTTTAATAAAGAAAAGATTGAATTTGGGTATAATATCAATGTTTTCATTGCTTTTTGTAGTTTTGAGAGACTTTTTCAGAAAATATGAATGTTTCGGGCAAAAAGAAGTTGGATTTAAATATTTTGAAGATTGGACAGATTTCAGGAGCCATATGTTTTGCATCAGATGGAGGACTTCCAATGGTGGGATTTTGCTCAAATTTGACGCAAAAATATCTAAGGATGTTAAATTTCATCTCCAATTGGTTTGAACTCGATCAGACGGTTGGATTGAGAGTTGTGCTGAAAATACTGAAAACTAGTCCGTTTGGCATTGAAATGGAGCACAAGCAGAAGACTTGGATCTGTTTGACCATAGTGATCGACCGAACATGGATAAAACACTCGGTCGATCACATCTCTCAAGAATTCCTGAGACATTTGATCGAGTGCTCGTTTGATCAAACATGGGTAATGTTCGTCCGAACCGCTACCATGTTTGATCGGACACCTCTTCAGTAATTTTCGTCCAAATCATCAAAGAATTCCCCCTATCCACCTCTATACTCTATATAATCATCAAAGGATCATAAAAATAGGAAGAAACAATCCATTAAACAGCCACCAAAAAGTTATTGTTCTTAGTTCTTTGTTTTGATACTTTATTTCTCTATTGCTTTTGGGAGAAGATTTCAATCCTTTATTCATCACAAAAGTTGTTTTCAAAACCCTATTCTATTACGCTATTCATAAGATGTTTTTAATTGCTATTTATGTTATTATCCTTACCGATTGAATAGTTCGTTTGGTGGGAATATGAGTTTGGTAGATAGATTTCGTTTAGGGTGGCACATTCGCTAGCTTGATGTAATTATCTGTCTTGTCATGATCTTAATGCAATGTTGCTAAATTGATCACTTAGCACTGATATAGGAAAGTCATCGCTCGCAAAACTTTGTTGATTGACCCGAATTGGATTAGATATGCTATATCTATAGAACGTGAAAACTGATTTTATACATCATTTACTAAGAATATTAAACTCGTATTTGCATCACTATGTTGTTAGATTTATTTGGCATAATGTAGTATGATTTAGATTCAATAGGATAAATTGATCACTTAGCACTGATATAGGAAAGTCATTGCTCGCAAAACTTAGTTGATTGATCCGAATTGGATTAGATATGCTATATCTATAGAACGTGAAAACTAATTTTATACATCATTTAGTGAGAATATTAAACTCGTATTTGCATAACTGTGTTATTAGATTGATTTGGCATAATGTAGTATGATTTAGATTCAATAGGATAAGTTAGTTTTTGGCCACGAGAGTGGAACTACCAAATAATAGTGTTTCGAGTTATATTTTCCTCGAGGTGTTGATTATTGAATAGTGTAAACCATGAACTCCTAAAGATTTCCCGAATGCCCAACGTTTTAGGCACAAGTTAATTCTTGTTTTTAATTGCTTTCGTTACTTACATCGATTCACATCACAACACAATCATATTTAGACTTACCTCTATTTTCAATTCAAGAATCATCGTGCACTCAAATCTATGTGGATTCGACACCGAAAGTACCACATTTGATCCTTGTGCACAAGCAATTTTTATTTATCGCTTATTTTGAAAAAATTCTGATACCCCCATCATTAGACCATTGAGAACAAGCTATGTTCGAGCATATATAAAATCACTTTTCCATTCATTGTAATTCACCCTTGAATCAATAAAAAAAATTTGTTTTTATTTTGCAAAAGACTTGTATCTTTTGTTCGTGACAAAGAGAATAAATCCTTTGGGGGCTTACATAATTTTTTCTATCTGAAATGATGGAAATAGAGTTTCCATGCAATTTTACAATCTTCTTAATGATTTTAGTAGCAATATCAACTTCTGTGAAAGGGTGTTTAAACCAATGAAATGGCCATATTTCCCAAAGCAATCCACCACCATCAGAACCTCATTATTAGCTTCTTGAGATGTGGGAGAAACCTCGCAAATATGTGAATTGTTTGTAAAAACCACCCTGCAGAACATAAAGTACAATATTTATGTGTTTGACTTGCAAATTACAAGTCTTTATAAATTCAAAACTTGATAAGATAAATGATTCTATTATTATTTTTTAGATCAATGTTAAGATTTAGTGTAGTTTGTGATTCTTGTGTAGTTTACAAGGAGAATCCAGAATGTTTATGATCAACCTTTTGTTTCTTTTGTAGTTCTTAAACATTTTCTCTTGCATAATTGTCAAAGGTATTGGGAAAAAAATTGTGCTGTCTGCATTAAATCTTCAAAACCTCACAAACATCTGAACAAGAATTACATTCATACTTTTCTAATGTTTGAAAACTGGTGTTTATGTTACAAAGACCAAACTGGTTCTGAGTTTGGCCCCATTCCTCTCCTTGATTAGAAACAAAAATACAAACTAGCCGTGCTTACACTTCATAAATCAGTGACAAATACCAACAAATCAAATCATGCAAGTCCACATTCACAAGGCATTTCAAGTATGAAGTAACTTACAAAATAGCAAAAAAAAAAGGCCATAATCAATCATTGGGGTTCAAGCTTAGAAGCTGGGAAATTCCCACTATACTGAAACGAGTCCTTTCCATAAGGATCATCAGATCCTTTGATTGCTTCCTCGTACGTTCTCGAAGAAGATGCTGAATCTACGTTAGGGTTTAGCCCTGCAAGTTGCATTATGTTCTCAATCTCTTTCACAACCTCTCCCATCGATGGTCTGTTTACTCCTTCCTCCTCCACGCATCTCAGAGCCAAATCTACGTACATTTCAAAACCTTTTAGATTGCTGCTGCTTGCGATAATTGTTGTGTCCAACAGTTCTTGCAGGTCATACAAACTCCTTGACTTGTTCATCTTAGTTTTCACCTCTCTCACCACGTATTTGCCTCTTTCTATTGGACTTCTACCAGTTAATAGCTCAAGCATTACCACACCAAACCCATACACATCACTCTTCTCCGTCAATTGATTCGTCATGTAGTACTCAGGATCCAAGTAGCCCTAATTCCAAACATAATGTGAGTTTAATGATTCTAAGAAAGAGAGAAAATAAAATGATTGATTCTCTACTCACCATAGTTCCTTTTACTTGTGTTGTCACATGAGTTTTCTCAGGGTCTCCCACAAGCTTGGAGAGGCCGAAATCCGCAACCTTTGCGGTTAGATTTTCATCAAGTAGTATGTTATTTGATTTGATGTCTCTGTGTATAATTGGAGGATCAGCAAGCTCGTGAAGATAAGCCAAACCCTTCCCTGAACCAAGTGCTATTCTAAGCCTTCTTGTCCAATCAAGTCTAATCCCACTCTTCCCTGCAATATTATCATATTCAGCACCCAAGAACTATGATAATTCTTCTTTAAGAGAGGTTTGGTATTTACCTGAGAGACTGTCTTTAAGAGAGCCATTTGGAATGTACTCATATACAAGCATTTGTTCACTTCGATCAAAGCAGAAGCCCAAGAGCCTAACAACATTCTTATGATGGACCCTTGAAAGGAGCTCAATCTCAGTTTTGAACTCTAATCCTCCTTGCAAAGATCCTTGTTGAGCTCTTTTGATTGCTATGAGTTGCCCAGAAGGAAGAATCCCTCTATACACCTATTTCACCATCAGATATGGAATCATATCTCCAAACTAAAGTCATTCATGATTTTTTAATTGATGCCATTGCAAAGACACAAACCTTGCCATAACCTCCACCACCAACATCATTTGCCTCTGAAAAGTTGTCAGTAAATTTCTTTAGCTCTTCAAAAGTAAAAGCTTTTGCTCCCATTAGTTGTGGAGCATCGATACTGCTCTTACTCGTATCCCACTTGGCTACAAACATAGAAAAGAGAGGCTACGTCAGCATTTTCATTCAAAGGAGGAATATTTTGTAGTAGTTAACATTTTCTTCTTACCAAAAGGATTGTTTTGATCAGTTGCTCTCTCTGCTCTCTTCTTCTGCCTGAGAGCATAAATCCCAGCTAAAGTTAACAACAATAGAAGAACCGCAGCACCAACTGCTGCTCCGATTATAATGGCTGTGTTTGATGACTTGGAACCTCCTCCATCTGTGGCCAAAAAGGAAGATCAAATTAGTTATATGGAACTAATTTTAGATTATGTTTGATTGTGTGTTGATCATACCAGAGAACTGACTATACGGATCGGCTCTGAAAACGTAAGGTCCAAATATAGAAGGAGGCTTATAAGTCTGGTTGCTAAAGGCAAAATTAACAAGTGACATTCCCGTCTCATTAAAACCCTCTCTTCCTAAAGGAAAAACCAAGAGATCTATGAGAAGCTGACGATCACTTGGATTCTCTCTTATGTTTCTAATGCCCACGGAGTCCACCGGATAATGGAACTTCTTAAAGAAATCCGCTATTGCCTTCTGGAGAATGTCGAAGTTTGTGGAGTTGAACAACCCTGAGAAGGAAGGAGACCTAAAGTAGAGTGTTCCTGTGAACGGATACGAGCAGCTGCACGAGGGATTCGCTTCCCTGCCCCGATCACAGGGAGAACAGGTTGATGGTATGGTAGAAAATGAGGTATTGTGTGGGACTGCTGAGCAGTAACTTGGCCTGTTACCTAACTCTTGGCACACTGGATTATCTGCCAATCTGTAGACATATAACCAAACATAATCAAATGACTGATGAAAGAAAAGAAACTATTTATGATTTTCTGACCAGGAAGGATACATACATTACTTGGATACGTGGATTAGTTGGTGGTTGTTTATAAAAATCTATGTCATTGAATTGTAAATCAACAAACTCCAACTGGTTGCTATAGGTTGTACCAAAGTCCAAGGTTGAGTCTATCCGATTATTTTTTAAGATACTGCAAGTAAGAAAAAAAAAAAATCCCAATAATCAGTAGAGATTTTTCACAACTTCATGTTGATTTATGATTTTTTTGTATTGTCTGTTGACTCACACAGTCTGTAACTGACGAGGGCTGAAAAATGAGGTTGGTATTGAACCATTAAGTTGGATCCCTTCCATTCTTCTGCAAAGGAGAAGAACATTTGTTCTTAGAAAGTATACACATGGAGTCATGGAGATCAAGAAAAAAGACATAAGAGAAATGCTCATACAATGTTGCTAGGGAGGGTAATGAAGAGATCCATGACGGAATTGGTGAGAATTCAAAAGTGTTATTGCTCACATCTCTGTTACAGAACCATCACATCATGGAAATATATTGATTAGGAATGAAGGTTTGATGAGAAGGGTAGTGAAAGAAGACAAAGAGGAAGAGAAATTTAGAAAAACTTACAATGTGTAGAGACTGGTCAAGCTGGTTAAATTTGGAAGACTACCTGAAAATCTGTTGTTGGCCAAGTACCTGAAATGGAATCAACTACAAACTCTTTTATCTCTTTCCATTTTTATATCTACAAACACTGAACAAAACTTTAGTTGCATGCTCACTTACAGTTCTTGAAGACTTGTGAGATTATTAAGACTTGTAGGAATATCGCCAGTGAGTTTATTTCTATCAAGGCGTCTGTAACAAAGAAAAAAGCATAGCATGAGACTAAAGAAGTTAGGATAAATAAACAATTTTAACAATCTTTTACTACTTACAACACTGTCAACGTTTTAACAAGGCTGAGTCTGTCTGGGATTGGGCCCGTGAATTGGTTTCCATCGAAGAGCCTATCGATAAAACAACAAACAATGCAGCCACATTGTTAGTTACTACTCTCAAATTGTGCACACTCTCATCTTTCATAAATAATATAAAGCTTACACATGTATCAAAGTCATGTTTGAGCTGAAAAGCGTGTTTGGGATAGTGCCAGAAAGCTTGTTTTTTCCAAAATGACTGCAAGGGAAAGTGAATGAGAGTCAGACTAATTATATAAAAAAAGGAAATGGGAAAATTTGGTATTATATATACAAATGCTTAGTTTCAAGAAGCATGTCAAGTCCAGGTGAAGAAGTCCCATTAGAAACTGGAAGCGTTCCTTCGATCTGATTGTCAGCTATATCGAACCAATATAGTTTTGATAAGCGTCCAATGGAAGCCGGAATTGTTCCACTGAATTGATTTAAATTCAGGGAGCTGTATGGAAGAACACAAAAATTAATACTAGCGGGATTACAGAGGCTTCAGACTGCAAAGTGAAAAGGAGGCTATATCCAAAATAACAAGAATCAACAAACAAAATCTTACAGATAAATAAGTTCTTCAAGAGCGCCAATAGATTCAGGGATTTGACCACTGAAACTACATCCCACAAGGATCCTTGAAAGTAAAAGGAGTTTAGTTAATATAGGAGATATATAAATTGTGCTAGATCTAATAATCTTGTTTGCTTACAAGTTCCTCAACTTCTTAAGTTCACCAATATTTGGTGGAAGTGGTCCGGACAATCCAGTATTGTATGACAAATCCCTACAAACATTGGATCATAAGATGACAACAAAATCCATTTCTAAGTAAGAATAGAAAGAAGACGAAGAAAGACATACAAGATCTGCAATTCAGACAAGGCTGCAATATCCCCGGTAAGCTTTCCTTCCACGTTAAGGTTACCTAGTGATCTTCAACAAGCAACAACACAAAGTTAGAAGTCTGCGTATGATTATTGGAACAAGCAGCAATAGTTGAAACGAGAAACAAGTTGTTACATTGAAACGACGCGGTCATTTCTACATGTAATTCCAACCCAATTTGTTCCACAAGGATCAGTTCCTTCCCAACTATCAGGAGCCCTGGTCCATTCATCCTTCAGGGCTTTTAAAGCAGGACCTGCACCAGTTTTTAAACAATTCAAAGATTTTGAAACTTCTTATATCTGAAAAACCATATGTTTAGCTATACTTACCGTCTAAACCATTTGTGAGTGCTGAAACAGAACAAATTTGGAAGAAAGGCAAGATCAGGAGCATAAAGGCTCCAATTCTTGAACTCATCTTCAAACCAACAAAGAATCTCTGTTTCTCTTCCTCTGCTTCTAATTGTATCTCAAAGAAAAAAGCATGTGGTCTACAGAAGTTATGACAGAAGTTATAAAATCCCTTCTCGCCAGCAAAAACATGTAGACAATAATGTTAACAAAAAGGAGAAGAAGAAGACTTTGAACAAATTGAATGAAGAAATATATAAAAAGGAAAATAGGGAGTAGACCATTAAAAAACTTAGTCAACTTGAAACAGCCGATAAAGGGATTTTAAAAGAAGATTTCAATTCAAAAGAGTGATGGGAAGGAACAAATTATGAACAATACATTAAAGAAAACCATATGAGTTGTCGTGATGCAAAACTAGTGTGGGACCTGTTTTTATCTACTATATTAAATACACTCATTATTGATTTCAAAGAAATTTACAAAAATGTCTACCCAGAAAATTTCGGGAATCGGAACGGGAACGAAAAATTTAGGAATTGAAGAATAATTCCCAAAAGAAAATCTATAAAACCAAGACGGGAATGGGACGGGAACGGGACGGAAACGGGACGGGAACGTGACGGAAACGGGACGGGTTCGGGAAATTCTCTTCGGGTAATTATTTTGGATAATTTGGGAAAAATTCGGGAAAACTCGAGAAAAATCGGAAAATTTCGGGATATTTGGGATATTTTGAGAAAATTCGGGAAGTTCGGGTATTCCCGTTCCCTTCCCGTACCCTTTCCGTATCCGTTTGAAAAATATAAATAGTCCCGAACGGGAATTTTTTTGAACGGAAACGAGAACAGGACGGGAAATTCGAAACGGGTACGGGTAGGAATCGGATACCTCTCCCAAAATTTGCAGGGCTATACAAAGTTATGATTTGTTTACGCCAAACGTTTCATTTATCTCAAAAGAGAGACTTGTGGAATAAAGTAGTGGTCAGCAACTATGCAGTGATATGGCTCTTTTAACAGCTGCATGGAATAAAGTCATGGCCAAAGAAAAAATCAGCACAAGCATTTACCAACAACTTTGATATGATAATACTAATTGCAACAATGATTATTTTATGTATTTGATGATATATATTGACCAATACTCCTAAATTAATTATAAGATAATCGAGTGGGTATGCAACAGCAGCAACACATATATAATAAATTAGATGGCCCCCCACAGCTATGAGAAGAAAGATGTGTCTCAATGTGTTGCATACATTGTCTTAATGTACTTAAGTACCAAGGGAAACTAACAGAGTACAAGTAGCAGGACAATTAAAAAAAAGGTGGAGAAACGTCATGGCAGTGATTTAATGTTTGATGAATGTCCATTGTCCAACATAATGTTTTGTCGATCAACTTGATATAGAATGAAAATGTTGGTGTCCAGTGTCCACATACCAGACTCATTGGTCGTGTATAGTGTTACGTCTCACATATATGATATACTCTACGCGTTAAGTACATGAGATTCAAGATGCATCTTACCACTTACATTGATCATCATCCGTGTAATCGAAGCAACCATGAGGCTTTATGGCTTCAGACCTAATCGGTATATATCTAATAGGAGTATACTGATGTAGCGTGTTTCACTTCCACTAGTTATTTGGCTTTCAGTTTCCTTTCTGTAAAGAGTTTTCTTGCTGTTATAGTTTCAAATTTTTTTATTGGGTCTTATTTATTAGCTAGGTTGTATGGAAACTGCGTCTGAAGTTTGTTACAGTTCGGAAACATTTCAGAAATGGAATCGTTTCAAAAACAGAAACACAGGAAAATATTTTTTTTTAGATTTCATTTTGGAAAAACGACGAAAAGGATCAATTCGATTTTAGACAAAATTAATTTTTGGATACTTGAGTTAGAGGGTAATTCTCTCGACGAACAAAAATTGAAATTAGTTTTTTTTTTATGGAACTAATAAAAATGAGAATAAAAAAATATTTAAAGTTTTTGATTTTAAGTGTTATAATCTTTATCTTTAGTCAAATTAGTTAATATTTATGTGTTAGATTTCTGTTGATTTAAACACTATTTTTTAAATATGATTTAGATTTAATATTTCATTACATATTTGAATTATTATAATATATGTACGTTTCCAAAACATTTTCATACTTATATATTTTTAACAAAATTGCTTTAACGTTTTGGTTTTGTGTATTGTTTCTGTTTATATGTAACCTACCTTATTAGTTTACGAGAGAGGAGAGAATGTTCATTTAATTCCTCAAGTATTTGCAATCGGCAAATTTATTCCCCAACTATCGTGTATGCTGATTAAATCCCTAATTTAACGTTGACTTCGTTCATTTATGCATGAAAATAGTCAACGTTAAGTAAAAAAATGGAGACGTGCTTTTCTTGCGTATTCTTGATAAACCAGCGTTTATATATAGATGTAAGAGGATCGTTGACTTTATGTTTGAGTTCAATTTTGCAAAGTGAACACAAACTCGAGGAATTAATTGCCAACTTAAAAGTTTAAGAATTCATATGCACAATTACAAAAACTTCAGAAATTAAATGATCACTTTAAAGAATTGTCTTATAAAAAATTTTAAATTTAGAAAAAAAAAATCAAATCAACTATATATTGTTATATCAATAGTTTTGTATAGTTATAAATTTGTTTTATTTTTACTGAGTTAAAGCGATTAATTAAGCAAGATCCGTCATGAACCATATTGAGTTAAAGCGATTAATTATTCATTAGCTTTTGATTAATAAGAACATTTAAAGAAATCCTGTTATAGGAATTCTAGAAAACACTTTTCAATAATTTTGTTTTAGCATGTCTTATAACTTAATGCGATCATGGATAGCAGAGAAGATGAACTTGGTGCCGAGCTGGACCATGCTACGGAGCTTGAAGTCATTGTCGAGCTGGAACCTAAGCTTGATGTCGAGGTGGACTTAACCGTACCAGTTGAACCTATGAGTCGTGCCAGAGTTAAGAAATTTAAAGAAGGAATATTACTTAAACAGATGATCACTCGACAAACTCACTTGGGCCGAAGTGAAGAAAATGAATATAAAACCATTCTGGTTTTAATTCAAGTCTAAGAAGAATGCTTAATCAGTTAGTGACCATTTGTACTTTTTTTCTTGTCCTTGGTTTTTTCCATTGGGTTTTCAGGAAAGGTTTCAATGAGGCAAATTGGTTCACAAAGTTACAAAAGGCCAATCACTTAAAATTAACCAAAATGTGGGAAGGGAATGCAGTTGAAGAGTCAAGTTCGCCTAAAGAGTCATTCAACTCATTGATTTTTGGTCTTTGGTCTTTGTTTAGTTAACGTCTTTTTAATTTTTATCTCTTTGTTTTCTTTAAGTACTTTTGTAAGACCTTTTAAAATTGATTTTCACTTATTCTCTTTGAACAAACTGATTGGTTGTTGTGTAATATCCAATGATCACAACTTGATTTGTCTTGGTGCGTCATATCCAAGGGGTCTGGTGGAATATCAAGAGTCTTTCGCAACTTCTGTGCGACATCACCTTGTTCTTCGTGGCTTCACGGCTCGTTGAATATAAGGCTTATCATTTACCAATTATAGAGTGCAATAATCCTTGGGAGGATCGTATCAAGTGGTATCAGAGCACACTCTTAAGTTCGGTATTCACTCTGTTTTCATCTTTCTCATCTCTTCATCTTGTTTGAAATTTTTCTGTTCTTTTCTGTCTATCGATCTAGTTAACCAGCCATAAATCAAAAGAAATATATATATATATATATATTTTTTTTTTTAAAGGGAAACAAAAATCAGAGGCTTGGTTGATTAGCAATACAAAAATAAAAGTTTCTATCTATTCTTCTTCTATTTGTGTTTCTAAAATTACCACTGGATTCGATTGGTTTATGTCCTTTTAGAACTTGTGAGAAATCGCAATAAACACTTGGAGAGTAAACACTTGCGAGAGAAACAGTTGTGAGAGGCTTTTACTTCTAATATGTTTGTTGAGTTTTGCAGGAAACAATCATGTCAAACCACGAAGGAAATAACAAAAATGAAGGAGAACCAGTAGTTCAAAACTTGCAATTGCAAGCGATGATGGGAGAAATGAAAAGAATGATGAGAATTGAGATAAATGGTGTTTATGAGAGATTAGAAGAGGTGCGAGTAGAGACAAGACAAAGGCAACCTCAAGATGTGCATGTTGAAGGGAAAGAGAACAACTTAGACCAGCAAGGGTTGAAGTAGATGATGACTACNCCCTGGTCCAATAATCCTTCAGGGCTTTTAAAGCAGGACCTGCACCAGTTTTTAAACAATTCAAAGATTTTGAAACTTCTTATATCTGAAAAACCATATGTTTAGCTATACTTACCGTCTAAACCATTTGTGAGTGCTGAAACAGAACAAATTTGGAAGAAAGGCAAGATCAGGAGCATAAAGGCTCCAATTCTTGAACTCATCTTCAAACCAACAAAGAATCTCTGTTTCTCTTCCTCTGCTTCTAATTGTATCTCAAAGAAAAAAGCATGTGGTCTACACAGGTTATGACAGAATTTCTGAATATAGATTACAGCCTTCTAGCCAGCAAAAACATGTAGACAATAATGTTAACAAAAAAGGAGACGAAGACTTTGAACAAATTGAGTGAAGAAATTTAAAAAGGAAATTAGGGAGTGGACCATTAAAAAACGTAGTCAACTTGAAACAGCCGATAATGGGATTTTAAAAGAAGATTTCAATTCAAAAGAGTAATGGGAAGGAACAAATTATGACAATACATTAAAGAAAACCATACGAGTTGTCGTGATGCAAAACTAGTGTGGGACCTGTTTTTATCTACTATATTAAATACACTCATTATTGATTTCAAAGAAATTTACAAAAATATCTACAGAGGTATGATTTGTTTACGCCAAACGTTTCATTTATCTCAAAAGAGAGACTTGTGGAATAGAGTCGTGGTCAGCGACTATGCAGTGATATGGCTCTTTTAACAGCTACCTGGAATAAAGTCATGGTCAAAGAAAAAATCAGCACAAGCATTTACCAACAACTTTGATATGATAATGCTAATTGCAACAATGATTATTTTATATATTTGATGATATATATATACCAATACTCCTAAATTAATTATAAAATATTCGAGTGGGTATGCGACACATATATAAATAAATTAGATGGCCCCCACAGCTACGAGAAGAAAGATGTGTAACTAATTGGGTCTAGCACTCCTACCGGCGAGTCATCCATCCCTATCCGACGTTCGGTGCGTTATTTTTCTCAGTGGCCCGACCGACTGATTTACTTGTCTCTGCAATCACCACGTGACCTTATCCCGTGTTTTGGCCTCACTCACACGGTTCCGCAGAGGACTTCCCGGAAGGTCACCCATCCTAGTGCTATTCCAACATAAGCACGCTTAACTCTGGAGTTCTCTTAGGGTAAGTGACCGGAAAATGTAAGTGCATTTTGATGACATAGGTAGTCAAATCAATCCATTTAAACTTATTCAAATGGGCCGGGCCCGGGTCGTTACAATTTGTAACACCCCGACCGCCCCTACCGGCGAGTCACCCATCTTTCCGTCGGGCTCGTGGGCCCCGCCCCTGTCCGACGGTCGGTACGTTATTTTTCTCGGTGTCGCGAACGACTGATTTACTTGTCCCTGCAATCACCACTTGACCTTTTCCCGTGTTTTGGCCTCACTCACACGCTTACGCAGAGGACTTCCCGGAAGGTCACCCATCCTAGTGCTACTACAGCATAAGTACGCTTAACTCCGAAGTTCTCTTATGGTAAGTGACCGGAAAAGGTAAGTGCACTTTAATGACATAGATAGTCAAATCAATCCATTTAAACTTATTCAAATGGGCCGGACCCGGGTCGTTACAATTCTCCCCCACTTAACGGAAATTTGTCCCCGAATTCTAACCCCGCCAGTGTGAACCTTTAACCCCCAAACCCCAAGACAGTCTCCTGCGACAGAACCAGTTTGACTTCCCTTGGCTCTGATACCACTTGTAACACCCCGACCGCCCCTACCGGCGAGTCACCCATCCCTCCGTCGGGCTCGTGGGCCCCGCCCCTGTCAGACGGTCGGTGCGTTATTTTTCTCGGTGGCCCGACCGACAGATTTACTTGTCCCTGCAATCACCACTTGACTTTTTCCCGTATTTTGGCCTCACTCACACGCTTCCGCAGAGGACTTCCCGGAAGCTCACCCATCCTAGTGCTACTCTAGCATAAGCACGCTTAACTCTGGAGTTCTCTTAGGGTAAGTGACCGGAAAAAGTAAGTGCACTTTGATGACATAGGTAGCCAAATCAATCCATTTAAACTTATTCAAATGGGTCGGACCCGGGTCGTTACAAAAGAACTAAACACATAGTTGTCTTAATGTACTTAATTACCAAGGGAAACTAAGAGAGTACAAGGAGCAGGACAATTAAAAAAAGGTGGAGAAACGTCATGACAGTGATTTAATGTTTGATGCATGTCCATTCTCCAACATAATGTGTTGTCGATAAACTTGATATAGAATGAAAATGTTGGTGTCCAGTGTCCACATACCAGACTCATGGGTCGTGTATAGTGTTACGTCTCACATATACTGTGACATCCTGGGCCTAGCAAATAAAAGATGAGGCCCAATTAGAAAACGAAGCCCATAAGGGCAAAACCCTTGCATCGTCACCATCTTCTTCAAGCTTTAAAAAGCTGCACCGTGAAAGCAACGAGCCGCACGCTCCATCAATCTCGCCGAAGCTCTGTCCGAATCCCGTCAGCCCCACCGCCGTGTTTAGGACCAAGCCGGAGCTTCCAGACGAGAAAAAGTGGACGCAGGGAGGAGCCACCGTGAATCCATTCCGACACGACGTCTTCTCGAGTCCACCGCCGCCGCTCGCCGTCATCGCCGTTCTGCTGCTCCGAGCCACCGCCGTCTGTGAATCTTACCAGGGTAAGCAGATCCCAGTTCTTCGTCGTCTCCGTTGCATTTATGTTTTTCCCGAGAGTTTGTATTAATCGCCATTGTTGGATGTACGTTGCTTCAGACGCAAGTCTTGTCCTCTCCACGTTGAATTGTTGTTGCGTTGGTGTGTTATTGTCGTCACTTCGGATCCGTTTATTAATCTCAAGGCCTTGTTCAGCGTTGTCATCTTTCTGTTCCACTTCAAACCGAGACTAAGGTGAGGACCGGTCGTGATTTATCTCTCGTATATTCATATTCGTTTCGGTCTGAGTAGTCTTTTGTTAATGCGCGCATACCTGCGCTGTATCTATATGAATACACGTATTTGTTTGTTGTCTGAATCTGACTATTAAGCGCTGTAATAACCATATAATATTAATTGATGTTCTGGTGTTGTTGATTGTTGAACTTAGTAACGTAGGTTGTTAAACGGAAAATGGTTGAATGATTTATGAATAGTGTTTGCGGGTGTTTGCATTGTGTGAGGGAAATCACTTGTGCGGGTTTGGGGATAAGCTGTAGGCTTGTGAGGCGGTTTTGCCTGTGTGATGTCATAAGTAAGATAGAGGATTCTCTTACGTTATGAGTCTGTGCTGGATATGGAAGGCGTGTGGCGCACCATAGTCCATCGTTGGAGGCTTGACGAGCCCTGCGTCGTGAGGACGGACAGCGTGTTGTGCCGCTATATGCCACGGGGTGTGCGC